>OY757022.1:66914174-68114174 GCA_963580285.1 Lucinisca nassula
CCGACCCTACCTAAGTTTTAGGCCCGACCCTAAATTTTTTATTGCCAAAAAAAAAAAAAAAAAAAAAAAAAAATCGCGGGGCGAAACGACTCGGAACTACGCGAGCAGTTGCGTGCGGTTTATTTGTTCTAATTCGGTCAGTTTCCGAGCGTTTCGGTGTTTACTACTACTATTTCCGCAGAAATGCTCTATACAGTGGTGTATAAACAAAATAAAAAATTAAGATAAAAAAAAAAATTAAATCGACCTTCCCCACCTAATTTTTTTCAAGCTGAAACCTGAAACACACCTATTTTTTTTTTTTGGCCTTACCTTATCCCCTCTCAACTCCAACCTACTAACCCTACAAATCCCCGCCTACCCCCAACCCATCCCTACACACCCATCCTCATCCCATCTACCATACCCTACCCCCACCCAAACGCACCGACCCTATCCACCCCTACATACCCCAATTCCACTCTACCTAACCTACCTAACACCACCCCATCTCACGCAACCCAAGAGTACCTACCCTACCCACCCCACCTACCACGAATCAGCCCACCTACCCTATCCTATCTAACACCACCCACTCCACCCAACCCATCTGCCTACCCTATCCTAACACTTACCCCAACCCCACCCTACTAACCCTACCCTGCCTAGTTGAATGGACCTACCTACTCCTACCTATCCCAATCCCACCCTTCTTACCCTACCTTATCCTCAGCTACCAACCCCCCGTCACCCCACCCCAGCCTACCTACCCTACCCTATCCACCCCACCTACCCCAACCACACATTACCTACTTTGCACTCCACCTACCCTACCCTACCCTATCCATAACGAACCCACCATAACCCAATCCCACCTTACCTACCCTACCTCACCCATCCAACCCAAACCTATCCACCCCACCTACCGAAACCCCACCCACCCTAGCTACCATACTGTGCCTACACAACCCAACCTCCACCCACCCTACCCTACCCACACGACCCAAAACCAATGCATCCACCCTACCCATCCCCAACTACCCCAGTCCAACCTTACCTACCCTACCCTACCTAATCTGACACTACCCCCGCCCACCATTCCCTATCTATCTCAACCCAAACAAAACCTACCCACCCAATGCCAATGCATCCACCCCACCCCCCATCATCCCAACCTCACCTTCCCTACCGCACCCAATGCCAATGCATCCACCTACCCACACCCACCTACCTCATATCTTCCTAGTTACCCTTCCCTACTTAACCTTACCCTAACCTTCCCAACCCCAACTTACCTACCCAACCAATTCCAACCCCACCCTACCCTACCTACCCACCCCAACCTACCCCAACCCCAACCTACCCCATCCCACCCGCCCCTTCCCACTCACCTTGACTTGTTTTTTGCATATATTGAAAAACAACCCCAAAATACAAATACCATTGTGTATATAAAAGGTGAGATTTTTAAATTCATTTTACATTTAATAATTATAAATGTTGTATTGTAATGCCCAACATGCAGATCAAATTTTGAACTCCTGTTTTGCATTTAATTCCAAAGGTCTTATGAAAAATAAACTTTTTACATGACTTCAAAACCTTTTACATTACACTTACAAAAAATACTTTCAAAGTAACTATTTGCAAAAGCTTTGCACCTGAATAAAAATCAGAGTTGATGTTTGCAAACTGTTTGCAGACTGCTACTGAGGTAAGACTGTTAATTAATCTTACCAAATGATTTAAGTCACTGTTTGCAAAAGCTTTGCAGTATGAAAAAATGTCAGAGATACTGTTTGCGAACATTTGCAGTGTGCTAAAAGCATTTTGTATTTGCAATCTCTGCAGTGGTACAGCTATGTTTGCACCAATCTGTTGCAACGCACTTGCATAGGGTATGCAACTGGTTATTTTACTGGAAAATATTCAGAATATGCAAATGGATTGAAGGGATCATTTTTAATGATGAGCGCTGTGGTGCAGTGGTAAAGCACCGGATTTGAGATCGAGAGGTAATCGGTTCGATCCTCGCAAGCGCCACGTGTTGTTTCCTTGAGAAAGAAACTTTATCCACATTTACCCAGGAAAAGAGCGCCATATGGAAGATTAGTACTAGTGCTAAATGTGTTACCCTCTATAAATTAGGTCGATTATTATTATTATTATTATTATTATTATACCCCGGCATATGAAGTATGGTATGGGGGTATATAGTTTTCGTCTAGTCATTCGTCCGTTCGTCTGTCCGTCCGTCTTTCCGTCCGTCCGTTAACATTTTGGTTAAAGTTTTGCGTTGAAGTTTCTAAGACATCTGAACCCTTTGATACATTTAGTTCATTCTTACATTGAAGTTACATTCCGGTCTAAACATTTCACTGATGCATGTCCCACCGTCCCACAGTGACCGTGACGTCAAGCACACAAACTTTGATTTTTTACATTTGATTAAAATTTTGCGTTAAAGTTTCTAAGAGATTGTATCTTCTGAACCCTTTTATAGATTTAGTTAATACGAACACTGATGTTACATACCGGTCTAAAGATTTCATTGATGCATGCCACCCACCCCTACAGCGACCTTCAGGTCAAGGCCACAAACTTAGAAATTTTACATTTGGTTAAAGTTTGTGACAAAGATTATAGATGCGTGTATGTTCTAAAGTCTAACACAAATTCAATTGATACTTGCATTGATTTTTTCCATACCAGTCCATTGATTTCATTGATGCATACCCCACACTGCTGTTGCAGTAACATTGATGCCCCACCCCTTCAGTAACTTGGATGTTTTCACTCTCTTGGTCCATTTAGAAATTTGTGTTTGGTTTAGCTTTTACAAGCACATTTTAGATTCTTGTAGCTTCATGACATCTTCATTCATATTACATGCAAGCCCGAAAGATATGTTGGGGTGGCGCTGACCGGGGGTATACGTGACCCACTGGTCGCTTTCTCTAGTTGTATGGGATATTGCAGCGGGCTGTTTCGGATAGACAATTTATAAGTTATGCTTTGGTTAAAGACATACTCCTAGTGCCATAAAACTTTACTCTTATATTCCAGATGAAGTAGATTCTTTCTTGTGTTTGGGCAAATACAATTACTGCAAGTCTCCTTTCCAAACACACCAATAAAAACTAATTGACATGGCTTTAAAGTACGCCCCCACCCCACTCCCAAGAACATAGATCAGAGGCAAAAATGCAGCAAATACATCCGGTTAGACCTAAATTATCTCTATTATTACATTTTTACTGTATCTATTGCGAAAAACATGCCATGAAGAAACATTTTATAAAATAGAATCGGATAGAACCTACAAATGTGTGGAAATATTATGTAAAGACTGAGAATAGGTCAGTGCTGGTGACATTTTACCTTTGCTATACCAACCCCCTATTTTCTTTATGATGCATCAAACGAATTGCCAAATAGAAATTTAGGTCATATTTAATAATTAACTCATGCATAATAATAGTTCAGTCACAAAGAATCTTTCAAGTTTGGGAAAAAGTTATCGCTTTCAGATTCAACTATGAAAGCCGAGCAAACCATATGTTTTTTGCAAAGCGCAAAGTTTACCTCTTTCTGGAATGGTAGCTTTACACCGGCTTGCATCAGTGGTTTTCTCCAATGTTACTTTTTTCTGGAATAGAAGCCAGACACCGGCTTGCATCAGTGGTCTTGGAACAAATCTATCCTAAAATGCACAGAAGTATGCCTAAATAGCAGCAATACTTATTTGTATGGCTATTATTACACCTACACCTATGTAAAGTAAAAATAATGACATTTTGAGGATAATTTGAAGACAAAACTGCCAAGAATGTTTATAAATGCCTTAAAGCCACGAAAAATAGCAGAATAAATCTGTTCACATCCTTTTACATTAATACTATAAATAATATATTATAACGGATGGGAAAACTAATCGGCATATTGCAGCGGGCTGTTTCGGAGAGACAATTTTTAAGTTTTGCTTTGGTTTGAGACATAGTCCTAGTGCCATGATACCTTACCCTTATATTCCAGATGAAGTAGATTCCTTCTTGTGTTTGTGCAAATACAATTACTGCAAGTCTCCTTTCCAAACACATCAATAAAAACTGATTTCAATGGCTTTAGTGTAACCCCCCCCCCCCAACACACACACACACCCAAGAACATAGATCAGAGGCAAAAATCATCAAATACACCAAGTTAGACCTAAATTAGCACTACCATCACATTTTTACAGTATCTAAGGCACAATAAATGCCATGAAGATATATTTAATGAACCAGAATTGGATAGGACTACAAATATGTGGAAATAGTATGTTATGACTGAAAACAGGACATTTCTATCTTTGCTGATAAGGAGCTTACACTTAATATTTTCCATAGATGACAATATTAACATGCATCGTTTTAGTCCCTTATACATATCATACTCTCACATTGAAATAAAACCTGGGATATATATCGAATGGAAGCAAGTCTGGTATTTAGAACGCACACTAAAAGCTCGGTCCAAAAGTGATAAAACCCGGCACCTCCCAGTATTTAGTGTAATGCTACCTATACCAAACCCTTATTTTCTTTATGATGCATCAAAAGAATTGCCAAATATTGATTTAGCTCATACCTTATAATTTACTTATGCATTATTAAAGTTCAGTCGCAAACAATCTTTCAAGTTTGCGAAAAGTTATCGCTTTCAGATTCAACAATGAAAGCCGAGCAAACCATATGCTTTTGAAAAGTGCAATGTGCAACTCTTTCTGGAATGGAATCCAGACATCGGCTTGCATCAGTGGTTCTTCTCCAATGTCTTTGTAACAAATCTACCCTAAAATGCCCAGAATTGTCCCTAAATAGCACCAATACTCATTTTGTGGCTATTATTACACATACGCCCCCTATCCTGTTTTAAGAAAAAAATGAAATTTTGAGGATATTTTGAAGACAGAACTGCCAAGAAAATGTTTATAAATGTCTTAATGCCATGGGAAATAGCTGAATATATCTGTCAACATTCTTTGAAAGGAATACAATAAATTTTAACTTATAACGGATGAGAAAACTTATTGGGATATTGCAGCGGCCTGTTTCGGAGAGAGACAATTTTTAAGGTTTGCTTTGGTTTGAGACATAGTCCTAATGCCATGAAACCTTACTCTTATATTCCAGATGAAGTAGATTCTTTCTCGTGTTTTTGTCTATATACAATTACTGCAAGTCTCCTTTCCATAGACATCAATAACAACTGATCTACACGGCTTTAAAATATCCCCCTCCCAAAGAACATAGATCAGAGGCTAAATCTTATCAAATACACCCAGTTAGACATAATAAATTCGCACTAACATCACATTTTTACAGCATGCAAGTATGGCAAAATACATGTCATGAAGATACATTTTATGAAACAAAATTGGATAAACAGTACAAATGTGTGGAAAAAGTATGTAAAGACTGAAAACAGAACAGTGCTGCTGACATTTCTACCGTTGCTAACCCAAACCCTTATTTTCTTTATTATGCATCAAAAGAATTGCCAAATCGAAATTTAGGTCAAATCTAATAATTAACTCATGCATAATAAAAGTCTAGTCACAAAGAAACTTTCAAGATTTCTAAAAAGTTATCGTTTTCAGATTCAACAATGAAAGCCGAACAAACCATATGTTTTTGATAAGCGCAAAGTTTACCTTTTTTAGAGGATAATTTGAAGACAAAACTGCCAAGAATAAATGCCTTAATGCCATGAGAAAGAGCAGAATAAATATGTTCACGTCATTTTACATAAATACAATAAATTAGAACTTATAACGGACGGGAAAACTAATCGGAATATTGCAGCGGGCTGTTTCTGAGAGACAATTTTTAAGTTTTAATTTGGTTTGAGACACAGTTCGAGTGCCATGAAACCTTACTCTTATATTCCAGATGAAGTAGATTCTTTCTTGTGTTTGTGCAAATACAATTACTGCGAGTCTCCTTTCCAAACACATCAATAAAAACTAATTGACATGGCTTTAGGGTACCCATCTCACACAAGAACATAGATCAGAGTAAAAAACTAATCAAATACACCCAGTTAGACCTGATTTAGCACTTCAATCACATTTTTACAGTATCTATGACACAATAAATGCCACGAATATATATTTAATGAACCAGAATTGGATAGGACTACGAATATGTGGAAATAGTATGCTATGACTGAAAACGGGACATTTCTATATTGACGTGATAGAAAAACAGATAAGGCAACAATCCGTGAAAAAAGTGGACATGCGTGAAAAAAGTGGACATAATGAAATGCAAAATAAAGGAATAAAAAAGATGGATGTGCGTGAGAAGTGTTGAAAAGGTACCAGTCCGAGAAAGCAGAAGATGTGCGTGAAAAGGATACTCCCGAAGAAAAATGTACACTGACGTGAAAGAAAAACAGATAAGGCAACAATCCGTGAAAAAAGTGGACATGCGTGAACAAATGGACATGCGTGAAAAAGTGGACATAAAGAAATGCAAAATAAAGGAATGAAAAACGATGGATAAGGCAACAAACCGTGAAAAAGTGGACATGTGTGAACAAATGAACATAAAGAAATGCAAAATAAAGGAATGAAAAAAGATGTGGGTGACACAGGGTTGAAAGGGTACCAGTCCGTGAAAGCAGAAGCTGTGCGTGGAAAAGATAATCACGAAGAAAAATGTACACTGACGTGAAAGAAAAACAGATAAGGCAACACAATAGTGGACATGCGTGAAAAAGTGGACATAAAGAAATGCAAAATAAAGGAATGAAAAAAGATGGATAAGGCAACAATCCGTGAAAAAAGTGGACATTCGTGAACAAATGGATATAAAGAAATGCAAAATAAAGGAATGAAAAAAGATGTGCGTGAACAGGGTTGAAAAGGTACCAGTCCGTGAAAGCAGAAGATGTGCGTGAAAAGGATAATCGCGAAGAAAAATGTACACTGACGTGAAAGAAAAACAGATAAGGCCACAATCCGTGAAAAAAGGGACATGCGTGAAAAAGTGGACATAAAGAAATGCAAAATAAAGGAATGAAAAAAGATGGATGTGCTAGAAAAAGGTTGAAAATGTACCAGTCCGAGAAAAGTGTACACTGACGTGAAAGAAAAACAGATAAGGCAACAATCCGTGAAAAAAGTGGACATTCGTGAAAAAAGTAAACATAAAGAAATGCAAAATAAAGGAATGAAAAAGAAGATGTGCGTGAAAAGGGTTGAAAAGGTACCACCAGTCCGCGAAAGCAGAAGATGTGCATGAAAAGGATAGTCACGAAGAAAAATGTATTCTGACGTGAAAGAAAAACAGATAAGTCAACAATCCGTGAAAAAGTGGACATGCGTGAACAAATGGACATAAAGAAATGCAAAATAAAGGAATGAAAAAAGATGTGCGTGAACAGGGTTGAAAAGGTACCAGTCCGTGAAAGCAGAATGTGCGTGGAAAGGATAATCACGAAGAAAAATGTACACTGACGTGAAAGAAAAACAGATAAGGCAACAAAAAAGTGGACATGCTTGAAAAAGTGGACATAAAGAAATGCAAAATAAAGGAATGAAAAAAGATGGATAAGGCAACAATCCTTGAAAAAAGTGGACATGCGTGAACAAATGGACATAAAGAAATGCAAAATAAAGGAATGAAAAAAGATGTGCGTGAACAGGGTTGAAAAGGTACCAGTCCGTGAAAGCAGAAGATGTGCGTGAAAAGGATAATCGCGAAGAAAAATGTACACTGACGTGAAAGAAAAACAGATAAGGCCACAATCCGTGAAAAAAGTGGACATGCGTGAAAAAGTGGACATAAAGAAATGCAAAATAAAGGAATAAAAAAAGATGGATGTGCTAGAAAAAGGTTGAAAATGTACCAGTCCGAGAAAAGTGTACACTGACGTGAAAGAAAAACAGATAAGGCAACAATCCGTGAAAAAAGTGGACATGCGTGAAAAAAGTAAACATAAAGAAATGCAAAATAAAGGAATGAAAAAGATGTGCGTGAAAAGGGTTGAAAAGGTACCACCAGTCCGCGAAAGCAGAAGATGTGCATGAAAAGGATAGTCACGAAGAAAAATGTACTCTGACGTGAAAGAAAAACAGATAAGGCATCAACCCGTGAAAAAAGTGGACATGCGTGAAAAAGTGGACATAAAGAAATGCAAAATAAAGGAATGAACAACGATGGATAAGGCAACAATCCGTGAAAAAGTGGACATGCGTGAACAGGGTTGAAAGGGTACCAGTCCGTGAAAGCAGAAGATGTGCGTGAAAAGGATAATCGCGAAGAAAAATGTACACTCACGTGAAAGAAAAACAGATAAGGCAACAATCCGTGAAAAAGTGGACATGCGTGAAAAAGTGGACATAAAGAAATGCAAAATAAAGGAATGAAAAAAGATGGATGTGCGAGAAAAGGGTTGAAAATGTACCAGTCCGAGAAAGCAGAAGATGTGCGTGAAAAGGATAATCCCGAAGAAAAATGTACACTGACGTGAAAGAAAAACAGATAAGGCAATAATCCGTTAAAAAAGTGGACATGCGTGAAAAAAGTGGACATAAAGAAATACAAAATAAAGGAATGAAAAAAGATTGATGTGCGTGAAAATGATTGAAAAAGTACCGGTTCGAGAAAGAAGATGTGCGTAAAAAGGATAATCACGAAGAAATATGTACACTGACGTGAAAAAAAATACATAAGGCAACAATCCGTGAAAAAAGTGGACAGGCGTGAAAAAAAAAGGACATAAAGAAATACAAAGAAAATGAATAAAAAAGAAGATGTGCGTGAAAATGGTTGGAAAGGTACCAGTCCGTGAAAGAAGAAGATGTGCGTGAAAAGGATAATCACGAAGAAAAATGTACACTGACGTGAACGAAAAAAGATAAGGCAACAATCCGTGAAAAAAGTGGACATGCGTGAAAAAAGTGGACATAAAGAAATACAAAGAAAAGGAATGAACAAAGATGTGCGTGAAAAGTGTTGAAAAGGTACCTGTCCGTCAAAGAAGATATGTGTGACAAGGATATTCACGAAGAAAAATCTACACTAACGTGAAAGAAAAATAGAGAAGACAACAATCCGTGAAAAAAGTGGACACCCGTGAAAAAGTGGACATAAAGAAATACAAAGGAAAGGAAGAAAAAAGATGTGCGTGAAAAGGGTTGAAAAGGTACCAGTCCGAGAAAGAAGAAGATGCGCGTGAAAAGATAAATCACGAAGCAAAATTAAACTGACGTGAAAGAAAAATAGATAAGGCTTAAATCCGGGAAAAAAGTGGACAGGTATGTAAAAAGTAGACATAAAGAAATACAAAGAAAAGGAATGAAAAAAGAAGATGTGCGTAAAAAGGGTAAAAAGGTACCAGTCCGTGAAAGAAGAAGATGTGCGTGAAAAGGATAATCACGAAGAAAAATGTACACTGACGTGAAAGAAAAATAGATAAGGCAACAATCCGTGAAAAAAGTGGACATGCGTGAAAAAAGTGGACATAAAGAAATACAAAGAAAAGGAATGAAAAAAGAATGTGTGCGTGAAAAGGGTTGAAAAGGTACCTGTCCGTGAAAGAGGAAGATGTGCGTGATAAGGATAAACACGAGGAAAAAATTAACACTGACGTGAAAGAAAAATAGATAAGGTAAATATCCGTGAAATAAGTGGACATTCGTGAAAAAAGTGGGCATAAAGAAATACAAAGGAAAGGAATGAAAAAAGAATATGTGCGTGAAAAGGGTTGAAAAGGTACCAGTCCGTGAAAGCAGAAGGTGTGCGTGAAAAGGATAATCACGAAAAAAATGTACACTGACTTGATAGAAAAACAGTTACAGATAAGGCAACAAACCCGTGAAAAAAGTGGACATTCGTGAAAACAGTTGACATAAAGAAATGCAAAATAAAGGAATGAAAAAAGATGGATGTGGGTGATAAGGGTTGAAAAGGTACCAGTCCGAGGAAGCAGAAGATGTGCGTGAAAAGGATAATCCCGAAGAAAAATGTATACTGGCGTGAAAGAAAAACAGATAAGGCAACAATCCGTGAAAAAAGTGGACATAAAGAAATGCAAAATAAATGAATGAAAAAGGAAGATGTGCGTGAAAAGGGTTGAAAAGGTACCAGCCCGTGAAAGCAGAAGATGTGCGTGAAAAGGATAATCACGAAGAAAAATGTACACTGACGTGAAAGAAAAACAGATAAGGCAACAATCCGTGGAAAAAGTGGACATGCGTGAAAAAGTGGACATAAAGAAATGCAAAAGAAAGGAATGAAAGAAGATGGATGTGCGTGAAAAGGGTTGAAAAGGTACCAGTCCGAGAAAGAAGAAGATCTGCGTGAAAAGGATAATCACGAAGAAATATGTACACTGACGTTAAAAAAAATAAATAAGGCAACAAACCGTGAAAAAAGTGGACAGGCGTGAAAAACGTAGACATAAAGAAATACAAAGAAAAGGAATGAAAAAAGAAGATGTGCGTGACAATGGTGGGAAAGGTACCAGTCAGTGAAAGAAGAAGATGTGTATGAAAAGGATAATCTCGAAGAAAAACGTACACTGACGTGAAAGAAAAATAGATAAGGCAACAATCCGTGAAAAAAGTAGACATTCGTGAAAAAATGGGACATAAAGAAATACAAAGGAAAGGAATGAAAAAAGAAGATGTGCGTGAAAAGGGTTGAAAAGGTACCAGTCCGAGAAAGACGAAGATGTGCGTGAAAAGGATAATCACAAAGAATAATTAGACTGACGTGAAGGAAAAATAGATAAGGCTTAAATCCGTGATAAAAGTGGACAGGCGTGAAAAAAGTGGACATAAAGAAATACAAAGAAAAGGAATGAAAAAAGAAGATGTGCGTGAAAAGGGTGAAAAGGTACCAGTCCGTGAAAGAAGAAGATGTGCGTGAAAAGGATTATCACGAAGAAAAATGTACACTATCGTGAAAGAAAAATAGATAAGGCAACAATCCGTGAAAAAAGTGGACAGGCGTGAAAAAATGGGAATAAAGAAATACAAAGAAAAGGAATGAAAAAAGAAGATGTGCGTGAAAAGGGTCGAAAAAGAACCATTCCGTGAAAGCAGAAGATGTGCGTGAAAAGTATAATCACGAAGAAAAATCTGCACTGACGTGAAAGATAACAAATAAGGCAACAATCCGTGAAAAAAAGTGGACATGCGTGAAAAAAAGAGGACATAAAGAAATGCAAAACAAAGGAATGAAAAAAGATGGATGTGCTAGAAAAGGGTTGAAAAGGTACCAGTCAGAGAAAGCAGAAGATGTGCGTGAAAAGGATAATCACGAAGAAAAATATACACTGACGTGAAAGAAAAATAGATAAGGCAACGATGCGTGAGGAAAGTGGACATGCGTGAAAAAGTGGACATAAAGAAATTCAAAGAAAAGGAATGAAAAAAGAAGATGTGCGTGAAAAGGGTTGAAAAGGTACCTGTCCGTGAAAGAGGAAGATGTGCGTGATAAGGATAATCACGAGGAAAAATGTACACTCACGTGAAAGAAAATAGATAAGGTAAATATCCGTGAAATAAGTGGACATTCGTGAAAAAAGTGGGCATAAAGAAATACAATGAAAAGGATCGAAAAAAGAATGTGTGCGTGAAAAGGGTTGAAAAGGTACCAGTCCGTGAAAGCAGAAGGTATGCGTGAAAAGGATAATCACGAAAAAATGTACACTGACTTGATAGAAAAACAGTTACAGATAAGGCAACAAACCCGTGAAAAAAGTGGACATGCGTGAAAACAGTGGACATAAAGAAATGCAAAATAAAGGAATGAAAAAGATGGATGTGGGTGATAAGGGTTGAAAAGGTACCAGTCCGAGGAAGCAGAAGATGTGCGTGAAAAGGATAATCCCGAAGAAAAATGTACACTGACGTGAAAGAAAAACAGACAGGGCAACAATCCATGAAAAAAGTGGACATGCGTGAAAAAAGTGGACATAAAGTAATGCAAAATAAATGAATTAAAAAGGAAGATGTGCGTGAAAAAGGTTAAAAAGGTATCAGTCCGTGAAAGCAGAAGATGTGCGTGAAAAGGATAATCACGAAGAAAAATGTACACTGACGTGAAAGAAAAACAGATAAGGCAACAATCCGTGGAAAAAGTGGACATGCGTGAAAAAGTGGACATAAAGAAATGCAAAAGAAAGGAATGAAAGAAGATGGATGTGCGTGAAAAGGGTTGAAAAGGTACTAGTCCGAGAAAGAAGAAGATGTGCGTGAAAAGGATAATCACGAAAAAATATATACACTGACGTTAAAAAAAAAATAAATAAGGCAACAAACCGTGAAAAAAGTGGACAGGCGTGAAAAAGTAGACATAAAGAAATACAAAGAAAAGGAATGAAAAAAGAAGATGTGCGTGAAAATGGTTGGAAGTACCAGTCCGTGAAAGAAGAAGATGTGTATGAAAAGGATAATCACGAAGAAAAACGTACACTGACGTGAAAGAAAAATAGATAAGGCAACAATCCGTGAAAAAAGTGGACATTCGTGAAAAAAGTGGACATAAAGAAATACAAAGGAAAGGAATGAAAAAAAAAAAGATGTGCGTGAAAAGGGTTGAAAAGGTACCTGTCCAAGAAAGACGAAGATGTGCGTGAAAAGGATAATCACGAATAATAATTAGACTGACGTGAAGGAAAAATAGATAAGACTTAAATCCGTGATAAAAGTGGACAGGCGTGAAAAAAGTGGACATTCGTGAAAAAGTGGACATAAAGAAATACAAAGAAAAGGAATGAAAAAAGAAGATGTGCGTGAAAAGGGTGAAAAGGTATCAGTCCGTGAAAGAAGAAGATGTGCGTGAAAAGGATTATCACGAAGAAAAATGTACACTAACGTGAAAGAAAAATAGATAAGGCAACAATCCGTGAAAAAAGTGGACATGCGTGAAAAAGTGGGCATAAAGAAATACAAAGAAAAGGAATGCAAAAAAAAAGATGTGCGTGAAAAGGGTCGAAAAAGTACCAGTCTGTGAAAGCAGAAGATGTGCGTGAAAAGTATAATCACGAAGAAAAATGTGCACTGACGTGAAAGATAACAAATAAGGCAACAGTCCGTGAAAAAAGTGGACATGCGTGAAAAAAGAGGACATGAAGAAATGCAAAACAAAGGAATGAAAAAAGATGGATGTGCTAGAAAAGGGTTGAAAAGGTACCAGTCAGAGAAAGAAGAAGATGTGCGTGAAAAGGATAATCACGAAGAAAAATGTACACTGACGTGAAAGAAAAATAGATAAGGCAGCAATCCGTGAAAAAAGTGGATATGCGTGAAAAATGTGGACATAAAGAAATACAAAGAAAAGGAATGAAAAAAGAAGATGTGCGTGAAAAGGGTTGAAAAGGTACCTGTCCGTGAAAGAGGAAGATGTGCGTGATAAGGATAATCACGAGGAAAAATGTACACTCACGTGAAAGAAAAATAGATAAGGTAAATATCCGTGAAATAAGTGGACATTCGTGAAAAAAGTGGACATAAAGAAATACAATGGAAAGGAATGAAAAAAGAATGTGTGCGTGAAAAGGGTTGAAAAGGTACCAGTCCGTGAAAGCAGAAGGTATGCGTGAAAAGGATAATCAATGTACACTGACTTGATAGAAAAACAGTTACAGATAAGGCAACAAACCCGTGAAAAAAGTGGACATGCGTGAAAACAGTGGACATAAAGAAATGCAAAATAAAGGAATGAAAAAAGATGGATGTGGGTGATAAGGGTTGAAAAGGTACCAGTCCGAGGAAGCAGAAGATGTGCGTGAAAAGGATAATCCCGAAGAAAAATGTACACTGACGTGAAAGAAAAACAGATAAGGCAACAATCCGTGAAAAAAGTGGACATGCGTGAAAAAAGTGGACATAAAGAAATGCAAAATAAATGAATGAAAAAGGAAGATGTGCTTGAAAAAGGTTAAAAAGGTATCAGTCCGTGAAAGCAGAAGATGTGCGTGAAAAGGATAATCACGAAGAAAAATGTACACTGACGTGAAAGAAAAACAGATAAGGCAACAATCCGTGGAAAAAGTGGACATGCGTGAAAAAGTGGACATAAAGAAATGCAAAAGAAAGGAATGAAAGAAGATGGATGTACGTGAAAAGGGTTGAAAAAGGTACTAGTCCGAGAATGTGTTTGTGAATTCGGGTTTAACGTCGCTTTCAACAATTTTTCAGTCATATCACGACGGTGTCTGGTTGCGACAGGGAGCTCAATGCTCACGTTTATAGTGCTACCTCACTGAAGTATCATGTCCCAGACACATTACATGATACCACACCCAGTCACATTATCCTGACACTGGATCGACCAGTCCTAGCTCTACCCCGTAAATCTGAGTGCCAAGCGAGGAGCAGCTAGTACCATTTTTAACGACTTTGGTATGTCCCGGCCCGGGATCGAACCCGAGACCTCCCGTTCCCCGGAGCGGACACTCTACCAACTGAGCTATCGGGGCCGGTACTAGTCCGAGAAAGAAGAACATGTGCGTGAAAAGGATAATCACGAAGAAATATGTACACTGACGTTAAAAAAAAAAAATAAGGCAACAAACGTGAAAAAAGTGGACAGGCGTGAAAAAGTAGACATAAAGAAATAAAAAGAAACGGAATGAAAAAAGAAGATGTGCGTGAAAATGGTTTGAAAGGTACCAGTCCGTGAAAGAAGAAGATGTGTATGAAAAGGATAATCACGAAGAAAAACGTACACTGACGTGAAAGAAAAATAGATAAGGCAACAATCCGTGAAAAAAGTGGACATTCGTGAAAAAAGTGGACATTCGTGAAAAAAGTGGACATAAAGAAATACAAAGGAAAGGAATGAAAAAAGAAGATGTGCGTGAAAAGAGTTGAAAAGGTACCAGTCCGAGAAAGACGAAGATGTGAGTGAAAAGAATAATCACGAATAATAATTAGACTGACGTGAAGGAAAAATAGATAAGGCTTAAACCCGTGATAAAAGTGGACAGGCGTGAAAAAAGTGGACATTCGTGAAAAAAGTGGACATAAAGAAATACAAAGAAAAGGAATGAAAAAAGAAGATGTGCGTGAAAAGGGTGAAAAGGTACCAGTCCGTGAAAGAAGAAGATGTGCGTGAAAAGGATTATCACGAAGAAAAATGTACACTAACGTGAAAGAAAAATAGATAAGGCAACAATCCGTGAAAAAAGTGGACATGCGTGAAAAAAGAGGAAATAAAGAAATGCAAAACAAAGGAATGAAAAAAGATGGATTTGCTAGAAAAGGGTTGGAAACGTACCAGTCCGAGAAAGCAGAAGATGTGCGTGAAAAGGATAATCCCGAAGAAAAAATGTACACTGACGTGAAAGAAAAACAGATAAGGCAACACTCCGTGATAAAAGTGGACAGGCGTGGAAAAAGTAGACATAAAGAAATACAAAGAAAAGGAATAAAAAAAAAATTGTACACTGACGTGAAAGAAATATAGATAAGGCAACAATCCGTGAAAAAAGTGGACATGCGTGAAAAAAGTGGACATAAAGAAATATAAAGAAAAGGTTGTGCGTGAAAACAGTTGAAACGGTACCTGTCCGTGAAAGAAGATGTGTGTGATAAGGATAATCACGAAGACAAATGTACACTGACGTGAAATAAAATTAGATAAAGCAACAATCCGTGAAAAAAATGGACATCCGTGAAAAAAGTGGACATAAAGAAATACAAAGGAAAGGAATGAAAAAAGATGGGCGTGAAAAGGGTTAAAAAGGTACCAGTCCGAGAAAGAAGAAGATGCGCGTTAAAAGGATAATCACGAAGTAAAATTAGACTGACGTGAAAGAAAAATAGATAAGGCACCAATCCGTGAAAAACATGAACAGGCGTGAAAAAAGTGGACATAAAGAAATACAAAGAAAAGGAATGAAAAAAATGTGCATGAAAAGGGTGAAAAGGTACCAGTCCGTGAAAAGAAGAAGATGTGCGTGAAAACCATGAAGAAAAATGTACACTGACGTGAAAGAACAATAGATAAGGCAACAATCCTTAAAAAAGTGGACATGCGTGAAAAAAGTGGACATAAAGAAATACAAAGAAAAGGAATGAAAAAAAAAGATGTGCCTGAAAAGGGTTGAAAAGGTACCAGTCCGTGAAAGAAGAAGATGTGCGAGAAAGCATAATCACGAAGAAAACTATAGACTGACGTGAAAGAATAGGTCAGGTACCAATCCGTGGATAACCGTTGGCAGGCGTGAAAAAAGTAGTCATAAAGAAATACAAAATACCCGTATACACTATTACATAATCAAACATTATTAGTGTAAAACTGTTAGACAGGAGTGAGAGAAGTAGACATGGGGAATCCGATATTTTCTGCCTATGATGTAGAAGTACGAATGTGCTGCCTTGAAAAAAGTAGTCCCAGTGGACATAAAGAAATACAAAGAAAGGGAATGAAAAAAGAATATGTGCGTGAAAAGGGTTGAAAAGGTACCAGTCCGTGAAAGCAGAAGATGTGCGTGAAAAGAAAGGATAATCACGAAGACAAATGTACACTGACGTGAAAGAAAAATAGATAAGGGAACAATCCGTGAAAAAAGTGGACATGCGTGAAAAAAGTGGACATAAAGAAATGCAAAATAAAGGAATGAACAAAAAGATGGATGTGCGTGAAAAGGGTTGAAACGGTACCAGCCCGAGAAAGCAGATGTCCGTGAAAAGGATAATCCCGAAGAAAAATGTACACTGACGTGAAAGAAAAACAGATAAGGCAACAATCCGTGAAAAAAGTGGACATGCGTGAAAACAGTAGTCATAAAGAAATGCACAATAAAGGAATGATAAAGAAGATGTGCGTGAAAAGGGTTGAAAAGGTACCACCAGTCCGCGAAAGCAGATGTGCATGAAAAGGATAGTCACGAAGAAAAATGTACTCTGACGTGAAAGAAAAAAAGATAAGGCAACAATCCGTGAAAAAAGTGGACATGCGCGAAAACGTGGACACAAAGAAATGCAGAATAAAGGAATGAAAAACGATGGATGTGCGTGAAAAGGGTTGAAAAGGTACCAGTCCGAGAAAGCAGAAGATGTGCGTGAAAAGGATAATCCCGAAGAAAATGTACACTGACGTGAAAGAAAAACAGATAAGGGATCGATCCTGTGACCTCTAGCTTGCAAAGCTAGTAGCCTAATCACTACACCACAGAGGCTTCAAAAGTGAATTCAGAATAGGCTTCAGAAAGTTGGGGTATACTAGAAGTAAACCCCTCCAAAACCTACAAGCATGTTCATATAAAAATAATACTAAACATAGATTTAACATAACCTTTCAATATACTTTCATTGTCCCGTCACTGTGTTGTGTTCAATTGTTAGAACTTGACCTGCTGCTGATAGTGTTCGTTTTTCAGGGTTTTTATATCAATGAATACTACCGGAAAATCATGCATACTCATGTAAGCTCGCTAAAATCGTGGCAAGGTGAAGATACCGTCCACAATCTTAGCCAGATAGCAAAAATCGAGTAGATAATGGATTTGCGTTCAAATAGTATTTCCCATAGGGAAAAAATGATGAAACGACCCTATAAATAAATGACATGACTCCCGTCAAAACGAACACACACACAACACGTGACTGGAATGAAAATTACATATGGCACAATTTGGCGGTTGGCGATTTTTAGGCAAATTTGATAGAAATCAGCCTTATAGCGGCCCAGTGTATTGTAAAAACAGAACTCCACAAACCACTCATGCATACATCGTATGATATGTGCATGACTTGTGCATGGAGCAGCATATTTTGCCTACCGTATTTTACCTAAAATATTTTACTCGCACCGCCTTACCATATACCTACTAAAATAATTTAGATGTGCATAAGCACCAGAGAGGTTTCCTATTTCATCTCGTAACAATGATGTTTCCATGCAAGGCTGAAACCAAGCGCACACGAGAACTGGTAAGCCGCTTAGAAGGTCTGAGCTTGCACAGGCAAAGTGGTGCGAGTCAAACCATCCATGCATATTAACCCTATTGGTCTCATTGGGCGACATGGCTTGAGATTACATTATATCTCTATGTCGGGTAAAGGAGCAACCTACCAAATATGACCTATATAGTGTTGGTGGGGACGTTAAACATCAAACAAACAAACAAACGAACGAACAAAATTACTATCAGGTATTTTGTTATCCTGCATCCTCATTGCGTTTTGTCAATAATAAAACAGTGTATACTGCCTTTTCGGGGCCTTCATGGTCTAGTGGGTAAAAACTTTGACTCTTAATCACCTTGCATGTGTGACGCAAAGTTAAAGGCATTTATTCTTGATTATTGAGGACTATCATTTCATTACATAATATTATGTAGCCCTCAGTGCTCACTGGAGAGAAGTCCTCTGTCTTCAACAGGTAAGGGGCAGCCTTGGGGAAAATCAATAAATTACTTACTGTTGACTGGTGTACATTATTGATTTTCCCCTTAAGTGTCTCAGTCGGGATTCAACAAGAGCTACTAATCACCCTATTAAGGGCCGCCTTTGATCTGCTATAGTCAGTATATCACAGGGGGCAATAAAACAATTATGGACACACGGTGTGTTTTACTGTTGCAGAATAAATGCCTTTAAGGTCATATATTCCTCAGCTCTCTGTCTATACCTAAATGACGACCTTTTTCGATCATTGGTTTATGACTTGAACATCTAAAACTAGAAAATACTTTTCTTAGTGTATATGGCATTTCAATGGTCAGATAAAATTCTATATCTAGAACTGATTTGAATTCCTTATTAAATTGCGATTTAAATGAACTATTGATATCTTCAAACCATTTTTGTCTATAACAATCAGTTAAACGTTCAAGAAATAAAGCTAAAAATACTTTCGAATCTCCTATGTCTTGGGCTAACCATGCGTTGCCAAATCCGTAGGTGAATAAAATATGTCTAATGCGGCTGGTCCAGTTTATTCTACCTACCTCATTCAACCTTTTAAGCATTTCATAACATTGACGTGGATAACGTAATTCGTCCATATGAATTAGTCTAACCCAGTATTTGATACACTTACTCATATACGTGATACAAAGTGGCAATCGTCCACATTCGCCTAGAGCTAATATTGAGCTAGTCTTATTTGATAAATTACAGTATTTCCGGCAGAATTTAACATGCACCTGTTCAATTTTTGCTTTGTATTCAAAACCCCATATCTCAGCACCATAACATAGGATTGGCTTAACTATGCTGTCAAATAACTTGAACACATCTTTTGGGTGAAAGTGACCGAATTCTGTTTGATATCTAAAGATGCAAAATGAGCTTTTGAGAGCTTGCTGTGATAACATTTCGATCGATTTTGACCAGACAAGTTTAGGAGTAAAGAACAGCCCTAAATATTTATAGAATGATACAACTTCTATTTGTTGCCCCTGATATGTCCATACTTCATCATGCTTCAGAATCCCCCCATTCTTATACACAACTACTTTGGTTTTTCCAAGATGGATTTTCATATAAACTGAGTTACAAAAGGATTCAATCCAGTTGATTATACGCTGCAGATTATAAACTGTATCTGCAAAAGCAGCAATGTCATCTGCATATTCTAGTGCCAGCAATTCCTCTATATCATTAGAGACAAATATACCGCTACCACAGTTTTCTCCCAGATAATCAATTAAATCATTAAATAAGCAACAGGAAGATTATAGGGCTTGTAACACAACCTTGTCTTGTTCCTATATTACAGTCAAAATAATTAGTCAAGCCGTTTCCACATTTCACACAAGACTTTAATTTCTTATACATGGATTTAAAAACGTTTAAGATTTTCCCGTTTATGCTTTTACGCGTTAGAGCATCCCATAAAGTTTCGTGATGAACACTATCGAACGCTTTTTCAAAATCAACAAAAATGCAATAAAATCGGCCACGTTTTTTTTGAAAGGTATTTCTGTATTAATGCTTGAAGTACGAAAATATTATCGATTGTCGAACGGTCCTTACGGAAACCTCCTTGAGATTCGTCTATGACGGAATTCCTTTCACTCCATTTAATAAACAATATGTGAAGAAACCTTGGCAACATGCTGTTTTAGGCTATATACAATGAATCTGAAAAGTCTCGAAGAGGGATGGCGGGTTTACCATGGATAATTCGAACTCGTTCTTAAACCCTAGAAATATAATCCTAGAGCTTCCGTTAGGTTGTCAATATATAAAGAATAGTTCATTTTGTCTAAAAAGGTATGTTGCGTGTAATCACCAGATTCGCCTAAACGAGTACTCACAGCATTCCTTTAACCCTTTTTGTAACAAATGGAATATTCCTCCTTATATATTGCAGGAGTCCATTCCAAATTTAGGGGTGACAGGTTGTGTTTTCTTGAACATTTATTTGGAAGATGGCTGAGCTTTTTGCAAACAGTGTAGGCCCCGATCAGATGCCGGGTTCTGATCTGGACCGGCACTGTTTGCCAGGTTACCAGTTTTGGGGTTTCCATTAACTTAGAGAAGACTGCAAAGATATCCTCCTCTCATCACCATTATGTCTCAAGACCAGGGCCCCCGCCCATCGGGGCTTGAAGAAATAGATGAGCTGCATGATGTTTCCACGCAGAGCTGAAACTGGCCGCACACAAGTACTGGTAAACCGATTAGAGGTTCTAAGCCTGCCCAGGCAAAGCGGTGCGAGTCGGCCCGCCCTATTGGTTTCATTGGCCGACAGGGCTTGAGATGTCATTTCATCTCAATGTCTGGTAAGTCCCACAAAATTGGAAGCAAAGTCTTCAAAATGACCTATACAGTGTTGACGGGGATGTTAAACCTCAAATCAAACAAAGTTATACCTATATTGAAGTTTACACTGACGGACGGCGATTGGCGCCGCCATTTTGAAAGTGGCGCTGCAGTGTCAGAACGTCATGACGTAACTTCTTTCGCAACACACTTAAATAATTGTGCCATTTATTTACGTATTCTTGACCTTTAATAGTGGAAAAGAAATTCAAAGTACAAACATTCATCAACTGTCATTTTGGCATCCAAAAGTCGTGATTTCTTACCCTAAACGACCCGCGTTTTAATGGCGGTCCCGTAACCTCACACTGCAATCTACCCCTTGCTGGTGCACATCACGATCAGATATTCCTATACTGATATAAGACTACTGTCTCTGTTATATGTGAGATGAGTGTTTGAGTTTTACGTCCCACCAACAACTAAGGTCATACGGAGACGGGACCTCGATTTAAAGACTCATCCGAAAGTCTGTCTCTGTTATAGGAGATATGTAAACTGTGCATCGGTTTAACCCATATATGCCTAGAAGCCTCTGTGGTGTAGCACCTTTTCCCTGTAGCCTTGGCGGGCATTGGCTAAGGAGCGTCTGATCTAGGTCTGCACTGTTTTCGTAGTGTCCATACATAGAGAGTTTGGTATGATATGATATATGGGCATCTGATCTGGGTCTGAAATGTTTCCAAGTGTCCTTTATTTTAGATGTTGGGTTTAATGGGTTAACCGACATCTGAGCCGGGTCTGCGAGGATCTGCGCTCTATCCCTTTGGCCTTAAATAGAGGTGATGTGCTAATTTGGTTTAAGACTGAATAACCCAGCTCTAGCGGTGATTTGTTGAGTAATATATCACTGTTTGGAGGTCCGTTGTATGGTAGATCACATCACGAGCACGTATCAATAGAGCTGATAACACAATGAAAGTCTACTAAAATGATGTTGTTTCCTTCATATTGTCTCAACATTCCGCCACTGTTTGAAGAAATCCCGCCGACATGTTTGACTGTAACGCATGTGTAACTTACTGAAAAAGACGTTACACGGTCTAACGTCAAGGAAAGGATCGATGGCGTCGCAAAACTTCATAAAACGGCGGCTCTTCACGTCACGCTTTTTCGCCTAGTGATTTATCACGCAATATATCACCGGGTTTAACCATTGGTTGTATAAGCGACTAGTGATAGATAAGCTCTAGCTGTGATTTGTTGAGTAATAAATCACAGTTTGGAGGTCCGTATCACGAGCACGAGCGCGTGGCGCGCGTGATTTGTCTACTTACAACTGACCGACAAACTGTGATTTATTACCCAACAAATCACTGGCTAGAGCTGATTCACATCGATTCTAGCACGCTGAAACTCTTAATGTTGTTGTTTCCTTCAAATTCTCACAAATTTTCACCATTGTGAAAAGAAATCGACTGTAACACATGCATTTATGTCCTTTTGAAACGTTGTCGGTGCTAGACAGTGACGTTACACCGTCAAACGTCTACGAATCTACGTATGACGTCATAAATTTGCAGCTTTTAATGACATCATTCGGCACGCTCTTCCGCACCGTGATTTGTTGCAAAATAAAACACAGTTCTTTCCCATTGCCAATGTACAATGTAAAAATACTGGGCATCATCTGGTCTGCACTGTTTGCCTATGTCATTAAATAGATATGCTGCGCTTAATTGGGTTAAGGAACATCTGAGCTACGTCTGCGGCACTGTTTACCTATGTCCTAAGAGACACTAAGCTTATATGGGTTGTGTATGTGTTTGAGTATTACGTTCTAACAACAGCTTGGGTCATAATGATACGGTACCTTGGTTTAATATCCGCAAGTCTGGAGAAGTCCTAGATGGAACCATCTATTAAACCCTGGTCAATGAGGCGAGTAGTATAACCATTTCAAGACTTAGGCAAATAATGCAGACCGAGATGAGGCATTGCTTAACCAGCGTTAGCCTTTCGTTTCTACTTTAGGACTAAGGCAAATGGCACAAACCCAGGTCAGACGCCGCTTTAACGTCGTAAGCTAAGCGTTTCTTTCAGGACTGGCAAACAGTGCAGACCCAGGTCAGACGCCGATTAACCCGTATTAGCCTGGCATATCAAATTTAGACCATAGACTAACAGTTCCGATGCCGCAAAATATGTTGTTTGATCGGGTGCTTCACTTTTTACTCACGGCAGTTTCGATCAAATATAGTATTTTTATGCCCCCGGAATCTAAGAGATTCGGGGGCATATAGTTTTTGGTCTGTCCGTCTGTTTGTCCGTTTGTCCGTCTGCAAAAACTTTAACATTGGGCATAACTTTTGAATGGTAATAGATAAAGCTTTCATATTTCACATGTGTATACCTTATCACAAGACCTTTCCAGTGGTACCATAATTTTTGATTTCGTGACCTTGACCTTGACCTTTGACCTATTTTTTCAAAATTTTTAAAAACATTAACATTGGCGCTGTCCGGGGGCATCAGTGTTTCACAAACACATCTTGTTTTTTCAGGTTTTGGTTCTACGTCCCTTTCAAGATTATTTCACTTATATCGAGCCGATCGTTAATCAAGGGTGGACGAAAATGTGAGGTACCCGTCAGAAAACCATCTGACCTTCAGTTGCAGAACTTTGCATCTCAAATGTGACCCGAGCCATGCTCCAACCACTAATGCTCTTATCCAATAGTCCAGTTGATTCATCTGAGTTAACTGAAATAATTTTGTCGTGACAGAGGGCATAAGAACAATATGACCTTATGATCGTCTTTGAGATATATTGATAATACTCGGTATAGCTGTACACGAGGTGAAGAGGCCCCCGCCTATAGGGGCTTGAAGAAATATATGGAGTGCATGATGCTTCCACGCAGAGCTGAATCCGGCCCGCACACTAGTACTGGTAAACCGCTTAGAGGATCTAAGCCTGTCCAGGAACCGCGGTGCGAAGGGGACCGTCCATGCTAATGAGCCCTTTTGGTTTCACTGGGCGACAGGGCTTGGATGTCATTTCATCTAGGAGTCGGGTAAAAGTCCCACAAACTTGGAAGCAACGTCTCCAAAATGACATTTACAGTGTTGACGGGGACATTAAACCTCATATCAACCAACCAACACGAGGTGAAGATTTATGCCCCGCCCATCGGGCTTGGAGAAATAGATTTGGTTCATCATGCTTGCACGCATAGCTGAAACCAACCGCACAGGACTACTGGTAAACCGCTGGAAATCTTGGCAACACAATATCTCTAACACTTGCTTCATGTTAACAAGTCCGTGAAATTAAAACCCTCTAAACCCCACTTTATTTAGAGAAAACTGGGGTTTACAGGGGTATAAGTTATTTTGATTATTTCTGTTCTAAGACATAGGTCATGGGTACTCGTAAGTTCTAACGAGCACCCGCAACCTATGTTAGGAGTGAAAATAAGACAATAACCCAAATTTTAATGGAAAAAGAAATAAAATGCAAAATGTTGCACGGGTGTGTCATCGTAATGTGAGAATATTGATGGGTCGTTGTACAGTTGTTCAGAAGGTTAAGAAGGTGTGTACTGAACATGAGCCGCAACTCTGGGTGCCATGGTATTTTAGTTTTCCCCCACTGACAATTTCACATGGCACTTGGTTTAGTTTTACATGAGGTTAAGGAGGTGTGTTATGAGCAAGGTCTACAACTCTGGATCACCTATAGTGTACATAGAGTTAAAAGACGTCATGGGCAAGAACCACAAATCTGGATGCTATAACATTTTTGTTATCTCTGCTCTCGGTAAAACCTCGGTTGCACCCGTAGACCGGTGATTTATGTAACTGATGTTAGCAGCAGTATAGGTGTTTATTAATTGATTATCCTATATTACACAAGGTCAACCAATATTCAAAAATCATAAATCATGTTTTTAATTGCGTCAATTAATAAAATTGTTATTAATCAATTAATTTCGTATTGTCCCAGTTACAGGTCCTCGGTCAGCTGTATTGGCCTCGGCCTTCGGCCTCGTGCCAATACAGCAGACCTCGGACCTGTACCTGGGCCAATACGAAATTATTTGATTAATAACATTATAATATTGTTTCTAGTGCATTTGCTGCATGTGTAAAATCTTTTGAATGCCATATTGGCTTTAGGTCGGATGATGGCTATTTTGTCAGTTAAGGATGTCGGTTTATGTCCGTTTTAGTCATATTAATACCATACTTTAGTAGCTCTCTATTTTGTTTTGTTTGTTTGATTTGAGATTTAACGTCCCCGTCAACACTATAAAGGTCATTTTGGAGATGTTGCTTCCAATTTTATGGGACTTTTATCCGACATTGAGATGAAATGACATCTCAAGCCCTGTCGCCCAATGAAACCAATAGGGTTTATTAGCATGGACGGTCCGCCTCGCACCCCGGTTCCTGGACAGGCTTAGATTCTCTAAGCGGTTTACCAGTACTAGTAGGCGGGCCGGATTCAGCTCTGCGTGGAAACATCATGCAGCCCAAATATTTCTTCAAGCCCCAATGGGCGGGGGCCGTAGTAGCTCTCTATACGTATATACAAATACATATCGTATTTAAAAACCGAGGGAGGTTGAATATCTGAGAAAGAAACGAGTGCGCTTGCGCAGGATTTTTTTTATTGGGTGTTGGAACACCCGAAGTTTATTAAACCCATATTGAAATTGGGCTGAGTCTATAGACGGCATTTTCATAGAGGTGATTAATCATTTTGCATCTAATTCTCTTCGCATACGTTAGTGGGCACAGTGACTGAAACAAAAAAAATGTAAAGACGCAATCTTGAAAGCGCTTTCTATTGTACGGAATCAAAAGAGGATCTTACAAAAGTGATCATTTCATATGAAATTTATGAAACGAGGCTCTCCAAAGTATTGGAGGGGTGAGGAACAGCCACTGTCGACCTAAACAGTTTGTGTGGTTGAATGTGTCTAATCATAATATAGATCATGGCATGGGATATGAATGGGGATATGAATGGCTTCTAAGATATGCTAGGGACAAAAAAATAGGGGCCAGCCCCCGAATTCAAATAGAAGGAAGCAAAATGTGAATGTCACAGGGAAGTTTTATATGCCAAGGGGATCAGTATCTGACCCATGCACCACGAGCATTGATGCATGCACGACACCTTCTGGGCATGCTAGTGATTGTGCGACGGATTATGTCCCTTGGTATCCGGCAATGCTCGGCCAAACTGTTGCAGATTGTTACAACGCTGCGGTCTGTTGCACATGCGGCGACCCAAGACCTTTCAAGTGTGCTCAATCTGCGACATATCGGGGGATTTGGCTGGCCACGGCAGTGTTCTTACACCTTGTTGTCTCCGAAATTCGACGGCAACACGGGCTCGATGTGGTCGTGCGTTGTGGTCTTGGAATTTGGTCTACGTAACGCTGGCCCGTCAAGTTACCAGGATCGTTCACGGTAACTTGACTGGCCAGCGTTACGTAGACCAAATTTTACGCCGAGTGGTTGCCCCATTCGCCCGGCGCATTGTTGGTAACTTCGAGTTCCAAGACGACAACCTTCCCTGTTGCATTGAAGTTTCGCGTCATTCTACTTGAATTTGGGGGTTCCCTTATTTTTGTCCCTAGAATGTATATGGAATTTTATGATGTGGAGGGGTAGAGCATGGCCCCAGCACATTGACCCAGCACAAAGAGACCCCAAGGTTGGTGTGACTGAGTCTAGAAAACATACTGTTTAGGGGCGGGGATCTTAACTGTTTCTGAGATAATGGCTTATTTTAAAGTGAAGGGTTGGGGCATGACCGTGACATGACTCGGGGCACCCCGGGTGCCTCGATATTGGTGGAACTGAATGCGTCTTATTGTAACGAACATGAATATATATATTGTTTAGGCTCTGAACAGTTTCTCAGATATTTGGCCTTCTGTGAAGTAGAGGGATGGGGCTTGGACCCGACGCACCCCGGGAGAACTGACTGTGTCTTATCATAAGGAACAAGAATATATATGGTTTAGGGGTGTTGATCGCAACGGTTTCTGGGATATTGGGCATTTTACGTATTGGACAGGTGGGACATGGCCCCACCACACCCAGCCCCTCCCCCTCCACCTACCCACCAGGTTGGTGTCACTTAATGCATCTTATCACGAGGAACAAGAATATATATGGTCTGAATAGATGTAGTTTCTAAACTTGAAGCATGTCCCCTGCCAGATCTGGGAGGACCCCCAGGTTGGTATAAAACATATCGCTAAAAGAAAACTGAAAGTGATTTGGTGGTGGTGTCTGTTACCAGAAAAAGAACATCTGCAAATGCTGTTACAAGGAGAACTCACCTCAAAGCTCGCGAGGGGAGGTAACTGCCAGACTGCACGTTAAGCAAATAGCAATCCGATAAAAACGTATCTAATGTAGGCGGAGCAAATGTGTTGCACATGCGCATTGGCGGAAGTGTCTTCTTTTTTTCACGGTCCATTTTTTAGCTCACCTGTCACGTAGTGACGAGGTGAGCTTTTGTGATCACTTTTTGTCCGTCGTCCGTCGTGCGTGCATGCGTCCGTCCGTGCGTCCGTAAACAATTTCAAAAAAGTATATCTCTAATACCCCATGGTCAATCTTGATCAAATTTCATGAGAAGCGTCATCAGGTAGGGGGAAAGGCTGCATAAGGTTTTTGGGCTGATCAGATTGGAATTCTGGTTGCCATGACAACATATAGATCCCATAGACTTACAATGGGAAAAAATCAAAAATCTTCTTCTCTGAAACCAAAGGGCCCAGAGCTTAGATATTTAGCATGTAGTAATGGCAAGTGGTCACCTACATAAATCCTGCCAATTATGCCCCTGGGGTCCAAATGGGCCACGCCCCGGGGCCCCTTAGCTCCCATAGACTATAATGGAAAAAAGCTTCAAAAATCTTCTTCTCTAAAAGCACAGGGCCCAGAGCTTAGATATTTAGCATGTTGCAATGGCAAGTGGTCACCTGCATAAATCCTGCCAATCATGCCCCTGGGGTCCAAATGGGCCACGCCCCGGGGCCCCTTAGCTCCATAGACTCATAATGGAAAAAAAAACTTAAAAAATCTTCTTCTCTGAAACCACAGGGCCCAGAGCTTAGATATTTAGCATGCAGCAACGGCAAGTGGTCACCTACATAATTCCTGCCAATCATGTCCCTGGGGTGCAAATTGGCCATGGCCCGGGGCCCCTTCGCTCCCATAGACTCATAATGGAAAAAAAAGCTTAAAAAATCTTCATCTCAGACTAAAACCACAGGGCCTAGAGTTTAGATATTTAGCATGTGGCCATGACAAGTGGTCTCCTACATAAATCCTGCCAATCATGCCCCTGGGGTCCAAATGGGCCACACCCTGGGACCCCCTTAGCTCCCATAGACTCATAATGGAAAAAAGGCTTCAAAAATCTTCTTCTCTGAAACCACAGGGCCCAGAGCTTAGATATCCCTGTGGTCCAAATGGGCCACGCCCCGGGGCCCCTTAGCTCCCATAGACTCATACTGGAAAAAAGCTTCAAAAGTCTTCTTCTCAGAAATTGTGAAGCACAGAACTTAGATATTTAGTATCTAGCAACATAAAATAGCCAGCTACATAAATCCTGGTAACCCTGCCCCTGGGGTCAAAATTGGCCACGCCCGAGCTCATCAGCTCCAATAGACTTATAATGGAAAAAAAAACTTAAAAAATCTTTTTCTATGAAACCATTAGGCCCAGAGCTTAGATTTTTAGTATGTAGCAATGTCAAGTGGCCACCTACATAAATCCTGCCAGTTATGCCCCTGGGATCCAAATTGGCCACACCCCAGGGCTCTTTAGCTTCCATAGACTTACAATTGGAAAAACTTCAAAAATCTTCTTCTCTGAAACCACAGGGCCCTTATAATGACACACACACACACACACACGCACGCACGCACGCACGCACGCACACACACACACACACACACACACACACACACAAAAAAAAAAACATGAAATGGGGAAAAAATTCTTCAAATATCTTTTTCTCTGAAACCATAAGTCCCAGAGCTTTGGTATTTAGCATGTAGAAATGTCGAGTGGTCGCCTTCATGAATCCTACCAATCATGCCCCTGGGGACCAAATTGGCCAAATCCTGTGGCCCCTTAACTCCAACAAACTTATAATGGAAAAAAGCTTCAAACATCTTCTTTGAAACCATGAAATACAGACCTTAAATATTTAGTATATAGCAACACAAAATGGTCGCCTACATTAATCCTGCCAACCATGCCCTTTGGGTCAAAATTGGCCAAGCTCCAGGGCTCATAAGCTTCTATAGACTTATATTGGGAAAAAAAACTTAAAACAGTTCTTTATTCACAACCATAAGGCAAAGATTTTGTTTGATTTGAGGTTTTACATCCCTGTCAACACTGTATAGGTCATTTTGGAGATGTCTCTTCTAATTTTGTGGGACTTTTACCCGACATTGAGATGAAATTACATCTCAAGCCCTGTTGCCCAATGAAACCAATAGGGTTTATAAGCATGGACACCGCTTTGCCTGAGCTTAGATATTTAGTATGTAGCAATGTCAAGCGGTCTCCTACACTAATGATTTTCTGGTACACAGGTGAGCGTAAAGGGCCATTGGGCCCTCTTGTTTTACGTTACACCGGCACTAATTTTAGCATCCTGCAGTATGGCTGTGACGTCATCTATTTCGGACAAACAAATTTGTACGAAATGCGTGTAAATGCATTATCTGACAGGTAATTCGTGTTTTCCACCTATTGTTTTCATGTTTTTTTTGTGGCTTCCAGAACATTTTTTTCGGTTTTACTGTCCTTTCAAGATCGCTTTACTTATCTCTGGCCTGTGCGCGAAAACGGAGTACCCGGAGAAAAACTATCTGTCCTCTACATCTCACATATGGTCCGAGCAAGGCTTGAACCACAGCGTTGAGAGGCTTAGTGAGTCAGCGCACTTACCGAGTAGGCCACGAAGGCTTGGACATTTATTTATTTTTTTCACATATACAGAAATGATCCCAAGATTTCGCTGGCCCCCGCCAATCGGGGCTTGAAGAAATAGATAGGCTGCATGATGCTTCCACGCAGAGCTGAAACGGACTACACACGAGAACTGGTAAACCCCTTAGAAGATCTAAGCCTGCCCAGGAAAAGCGGTGCGAGTCCAGGCTTATTAATCCTATTGTTTTCATTGGGTGATAGGGCTTGAGATGTCATTTAATCTCAATGTCGGGTAAAAGTCCCACAAAATTGAAGCACCGTCTCCAAAATGACCTATACAGATCAGACTGCTTCTTGTCAGTCTCAGATTGCCATTTTATCTGCATCTTTAGTCTTTAGTCTGAATGTCAGGTCTGCACCTGGAAAAAAAAAAACACACTGTACATTTCTTTCTAAACGATGGATGCCGGGTAAGACATTTTGAAATATTCTTCTTGTTTTTCCCCCAGAAAATAGGATTCTGTGGAACCCGGAAAGGGACATGATTTTTTTAATATGTTGTGCGAACAAGATATTAAGTTGTGCGAACAAGATATTATCTTGTGCGGGCAAGATAATACTGAGATGAAAAGACATCTCAAGCCCTGTAACCCAATTAAACCAATAGTGTTTACAAGCATGGATGGCCACCACGCACCGCGGTACCTGGGCAGGCTTAGATCCTCTAAGCGGTTTACCAGTACTAGTGTGCGGACGGTTTCAGCTCTGCGTGGAAGCATCATGCAGCCCATTTTTTTTCTTCAAGCCCCGTTGGGCGGGGGCGGACATAGATCTTGGGAAGTTGTGCGAACAAGATATCTTATGCGCACACGATATTATCTTGTGCGGACAAGATATTATTTTGTGCAGACAAGATAATATCTTGTGCGCACAAGATATTAAGTTGGGCGAGCAAGATAATATCTTGTCCGCACAAGAGCTATGTTGTGTCGACAAGATATTATCTTGTGCGGACAAGATATTATGTTGTCCGCACAAGATAATATCTTGTCCGCCCAAGATAATATGTTATGCGGACAAGATAATATGTTGTCCGCACAAGCGCACAAGATAAGATGTTGTCCGAACAAGATAATATCTTGTCCACACAAGATATTATCTTGTGCGCACAACTTGTAAAATAAAAAAAAATCATGTCCCTTCCGTAGGATTCAGCGTTGATAATAATAATAGTAATAAAAAGAGCAATAATTATGCAATCAATTATCAAAAAAACTTTGATTTACAGCCATAAACAGTCACAACGTATGAATCAATTGACCTGTACGTATCCATCCCGTTAACAATGTTCTATAAAACACCAGGAACTTAAACCTTTTGTTTGTTTTGATTTGAGGTTTAACGTCCCCGTCAACACTGTAAATGTCATTTTAGAGACGTTGCTTCCCATTTTGTGGGACCTTTACCTGACCTTGGGATCAACTGACTTCTCAAGCCCTGCAGCCCAATGAAACCAATAGGGTTTATAAGCATGGACGGGCCGACTCGCACCGCGTTGCCTTGGCAGGCTTAGATTTTCTGAGCGGTTTACCAGCACCCGTGTGCGGGTTGGTTTCATCTGTGTGCAAGCATCATGCAGCCCATCTGCCTATCTATTTCGTCAAGCCCCGATGGACGGGGACCGAGAACTTAACCTGTAAAATGCCAGTCACGACAATCTTCATCTGTCGGTTACTTCAAAACTTATTTTTTTTTTTTTTTTTTTTTTGCTCCTCTATGCTCCTAGGTTCACACTGTTTTCCTGGATGAAAAAGATATTTTTAAAAAATTTGCAAGAAGATTCAGCAGACGACATAAGCAGACGACATAAGCAGACATAGTTTTTTCTCGGGTTTTCTAGCCAAAGTAGCTAGTTTCGGCTAATTAGGCCTCATCAGTGACCCTCAAATATTTACGTGAATTAAGTCGGTGAAATGAACCCCTCCATAAACCACATTTTATATAGACAAAACCATGCAGGGTTTAGGCTATAAGGGTATTCAATATTTTTCTTATTTCGGTTGTGAATGGTCGTTAGAGCCGCCTCAATGAGGCCTGTATTAGAAATTTTCATCAGAAAAATAACCATTTTGGATATGAAAGAATAACACCTATGTTAATAATGGGCCTCCGTTGCCGAGTGGTTAAGAGCGTTGATTCTTGATCATTAGGTCTCTCACCGCTGTGATTCGAGCGTCGCTCAGGTTACATGTGAGACGCTAAGTTCTGCAATAGAAGGTCAAGTGTTTTTTTCCAAAGGTGCTCCGGTTTACTCCCACCTGATTAACGATTGGCTAGATATGAGTGAAATAATCTCGAAAGGGCCATAAAACCAACCCCCCCCCCCCATAAAAAAAACACTAATTGTTTTTCCGAAAGTCGTCACGTGACCGAGTGGAGCTATATTAAGATACCTTTTTTCCATTTCATGACGTAGGTAGCCTGGCAATTTGTATAAACGCTATATAGATAGATTGTCAGTTTCAGCTCCGCGTGGAAGCATCATGCAACCCAATCTATTTCTCCAAGGCCCGATTGGAGGGGGGGGGGGGGGCGGCGATATCGATGATCGATCTTGTTGCAGTTTTGCGACCCAGTCAACATTATTTAGGTCATTTTGTAGAATACTGATGTTGATTCAGTTTCAGCTTCACATGGAAGCACCATGTTGCCCAATATATTTCTCCAAGGCTTGCTGGGATGGACGCAAGTACCTCGATGGTCGATCTGACCTGTAATTAGTGACAGGTGCGCTTAGTACCTCGCTGAGACACGCTTTATTCATTTCAAAAACAAAATCATTTGACACTAAAAAAAAAAACACTTTTAAGTCACCAGATTAGCAAACGATAACTCTGGTTAATCGGTGTAACTGCAACTGCAATTCTTCATACTTCTTGCAAAATCAGTTCCAAGTTTTTGATGCGACAGAGTCTCTAAGATAGATGTCAGCCATTTTGTTGTTGGTTTCTGTCGCCGAAAGCCGCTCTTTCTTTCAGAGTCAGAATTGTTTCTGATTCTTTCTTTCTTTTCTTTATTTCTTTTCTTTCTTTCTTCTTATACTGCGATCGGTAACATCTGGCCATTTCCTGAGCAATCTTAATCTTAATCTTACGCGCAGGTGTACATAATATATAGACACCACCGGTAAGTACCGGCAAATAGTATTATTGAGTGATGACGTAGTGTTTGGATGTGTCTATAGTATCATATTTTGTTCAAATGATGACCCTTGGTTGACCTTGACCAATTTTAGGCCAAGGTCAAATTTGGTCACATAGACTTTTGTATTGGAAAAAGTCGAAACCGTGTATTTTTTGGAAACTAAATTGCAGCATGTGATCTGAAAATTAGTAGATGCAGTAAGCTTAATGGGTGGATGAAACTACATGAGTATTCAAGGTCAAGGTCATCCTTTTACCTTTGTTCAAGGTCATTCAGATATGAGAATTAAAACTTATTTTTCTCAGAAACCACAAAGCCATTTGTAACGAAATTTCATATGAAAGTTTTAAGAACAAGGAAATGACAATTAATAAAAATGAATTTTGTCACATTACCAATATGACATGCCCATATAAAGTAAAAACCTTTCAGAAATATTCTCTGAAACTGATGGGTCGATTATCATGTAACTTGGTATGCGGCATTGGGGACCCGGGCCCATCAAAATTTGTTCAGATGATGACTCCTGAATGACGATCTATTTTAGGCCAAGGTCAAATTTGGTCGCATAGACTTTTGTATGAGGAAAAAGTCAAAACCATGTTGTTTTTTTTTTTAAATATTGCACCTGGTGATCTGAAAATTGGTAGATAAAGTAAGCCCAATTTGTGGATGAAATGGCATGGGTATTCAAGGTCAAGGTCATTCTTTGACCTTGGTTCAAGGTCATTCAGATATGAGAATTAAAACTTATTTTTCTCAGAAACCACTGAGGCGTTTGTAACAAAATTTCATACGAAAGCTTTTGGGAACAAGAAAATGAAAATTAATTAATATGAGTTTGATTACATGACCAATATGGCCGCCATGCTCATATGAGGTAAAACCCCCTCAGAAATATTCTTCCCCAGAATCTGTGGGTTGATTGTCATATAACTTTGTATATGGCAATGGGGGCTCGAGCCAAATATAATGTGTTCAGATGATGACTACTGAATGACCATGACCTTTTTTACGCTAAGGTCAAATTTGATCAAGTAGGCTTTTGTATGAAAAAAAATCAACACCATGTACTTTTCAGAAGCTGTTGCAGCCTGTGCACTAAAATTTGTAGATGCAGTTAGCTAAATGAGTTATTTAAACTACCCAAGTATTCAAGGTCAAGGTCATTCCTTGTTCTTAGTCCAAAGTCACTCAGATATGAAAATCATAACATGTTTATCTCGCTGGGCCGTTTGTAACCAAATTTCATATGGTACCTTTAGGGAACAAGGAAATGAATTTTGATTGATACAAATTTAGTCCGCTCTGACGAACAAGATGGCCCCCAGAGCCAAAAATAGAAAAAACTCTTCAAAGGACAACTCCTCCTTTACTCTTGAACCCATATCATTCAAACTTCATAGGAATATTGCTTAAAGACTCTCTACCAAAATAGCTAAAACGATCCCGCTCCGATGAACAATATGGCCACCAGAGCAAAAAATAGAAAAAAAAAAAAACATTGTAAACTTGTTTCAAACGCAAACTCCTCCTAATCCCTTGGGTCAATTTGATTCAAACTTGACAGGAATGTTGCCTAGGTGACACCATACCAAAATATCTAAGATTGGTCCGCTGTGATGATGGCCACCAAAGCTAAAAATAGGATGCACTAGAGACTGTGACATGCAGGTGAGCGAATCAGGGCCCTCTTGGCCCTCTTGTTATATTTCACATTTTAAATCTACTTGCCCGTCTTTGCCCATCCTTGTGCAGTCCTTGACTGTCTTTTTCAGTCCTTGGTCAGTCCCAGCAGCGTTTAGTAGGACCGCTCAAATCGACAGCATTGCGGCAGTGGTGTATTACGAAAGTCAGTCAAGACAGAGGGGTCACCACTGCTGCGGAGTGCTCCGTCTAACGTCAAGGAAACGATCGATGACGTCGCAAAACGCTGTAAAACGGCGGTCGCGCCACGCTTTTTCGCCTAGTGATTTATCACTCAATATATTAGATATCGCATTTAACCATTGCTTTTATAGGCGATCCGTGTTAGAATAGAGAGGAATTCATTTTATTTTTATCGATTTTATCGATCATGGGAGTCTTTGTAGCTGTCTTAAAGAACAAGGGAAAAGCTCTGTGCTAAGTTTGTCAGTGATTCGGCGGAGAAATCCACACAAAAATGATAATTTGTTCCTTGCAATTCCAACTTTATTATTGAAATGTTAAAAATGCTACAAAAATGTTAAATTTTTAGGAAGTCTTTCGATACCGATTGATCATTAACCGCTTGACGCTTATGACCACAAAGAGGGTTGACGCGTCGTTAAACACGAAATCATCATCATCGAAAGCGTAAGAACGGACTTTTACCAACGTCCACGGCGGAATGATTATTCATCTTTGAAAGAAAACCAAGGGAAACAAGAGGGCTATAATGGCCCTGGGTCGCTCACCTGATCCTTATTGTACAGATAAAGTGGCAGATAATATAAGGTGGGGTGGATGGTTTGAGCCATTTTGGTTGAGAGTGACCAAAGGAACATTACTGTGAAATTATTTCAAAATCAGTCATTTCAAAGCTTGTTTATTGTTGAGTATAGATCAGTGGAATAAAAGGGTTATAGGGTATAAGAACTGAATAGGCAACTGGCATACGGCAACTAGATGCCAGTTCGCAAATACAATTGAATTGGCAACTGGCAACCGGCAGCCAGCAGCAAATTCGATTTGAGAGGGTTTTATAGCGTAACAACTGATTAGGCAACTGGCAAACGGCAACCAGATGCCAATTCGCAAATTCTATTGAATTGGCAACTGGCATCCAGCTGCCGATTCGATTTGAGACGGGATAAGAGTATAAGAACTGAATAGGCAACTGTCGAACTGCAACCAGATGCCAATTCGATAATTCTAGTGAATTGGCAACTGGCAACTGGCAGCCACCTGCCAATTCGATTTGAGACGGGATAAGAGTATAAGAACTGAATAGGAAACTGGCAAACGGCAACCAGATGCCAATTAGCAAATTCTATTGAATTGGCAACTGGCAACTGGCATCCAGCTGCCGATTCGATTTGAGACGGGATAAGAGTATAACAACTGAATAGGCAACTGTCAAACTGCAACCAGATGCCAATTCGATAATTCTAGTGAATTGGCAACTGGCAACTGGCAGCCAGCTGCCAATTCGATTTGAGACGGATTTAGAGTATAACAACTAAATAGGAAACTGGCAAACGGCAACCAGATGCCAGTTCGCAAACTCATTTGAATTGGCAACTGGCAATCGGCTGCAAGCTGCCAATTCGATTTGAGAGGGTTTTAGAGAATAACAACTGAATAGGCAACTGGCAAACGGCAACCAGATGCCAGTTCGCAAATTCTATTGAATTGGTAACTGGCAACCGGCACCAAGCTGCCAATTCGATTTGAGACGGTTTTAGAGTATAACAACTGAATAGGCAACTGGCAAACGGCAACCAGATGCCATTTCGCAAAATCAATTGAATTGGAAACTGGTAAGCGGCAGCCAGCTGCCAAATCGATTTGAGAGGGTTTTAGAGCCTAACAACTGAAAAGGCAACTGGCAAACGGCAACCAGATGCCAATTGGCAAATTATATAATATTGGCAACTGCCATCCAGCTGCCGATTCGATTTGAGACGGGTTTAGAGTATTAGAACTGGATAGACAACTGGCAAACGGCAACCAGATGCCAATTCGCATATTCCATTTAATTGGCAACTGGCAACAGTCGTCCAGCTGCCGATTCGATTTGAGATGTGTTTAGAGTATAAGAACTAAATAGGCAACTGGCAAACGGCAACCAGATGCCAGTTCGCAAACTCAATTGAATTGGCAACTGGCAACCAGATGCCAACTCGATAATACTAGTGAATTGGCAACTGGCAAATGGCAGCCGGCTGCTAATTCGATTTCAGACGGTTTTAAGAGTATATGAACTTAAAAGGAATCTGGCAAACAGCAAACAGATGCCAGTTCGCAAACTCAATTGAATTGGCAACTGGCAACCGGCAGCCAGCTGCCAATTCGATTTGAGAAGGTTTTAGAGCATAACAACTGAAGAGGCAACTGGCAAACGGCAACCAGATATCAATTTGCAAATTCTATTGAATTGGCAACTGGCATCTAGCTCCCGAGTCGATTTGAGACGGGTTTAGAGTATAAGAACTAAATAGGCAACTGGCAAGCGGCAACCAGATGCCAATTCGATAATTCTATTGAATTGGAAACTGGCATTCAGCTGTCGATTCGATTTGAGAGGGTTTAGAGTATGAGAACTGAACAGGCAACGGGCAAACGGCAACCAGATGCCAATTCGATAATTCTAGTGAATTGGCAACTGGCAACTGGCAGCCAGCTGCCAATTTGATTTGAGACGGTTTTAGAGTATAAGAACTGAATAGGCAACTGGCAAACGGCAACCAGATGCCAGTTCGCAAACTCAATTGAATTGGCAACTGGCAACCGGCAGCCAGCTGCCAATTCCATTTGACAGGATTTTAGAGCATAACAACTGAATTGGCAACTTGCAAACGGCAACCAGATGCCAATTCGCAAATTCTATTGAATTGGCAACTGGCATTCAGCTGTCTATTCGATTTGAGACGGTTTTAGAGTATACGAACTGAATAGGCAACTGGCAAACGGCAACCAGATGCCAGTTCGATAATTCTTGTGAACTGGCAACTGGCAGCCAACTACCAAACCGATTTGAGACGGGTTTATAGTTTAAGAACTGAATAGGCAACTGGCAAACGGCAACCAGATGCCAATTCGATAGTACTAGTGAATTGGCAACTGGCAACAGGCAGCCAGCTGCCAATTCGATTTGAGACGGTTTTAGAGTATAAGAACTGAATAGGCAACTGACAAACGGCAACCCGATGCCAGTTCGCAAACTCAATTGAATTGGCAACTGGCAACCGGCAGCCAGCTGCCATTTCGATTTGAGAGGGTTTTAGAACATAACAAGTGAATGGACAACTGGCGAACGGCAACCAGGTGCCAATTCGCAAATTCTATTGAATTGGCAACTGGGAACTGGCATCCTGCTGCCGTTTCGATTTGAGATGGGTTTAGAGTATGAGAACTGAAAAGGCAACTGGCAAACGGCAACCAGATGTCAATTCGCAAATTCTATTGAATTGGCAACTGGCAACTGGCATCCAGCTGCCGATTCGATTTGAGACGGGTCTAGAGTATAAGAACTGAATAGGCAACTGACAAACGGCAACCAGATGCCAATTCGCATATTCTATTGAATTGGCAACTGGCAACTGGCATCCATCTGCCGTTTCGATTTGAGATGGGTTTAGAGTATGAGAACTGAAAAGGCAACTGGCAAACGGCAACCAGATGTCAATTCGCAAATTCTATTGAATTGGCAACTGGCAACTGGCATCCAGCTGCCGATTCGATTTGAGACGGGATTAGAGTATAAGAACTGAATAGGCAACTGTCAAACGGCAACGAGATGCCAATTCGCAAATTCTATTGAATTGGCAATTGGTAAATGGCATCCAGTTGTCGATTCGATTTGAGACGGGTTTAGATTATAAGAACTGAATAGGCAACTGGCAAACGGCAACCAGATGCCAACTCGATAAGTCTTGTGAATTGGCAACTGGAAATGGCAGCCTGCTGCCATTTCGATTAACAAGTGAATAGGCAACTGGCAAACGGCAACCAGGTGCCAATTCGCAATTTCTATTGTATTGGCACTTGGGAACTGGCATTCAGCTGCTGATTCGATTTGAGACGGGTTTAGGGTATAAGAACAGAATAGGCAACTGGCAAACGGCAACCAGATGCCAATTCGCATATTCTATTGAATTGGCAACTGGCAACTGGCATCCAGCTGCCGATTCGATTTGAGACGGGTTTAGATTATAAGAACTGAATGGGCAACTGGCAAACGGCAACCAGATGTCAACTCGATAAATCTTGTGAATTGGCAACTGGCAAATGGCAACCAGCTGCCAATTCGATTTGATACGGTTTTAGAGTATAAGAAGTGAATAGGAATCTGGTAAACGGCAAACAGATGCCAGTTTGCAAACTCAATTGAATTGGCAACTGGCAACCGGCAGCCAGCTGCCAATTCGATTTGAGAGGGTTTTAGAGCATAACAACTGAATAGGCAACTGGCTATGGCAACCAGATGTCATCAATTCGCAAATTTTATTGAATTGGCAGGTGGCAACCAGCTGCCGATTCGATTTGAGACGGGATTAGAGTATAAGAACTGAATAGGCAACTGTCAAACGGCAACCAGATGCCAATTCGATAATTCTAGTGAATTGGCAACTGGCAACTGGCATCCAGCTGCTAATTTGATTTGAGAAGGTTATAGGGTATAAGAACTGAATAGGCAACTGGCATACGGCAACCAGATGCCAGTTCGCAAATACAATTAAATTTGCAACTGGCATCCGGCAGCCAGCTGTTAATTCGATTTTGAGAGGGTTTTATAGCATAACAAATGATTAGGCAACTGGCCAGCGGCAACCAGATGCCAATTCGACAATTCTATTGAATTGGCAACTGGCATCCAGCTGCCGATTCGATTTGAGACGGGATAAGTGTATAAGAACTGAATAGGCAACTGTCAAACTGCAACCAGATGCCAATTCAATAATTCTAGTGAATTGACAACTGGCAACTGGCAACCAGCTGCCAATTCGATTTGAGACGGATTTAGAGTATAAGAACTGAATAGGAAACTGGCAAACGTCAACCAGATGCCAGTTCGCAAACTCATTTGAATTGGTAACTGGCAACCGGCTGCAAGCTGCCAATTCGATTTGGGAGGGTGTTAGAGCATATCAACTGAATAGGCAACTGGCAAACGGCAACCAGATGCCAATTCGCAAATTCTATTAAATTGGCAACTGGCAACCAGCTGCCAATTCGATTTAAGACGGTATTAGAGTATAAGAACTGAATTGGCAACTGGCAAACGGCAACCAGATGCCATTTCGCAAACTCAATTGAATTTAGCAACTGGTAAGCGGCAGCCAGCTGCCAAATCGATTTGAAAGGGTTTTAGAGCCTAACAACTGAAAAGGCAACTGGCAAACGGCAACCAGATGCCAATTCGCAAATTCTATAGAATTGGCAACTGGCAACTGCCATCCAGCTGCCGATTCGATTTGAGACGGGTTTAGAGTATAAGAACTGAATAGGCAACTGGCAAACGGCAACCAGATGCCAATTCGCATATTCCATTGAATTTGCAACTGGCAACTGTCATCCAGCTCCCGATTCGATTTGAGATGAGTTTAGAGTATAAGAACTAAATAGGCAACTGGCAAACGGCAACCAGATGCCAACTTGATAACACTAGTGAATTGGCAACTGGCAAATGGCAGCCAGCTGCCATATCTATTTGATACAACAGCAAACAGATGCCAGTTCGCAAACTCAATTGAATTGGCAACTGGCAACCGATAGCCAGCTGCCAATTCGATTTGAGAGGGTTTAAGAGCATAACAACTGAATATGCAATTGGCAAACGGCAGCCAGATATCAATTCGCAAATTCTATTGGATTGGCAACTGGCATTTATCTCCCGATTCGATTTGAGACGGGTTTAGAGTATAAGAACTGAATAGGCAACTGGCAAACGGCAACCAGATGCAAGTTCGCAAACTCAATTGAATTGGCAACCGGTAGCCAGCTGCCAATTCGATTTGAGAGAATTTTAGAGCATAACAACTGAATAGGCAACTGACAAACGGCAACCAGATACTAATTCGCAAATTCTATTGAATGGACAACTGGCATTCAGCTGTCGATTCGATTTGAGACGGGTATAGAGTATAAGAACTGAATAGGCAACTGGCAAACGGCAACCAGATGCCAGTTCGATAATTCTTGTGAACTAGCAACTGGCAGCCAGCTGCCAATCCGATTTGAGACGGGTTTATAGTTTAAAAACTGAATAGGCAACTGGCAAACGGCAACCAGATGCCAATTCGATAATTCTAGTGAATTGGCAACTGGCAACAGGCAGCCAGCTGCCAATTCGATTTGAGACGGTTTTAGAGTATAAGACTTAAATAGGCAACTGGCAAACGGCAACCCGATGCCAGTTCACAATCTCAATTGAATTGGCAACTGGCAACCGGCAGCCAGCTGCCATTTCGATTTGAGAGGGTTTTAGAACATAACAAATGAATAGGCAACTGGCGAACGGCAACCAGGTGCCAATACGCAAATTCTATTGAATTAGCAACTTGGAACTGGCATCCAGCTGCCGATTCGATTTATGACGGGTTTAGAGTATAAGACCTGAATAGGCAACTGGCAAACGGCAACCAGATGCCAATTCGCATATTCTATTGAATTGGCAACTGGCATCCAGCTGCCGATTCGATTTGAGACGGGTTTAGTGTATGAGAACTGAATAGGCAACTGGCAAACGGCAACCAGATGTCAATTCGCAAATTCTATTGAATTGGCACCTGGCATCCAGCTGCCGATTCGATTTGAGACGGGTTTAGAGTATAAGAACTGAACAGGCAACTGGCAAACGGCAACCAGATGCCGATTCGCATATTCCATTGAATTGGCAACTGGCAACTGGCTTCCAACTGCCAATTCGATTTGAGATGGGTTTAGAGTATAAGAACTAAATAGGCAACTGGCAACTGCCATCCAGCTGCCGATTCGATTTGAGACGGGTTTAGAGTATAAGAACTGAATAGGCAACTGGCAAACGGCAACCAGATGCCAATTCGCATATTCCATTGAATTTGCAACTGGCAACTGTCATCCAGCTCCCGATTCGATGTGAGATGAGTTTAGAGTATAAGAACTAAATAGGCAACTGGCAAACAGCAACCAGATGCCAACTCGATAATACTAGTGAATTGACAACTGGCAAATGGCAGCCAGCTGCCAATTCGATTTGAGACGGTTTTAGAGTATAAGAACTGAATTGGAATCTGGCAAACAGCAAACAGATGCCAATTCGCAAACTCAATTGAATTGGCAACTGGCAACCGGCAGCCAGCTGCCAATTCGATTTGAGAGGGTTTTAGAGCATAACAACTGAATAGGCAACTGGCAAACGGCAACCAGATATCAATTTGCAACTGGCATCTAGCTCCCGATTCGATTTGAGACGGGTTTAGAGTATAAGAACTGACTAAGCAACTGGCAAGCTGCAACCAGATGTCAATTCAATAATTCTATTGAATTGGCAACTGGCAACTGGCATTCAGCTGTCGATTCGATTTGAGACGGGTTTAGATTATTAGAACTGAATAGGCAACTGGCAAAAGGCAACCAGAAGCCAATTCGATAATTCTAGTGAATTGGCAACTGGCAACTGGCAGCCAGCTACAAATTTGATTTGAGACGGTTTTAGAGTATAAGAACTGAATAGGCAACTGGCAAACGGCAACCAGATGCCAGTTCGCAAACTCAATTGAATAAGCAACTGGCAACCGGCAGCCAGCTGCCAATTCGATTTGAGAGGATTTTAGAGCATATCAACTGAATAGGCAACTGGCAAACGGCAAACAGATGCCGAATTCGCAAATTCGATTGAATTGGCAACTGGCATTCAGCTGTCTATTCGATTTGAGACGGATTTAGAGTATAAGAACTGAATAGGCAACTTGCAAACGGCAACCAGATGACAGTTCGATAATTCTTGTGCACTTGCAACTGGCAGCCAGCTCCCAATCCGATTTGAGACGGTTTAAAGTTTAAGAACTGAATAGGCAACTTGCAAACGGGAACCAGATGCCAATTCGATAATTCTAGTGAATTGGCAACTGGCAACAGGCAGCCAATTGCCAATTCGATTTGAAACGGTTTAAGACTATAAGAACTAAATAGGTAACTGGCAAACGGCAACCGGATGCCAGTTCGCAAACTCAATTGAATTGGCAACTGGCAACCGGCAGCCAGCTGCCATTTCGATTTGAGAGGGTTTTAGAACATAACAAGTGAATGGGCAACTGGCGAACGGCAACAAGATGCCAATTCGATAATTCTATTGAATTGGCAACTGGCAACTGCAATCCAGCTGCCGATTCGATTTGAGACGGGTTTAGAGTATAAGAACTGAATAGGCAACTGGCAAACGGCAACCAGATGCAATACGCATATTCTATTGAATTGGCAACTGGCATACAGCTGCCGATTCAAATTGATACGGGATTAGAGTATAAGAACTGAATAGGCAACTGTCAAACGGCAACCAGATGCCAATTCGCAAATTCTATTGAATTGGCAACTGGGAAATGGCATCCAGCTGCCGATTCGATTTGAGACGGGTTTAGAGTATAAGAACTGAATAGGCAACTGGCAAACGGCAACCAGATGCCAACTCGATAAGTCTTGTGAATTGGCAACTGGAAATGGCAGCCAGTTGCCAATTCGATTAACAAGTGAATAGGCAACTGGCAAACGGCATCCAGGTGCCAATTCGCAATTTCTATTGTATTGACAACTGGGACCTAGCATCAAGCTGCCGATTCGATTTTAGACGGGTTTAGAGTATAAGAACAGAATAGGCAACTGGCAAACGGCAACCAGATGCCAATTCGCATATTCTATTGAATTGTCAACTGGCAACTGGCATCCAGCTGCCGATTCGATTTGAGACGGGTTTAGATTATAAGAACTGAATATGCAACTGGCAAACGGCAACCAGATGTCAACTCGATAAATCTTGTGAATTGGCAACTGGCAAATGGCAGCCAGCTGCCAATTTGATTTGATACTGTTTTAGAGTATAAGAAGTGAATAGGAATCTGGAAAACGGCAAACAGATGCCAGTTCGCAAACTCACTTGAATTGACAACTGGTGACCGGCAGCCAGCTGCCAATTCTATTTGAGAGGGTTTTAGAGCATAACAACTGAATAGGCGACTGGCAAATGGCAACCAGATGTCAATTCGCAAATTCTATTGAATTGGCAACTGGCATCTAGCTGCCGATTCGGTTTGAGACGGGATTAGAGTATAAGAACTGAATATGCAACTGTCAAACGGCAACCAGATGCCAATTCGATAATTCTAGTGAATTGGCAACTGGCAACTGCAACCAGCTGCCAATTCGATTTGAGACGTTTATGTGGTATAAGAACTAAATAGGCAACTGGCAAACGGCAACCAGATGCCAATTCGCAAATTCTATTGAATTGGCAACTGGCAACCGGCAGAGAGCTGCCAAATCGATTTGAAACGGTTTTAGAATATAAGAACTGAATAGGCAACTGGCAAACGGCAACCAGATGCCTGTTCGCAAACTCAATTGAATTGGCAACTGGTAAGCAGCAGCCAGCTGCCAAATCGATTTGAGAGGGTTTTAGAGCATAACAACTGAAAAGACAACTGGCAAACGGCAACCAGATGCCAATTCGCACATTCTTTAGAATTGGCAACTGGCAACTGCCATTTAGCTGCCGATTCGATTTTAGACGGGTTTAGAGTATAAGAATTGAATAGGCAACTGGCAAACGACAACCAGATGCCAATTCGCATATTCTATTGAATTGGCAACTGGCAACTGTCATCCAGCTGCCGATTCGATTTGAGATGGGTTTAGATTATAAGAACTAAATAGGCAACTGGCAGACGGCAACCAGATGCCAACTCGATAATACTAGTGAATTGGCAACTGGCAAATGGCAGCCAGCTGCCAATTCGATTTGAGACGGTTTTAGAGTATAAGAACTGAATAGAAATCTGGCAACCGGCAAACAGATGCCAGTTCGCAAACTCAATTGTATTGGCAACTGGTAACCGGCAGCCAGCTGCCAATTCGATTTGAGAGGGTTTTAGAACATAACAACTGAATAGGCAACTGGCAAACGGCAACCAGATATCAATTCGCTTATTCTATTGAATTGGCAACTGGCATCCAGCTGCCGATTCGATTTGAGACGGGTTTAGAGAATAAGAACTGAATAGGCAACTGGCAAACGGCAACCAGATGCCAATTCGATAATTCTACTGAATTGTCAATTGCAAACTGGCATTCAGCTGTCGATTCGATTTGAGACGGGTTTAGAGTATAAGAACTGAATAGGCAACTGGTAAACGGCCACCAGATGCCAATTCGATACTTCTAGTGAATTGGCAACTGCCAATTTGATTTGAGACGGTTTTAGAGTATAAGAACTGAATAGGCAACTGGCAAACGACAACCAGATGCCAGTTCGCAAACTCAATTGCATTGGCAACTGGCAACCGGCAGCCAGCTGCCAATTCGATTTGAGAGGGTTTTAGAACATAACAACTGAATAGGCAACTGGCATACGGCAACCAGATATCAATTCGCAAATTCTATTGAATTGGCAACCATCATCCAGCTCCCGGTTCGATTTTAGACGGGTTTAGAGTATAAGAACTGAATAGGCAACTGGCAAGCGGCTACCAGATGACAATTCGATAATTCTATTGAATTGGAAACTGTCATTCAGCTGTCGATTCGATTTGCGACTGGTTTAGAGTATGAGAACTGAATAGGCAACTGGCAAACGGCAACCAGATGCCAATTCGATACTTCTAGTGAATTGGCAACTGCCAATTTGATTTGAGACGGTTTTAGAGTATAAGAACTGAATAGGCAACTGGCAAACGGCAACCAGATGCCAGTTCGCAAACTCAATTGTATTGGCAACTGGCAACCGGCAGCCAGCTGCCAATTCGATTTGAGAGGATTTTAAAGCATAACAACTGAATTGGCAACTGGCAAACGGCAACAAGATGCCAATTCGCAAATTCTATTGAATTGGCAACTGGCATTCAGCTGTCGATTCGATTTGAGACGGTTTTGGAGTATAAGAACTGAATAGGCAACTGGCAAACGGCAACCAGATGCCAGTTCGGTAATTCTTGTGAACTGGCAACTGGCAGCCAAAGGCCAATCCAATTTGAGACGGGTTTATGGGTTAAGAACTGAATAGGCAACTGGCAAACGGCAACCAGATGCCAATTCGATAGTTCTACTGAATTGGCAACTGGCAACAGGCAGGCAGCTGCCAATTCGATTTGAGACGGTTTTAGAGTATACGAACTAAATAGGCAACTGGCAAACGGCAACCGGATGCCAATTCGCAAACTCAATTGAATTGGCAACTGGCAACCGGCAGCCAGCTGCCATTTCGATTTGAGAGGGTTTTAGAACATAACAAGTGAATGGGCAACTGGCGAACGGCAACCAGGTGCCAATTCGCAAATTCTATTGAATTGGCAACTGGGAACTGGCATCCAGCTGCCGATTCGATTTGAGACGGGTCTAGAGTATAAGAACTGTATAGGCAACTGACAAACGGCAACCAGATGCCAATTCGCATATTATATTGAATTGGCAACTGGCAACTGGCATCCAGCTGCCGATTCGATTTGAGACGGGTATGAGAACTGAATAGGCAACTGGCAAACGGCAACCAGATATCAATTCGCAAATTCTATTGAATTGGCAACTGGCATCCAGCTGCCGATTCGTTTTGAGACGGGATTAGAGTATAAGAACTGAATAGGCAACTGTCAAACGGCAACCAGATGCCAATTCGCAAATTTTATTGAATTGGCAAAGTTCTGGTAAATGGCATCCAGCTGCCGATTCGATTTGAGACGGGTTTAGAGTACAAGAACTGAATAGGCAACTGGCAAACGGCAACCAGATGCCAACTCGATAAGTCTAGTGAATTGGCACCTGGAAATGGCAGCCAGCTGCCAATTCGATTAACAAGTGAATTGGCAACTGGCAACTGGCATCCAGCTGCCGATTCGATTTGAGACGGGATAAGAGTATAAGAACTGAATAGGCAACTGTCAAACGGCAACCAGATGCCAATTCGATAATTCTAGTGAATTGACAATTGGCAACTGACAGCCAGCTGCCAATTCGATTTGAGACGGATTTAGAGTATAAGAACTGAATAGGAAACTGGCAAACGGCAACCAGATGCCAGTTCGGAAACTCATTTGAATTGGCAACTGGCAACCGGCTGCAAGCTGCTAATTCTATTTGAGAGGGTTTTAGAGCATAACAACTGAATAGGCAACTGGCAAACGGCAACCAGATGCAAATTCGCAAATTCTATTGAATTGGCAATTGGCAACCGGCAACCAGCTGCCAATTCGATTAAAGACGGTATTAGAGTATAAGAACTGAATAGGCAACTGGCAAACGGCAACCAGATGCCAGTTCGCAAACTCAATTGAATTGGCAACCAGATGCCAATTCGCAAATACTATTGAATTGGCAACTGATAACCGGAAACCAGCTGCCAATTCGATTTAAGACGGTATTAGAGTGTAAGAACTGAATAGGCAACTGGCAAACGGCAACCAGATGCCAGTTCGCAAACCCAATTGAATTGGCAACTGGTAAGCGGCAGCCAGCTGCCAAATCGATTAGAGAGGGTTTTAGAGCCTAACAACTGAAAAGGCAACTGGCAAACGGCAACCAGATGCCAATTCGATAATTCTATTGAATTGGCAACTGGTAACTGGCATTCAGCTGTCGATTCGATTTGAGACGGGTTTAGAGTATAAGAACTGAATAGGCAACTGGCAAACGGCAACCAGATGCCAATTCGCAAATTCTATTGAATTGGCAACTGGCAACTGGCAGCCAGCTGCCAATTTTATTTGAGACGGTTTTAGAGTATAAGAACTGAATAGGAAACTGGCAAACGGCAACCAGATGCCAGTTCGGAAACTCATTTGATTTGGCAACTGGCAACCGGCTGCAAGCTGCCAATTCTATTTGAGGGGGTTTTAGAGCATAACAACTGAATAGGCAACTGGCAAACGGCAACCAGATGCCAATTCGCAAATTCTATTGAATTGGCAACTGGCAACCGGCAACCAGCTGCCAATTCGATTAAAGACGGTATTAGAGTATAAGAACTGAATAGGCAACTGGCAACTGGCAACCAGATGCCAGTTCGCAAACTCAATTGAATTGGCAACCAGATGCCAATTCGCAAATACTATTGAATTGGCAACTGATAACCGGAAACCAGCTGCCAATTCGATTTAAGACGGTATTAGAGTGTAAGAACTGAATAGGCAACTGGCAAACGGCAACCAGATGCCAGTTCGCAAACCCAATTGAATTGGCAACTGGTAAGCGGCAGCCAGCTGCCAAATCGATTTGAGAGGGTTTTAGAGCCTAACAACTGAAAAGGCAACTGGCAAACGGCAACCAGATGCCAATTCGCAAATTCTATAGAATTGGCAACTGGCAACTGCCATCCAGCTGCCGATTCGATTTGAGACGGGTTTAGAGTATAAGAACTGAATAGACAACTGGCAAACGGCAACCAGATGCCAATTCGCATATTCCATTGAATTGGCAACTGGCAACTTTCATCCAGCTGCCGATTCGATTTGAGATGGGTTTAGAGTATAAGAACTAAATAGGCAACTGGCAAACGGCAACCAGATGCCAACTCGATAATACTAGTGAATTGGCAACTGGCAAATGTCAGCCAGCTGCCATTTCTATTTGAGACGGTTTTAGAGTATAAGAACTGAATAGGAATTTGGCAAACAGCAAACAGATGCCAGTTCGCAAACTCAATTGAATTGGCAACTGGCAACCGGCAGCCAGCTGCCAATTCGATTTGAGAGGGTTTAAGAGCATAACAACTGAAAAGGCAATTGGCAAACGGCAGCCAGATATCAATTCGCAAATTCTATTGAATTGTCAACTGGCATCTAGCTCTCGATTCGATTTGAGACGGGTTTAAAGTATAAGAACTGAAAAGGCAACTGGCAAACGGCAACCAGATGCCAGTTCGCAAACTAAATTGAATTGGCAACTGGCAACCGGCAGCCAGCTGCCAATTCGATTTGAGAGGATTTAAGGGCAAAACAACTGAAAAGGCAATTGGCAAACGGCAACCAGATGCCAATTCGCAAATTCTATTGAATGGGCAACTGACATTCAGCTGTCGATTCGATTTGAGACGGGCTTAGAGTATAAGAACTGAATAGGCAACTGGCAAACGGCAACTCGATGCCAGTTTAGCAAACTCAATTGAATTGGAAACTGGCAACCGGCAGCCAGCTGCCATTTCGATTTGAGAGGGTTTTAGAACATAACAAATGAATAGGCAACTGGCGAACGGCAACCAGGTGCCAATTCGCAAATTCTATTGAATTAGCAACTTGGAACTGGCATCCAGCTGCCGATTCAATTTATGACGGGTTTAGAGTATAATAACTTAATAGGCAACTGGCAAACGGCAACCAGATGCCAATTCGCATATTCTATTGAATTGGTATCTGGCAACTGGCATCCAACTGACGATTCGATTTGAGACGGGTTTAGAGTATGAGAACTGAATAGGCAACTGGTAAACGTCAACCAGATGTCAATTCGCAAATTCTATTGAATTGGCAACTGGCAACTGCCATCCAGCTGCCGATTCGATTTGAGACGGGTTTAGAGTATAAAAACTGAATAGGCAACTGGCAAACGGCAACTTGATGCCAATTCGCATATTACATTGAACTGGCAACTGGCATCCAGCTGCCGATTCGATTTGAGATGGGTTTAGAGTATAAGAACTAAATAGGCAACTGGCAAACGGCAACCAGATGCCAACTCGATAATACTAGTGAATTGACAACTGGCAAATGGCAGCCAGCTGCCAATTCGATTTGAGACGGTTTTAGAGTATAAGAACTGAATAGGAATCTGGCAAACAGCAAACAGATGCCAGTTCGCAAACTCAATTGAATTGGCAACTGGCAACCGGCAGCCAGCTGCCAATTCGATTTGAGAGGGTTTTAGAGCATAACAACTATTAGGCAACTGGCAAACGGCAACCAGATATCAATTCGCAAATTCTATTGAATTTGCAACAGGCATCTAGCTCCCGATTCGATTTGAGACGGGTTTAGAATATAAGAACTGAATAGGCAACTGGCAAGCGGCAACCAGATGCCAATTCGATAATTCTATTGAATTGGCAACTGGTAACTGGCATTCAGCTGTCGATTCGATTTGAGACGGGTTTAGAGTATAAGAACTGAATAGGCAACTGGCAAACGGCAACCAGATGCCAATTCGCAAATTCTATTGAATTGGCAACTGGCAACTGGCAGCCAGCTGCCAATTTTATTTGAGACGGTTTTAGAGTATAAGAACTGAATAGGCAACTGGCAAACGGCAACCAGATGCCAGTTCGCAAACTCAATTGTATTGGCAACTGGCAACCGGCAGCCAGCTGCCAATTCGATTTGAGAGGATTTTAAAGCATAACAACTGAATTGGCAACTGGCAAACGGCAACAAGATGCCAATTCGCAAATTCTATTGAATTGGCAACTGGCATTCAGCTGTCGATTCGATTTGAGACGGTTTTGGAGTATAAGAACTGAATAGGCAACTGGCAAACGGCAACCAGATGCCAGTTCGATAATTCTTGTGAACTGGCAACTGGCATCCAAAGGCCAATCCGATTTGAGACGGGTTTATAGTTTAAGAACTGAATAGGCAACTGGCAAACGGCAACCAGATGCCAATTCGATAGTTCTAGTGAATTGGCAACTGGCAACAGGCAGCCAGCTGCCAATTCGATTTGAGACGGTTTTAGAGTATACGAACTAAATAGGCAACTGGCAAACGGCAACCGGATGCCAGTTCGCAAACTCAATTGAATTGGCAACTGGCAACCGGCAGCCAGCTGCCATTTCGATTTGAGAGGGTTTTAGAACATAACAAGTGAATGGGCAACTGGCGAACGGCAACCAGGTGCAAATTCGCAAATTCTATTGAATTGGCAACTGGGAACTGGCATCCAGCTGCCGATTCGATTTGAGACGGGTCTAGAGTATAAGAACTGAAAAGGCAACTGACAAACGGCAACCAGATGCCAATTCGCATATTTTATTGAATTGGCAACTGGCAACTGGCATCCAGCTGCCGATTCGATTTGAGACGGGTTAAGAGTATGAGAACAGAATAGGCAACTGGCAAACGGCAACCAGATGTCAATTCGCAAATTCTATTGAATTGGCAACTGGCATCCAGCTGCCGATTCGATTTGAGACGGGATTAGAGTATAAGAACTGAATAGGCAACTGTCAAACGGCAACCAGATGCCAATTCGCAAATTTTATTGAATTGGCAAAGTTCTGGTAAATGGCATCCAGCTGCCGATTCGATTTGAGACGGGTTTATAGTACAAGAACTGAATAGGCAACTGGCAAACGGCAACCAGATGCCAACTCGATAAGTCTAGTGAATTGGCACTTGGAAATGGCAGCCAGCTGCCAATTCGATTAACAAGTGAATTGGCAACTGGCAACTGGCATCCAGCTGCCGATTCGATTTGAGACGGGATAAGAGTATAAGAACTGAATAGGCAACTGTCAAACGGCAACCAGATGCCAATTCGATAATTCTAGTGAAATGACAACTGGCAACTGACAGCCAGCTGCCAATTCGATTTGAGACGGATTTAGAGTATAAGAACTGAATAGGAAACTGGCAAACGGCAACCAGATGCCAGTTCGGAAACTCATTTGATTTGGCAACTGGCAACCGGCTGCAAGCTGCCAATTCTATTTGAGGGGGTTTTAGAGCATAACAACTGAAAAGGAAACTGGCAAACGGCAACCAGATGCCAATTCGCAAATTCTATTGAATTGGCAACTGGCAACCGGCAACCAGCTGCCAATTCGATTAAAGACGGTATTAAAGTATAAGAACTGAATAGGCAACTGGCAACCGGCAACCAGATGCCAGTTCGCAAACTCAATTGAATTGGCAACCAGATGCCAATTCGCAAATACTATTGAATTGGCAACTGATAACCGGAAACCAGCTGCCAATTCGATTTAAGACGGTATTAGAGTGTAAGAACTGAATAGGCAACTGGCAAACGGCAACCAGATGCCAGTTCGCAAACCCAATTGAATTGGCAACTGGTAAGCGGCAGCCAGCTGCCAAATCGATTTGAGAGGGTTTTAGAGCCTAACAACTGAAAAGGCAACTGGCAAACGGCAACCAGATGCCAATTCGCAAATTCTATAGAATTGGCAACTGGCAACTGCCATCCAGCTGCCGATTCGATTTGAGACGGGTTTAGAGTATAAGAACTGAATAGACAACTGGCAAACGGCAACCAGATGCCAATTCGCATATTCCATTGAATTGGCAACAGGCAACTTTCATCCAGCTGCCGATTCGATTTGAGATAGGTTTAGAGTATAAGAACTAAATAGGCAACTGGCAAACGGCAACCAGATGCCAACTCGATAATACTAGTGAATTGGCAACTGGCAAATGTCAGCCAGCTGCCATTTCTATTTGAGACGGTTTTAGAGTATAAGAACTGAATAGGAATTTGGCAAACAGCAAACAGATGCCAGTTCGCAAACTCAATTGAATTGGCAACTGGCAACCGGCAGCCAGCTGCCAATTCGATTTGAGAGGTTTTAAGAGCATAACAACTGAAAAGGCGATTAGCAAACGGCAGCCAGATATCAATTCGCAAATTCTATTGAATTGTCAACTGGCATCTAGCTCTCGATTCGATTTGAGACGGGTTTAAAGTATAAGAACTGAAAAGGCAACTGGCAAACGGCAACCAGATGCCAGTTCGCAAACTAAATTGATTTGGCAACTGGCAACCGGCAGCCAGCTGCCAATTCGATTTGAGAGGATTTTAGGGCAAAACAACTGAAAAGGCAATTGGCAAACGGCAACCAGATGCCAATTCGCAAATTCTATTGAATGGGCAACTGACATTCAGCTGTCGATTCGATTTGAGACGGGTTTAGAGTATAAGAACTGAATAGGCAACTGGCAAACGGCAACCCGATGCCAGTTTAGCAAACTCAATTGAATTGGAAACTGGCAACCGGCAGCCAGCTGCCATTTCGATTTGAGAGGGTTTTAGAACATAACAAATGAATAGGCAACTGGCGAACGGCAACCAGGTGCCAATTCGCAAATTCTATTGAATTAGCAACTTCGAACTGGCATCCAGCTGCCGATTCGATTTATGACGGGTTTAGAGTATAATAACTTAATAGGCAACTGGCAAACGGCAACCAGATGCCAATTCGCATATTCTATTGAATTGGTATCTGGCAACTGGCATCCAACTGACGATTCGATTTGAGACGGGTTTAGAGTATGAGAACTGAATAGGCAACTGGTAAACGGCAACCAGATGTCAATTCGCAAATTCTATTGAATTGGCAACTGGCAACTGCCATCCAGCTGCCGATTCGATTTGAGACGGGTTTAGAGTATAAGAACTGAATAGGCAACTGGCAAACGGCAACTTGATGCCAATTCGCATATTCCATTGAACTGGCAACTGGCATCCAGCTGCCGATTCGATTTGAGATGGGTTTAGAGTATAAGAACTAAATAGGCAACTGGCAAACGGCAACCAGATGCCAACTCGATAATACTAGTGAATTGACAACTGGCAAATGGCAGCCAGCTGCCAATTCGATTTGAGACGGTTTTAGAGTATAAGAACTGAATAGGAATCTGGCAAACAGCAAACAGATGCCAGTTCGCAAACTCAATTGAATTGGCAACTGGCAACCGGCAGCCAGCTGCCAATTCGATTTGAGAGGGTTTTAGAGCATAACAACTATTAGGCAACTGGCAAACGGCAACCAGATATCAATTCGCAAATTCTATTGAATTTGCAACAGGCATCTAGCTCCCGATTCGATTTGAGACGGGTTTAGAATATAAGAACTGAATAGGCAACTGGCAAGCGGCAACCAGATGCCAATTCGATAATTCTATTGAATTGGCAACTGGTAACTGGCATTCAGCTGTCGATTCGATTTGAGACGGGTTTAGAGTATAAGAACTGAATAGGCAACTGGCAAACGGCAACCAGATGCCAATTCGCAAATTCTATTGAATTGGCAACTGGCAACTGGCAGCCAGCTGCCAATTTTATTTGAGACGGTTTTAGAGTATAAGAACTGAATAGGCAACTGGCAAACGGCAACCAGATGCCAGTTCGCAAACTCAATTGTATTGGCAACTGGCAACCGGCAGCCAGCTGCCAATTCGATTTGAGAGGATTTTAAAGCATAACAACTGAATTGGCAACTGGCAAACGGCAACAAGATGCCAATTCGCAAATTCTATTGAATTGGCAACTGGCATTCAGCTGTCGATTCGATTTGAGACGGTTTTGGAGTATAAGAACTGAATAGGCAATTGGCAAACGGCAACCAGTTGCCAGTTCGATAATTCTTGTGAACTGGCAACTGGCATCCAAAGGCCAATCCGATTTGAGACGGGTTTATAGTTTAAGAACTGAATAGGCAACTGGCAAACGGCAACCAGATGCCAATTCGATAGTTCTAGTGAATTGGCAACTGGCAACAGGCAGCCAGCTGCCAATTCGATTTGAGACGGTTTTAGAGTATACGAACTAAACAGGCAACTGGCAAACGGCAACCGGATGCCAGTTCGCAAACTCAATTGAATTGGCAACTGGCAACCGGCAGCCAGCTGCCATTTCGATTTGAGAGGGTTTTAGAACATAACAAGTGAATGGGCAACTGGCGAACGGCAACCAGGTGCCAATTCGCAAATTCTATTGAATTGGCAACTGGGAACTGGCATCCAGCTGCCGATTCGATTTGAGACGGGTCTAGAGTATAAGAACTGAATAGGCAACTGACAAACGGCAACCAGATGCCAATTCGCATATTTTATTGAATTGGCAACTGGCAACTGGCATCCAGCTGCCGATTCGATTTGAGACGGGTTTAGAGTATGAGAACAGAATAGGCAACTGGCAAACGGCAACCAGATGTCAATTCGCAAATTCTATTGAATTGGCAACTGGCATCCAGCTGCCGATTCGATTTGAGACGGGATTAGAGTATAAGAACTGAATAGGCAACTGTCAAACGGCAACCAGATGCCAATTCGCAAATTTTATTGAATTGGCAAAGTTCTGGTAAATGGCATCCAGCTGCCGATTCGATTTGAGACGGGTTTAGAGTACAAGAACTGAATAGGCAACTGGCAAACGGCAACCAGATGCCAACTCGATAAGTCTAGTGAATTGGCACTTGGAAATGGCAGCGATTAACAAGTGAATTGGCAACTGGCAACTGGCATCCAGCTGCCGATTCGATTTGAGACGGGATAAGAGTATAAGAACTGAATAGGCAACTGTCAAACGGCAACCAGATGCCAATTCGATAATTCTAGTGAATTGACAACTGGCAACTGACAGCCAGCTGCCAATTCGATTTGAGACGGATTTAGAGTATAAGAACTGAATAGGAAACTGGCAAACGGCAACCAGATGCCAGTTCGGAAACTCATTTGATTTGGCAACTGGCAACCGGCTGCAAGCTGCCAATTCTATTTGAGGGGGTTTTAGAGCATAACAACTGAATAGGCAACTGGCAAACGGCAACGAGATGCCAATTCGCAAATTCTATTGAATTGGCAACTGGCAACCGGCAACCAGCTGCCAATTCGATTAAAGACGGTATTAGAGTATAAGAACTGAATAGGCAACTGGCAACCGGCAACCAGATGCCAGTTCGCAAACTCAATTGAATTGGCAACCAGATGCCAATTCGCAAATACTATTGAATTGGCAACTGATAACCGGAAACCAGCTGCCAATTCGATTTAAGACGGTATGAGAGTGTAAGAACTGAATAGGCAACTGGCAAACGGCAACCAGATGCCAGTTCGCAAACCCAATTGAATTGGCAACTGGTAAGCGGCAGCCAGCTGCCAAATCGATTTGAGAGGGTTTTAGAGCCTAACAACTGAAAAGGCAACTGGCAAACGGCAACCAGATGCCAATTCGCAAATTCTATAGAATTGGCAACTGGCAACTGCCATCCAGCTGCCGATTCGATTTGAGACGGGTTTAGAGTATAAGAACTGAATAGACAACTGGCAAACGGCAACCAGATGCCAATTCGCATATTCCATTGAATTGGCAACTGGCAACTTTCATCCAGCTGCCGATTCGATTTGAGATGGGTTTAGAGTATAAGAACTAAATAGGCAACTGGCAAACGGCAACCAGATGCCAACTCGATAATACTAGTGAATTGGCAACTGGCAAATGTCAGCCAGCTGCCATTTCTATTTGAGACGGTTTTAGAGTATAAGAACTAAATAGGAATTTGGCAAACAGCAAACAGATGCCAGTTCGCAAACTCAATTGAATTGGCAACTGGCAACCGGCAGCCAGCTGCCAATTCGATTTGAGAGGGTTTAAGAGCATAACAACTGAAAAGGCAATTGGCAAACGGCAGCCAGATATCAATTCGCAAATTCTATTGAATTGTCAACTGGCATCTAGCTCTCGATTCGATTTGAGACGGGTTTAAAGTATAAGAACTGAAAAGGCAACTGGCAAACGGCAACCAGATGCCAGTTCGCAAACTAAATTGAATTGGCAACTGGCAACCGGCAGCCAGCTGCCAATTCGATTTGAGAGGATTTTAGGGCAAAACAACTGAAAAGGCAATTGGCAAACGGCAACCAGATGCCAATTCGCAAATTCTATTGAATGGGCAACTGACATTCAGCTGTCGATTCGATTTGAGACGGGTTTAGAGTATAAGAACTGAATAGGCAACTGGCAAACGGCAACCCGATGCCAGTTTAGCAAACTCAATTGAATTGGAAACTGGCAACCGGCAGCCAGCTGCCATTTCGATTTGAGAGGGTTTTAGAACATAACAAATGAATAGGCAACTGGCGAACGGCAACCAGGTGCCAATTCGCAAATTCTATTGAATTAGCAACTTGGAACTGGCATCCAGCTGCCGATTCGATTTATGACGGGTTTAGAGTATAATAACTTAATAGGCAACTGGCAAACGGCAACCAGATGCCAATTCGCATATTCTATTGAATTGGTATCTGGCCACTGGCATCCAACTGACGATTCGATTTGAGACGGGTTTAGAGTATGAGAACTGAATAGGCAACTGGTAAACGGCAACCAGATGTCAATTCGCAAATTCTATTGAATTGGCAACTGGCAACTGCCATCCAGCTGCCGATTCGATTTGAGACGGGTTTAGAGTATAAGAACTGAATAGGCAACTGGCAAACGGCAACTTGATGCCAATTCGCATATTCCATTGAACTGGCAACTGGCATCCAGCTGCCGATTCGATTTGAGATGGGTTTAGAGTATAAGAACTAAATAGGCAACTGGCAAACGGCAACCAGATGCCAACTCGATAATACTAGTGAATTGACAACTGGCAAATGGCAGCCAGCTGCCAATTCGATTTGAGACGGTTTTAGAGTATAAGAACTGAATAGGAATCTGGCAAACAGCAAACAGATGCCAGTTCGCAAACTCAATTGAATTGGCAACTGGCAACCGGCAGCCAGCTGCCAATTCGATTTGAGAGGGTTTTAGAGCATAACAACTATTAGGCAACTGGCAAACGGCAACCAGATATCAATTCGCAAATTCTATTGAATTTGCAACAGGCATCTAGCTCCCGATTCGATTTGAGACGGGTTTAGAATATAAGAACTGAATAGGCAACTGGCAAGCGGCAACCAGATGCCAATTCGATAATTCTATTGAATTGGCAACTGGTAACTGGCATTCAGCTGTCGATTCGATTTGAGACGGGTTTAGAGTATAAGAACTGAATAGGCAACTGGCAAACGGCAACCAGATGCCAATTCGCAAATTCTATTGAATTGGCAACTGGCAACTGGCAGCCAGCTGCCAATTTTATTTGAGACGGTTTTAGAGTATAAGAACTGAATAGGCAACTGGCAAACGGCAACCAGATGCCAGTTCGCAAACTCAATTGTATTGGCAACTGGCAACCGGCAGCCAGCTGCCAATTCGATTTGAGAGGATTTTAAAGCATAACAACTGAATTGGCAACTGGCAAACGGCAACAAGATGCCAATTCGCAAATTCTATTGGATTGGCAACTGGCATTCAGCTGTCGATTCGATTTGAGACGGTTTTGGAGTATAAGAACTGAATAGGCAACTGGCAAACGGCAACCAGATGCCAGTTCGATAATTCTTGTGAACTGGCAACTGGCATCCAAAGGCCAATCCGATTTGAGACGGGTTTATAAGTTAAGAACTGAATAGGCAACTGGCAAACGGCAACCAGATGCCAATTCGATAGTTCTAGTGAATTGGCAACTGGCAACAGGCAGCCAGCTGCCAATTCGATTTGAGACGGTTTTAGAGTATACGAACTAAATAGGCAACTGGCAAACGGCAACCGGATGCCAGTTCGCAAACTCAATTGAATTGGCAACTGGCAACCGGCAGCCAGCTGCCATTTCGATTTGAGAGGGTTTTAGAACATAACAAGTGAATGGGCAACTGGCGAACGGCAACCAGGTGCCAATTCGCAAATTCTATTGAATTGGCAACTGGGAACTGGCATCCAGCTGCCGATTCGATTTGAGACGTGTCTAGAGTATAAGAACTGAATAGGCAACTGACAAACGGCAACCAGATGCCAATTCGTATATTTTATTGAATTGGCAACTGGCAACTGGCATCCAGCTGCCGATTCGATTTGAGACGGGTTTAGAGTATGAGAACTGAATAGGCAACTGGCAAACGGCAACCAGATGTCAATTCGCAAATTCTATTGAATTGGCAACTGGCATCCAGCTGCCGATTCGATTTGAGACGGGATTAGAGTATAAGAACTGAATAGGCAACTGTCAAACGGCAACCAGATGCCAATTCGCAAATTTTATTGAATTGGCAAAGTTCTGGTAAATGGCATCCAGCTGCCGATTCGATTTGAGACGGGTTTAGAGTACAAGAACTGAATGGGCAACTGGCAAACGGCAACCAGATGCCAACTCGATAAGTCTAGTGAATTGGCACTTGGAAATGGCAGCCAGCTGCCAATTCGATTAACAAGTGAATTGGCAACTGGCAACTGGCATCCAGCTGCCGATTCGATTTGAGACGGGATAAGAGTATAAGAACTGAATAGGCAACTGTCAAACGGCAACCAGATGCCAATTCGATAATTCTAGTGAATTGACAACTGGCAACTGACAGCCAGCTGCCAATTCGATTTGAGACGGATTTAGAGTATAAGAACTGAATAGGAAACTGGCAAACGGCAACCATATGCCAGTTCGGAAACTCATTTGATTTGGCAACTGGCAACCGGCTGCAAGCTGCCAATTCTATTTGAGAGGGTTTACGAGCATAACAACTGAATAGGCAACTGGCAAACGGCAACCAGATGCCAATTCGCAAATTCTATTGAATTGGCAACTGGCAACCGGCAACCACCTGCCAATTCGATTAAAGACGGTATTAGAGTATAAGAACTGAATAGGCAACTGGCAACCGGCAACCAGATGCCAGTTCGCAAACTCAATTGAATTGGCAACCAGATGCCAATTCGCAAATACTATTGAATTGGCAACTGATAACCGGAAACCAGCTGCCAATTCGATTTAAGACGGTATTAGAGTGTAAGAACTGAATAGGCAACTGGCAAACGGCAACCAGATGCCAGTTCGCAAACCCAATTGAATTGGCAACTGGTAAGCGGCAGCCAGCTGCCAAATCGATTTGAGAGGGTTTTAGAGCCTAACAACTGAAAAGGCAACTGGCAAACGGCAACCAGATGCCAATTCGTAAATTCTATAGAATTGGCAACTGGCAACTGCCATCCAGCTGCCGATTCGATTTAGGACGGGTTTAGAGTATAAGAACTGAATAGACAACTGGCAAACGGCAACCAGATGCCAATTCGCATATTCCATTGAATTGGCAACTGGCAACTTTCATCCGGCTGCCGATTCGATTTGAGATGGGTTTAGAGTATAAGAACTAAATAGGCAACTGGCAAACGGCAACCAGATGCCAGCTCGATAATACTAGTGAATTGGCAACTGGCAAATGTCAGCCAGCTGCCATTTCTATTTGAGACGGTTTTAGAGTATAAGAACTGAATAGGAATTTGGCAAACAGCAAACAGATGCCAGTTCGCAAACTCAATTGAATTGGCAACTGGCAACCGGCAGCCAGCTGCCAATTCGATTTGAGAGGGTTTAAGAGCATAACAACTGAAAAGGCAATTGGCAAACGGCAGCCAGATATCAATTCGCAAATTCTATTGAATTGTCAACTGGCATCTAGCTCTCGATTCGATTTGAGACGGGTTTAAAGTGTAAGAACTGAAAAGGCAACTGGCAAACGGCAACCAGATGCCAGTTCGCAAACTAAATTGAATTGGCAACTGGCAACCGGCAGCCAGCTGCCAATTCGATTTGAGAGGATTTTAGGGCAAAACAACTGAAAAGGCAATTGGCAAACGGCAACCAGATGCCAATTCGCAAATTCTATTGAATGGGCAACTGACATTCAGCTGTCGATTCGATTTGAGACGGGTTTAGAGTATAAGAACTGAATAGGCAACTGGCAAACGGCAACCCGATGCCAGTTTAGCAAACTCAATTGAATTGGAAACTGGCAACCGGCAGCCAGCTGCCATTTCGATTTGAGAGGGTTTTAGAACATAATAAATGAATAGGCAACTGGCGAACGGCAACCAGGTGCCAATTCGCAAATTCTATTGAATTAGCAACTTGGAACTGGCATCCAGCTGCCGATTCGATTTATGACGGGTTTAGAGTATAATAACTTAATAGGCAACTGGCAAACGGCAACCAGATGCCAATTCGCATATTCTATTGAATTGGTATCTGGCAACTGGCATCCAACTGACGATTCGATTTGAGACGGGTTTAGAGTATGAGAACTGAATAGGCAACTGGTAAACGGCAACCAGATGTCAATTCGCAAATTCTATTGAATTGGCAACTGGCAACTGCCATCCAGCTGCCGATTCGATTTGAGACGGGTTTAGAGTATAAGAACTGAATAGGTAACTGGCAAACGGCAACTTGATGCCAATTCGCATATTCCATTGAACTGGCAACTGGCATCCAGCTGCCGATTCGATTTGAGATGGGTTTAGAGTATAAGAACTAAATAGGCAACTGGCAAACGGCAACCAGATGCCAACTCGATAATACTAGTGAATTGACAACTGGCAAATGGCAGCCAGCTGCCAATTCGATTTGAGACGGTTTTAGAGTATAAGAACTGAATAGGAATCTGGCAAACAGCAAACAGATGCCAGTTCGCAAACTCAATTGAATTGGCAACTGGCAACCGGCAGCCAGCTGCCAATTCGATTTGAGAGGGTTTTAGAGCATAACAACTATTAGGCAACTGGCAAACGGCAACCAGATATCAATTCGCAAATTCTATTGAATTTGCAACAGGCATCTAGCTTCCGATTCGATTTGAGACGGGTTTAGAATATAAGAACTGAATAGGCAACTGGCAAGCGGCAACCAGATGCCAATTCGATAATTCTATTGAATTGGCAACTGGTAACTGGCATTCAGCTGTCGATTCGATTTGAGACGGGTTTAGAGTATAAGAACTGAATAGGCAACTGGCAAACGGCAACCAGATGCCAATTCGCAAATTCTATTGAATTGGCAACTGGCAACTGGCAGCCAGCTGCCAATTTTATTTGAGACGGTTTTAGAGTATAAGAACTGAATAGGCAACTGGCAAACGGCAACCAGATGCCAGTTCGCAAACTCAATTGTATTGGCAACTGGCAACCGGCAGCCAACTGCCAATTCGATTAGAGAGGATTTTAAAGCATAGCAACTGAATTGGCAACTGGCAAACGGCAACAAGATGCCAATTCGCAAATTCTATTGAATTGGCAACTGGCATTCAGCTGTCGATTCGATTTGAGACGGTTTTGGAGTATAAGAACTGAATAGGCAACTGGCAAACGGCAACCAGATGCCAGTTCGATAATTCTTGTGAACTGGCAACTGGCATCCAAAGGCCAATCCGATTTGAGACGGGTTTATAGTTTAAGAACTGAATAGGCAACTGGCAAACGGCAACCAGATGCCAATTCGATAGTTCTAGTGAATTGGCAACTGGCAACAGGCAGCCAGCTGCCAATTCGATTTGAGACGGTTTTAGAGTATACGAACTAAATAGGCAACTGGCAAACGGCAACCGGATGCCAGTTCGCAAACTCAATTGAATTGGCAACTGGCAACCGGCAGCCAGCTGCCATTTCGATTTGAGAGGGTTTTAGAACATAACAAGTGAATGGGCAACTGGCGAACGGCAACCAGGTGCCAATTCGCAAATTCTATTGAATTGGCAACTGGGAACTGGCATCCAGCTGCCGATTCGATTTGAGACGGGTCTAGAGTATAAGAACTGAATAGGCAACTGACAAACGGCAACCAGATGCCAATTCGCATATTTTATTGAATTGGCAACTGGCAACTGGCATCCAGCTGCCGATTCGATTTGAGACGGGTTTAGAGTATGAGAACAGAATAGGCAACTGGCAAACGGCAACCAGATGTCAATTCGCAAATTCTATTGAATTGGCAACTGGCATCCAGCTGCCGATTCGATTTGAGACGGGATTAGAGTATAAGAACTGAATAGGCAACTGTCAAACGGCAACCAGATGCCAATTCGCAAATTTTATTGAATTGGCAAAGTTCTGGTAAATGGCATCCAGCTGCCGATTCGATTTGAGACGGGTTTAGAGTACAAGAACTGAATAGGCAACTGGCAAACGGCAACCAGATGCCAACTCGATAAGTCTAGTGAATTGGCACTTGGAAATGGCAGCCAGCTGCCAATTCGATTAAACAAGTGAATTGGCAACTGGCAACTGGCATCCAGCTGCCGATTCGATTTGAGACGGGATATGAGTATAAGAACTGAATAGGCAACTGTCAAACGGCAACCAGATGCCAATTCGATAATTCTAGTGAATTGACAACTGGCAACTGACAGCCAGCTGCCAATTCGATTTGAGACGGATTTAGAGTATAAGAACTGAATAGGAAACTGGCAAACGGCAACCAGATGCCAGTTCGGAAACTCATTTGATTTGGCAACTGGCAACCGGCTGCAAGCTGCCAATTCTATTTGAGGGGGTTTTAGAGCATAACAACTGAATAGGCAACTGGCAAACGGCAACCAGATGCCAATTCGCAAATTCTATTGAATTGGCAACTGGCAACCGGCAACCAGCTGCCAATTCGATTAAAGACGGTATTAGAGTATAAGAACTGAATAGGCAACTGGCAACTGGCAACCAGATGCCAGTTCGCAAACTCAATTGAATTGGCAACCAGATGCCAATTCGCAAATACTATTGAATTGGCAACTGATAACCGGAAACCAGCTGCCAATTCGATTTAAGACGGTATTAGAGTGTAAGAACTGAATAGGCAACTGGCAAACGGCAACCAGATGCCAGTTCGCAAACCCAATTGAATTGGCAACTGGTAAGCGGCAGCCAGCTGCCAAATCGATTTGAGAGGGTTTTAGAGCCTAACAACTGAAAAGGCAACTGGCAAACGGCAACCAGATGCCAATTCGCAAATTCTATAGAATTGGCAACTGGCAACTGCCATCCAGCTGCCGATTCGATTTGAGACGGGTTTAGAGTATAAGAACTGAATAGACAACTGGCAAACGGCAACCAGATGCCAATTCGCATATTCCATTGAATTGGCAACTGGCAACTTTCATCCAGCTGCCGATTCGATTTGAGATGGGTTTAGAGTATAAGAACTAAATAGGCAACTGGCAAACGGCAACCAGATGCCAACTCGATAATACTAGTGAATTGGCAACTGGCAAATGTCAGCCAGCTGCCATTTCTATTTGAGACGGTTTTAGAGTATAAGAACTGAATAGGAATTTGGCAAACAGCAAACAGATGCCAGTTCGCAAACTCAATTGAATTGGCAACTGGCAACCGGCAGCCAGCTGCCAATTCGATTTGAGAGGGTTTAAGAGCATAACAACTGAAAAGGCAATTGGCAAACGGCAGCCAGATATCAATTCGCAAATTCTATTGAATTGTCAACTGGCATCTAGCTCTCGATTCGATTTGAGACGGGTTTAAAGTATAAGAACTGAAAAGGCAACTGGCAAACGGCAACCAGATGCCAGTTCGCAAACTAAATTGAATTGGCAACTGGCAACCGGCAGCCAGCTGCCAATTCGATTTGAGAGGATTTTAGGGCAAAACAACTGAAAAGGCAATTGGCAAACGGCAACCAGATGCCAATTCGCAAATTCTATTGAATGGGCAACTGACATTCAGCTGTCGATTCGATTTGAGACGGGTTTAGAGTATAAGAACTGAATAGGCAACTGGCAAACGGCAACCCGATGCCAGTTTAGCAAACTCAATTGAATTGGACACTGGCAACTGGCAGCCAGCTGCCATTTCGATTTGAGAGGGTTTTAGAACATAACAAATGAATAGGCAACTGGTGAACGGCAACCAGGTGCCAATTCGCAAATTCTATTGAATTAGCAACTTGGAACTGGCATCCAGCTGCCGATTCGATTTATGACGGGTTTAGAGTATAATAACTTAATAGGCAACTGGCAAACGGCAACCAGATGCCAATTCGCATATTCTATTGAATTGGTATCTGGCAACTGGCATCCAACTGACGATTCGATTTGAGACGGGTTTAGAGTATGAGAACTGAATAGGCAACTGGTAAACGGCAACCAGATGTCAATTCGCAAATTCTATTGAATTGGCAACTGGCAACTGCCATCCAGCTGCCGATTCGATTTGAGACGGGTTTAGAGTATAAGAACTGAATAGGCAACTGGCAAACGGCAACTTGATGCCAATTCGCATATTCCATTGAACTGGCAACTGTCATCCAGCTGCCGATTCGATTTGAGATGGGTTTAGAGTATAAGAACTAAATAGGCAACTGGCAAACGGCAACCAGATGCCAACTCGATAATACTAGTGAATTGACAACTGGCAAATGGCAGCCAGCTGCCAATTCGATTTGAGACGGTTTTAGAGTATAAGAACTGAATAGGAATCTGGCAAACAGCAAACAGATGCCAGTTCGCAAACTCAATTGAATTGGCAACTGGCAACCGGCAGCCAGCTGCCAATTCGATTTGAGAGGGTTTTAGAGCATAACAACTATTAGGCAACTGGCAAACGGCAACCAGATATCAATTCGCAAATTCTATTGAATTTGCAACAGGCATCTAGCTCCCGATTCGATTTGAGACGGGTTTAGAATATAAGAACTGAATAGGCAACTGGCAAGCGGCAACCAGATGCCAATTCGATAATTCTATTGAATTGGCAACTGGTAACTGGCATTCAGCTGTCGATTCGATTTGAGACGGGTTTAGAGTATAAGAACTGAATAGCAACTGGCAAACGGCAACCAGATGCCAATTCGCAAATTCTATTGAATTGGCAACTGGCAACTGGCAGCCAGCTGCCAATTTTATTTGAGACGGTTTTAGAGTATAAGAACTGAATAGGCAACTGGCAAACGGCAACCAGATGCCAGTTCGCAAACTCAATTGTATTGGCAACTGGCAACAGGCAGCCAGCTGCCAATTCGATTTGAGAGGATTTTAAAGCATAACAACTGAATTGGCAACTGGCAAACGGCAACAAGATGCCAATTCGCAAATTCTATTGGATTGGCAACTGGCATTCAGCTGTCGATACGATTTGAGACGGTTTTGGAGTATAAGAACTGAATAGGCAACTAGCAAACGGCAACCAGATGCCAGTTCGATAATTCTTGTGAACTGGCAACTGGCATCCAAAGGCCAATCCGATTTGAGACGGGTTTATAGTTTAAGAACTGAATAGGCAACTGGCAAACGGCAACCAGATGCCAATTCGATAGTTCTAGTGAATTGGCAACTGGCAACAGGCAGCCAGCTGCCAATTCGATTTGAGACGGTTTTAGAGTATACGAACTAAATAGGCAACTGGCAAACGGCAACCGGATGCCAGTTCGCAAACTCAATTGAATTGGCAACTGGCAACCGGCAGCCAGCTGCCATTTCGATTTGAGAGGGTTTTAGAACATAACAAGTGAATGGGCAACTGGCGAACGGCAACCAGGTGCCAATTCGCAAATTCTATTGAATTGGCAACTGGGAACTGGCATCCAGCTGCCGATTCGATTTGAGACGGGTTTAGAGTATGAGAACTGAATAGGCAACTGGCAAACGGCAACCAGATGTCAATTCGCAAATTCTATTGAATTGGCAACTGGCATCCAGCTGCCGATTCGATTTGAGACGGGATTAGAGTATAAGAACTGAATAGGCAACTGTCAAACGGCAACCAGATGCCAATTCGCAAATTTTATTGAATTGGCAAAGTTCTGGTAAATGGCATCCAGCTGCCGATTCGATTTGAGACGGTTTAGAGTACAAGAACTGAATAGGCAACTGGCAAACGGCAACCAGATGCCAACTCGATAAGTCTAGTGAATTGGCACTTGGAAATGGCAGCCAGCTGCCAATTCGATTAACAAGTGAATTGGCAACTGGCAACTGGCATCCAGCTGCCGATTCGATTTGAGACGGGATAAGATTATAAGAACTGAATATGCAACTGTCAAACGGCAACCAGATGCCAATTCGATAATTCTAGTGAATAAACAACTGGCAACTGACAGCCAGCTGCCAATTCGATTTGAGACGGATTTAGAGTATAAGAACTGAATAGGAAACTGGCAAACGGCAACCATATGCCAGTTCGGAAACTTATTTGATTTGGCAACTGGCAACCGGCTGCAAGCTGCCAATTCCATTTGAGAGGGTTTTAGAGCATAACAACTGAATAGGCAACTGGCAAACGGCAACCAGATGCCAATTCGCAAATTCTATTGAATTGGCAACTGGCAACCGGCAACCAGCTGCCAATTCGATTAAAGACGGTATTAGAGTATAAGAACTGAATAGGCAACTGGCAACCAGATGCCAGTTCGCAAACTCAATTGAATTGGCAACCAGATGCCAATTCGCAAATACTATTGAATTGGCAACTGATAACCGGAAACCAGCTGCCAATTCGATTTAAGACGGTATTAGAGTGTAAGAACTGAATAGGCAACTGGCAAACGGCAACCAGATGCCAGTTCGCAAACCCAATTGAATTGGCAACTGGTAAGCGGCAGCCAGCTGCCAAATCGATTTGAGAGGGTTTTAGAGCCTAACAACTGAAAAGGCAACTGGCAAACGGCAACCAGATGCCAATTCGCAAATTCTATAGAATTGGCAACTGGCAACTGCCATCCAGCTGCCGATTCGATTTGAGACGGGTTTAGAGTATAAGAACTGAATAGACAACTGGCAAACGGCAACCAGATGCCAATTCGCATATTCCATTGAATTGGCAACTGGCAACTTTCATCCGGCTGCCGATTCGATTTGAGATGGGTTTTGAGTATAAGAACTAAATAGGCAACTGGCAGACGGCAACCAGATGCCAACTGGATAATACTAGTGAATTGGCAACTGGCAAATGTCAGCCAGCTGCCATTTCTATTTGAGACGGTTTTAGAGTATAAGAACTGAATAGGAATTTGGCAAACAGCAAACAGATGCCAGTTCGCAAACTCAATTGAATTGGCAACTGGCAACCGGCAGGCAGCTGCCAATTCGATTTGAGAGGGTTTAAGAGCATAACAACTGAAAAGGCAATTGGCAAACGGCAGCCAGATACAAATTCGCAAATTCTATTGAATTGTCAACTGGCATCTAGCTCTCGATTCGATTTGAGACGGGTTTAAAGTATAAGAACTGAAAAGGCAACTGGCAAACGGCAACCAGATGCCAGTTCGCAAACTAAATTGAATTGGCAACTGGCAACCGGCAGCCAGCTGCCAATTCGAATTGAGAGGATTTTAGGGCAAAACAACTGAAAAGGCAATTGGCAAACGGCAACCAGATGCCAATTCGCAAATTCTATTGAATTGGCAACTGGCAACCGGCAACCAGCTGCCAATTCGATTAAAGACGGTATTAGAGTATAAGAACTGAATAGGCAACTGGCAAACGGCAACCAGATGCCAGTTCGCAAACTCAATTGAATTGGCAACCAGATGCCAATTCGCAAATACTATTGAATTGGCAACTGATAACCGGAAACCAGCTGCCAATTCGATTAAAGACGGTATTAGAGTGTAAGAACTGAATAGGCAACTGGCAAACGGCAACCAGATGCCAGTTCGCAAACCCAATTGAATTGGCAACTGGTAAGCAGCAGCCAGCTGCCAAATCGATTTGAAAGGGTTTTAGAGCATAACAACTGAAAAGGCAACTGGCAAACGGCAATCAGATGCCAATTCGCAAATTCTATAGAATTGGCAACTGGCAACTGCCATCCAGCTGCCGATTCGATTTGAGACGGGTTTAGAGTATAAGAACTGAATAGACAACTGGCAAACGGCAACCAGATGCCAATTCGCATATTCCATTGAATTGGCAACTGGCAACTTTCATCCGGCTGCCGATTCGATTTGAGATGGGTTTAGAGTATAAGAACTAAATAGGCAACTGGCAAACGGCAACCAGATTCCCACTCGATAATACTAGTGAATTGGCAACTGGCAAATGTCAGCCAGCTGCCATTTCTATTTGAGACGGTTTTAGAGTATAAGAACTGAATAGGAATTTGGCAAACAGCAAACAGATGCCAGTTCGCAAACTCAATTGAATTGGCAACTGGCAACCGGCAGCCAGCTGCCAATTCGATTTGAGAGGGTTTGAGAGCATAACAACTAAAAAGGCAATTGGCAAACGGCAGCCAGATATCATTTCGCAAATTCTATTGAATTGTCAACTGGCATCTAGCTCTCGATTCGATTTGAGACGGGTTTAAAGTATAAGAACTGAAAAGGCAACTGGCAAACGGCAACCAGATGCCAGTTCGCAAACTAAATTGAATTGGCAACTGGCAACCGGCAGCCAGCTGCCAATTCGATTTGAGAGGATTTTAGGGCAAAACAACTGAAAAGGCAATTGGCAAACGGCAACCAGATGCCAATTCGCAAATTCAATTGAATGGGCAACTGACATTCAGCTGTCGATTCGATTTGAGACGGGTTTAGAGTATAAGAACTGAATAGGCAACTGGCAAACGGCAACCCGATGCCAGTTTAGCAAACTCAATTGAATTGGAAACTGGCAACCGGCAGCCAGCTGCCATTTCGATTTGAGAGGGTTTTAGAACATAACAAATGAATAGGCAACTGGCGAACGGCAACCAGGTGCCAATTCGCAAATTCTATTGAATTAGCAACTTGGAACTGGCATCCAGCTGCCGATTCGATTTATGACGGGTTTAGAGTATAATAACTTAATAGGCAACTGGCAAACGGCAACCAGATGCCAATTCGCATATTCTATTGAATTGGTATCTGGCAACTGGCATCCAACTGACGATTCGATTTGAGTCGGGTTTAGAGTATGAGAACTGAATAGGCAACTGGTAAACGGCAACCAGATGTCAATTCGCAAATTCTATTGAATTGGCAACTGGCAACTGCCATCCAGCTGCCGATTCGATTTGAGACGGGTTTAGAGTATAAGAACTGAATAGGCAACTGGCAAACGGCAACCTGATGCCAATTCGCATATTCCATTGAACTGGCAACTGGCAACCAGCTGCCGATTCGATTTGAGATGGGTTTAGAGTATAAGAACTAAATAGGCAACTGGCAAACGGCAACCAGATGCCAACTCGATAATACTAGTAAATTGACAACTGGCAAATGGCAGCCAGCTGCCAATTCGATTTGAGACGGTTTTAGAGTATAAGAACTGAATAGGAATCTGGCAAACAGCAAACAGATGCCAGTTCGCAAACTCAATTGAATTGGCAACTGGCAACCGGTAGCCAGCTGCCAATTCGATTTGAGAGGGTTTTAGAGCATAACAACTATTAGGCAACTGGCAAACGGCAACCAGATATCAATTCGCAAATTCTATTGAATTTGCAACAGGCATCTAGCTCCCGATTCGATTTGAGACGGGTTTAGAATATAAGAACTGAATAGGCAACTGGCAAGCGGCAACCAGATGCCAATTCGATAATTCTATTGAATTGGCAACTGGTAACTGGCATTCAGCTGTCGATTCGATTTGAGACGGGTTTAGAGTATAAGAACTGAATAGGCAACTGGCAAACGGCAACCAGATGCCAATTCGCAAATTCTATTGAATTGGCAACTGGCAACTGGCAGCCAGCTGCCAATTTTATTTGAGACGGTTTTAGAGTATAAGAACTGAATAGGCAACTGGCAAACGGCAACCAGATGCCAGTTCGCAAACTCAATTGTATTGGCAACTGGCAACCGGCAGCCAGCTGCCAATTCGATTTGAGAGGATTTTAAAGCATAACAACTGAATTGGCAACTGGCAAACGGTAACAAGATGCCAATTCGCAAATTCTATTGAATTGGCAACTGGCATTCAGCTGTCGATTCGATTTGAGACGGTTTTGGAGTATAAGAACTGAATAGGCAACTGGCAAACGGCAACCAGATGCCAGTTCGATAATTCTTGTGAACTGGCAACTGGCATCCAAAGGCCAATCCGATTTGAGACGGGTTTATAGTTTAAGAACTGAATATGCAACTGGCAAACGGCAACCAGATGCCAATTCGATAGTTCTAGTGAATTGGCAACTGGCAACAGGCAGCCAGCTGCCAATTCAATTTGAGACGGTTTTAGAGTATACGAACTAAATAGGCAACTGGCAAACGGCAACCGGATGCCAGTTCACAAACTCAATTGAATTGGCAACTGGCAACCGGCAGACAGCTGCCATTTCGATTTGAGAGGGTTTTAGAACATAACAAGTGAATGGACAACTGGCGAACGGCAACCAGGTGCCAATTCGCAAATTCTATTGAATTGGCAACTGGGAACTGGCATCCAGCTGCCGATTCGATTTGAGACGGGTCTAGAGTATAAGAACTGAATAGGCAACTGACAAACGGCAACCAGATGCCAATTCGCATATTTTATTGAATTGGCAACTGGCATCCAGCTGCCGATTCGATTTGAGACGGGTTTAGAGTATGAGAACTGAATAGGCAACTGGCAAACGGCAACCAGATGTCAATTCGCAAATTCTATTGAATTGGCAACTGGCATCCAGCTGCCGATTCGATTTGAGACGGGATTAGAGTATAAGAACTGAATAGGCAACTGTCAAACGGCAACCAGATGCCAATTCGCAAATTTTATTGAATTGGCAAAGTTCTGGTAAATGGCATCCAGCTGCCGATTCGATTTGAGACGGGTTTAGAGTACAAGAACTGAATAGGCAACTGGCAAACGGCAACCAGATGCCAACTCGATAAGTCTTGTGAATTGGCAACTGGAAATGGCAGCCAGCTGCCAATTCGATTAACAAGTGAATTGGCAACTGGCAACTGGCATCCAGCTGCCGATTCGATTTGAGACGGGATAAGAGTATAAGAACTGAATATTCAACTGTCAAACGGCAACCAGATGCCAATTCGATAATTCTAGTGAATTGACAACTGGCAACTGACAGCCAGCTGCCAATTCGATTTGAGACGGATTTACAGTATAAGAACTGAATAGGAAACTGGCAAACGGCAACCAGATGCCAGTTCGGAAACTCATTTGAATTGGCAACTGGCAACCGGCTGCAAGCTGCCAATTCTATTTGAGAGGGTTTTAGAGCATAACAACTGAATAGGCAACTGGCAAACGGCAACCAGATGCCAATTCGCAAATTCTATTGAATTGGCAACTGGCAACCGGCAACCAGCTGCCAATTCGATTAAAGACGGTATTAGAGTATAAGAACTGAATAGGCAACTGGCAAACGGCAACCAGATGCCAGTTCGCAAACTCAATTGAATTGGCAACCAGATGCCAATTCGCAAATACTATTGAACTGGCAACTGATAACCGGAAACCAGCTGCCAATTCGATTTAAGACGGTATTAGAGTGTAAGAACTGAATAGGCAACTGGCAAACGGCAACCAGATGCCAGTTCGCAAACCCAATTGAATTGGCAACTGGTAAGCGGCAGCCAGCTGCCAAATCGATTTGAGAGGGTTTTAGAGCCTAACAACTGAAAAGGCAACTGGCAAACGGCAACCAGATGCCAATTCGCAAATTCTATAGAATTGGCAACTGGCAACTGCCATCCAGCTGCCGATTCGATTTGAGACGGGTTTAGAGTATAAGAACTGAATAGGCAACTGGCAAACGGCAACCAGATGCCAATTCGCATATTCCATTGAATTGGCAACTGGCAACTTTCATCCAGCTGCCGATTCGATTTGAGACGGGTTTAGAGTAAAAGAACTAAATAGGCAACTGGCAAACGGCAACCAGATGCCAACTCGATAATACTAGTGAATTGGCAACTGGCAAATGTCAGCCAGCTGCCATTTCTATTTGAGACGGTTTTAGAGTATAAGAACTGAATAGGAAATTGGCAAACAGCAAACAGATGCCATTTCGCAAACTCAATTGAATTGGCAACTGGCAACCGGCAGCCAGCTGCCAATTCGATTTGAGAGGGTTTAAGAGCATAACAACTGAAAAGGCAATTGGCAAACGGCAGCCAGATATCAATTCGCAAATTCTATTGAATTGGCAACTGGCATCTAGCTCCCGATTCGATTTGAGACGGGTTTAAAGTATAAGAACTGAAAAGGCAACTGGCAAACGACAACCAGATGCCAGTTCGCAAACTAAATTGAATTGGCAACTGGCAACCGGCAGCCAGCTGCCAATTCGATTTGAGAGGATTTTAGAGCAAAACAACTGAAAAGGCAATTGGCAAACGGCAACCAGATGCCAATTCGCAAATTCTATTGAATGGGCAACTGGCATTCAGCTGTCGATTCGATTTGAGACGGGTTTAGAGTATAAGAACTGAATAGGCAACTGGCAAACGGCAACTAGATGCCAGTTTAGCAAACTCAATTGAATTGGAAACTGGCAACCGGCAGTCAGCTGCCATTTCGATTTGAGAGGGTTTTAGAACATAACAAATGAATAGGCAACTGGCGAACGGCAACCAGGTGCCAATTCGCAAATTCTATTAAATTAGCAACTTGGAACTGGCATCCAGCTGCCGATTCGATTTATGACGGGTTTAGAGTATAAGAACTTAATAGGCAACTGGCAAACGGCAACCAGATGCCAATTCGCATATTCTATTGAATTGGTATCTGGCAACTGGCATCCAACTGACGATTCGATTTGAGACGGGTTTAGAGTATGAGAACTGAATAGGCAACTGGTAAACGGCAACCAGATATCAATTCGCAAATTCTATTGAATTGGCAACTGGCAACTGCCATCCAGCTGCCGATTCGATTTGAGACGGGTTTGAGAGCATAACAACTGAATAGGCAACTGGCAAATGGCAACCAGATGCCAATTCGCATATTTCATTGAATTGGCAACTGGCAACTGGCATCCAGCTGCCGATTCGATTTGAGATGGGTTTAGAGTATAAGAACTAAATAGGCAACTGGCAAACGGCAACCAGATGCCAACTCGATAATACTAGTGAATTGACAACTGGCAAATGGCAGCCAGCTGCCAATTCGATTTGAGACGGTTTTAGAGTATAAGAACTGAATAGGAATCTGGCAAACAGCAAACAGATGCCATTTCGCAAACTCAATTCAATTGGCAACTGGCAACCGGCAGCCAGCTGCCAATTCGATTTGAGAGGGTTTTAGAGCATAACAACTATTAGGCAACTGGCAAACGGCAACCAGATATCAATTCGCGAATTCTATTGAATTTGCAACAGGCATCTAGCTCCCGATTCGATTTGAGACGGGTTTAGAGTATAAGAACTGAATAGGCAACTGGCAAGCGGCAACCAGATGCCAATTCGATAATTCTATTGAATTGGCAACTGGTAACTGGCATTCAGCTGTCGATTCGATTTGAGACGGGTCTAGAGTATAAGAACTGGATAGGCAACTGGCAAACGGCAACCAGATGCCAATTCGATAATTCTATTGAATTGGCAACTGGCAACTGGCAACTGGCAGCCAGCTGCCAATTTGATTTGAGACGGTTTTAGAGTATAAGAACTGAATAGGCAACTGGCAAACGGCAACCAGATGCCAGTTCGCAAACTTCATTGAATTGGCAACTGGCAATCGGCAGCCAGCTGCCAATTCGATTTGAGAGGATTTTAGAGCATAACAACTGAATAGGCAACTGACAAACGGCAACCAGATGCCAATTCGCAAATTCTTTTGAATTGGCAACTGGCATTCAGCTGTTGATTCGATTTGAGACGGGTTTAGAGTATAAGAACTGAATAGGCAACTGGCAAACGGCAACCAGATGCCAGTTCGATAATTCTTGTGAACTTGCAACTGGCAGCCAGCTCCCAATCCGATTTGAGACGGGTTTATAGTTTAGAACTGAATAGGCAACTGGCAAACGGGAACCAGATGCAAATTCGATAATTCTAGTAAATTGGCAACTGGCAACAGGCAGCCAGCTGCCAATTCGATTTGAAACGGTTTAAGAGTATAAGAACTAAACAGGTAACTGGCATCCAGCTGCCGATTCGATTTGAGACGGGTTTAGAGTATAAGAACTGATTAGGCAACTGGCAAACGGCAACCAGATGCCAATACGCATATTGTTTTGAATTGGCAACTGTCAACTGGCATCCAGCTGCCGATTCGATTTGAGACGGGATTAGAGTATAAGAACTGAGTAGGCAACTGTCAAACGGCAATCAGATGCCAATTCGCAAATTCTATTGAATTGGCAACTGGGAAATGGCATCCAGCTGCCGATTCGATTTGAGACGGGTTTGGAGTATACGAACTGAATAGGCAACTGGCAAACGGCAACAAGATGCCAACTCGACAAGTCGTGTGAATTGGCAACTGGAAATGGCAGCCAGCTGCCAATTCGATTAACAAGTGAATAGGCAACTGGCAAACGGCATCCAGGTGCCAATTCGCAATTTCTATTGTATTGGCAACTGGGACCTGGCATCCAGCTGCCGATTCGATTTTAGACGGGTTTAGATTATAAGAACTGAATATGCAACTGGCAAACGGCAACCAGATGTCAACTCGCATATTCTATTGAATTGGCAACTGGAAACTGGCAGCCAGCTGCCAATTCGATTTGAGAGGGTTTTAGAGCATAAGAACTGAATAGGCGACTGGCAAATGGCAACCAGATGTCAATTCGCAAAGCCTATTGAATTGGCAACTGGTATCCAGCTGCCGATTCGATTTGAGACGGGATTAGAGTATAAGAACTGAATAGGAAGCTGTCAAACTGCAACCAGATGCCAATTCGATAATTCTAGTGAATTGGCAACTGGCAGCCAGCTGCCGATTCGATTTGAGACGGTTTTAGAGTATAAGAACTGAATAGGCGACTGGCAAATGGCAACCAGATGTCAATTCGCAAAGCCTATTGAATTGGCAACTGGTATCCAGCTGCCGATTCGATTTGAGACGGGATTAGAGTATAAGAACTGAATATGCAACTGTCAAACGGCAACCAGATGCCAATTCGATAATTCTAGTAAATTGGCAACTGGCAACTGCAACCAGCTACCAATTCGATTTGAGACGGTTATAGGGTATAAGAACTGAATAGGCAACTGGCATACGGCAACCAGATGCCAGTTCGCAAATACAATTGAATTTGCAACTGGCATCCGGCAGCCAGCTGTTGATTCGATTTGAGAGGGTTTTATAGCATAACAACTGATTAGGCAACTGGCAAACGGCAACAAGATGTCAATTCGCAAATTCTATTGAATTGGCAACTGGCATCCAGCTGCCGATTCGATTTGAGACGGGATAAGAGTATAAGAGCTGAATAGGAAGCTGTCAAACTGCAACCAGATGCCAATTCGATAATTCTAGTGAATTGGCAACTGGCAGCCAGCTGCCGATTCGATTTGAGACGGTTTTAGAGTATAAGAACTGAATAGGAAACTGGCAAACGGCAACCAGATGCCAGTTCGCAAACTCAATTTAATTGGCAACTTGCAACCGGCTGCAAGCTGCGAATTCTTTTTGAGAGGGTTTTAGAGCATAACAACTGAATAGGCAACTGGCAAACGGCAACCAGATGCCAATTCGCATATTCTATTGAATTGGCAACTGGCAACCGGCAGCCAGCTACCAATTCGATTTGAGACGGATTTAGAGTATACGAACTGAATAGGCAACTGGCAAACGGCAACCAGATGCCTGTTCGCAAACTCAATTGAATTGGCAACTGGTAAGCAGCAGCCAGCTGCAAAATCGATTTGAGAGGGTTTTAGAGCATAACAACTGAATAGGCAACTGGCAAACCGCAACAAGATGCCAATTCGCACATTCTTTAGAATTGGCAACTGGCAACTGCCATCTAGCTGCCGATTCGATTTGAGACGGGCTTAGAGTATAAGAACTGAATAGGCAACTGGCAAACGACAACCAGATGCCAATTCGCATATTCTATTGAATTGGCAACTGGCAACTGTCATCCAGCTGCCGATTCGATTTGTGATGGGTTTAGAGTATAAGAAATAAAAAGGCAACTGGCAAACGGCAACCAGATGCCAACTCGATAATACTAGTAATTGGCAACTGGCAAATGGCAGCCAGCTGCCAATTCGATTTGAGACGGTTTTAGAGTATAAGAACTGAATAGAAATCTGGCAAACGGCAAACAGATGCCAGTTCGCAAACTCAATTGAATTGGCAACTGGCAACCGGCAGCCAGCTGCCAATTCGATTTGAGAGGGTTTAAGAACATAACAACTGAATAGGCAACTGGCAAACGGCAACCAGATATCAATTCGCTTATTCTATTGAATTGGCAAATGGCATCCAGCTGCCGATTCGATTTGAGACGGGTTTAGCGAATAAGAACTGAATAGGCAACTGGCAAACGGCAACCAGATGCCAATTCGATAATTCTATTGAATTGGCAATTGGCAACAGGCATTCAGCTGTCGATTCGATTTGAGACGGGTTTAGAGTATAAGAACTGAATAGGCAACTGGTAAACGGCCACCAGATGCCAATTCAATACTTCTAGTGAATTGGCAACTGGCAACTGGCAGCCGGCTGCCCATTTGATTTGAGACGGTTTTAGAGTATAAGAATTGAATAGGCAACTGGCAAACGGCAACCAGATACCAGTTCTTAAACTCAATTGAATTGGGAACTGGTAACCGGCAACCAGCTGCCAATTTTATTTGAGATGTCTTTTTAGCAGAACAACTGAATAGCAACTGGCAAACGGCAACCAGATGCCAGTTCTTAAACTCAATTGAATTGGCAACTGGCAACCGGCAGCCAGCTGCAAATTCGATTTGAGAGGGTTTTAGAGCATAACAAATGAATATGCAACTGGTAAATTGCAACCAGATGCCACTTCGCAAAATCTATTGAATTGGCAACTTGCATCTGACAGCCAGCTGCCGATTCGATTTGAGCCGGGTTTAGAGTATAAGAATTGAATAGGCAACTGGCAAACGGCAACCAGATGCCAGTTCGCAAACTCATTTGAATTGGCAACTGGCAACCGGCTGCAAGCTGCCAATTCGATTTGAGAGGGTTTTAGAGGATAACAACTGAATAGGCAACTTGCAAAAGGCAACAAGATGCTAATTCGCAAATTCTATTGAATTGGCGACTGGCAACCGGCAACCAGCTGCCAATTCGATTTAAGACGGTATTAGAGTATAAGAACTGAATAGGCAACTGACAAACAGCAACCAGATGTCAGTTCGCAAACTCAATCGATTTGGCAACTGGTAAGCGGCAGCCAGCTGCCAAATCGATTTGAGAGGGTTTTAGAGCCTAACAACTGAAAAGGCAACCAGATGCCATTTCGCAAATTCTATAGAATTGGCAACTGGCAACTGCCATCAAGCTGCCGATTCGATTTCAGACGGGTTTAGAGTATAAGAACTGTATAGGCAACTGGCAAACGGCAACCAGATGCCAATTCGCATATTCCATTGAATTGGCAACTGGCAACTAGCATCCAGCTGCCGATTCGATTTGAGATGGGTTTAGAGTATAAGAACTAAATATGCAACTAGCAAACGGCAACCAGATGCCAACTCGATAATACTAGTGAATTGGCAACTGGCAAATGGCAGCCAGCTGCCATTTCTATTTGAGACGGTTTTAGAGTATAAGAACTGAATAGGAATTTGGCAAACAGCAAACAGATGCCAGTTCGCAAACTCAATTGAATTGGCAACTGGCAACCGGCAGCAAGCTGCCAATTCGATTTGAGAGGGTTTGAGAGCATAACAACTGAATAGGCAATTGGCAAACGGCAACCAGATGCCAATTCGATAATTCTAATGAATTGGCAACTGGCAACTGGCAGCCAGCTGCCAATTCGATTTGAGAGGATTTTTGAGCATAACAACTGAATAGGCAACTGGCAAACGGCAACCAGATGCCAATTCGCAAATTCTATTGAATGGGCAACTGGCAACTGGCATCGCAAATTCTATTGAATTGGCAATTGGAATCCAGCTGCCGATTCGATTTATGACGGGTTTAGAGTATAAGAACTGAATAGGCAACTGGCAAACGGCAACCAGATGCCAATTCGATAATTCTAATGAATTGGCAACTGGCAACTGGCAGCCAGCTGCCAATTCGATTTGAGAGGCCTTTTGAGCATAACAACTGAATAGCCAACTGGCAAACGGCAACCAGATGCCAATTCGCAAATTCTATTGAATGGGCAACTGGCATTTAGCTGTCGATTCGATTTGAGACGGGTTTAGAGTATAAAAACTGAATAGGCAACTGGCAAACGGCAACCAGATGCCAGTTCGATAACTGGCAATAGGCAGCCAGCTGCCAATCCGATTTGAGACGGGTTTATAGTTTAAGAACTGAATAAGCAACTGGCAAACGGCAAAAGGATGCCAGTTCGCAAACTCAATTGAATTGGCAACTGGCAACAGGCAGCCAGCTGCCATTTCGATTTGAGAGGGTTTTAGAGCATAACAACTGAAAAGGCAACTGGCAAACGGCAAACGGATGCCAGTTCGGAAACTCAATTGAATTGGCAACTGGCAACCGGCAGCCAGCTGCCAATTCGATTTGCGAGGATTATAGAGCATAACAACTGAACAGGCAACTGGCAAACGGCAACCAGATGCCAATTCCCAAATTCTATTGAATGGGCAACTGGCATTCCGCTGTCGATTCGATTTGAGACGGGTTTAGAGAATAAGAACTGAATATGCAACTGGCAAACGGCAACCAGATGCCAATTCAATAATTCTAGTGAACTGGTAACAGGCAGCCAGCTGCCAATTCGATTTGAGACGGGTATAGAGTATAAGAACTAAATTGGCAACTGGCAAACGGCAAACGGATGCCATTTCGCAAACTCAATTGAATTGGCAACTGGCAACCGGCAGCCAGCTGCCATTTCGATTTGAGAGGGTTTTAGAGCATAACAAATGAATAGGCAACTGGCGAACGGCAACCAGGTGCCAATTCGCAAATTCTATTGAATTGGCAACTGGGAACTGGCATCCAGCTGCCGATTCGATTTATGACGGGTTTAGAGTATAAGAACTGAATAGGCAACTGGCAAACAGCTACCAGATGCCAATTCGCATATTCTATTGAATTGGCAACTGACAACTGGCATCCAGCTGCCGATTTGATTTGAGACGGGTTTAGAGTATGAGAACTGAAAAGGCAACTGGCAAACGGCAACCAGATGCCAATTCGCATTTTCCATTGAATTGGCAACTGGCAACTGGCATCCAGCTGCCGATTCGATTTGAGATGGGTTTAGAGTATTAGAACTAAATAGGCAACTGGCAAACGGCAACCAGATGCCAACTCGATAATACTAATGAATTGGCAACTGACAAATAGCAGCCAGCTGCCAATTCGATTTGAGACGGTTTTAGAGTATAAGAACTGAATAGGATTCTGGCAAACAGCAAACAGATACCAGTTCGAAAACTCAATTGCATTGGCAACTGGCAACCGGCAGCCAGCTGCCAATTCGATTTGAGAGGGTTTTAGAGCACAACAACTGAATAGGCAACTGGCAAACGGCAACCCGATATCAATTCGCAAATTCTATTGAATTTGCAACTGGCATCTAGCTCCCGATTCGATTTGAGACGGGTTTAGAGTATAAGAACTAAATAGGCAACTGGCAAGCGGCAACCAGATGCCAATTCGATAATTCTATTGAATTGGCAACTGGCAACTGGCATTCAGCTGCCGATTCGATTTGAGACGGGTTTAGAATATTAGAACTGAACAGGCAACTGGCAAACGGCAACCAGATGCCAATTCGATAATTCTAGTGAATTGGCAACTGGCAACTGGCAGGCAGTTTCCAATTTGATTTGAGACGGTTTTAGAGTATAAGAACTGAATAGGCAACTGGCAAACGGCAACAATATGCCAGTTCGCAAACTCAATTGAATTGGCAACTGGCAACTGGCAGCCAGCTGCCAATTCGATTTGAGAGGGTTTTAGAGCATAACAACTGAATAGGCTACTGGCAACGGCAAGCAGATATCAATTCGCAAATTCTATTGAATTTGCAACTGGCATCTAGCTCCCGATTCGATTTGAGACGGGTTTAGCGAATACGAACTGAATAGGCAACCGGCAAGCGGCAACCAGATGCCAATTCGATAATTCTATTGAATTGGCAACTGGCAACTGGCATTCAGCTGTCGATTCGATTTGAGACGGGTTTAGAATATTAGAACTGAACAGGCAACTGGCAAACGGCAACCAGATGCCAATTCGATAATTCTATTGAATTGGCAACTGGCAACTGGCAGCCAGCTGCCAATTTTATTTGAGACGGTTTTAGAGTATAAGAACTGAATAGGCAACTGGCAAACGGCAACCAGATGCCAGTTCGCAAACTCAATTGATTTGGCAACTGGCAATCGGCAGCCAGCTGCCAATTCGATTTGAGAGGATTTTAGAGCATAACAACTGAATTGGCAACTGGCAAACGGCAACAAGATGCCAATTCGCAAATTCTATTGAATTTGCAACTGGCATTCTGCTGTCGATTCGATTTGAGACGGGTTTAGAATATAAGAACTGAATAGGCAACTGGCAAACGGCAACCTGATGCCAGTTGGATAATTCTTGTGAACTGGCAACTGGCAGCCAGCTCCCAATCCGATTTGAGACGGGTTTATAGTTTAAGAACTCAATAGGCAATGGCAAACGGGAACCAGATGCCAATTCGATAATTCTAGTGAATTGGCAACTGGTAACAGGCAGCCAGCTGCCAATTCGATTTGAAACGGTTTAAGAGTATAAGAACTTAATAGGTAACTGGCATCCAGCTGCCGATTCGATTTGAGACGGGTTTAGAGTATAAGAACTGAAAAGGCAACTGGCAAACGGCAACCAGATGCCAATACGCATATTGTATTGAATTGGCAACTGGCAACTGGCATCCAGCTGCCGATTCGATTTACGATGGGATTAGAGTATAAGAACTGAATAGGCAACTGTCAAACGGCAACCAGATGCCAATTCGCAAATTCTATTGAATTGTGAACTGGGAAATGGCATCCAGCTGCCGATTCGATTTGATACGGGTTTAGAGTATAAGAACTGAATAGGCAACTGGCAAACGCCAACCAGATGCCAACTCGATAAGTCTTGTGAATTGGCAACTGGAAATGGCAGCCAGCTGCCAATTCGATTAACAAGTGAATAGGCGACTGGCAAACGGCAACCAGATGTCAATTCGCAAATTCTATTGAATTGGCAACTGGCATCCAGCTGCCGATTCGATTTGAGACGGGATTAGAGTATAAGAACTGAATAGGCAACTGTCAAACGGCAACCAGATGCCAATTCGCAAATTTTATTGAATTGGCAAAGTTCTGGTAAATGGCATCCAGCTGCCGATTCGATTTGAGACGGGTTTAGAGTACAAGAACTGAATAGGCAACTGGCAAACGGCAACCAGATGCCAACTCGATAAGTCTTGTGAATTGGCAACTGGAAATGGCAGCCAGCTGCCAATTCGATTAACAAGTGAATTGGCAACTGGCAACTGGCATCCAGCTGCCGATTCGATTTGAGACGGGATAAGAGTATAAGAACTGAATATTCAACTGTCAAACGGCAACCAGATGCCAATTCGATAATTCTAGTGAATTGACAACTGGCAACTGACAGCCAGCTGCCAATTCGATTTGAGACGGATTTACAGTATAAGAACTGAATAGGAAACTGGCAAACGGCAACCAGATGCCAGTTCGGAAACTCATTTGAATTGGCAACTGGCAACCGGCTGCAAGCTGCCAATTCTATTTGAGAGGGTTTTAGAGCATAACAACTGAATAGGCAACTGGCAAACGGCAACCAGATGCCAATTCGCAAATTCTATTGAATTGGCAACTGGCAACCGGCAACCAGCTGCCAATTCGATTAAAGACGGTATTAGAGTATAAGAACTGAATAGGCAACTGGCAAACGGCAACCAGATGCCAGTTCGCAAACTCAATTGAATTGGCAACCAGATGCCAATTCGCAAATACTATTGAACTGGCAACTGATAACCGGAAACCAGCTGCCAATTCGATTTAAGACGGTATTAGAGTGTAAGAACTGAATAGGCAACTGGCAAACGGCAACCAGATGCCAGTTCGCAAACCCAATTGAATTGGCAACTGGTAAGCGGCAGCCAGCTGCCAAATCGATTTGAGAGGGTTTTAGAGCCTAACAACTGAAAAGGCAACTGGCAAACGGCAACCAGATGCCAATTCGCAAATTCTATAGAATTGGCAACTGGCAACTGCCATCCAGCTGCCGATTCGATTTGAGACGGGTTTAGAGTATAAGAACTGAATAGGCAACTGGCAAACGGCAACCAGATGCCAATTCGCATATTCCATTGAATTGGCAACTGGCAACTTTCATCCAGCTGCCGATTCGATTTGAGACGGGTTTAGAGTAAAAGAACTAAATAGGCAACTGGCAAACGGCAACCAGATGCCAACTCGATAATACTAGTGAATTGGCAACTGGCAAATGTCAGCCAGCTGCCATTTCTATTTGAGACGGTTTTAGAGTATAAGAACTGAATAGGAAATTGGCAAACAGCAAACAGATGCCATTTCGCAAACTCAATTGAATTGGCAACTGGCAACCGGCAGCCAGCTGCCAATTCGATTTGAGAGGGTTTAAGAGCATAACAACTGAAAAGGCAATTGGCAAACGGCAGCCAGATATCAATTCGCAAATTCTATTGAATTGGCAACTGGCATCTAGCTCCCGATTCGATTTGAGACGGGTTTAAAGTATAAGAACTGAAAAGGCAACTGGCAAACGACAACCAGATGCCAGTTCGCAAACTAAATTGAATTGGCAACTGGCAACCGGCAGCCAGCTGCCAATTCGATTTGAGAGGATTTTAGAGCAAAACAACTGAAAAGGCAATTGGCAAACGGCAACCAGATGCCAATTCGCAAATTCTATTGAATGGGCAACTGGCATTCAGCTGTCGATTCGATTTGAGACGGGTTTAGAGTATAAGAACTGAATAGGCAACTGGCAAACGGCAACTAGATGCCAGTTTAGCAAACTCAATTGAATTGGAAACTGGCAACCGGCAGTCAGCTGCCATTTCGATTTGAGAGGGTTTTAGAACATAACAAATGAATAGGCAACTGGCGAACGGCAACCAGGTGCCAATTCGCAAATTCTATTAAATTAGCAACTTGGAACTGGCATCCAGCTGCCGATTCGATTTATGACGGGTTTAGAGTATAAGAACTTAATAGGCAACTGGCAAACGGCAACCAGATGCCAATTCGCATATTCTATTGAATTGGTATCTGGCAACTGGCATCCAACTGACGATTCGATTTGAGACGGGTTTAGAGTATGAGAACTGAATAGGCAACTGGTAAACGGCAACCAGATATCAATTCGCAAATTCTATTGAATTGGCAACTGGCAACTGCCATCCAGCTGCCGATTCGATTTGAGACGGGTTTGAGAGCATAACAACTGAATAGGCAACTGGCAAATGGCAACCAGATGCCAATTCGCATATTTCATTGAATTGGCAACTGGCAACTGGCATCCAGCTGCCGATTCGATTTGAGATGGGTTTAGAGTATAAGAACTAAATAGGCAACTGGCAAACGGCAACCAGATGCCAACTCGATAATACTAGTGAATTGACAACTGGCAAATGGCAGCCAGCTGCCAATTCGATTTGAGACGGTTTTAGAGTATAAGAACTGAATAGGAATCTGGCAAACAGCAAACAGATGCCATTTCGCAAACTCAATTCAATTGGCAACTGGCAACCGGCAGCCAGCTGCCAATTCGATTTGAGAGGGTTTTAGAGCATAACAACTATTAGGCAACTGGCAAACGGCAACCAGATATCAATTCGCGAATTCTATTGAATTTGCAACAGGCATCTAGCTCCCGATTCGATTTGAGACGGGTTTAGAGTATAAGAACTGAATAGGCAACTGGCAAGCGGCAACCAGATGCCAATTCGATAATTCTATTGAATTGGCAACTGGTAACTGGCATTCAGCTGTCGATTCGATTTGAGACGGGTCTAGAGTATAAGAACTGGATAGGCAACTGGCAAACGGCAACCAGATGCCAATTCGATAATTCTATTGAATTGGCAACTGGCAACTGGCAACTGGCAGCCAGCTGCCAATTTGATTTGAGACGGTTTTAGAGTATAAGAACTGAATAGGCAACTGGCAAACGGCAACCAGATGCCAGTTCGCAAACTTCATTGAATTGGCAACTGGCAATCGGCAGCCAGCTGCCAATTCGATTTGAGAGGATTTTAGAGCATAACAACTGAATAGGCAACTGACAAACGGCAACCAGATGCCAATTCGCAAATTCTTTTGAATTGGCAACTGGCATTCAGCTGTTGATTCGATTTGAGACGGGTTTAGAGTATAAGAACTGAATAGGCAACTGGCAAACGGCAACCAGATGCCAGTTCGATAATTCTTGTGAACTTGCAACTGGCAGCCAGCTCCCAATCCGATTTGAGACGGGTTTATAGTTTAGAACTGAATAGGCAACTGGCAAACGGGAACCAGATGCAAATTCGATAATTCTAGTAAATTGGCAACTGGCAACAGGCAGCCAGCTGCCAATTCGATTTGAAACGGTTTAAGAGTATAAGAACTAAACAGGTAACTGGCATCCAGCTGCCGATTCGATTTGAGACGGGTTTAGAGTATAAGAACTGATTAGGCAACTGGCAAACGGCAACCAGATGCCAATACGCATATTGTTTTGAATTGGCAACTGTCAACTGGCATCCAGCTGCCGATTCGATTTGAGACGGGATTAGAGTATAAGAACTGAGTAGGCAACTGTCAAACGGCAATCAGATGCCAATTCGCAAATTCTATTGAATTGGCAACTGGGAAATGGCATCCAGCTGCCGATTCGATTTGAGACGGGTTTGGAGTATACGAACTGAATAGGCAACTGGCAAACGGCAACAAGATGCCAACTCGACAAGTCGTGTGAATTGGCAACTGGAAATGGCAGCCAGCTGCCAATTCGATTAACAAGTGAATAGGCAACTGGCAAACGGCATCCAGGTGCCAATTCGCAATTTCTATTGTATTGGCAACTGGGACCTGGCATCCAGCTGCCGATTCGATTTTAGACGGGTTTAGATTATAAGAACTGAATATGCAACTGGCAAACGGCAACCAGATGTCAACTCGCATATTCTATTGAATTGGCAACTGGAAACTGGCAGCCAGCTGCCAATTCGATTTGAGAGGGTTTTAGAGCATAAGAACTGAATAGGCGACTGGCAAATGGCAACCAGATGTCAATTCGCAAAGCCTATTGAATTGGCAACTGGTATCCAGCTGCCGATTCGATTTGAGACGGGATTAGAGTATAAGAACTGAATAGGAAGCTGTCAAACTGCAACCAGATGCCAATTCGATAATTCTAGTGAATTGGCAACTGGCAGCCAGCTGCCGATTCGATTTGAGACGGTTTTAGAGTATAAGAACTGAATAGGCGACTGGCAAATGGCAACCAGATGTCAATTCGCAAAGCCTATTGAATTGGCAACTGGTATCCAGCTGCCGATTCGATTTGAGACGGGATTAGAGTATAAGAACTGAATATGCAACTGTCAAACGGCAACCAGATGCCAATTCGATAATTCTAGTAAATTGGCAACTGGCAACTGCAACCAGCTACCAATTCGATTTGAGACGGTTATAGGGTATAAGAACTGAATAGGCAACTGGCATACGGCAACCAGATGCCAGTTCGCAAATACAATTGAATTTGCAACTGGCATCCGGCAGCCAGCTGTTGATTCGATTTGAGAGGGTTTTATAGCATAACAACTGATTAGGCAACTGGCAAACGGCAACAAGATGTCAATTCGCAAATTCTATTGAATTGGCAACTGGCATCCAGCTGCCGATTCGATTTGAGACGGGATAAGAGTATAAGAGCTGAATAGGAAGCTGTCAAACTGCAACCAGATGCCAATTCGATAATTCTAGTGAATTGGCAACTGGCAGCCAGCTGCCGATTCGATTTGAGACGGTTTTAGAGTATAAGAACTGAATAGGAAACTGGCAAACGGCAACCAGATGCCAGTTCGCAAACTCAATTTAATTGGCAACTTGCAACCGGCTGCAAGCTGCGAATTCTTTTTGAGAGGGTTTTAGAGCATAACAACTGAATAGGCAACTGGCAAACGGCAACCAGATGCCAATTCGCATATTCTATTGAATTGGCAACTGGCAACCGGCAGCCAGCTACCAATTCGATTTGAGACGGATTTAGAGTATACGAACTGAATAGGCAACTGGCAAACGGCAACCAGATGCCTGTTCGCAAACTCAATTGAATTGGCAACTGGTAAGCAGCAGCCAGCTGCAAAATCGATTTGAGAGGGTTTTAGAGCATAACAACTGAATAGGCAACTGGCAAACCGCAACAAGATGCCAATTCGCACATTCTTTAGAATTGGCAACTGGCAACTGCCATCTAGCTGCCGATTCGATTTGAGACGGGCTTAGAGTATAAGAACTGAATAGGCAACTGGCAAACGACAACCAGATGCCAATTCGCATATTCTATTGAATTGGCAACTGGCAACTGTCATCCAGCTGCCGATTCGATTTGTGATGGGTTTAGAGTATAAGAAATAAAAAGGCAACTGGCAAACGGCAACCAGATGCCAACTCGATAATACTAGTAATTGGCAACTGGCAAATGGCAGCCAGCTGCCAATTCGATTTGAGACGGTTTTAGAGTATAAGAACTGAATAGAAATCTGGCAAACGGCAAACAGATGCCAGTTCGCAAACTCAATTGAATTGGCAACTGGCAACCGGCAGCCAGCTGCCAATTCGATTTGAGAGGGTTTAAGAACATAACAACTGAATAGGCAACTGGCAAACGGCAACCAGATATCAATTCGCTTATTCTATTGAATTGGCAAATGGCATCCAGCTGCCGATTCGATTTGAGACGGGTTTAGCGAATAAGAACTGAATAGGCAACTGGCAAACGGCAACCAGATGCCAATTCGATAATTCTATTGAATTGGCAATTGGCAACAGGCATTCAGCTGTCGATTCGATTTGAGACGGGTTTAGAGTATAAGAACTGAATAGGCAACTGGTAAACGGCCACCAGATGCCAATTCAATACTTCTAGTGAATTGGCAACTGGCAACTGGCAGCCGGCTGCCCATTTGATTTGAGACGGTTTTAGAGTATAAGAATTGAATAGGCAACTGGCAAACGGCAACCAGATACCAGTTCTTAAACTCAATTGAATTGGGAACTGGTAACCGGCAACCAGCTGCCAATTTTATTTGAGATGTCTTTTTAGCAGAACAACTGAATAGCAACTGGCAAACGGCAACCAGATGCCAGTTCTTAAACTCAATTGAATTGGCAACTGGCAACCGGCAGCCAGCTGCAAATTCGATTTGAGAGGGTTTTAGAGCATAACAAATGAATATGCAACTGGTAAATTGCAACCAGATGCCACTTCGCAAAATCTATTGAATTGGCAACTTGCATCTGACAGCCAGCTGCCGATTCGATTTGAGCCGGGTTTAGAGTATAAGAATTGAATAGGCAACTGGCAAACGGCAACCAGATGCCAGTTCGCAAACTCATTTGAATTGGCAACTGGCAACCGGCTGCAAGCTGCCAATTCGATTTGAGAGGGTTTTAGAGGATAACAACTGAATAGGCAACTTGCAAAAGGCAACAAGATGCTAATTCGCAAATTCTATTGAATTGGCGACTGGCAACCGGCAACCAGCTGCCAATTCGATTTAAGACGGTATTAGAGTATAAGAACTGAATAGGCAACTGACAAACAGCAACCAGATGTCAGTTCGCAAACTCAATCGATTTGGCAACTGGTAAGCGGCAGCCAGCTGCCAAATCGATTTGAGAGGGTTTTAGAGCCTAACAACTGAAAAGGCAACCAGATGCCATTTCGCAAATTCTATAGAATTGGCAACTGGCAACTGCCATCAAGCTGCCGATTCGATTTCAGACGGGTTTAGAGTATAAGAACTGTATAGGCAACTGGCAAACGGCAACCAGATGCCAATTCGCATATTCCATTGAATTGGCAACTGGCAACTAGCATCCAGCTGCCGATTCGATTTGAGATGGGTTTAGAGTATAAGAACTAAATATGCAACTAGCAAACGGCAACCAGATGCCAACTCGATAATACTAGTGAATTGGCAACTGGCAAATGGCAGCCAGCTGCCATTTCTATTTGAGACGGTTTTAGAGTATAAGAACTGAATAGGAATTTGGCAAACAGCAAACAGATGCCAGTTCGCAAACTCAATTGAATTGGCAACTGGCAACCGGCAGCAAGCTGCCAATTCGATTTGAGAGGGTTTGAGAGCATAACAACTGAATAGGCAATTGGCAAACGGCAACCAGATGCCAATTCGATAATTCTAATGAATTGGCAACTGGCAACTGGCAGCCAGCTGCCAATTCGATTTGAGAGGATTTTTGAGCATAACAACTGAATAGGCAACTGGCAAACGGCAACCAGATGCCAATTCGCAAATTCTATTGAATGGGCAACTGGCAACTGGCATCGCAAATTCTATTGAATTGGCAATTGGAATCCAGCTGCCGATTCGATTTATGACGGGTTTAGAGTATAAGAACTGAATAGGCAACTGGCAAACGGCAACCAGATGCCAATTCGATAATTCTAATGAATTGGCAACTGGCAACTGGCAGCCAGCTGCCAATTCGATTTGAGAGGCCTTTTGAGCATAACAACTGAATAGCCAACTGGCAAACGGCAACCAGATGCCAATTCGCAAATTCTATTGAATGGGCAACTGGCATTTAGCTGTCGATTCGATTTGAGACGGGTTTAGAGTATAAAAACTGAATAGGCAACTGGCAAACGGCAACCAGATGCCAGTTCGATAACTGGCAATAGGCAGCCAGCTGCCAATCCGATTTGAGACGGGTTTATAGTTTAAGAACTGAATAAGCAACTGGCAAACGGCAAAAGGATGCCAGTTCGCAAACTCAATTGAATTGGCAACTGGCAACAGGCAGCCAGCTGCCATTTCGATTTGAGAGGGTTTTAGAGCATAACAACTGAAAAGGCAACTGGCAAACGGCAAACGGATGCCAGTTCGGAAACTCAATTGAATTGGCAACTGGCAACCGGCAGCCAGCTGCCAATTCGATTTGCGAGGATTATAGAGCATAACAACTGAACAGGCAACTGGCAAACGGCAACCAGATGCCAATTCCCAAATTCTATTGAATGGGCAACTGGCATTCCGCTGTCGATTCGATTTGAGACGGGTTTAGAGAATAAGAACTGAATATGCAACTGGCAAACGGCAACCAGATGCCAATTCAATAATTCTAGTGAACTGGTAACAGGCAGCCAGCTGCCAATTCGATTTGAGACGGGTATAGAGTATAAGAACTAAATTGGCAACTGGCAAACGGCAAACGGATGCCATTTCGCAAACTCAATTGAATTGGCAACTGGCAACCGGCAGCCAGCTGCCATTTCGATTTGAGAGGGTTTTAGAGCATAACAAATGAATAGGCAACTGGCGAACGGCAACCAGGTGCCAATTCGCAAATTCTATTGAATTGGCAACTGGGAACTGGCATCCAGCTGCCGATTCGATTTATGACGGGTTTAGAGTATAAGAACTGAATAGGCAACTGGCAAACAGCTACCAGATGCCAATTCGCATATTCTATTGAATTGGCAACTGACAACTGGCATCCAGCTGCCGATTTGATTTGAGACGGGTTTAGAGTATGAGAACTGAAAAGGCAACTGGCAAACGGCAACCAGATGCCAATTCGCATTTTCCATTGAATTGGCAACTGGCAACTGGCATCCAGCTGCCGATTCGATTTGAGATGGGTTTAGAGTATTAGAACTAAATAGGCAACTGGCAAACGGCAACCAGATGCCAACTCGATAATACTAATGAATTGGCAACTGACAAATAGCAGCCAGCTGCCAATTCGATTTGAGACGGTTTTAGAGTATAAGAACTGAATAGGATTCTGGCAAACAGCAAACAGATACCAGTTCGAAAACTCAATTGCATTGGCAACTGGCAACCGGCAGCCAGCTGCCAATTCGATTTGAGAGGGTTTTAGAGCACAACAACTGAATAGGCAACTGGCAAACGGCAACCCGATATCAATTCGCAAATTCTATTGAATTTGCAACTGGCATCTAGCTCCCGATTCGATTTGAGACGGGTTTAGAGTATAAGAACTAAATAGGCAACTGGCAAGCGGCAACCAGATGCCAATTCGATAATTCTATTGAATTGGCAACTGGCAACTGGCATTCAGCTGCCGATTCGATTTGAGACGGGTTTAGAATATTAGAACTGAACAGGCAACTGGCAAACGGCAACCAGATGCCAATTCGATAATTCTAGTGAATTGGCAACTGGCAACTGGCAGGCAGTTTCCAATTTGATTTGAGACGGTTTTAGAGTATAAGAACTGAATAGGCAACTGGCAAACGGCAACAATATGCCAGTTCGCAAACTCAATTGAATTGGCAACTGGCAACTGGCAGCCAGCTGCCAATTCGATTTGAGAGGGTTTTAGAGCATAACAACTGAATAGGCTACTGGCAACGGCAAGCAGATATCAATTCGCAAATTCTATTGAATTTGCAACTGGCATCTAGCTCCCGATTCGATTTGAGACGGGTTTAGCGAATACGAACTGAATAGGCAACCGGCAAGCGGCAACCAGATGCCAATTCGATAATTCTATTGAATTGGCAACTGGCAACTGGCATTCAGCTGTCGATTCGATTTGAGACGGGTTTAGAATATTAGAACTGAACAGGCAACTGGCAAACGGCAACCAGATGCCAATTCGATAATTCTATTGAATTGGCAACTGGCAACTGGCAGCCAGCTGCCAATTTTATTTGAGACGGTTTTAGAGTATAAGAACTGAATAGGCAACTGGCAAACGGCAACCAGATGCCAGTTCGCAAACTCAATTGATTTGGCAACTGGCAATCGGCAGCCAGCTGCCAATTCGATTTGAGAGGATTTTAGAGCATAACAACTGAATTGGCAACTGGCAAACGGCAACAAGATGCCAATTCGCAAATTCTATTGAATTTGCAACTGGCATTCTGCTGTCGATTCGATTTGAGACGGGTTTAGAATATAAGAACTGAATAGGCAACTGGCAAACGGCAACCTGATGCCAGTTGGATAATTCTTGTGAACTGGCAACTGGCAGCCAGCTCCCAATCCGATTTGAGACGGGTTTATAGTTTAAGAACTCAATAGGCAATGGCAAACGGGAACCAGATGCCAATTCGATAATTCTAGTGAATTGGCAACTGGTAACAGGCAGCCAGCTGCCAATTCGATTTGAAACGGTTTAAGAGTATAAGAACTTAATAGGTAACTGGCATCCAGCTGCCGATTCGATTTGAGACGGGTTTAGAGTATAAGAACTGAAAAGGCAACTGGCAAACGGCAACCAGATGCCAATACGCATATTGTATTGAATTGGCAACTGGCAACTGGCATCCAGCTGCCGATTCGATTTACGATGGGATTAGAGTATAAGAACTGAATAGGCAACTGTCAAACGGCAACCAGATGCCAATTCGCAAATTCTATTGAATTGTGAACTGGGAAATGGCATCCAGCTGCCGATTCGATTTGATACGGGTTTAGAGTATAAGAACTGAATAGGCAACTGGCAAACGCCAACCAGATGCCAACTCGATAAGTCTTGTGAATTGGCAACTGGAAATGGCAGCCAGCTGCCAATTCGATTAACAAGTGAATAGGCAACTGGCAAACGGCATCCAGGTGCCAATTCGCAATTTCTATTGTATTGGCAATTGGGACCTGGCATCCAGCTGCCGATTCGATTTTAGACGGGTTTAGGGTATAAGAACAGAATAGGCAACTGGCAAACGGCAACCAGATGCCAATTCGCATATTCTATTGAATTGGCAACTGGCAACTGGCATCCAGCTGCCGATTCGATTTGAGACGGGTTTAGATTATAAGAACTGAATATGCAACTGGCAAACGGCAACCAGATGTCAATTCGCATATTCTATTGAATTGGCAACTGGCAACTGGCATCCAGCTGCCGATTCGATTTGAGACGGGTTTAGATTATAAGAACTGAATATGCAACTGGCAAACGGCAACCAGATGTCAATTCGCAAATTCTATTGAATTGGCAACTTGGAAATGGCATCCAGCTGCCGATTCGATTTGATACGGGTTTAGAGTATAAGAACTGGATAGGCAACTGGCAAACGGCAACCAGATGCCAACTCGATAAGTCTTGTGAATTGGCAACTGGAAATGGCAGCCAGCTGCCAATTCGATTAACAAGTGAATAGGCAACTGGCAAACGGCATCCAGGTGCCAATTCGCAATTTCAATTGCATTGGCTACTGGGACCTGGCATCCAGCTGCCGATTCGATTTTAGACGGGTTTAGGGTATAAGAACAGAATAGGCAACTGCCAAACGGCAACCAGATGCCAATTCGCATATTCTATTGAATTGGCAACTGGAAACTGGCAGCCAGCTGCCAATTCGATTTGAGAGGGTTTTAGAGCATAAGAACTGTATAGGCGACTGGCAAATGGCAACCAGATGTCAATTCGCAAATTCTATTGAATTGGCAACTGGCATCCAGCTGCCGATTCGATTTGCGACGGGATTAGAGTATAAGAACTGAATATGCAACCGTCAAACGGCAATCAGATGCCAATTCGATAATTCTAGTGAATTGGCAACTGTCAACTGCAACCAGCTGCCAATTCGATTTGAGACGGTTATAGGGTATAAGAACTGAATAGGCAACTGGCATACGGCAACCAGATGCCAGTTAGCAAATACAATTTAATTTGCAACTGGCATCCGGCAGCCAGCTGTTAATTCGATTTGAGAGGGTTTTATAGCATTACAAATGATTAGGCAACTGGCAAACGGCAACCAGATGCCAATTCGCAAATTCTATTGAATTGGCAACTGGCATCCAGCTGCCGATTCGATTTGAGACGGGATAAGAGTATAAGAACTGAATAGGCAACTGTCAAACGGCAACCAGATGCCAATTCGATAATTCTAGTGAATTGGCAACTGGCAGCCAGCTGCCAATTCGATTTGAGACGGATTTAGAGTATAAGAACTGAACAGGAAACTGGCAAACGGCAACCAGATGCCAGTTCGCAAACTCAATTGAATTGGCAACTGGCAACCGGTTGCAAGCTGCCAATTCGATTTGAGAGGGTTTTAGAGCATAACAACTGAATAGACAACTGGCAAACGGCAACCAGATGCCAATTCGCAAATTCTATTGAATTGGCAACTGGCAACCGGCAGCCAGCTGCCAATTCGATTTGAGACGGATTTAGAGTATAAGAACTGAATAGGCAACTGTCAAACGGCAACCAGATGCCAATTCGATAATTCTAGTGAATTGGCAACTGGTAGCCAGCTGCCAATTCGATTTGAGACGGATTTAGAGTATAAGAACTGAACAGGAAACTGGCAAACGGCAACCAGATGCCAGTTCGCAAACTCAATTGAATTGGCAACTGGCAAACGGTTGCAAGCTGCCAATTCGATTTGAGAGGATTTTAGAGCATAACAACTGAAAAGGCAACTGGCAAACCGCAACCAGATGCCAATTCGCATATTCTTTAGAATTGGCAACTGGCAACTGCCATCTAGCTGCCGATTCGATTTGAGACGGGTTTAGAGTATAAGAACTGAATAGGCAACTGGCAAACGACAACCAGATGCCAATTCGCATATTCTATTGAATTGGCAACTGGCAACTGTCATCCAGCTGCCGATTCGATTTGAGATGGGTTTAGAGTATAAGAACTGAATACGCAACTGGCAAACGGCAACCAGATGCCAACTCGATAATAATAGTGAATTGGCAACTGGCAAATGGCAGCCAGCGGCCAATTCGATTTGAGACGGTTTTAGATTATAAGAACTGAATAGAAATCTGGCAAACGGCAAACAGATGCCAGTTCGCAAACTCAATTGTATTGGCAACTGGCAACCGGCAGCCAGCTGCCAATTCGATTTGAGAGGGTTTTAGAACATAACATCTGAATAGGCAACTGGCAAACGGCAACCAGATATCAATTCGCTTATTCTATTGAATTGGCAACTGGCATCCAGCTGCCGATTCGATTTGAGACGGGTTTAGAGAATAAGAACTGAATAGGCAACTGGCAAACGGCAACCAGATGCCAATTCGATAATTCTATTGAATTGGCGATTGGCAACTGGCATTCAGCTGTCGATTCGATTTGAGACGGGTTTAGAGTATAAGAATTGAATAGGCAACTGGTAAACGGCCACCAGATGCCAATTCGATACTTCTAGTGAATTGGCAACTGACAACTGGCAGCCGGTTGCCAATTTGATTTGAGACGGTTTTAGAGTATAAGAACTGAATAGGCAACTGGCAAACGGCAACCAGATGCCAGTTCGTAAACTCAATTGAATTGGCAATGGCAACCGGCAGCCAGCTGCCAATTCGATTTGAGAGGTCTTTTGAGCAGAACAACTGAATAGGCAACTGGCAATCGGCAACCAGATGCCATTTCGCAAATTTCTATTGAATTGGCAACTGGAAACCGGCAGCCAGCTGCCAATTCGATTTGAGACGGTTTAAGAGTATAAGAACTGAAAAGGCAACTGGCAAACGGCAACCAGATGCCAGTTCGCAAACTCAATTGAATTGGCAACGGGCAACCGGCAGTCAGCTGCCAATTCGATTTGAGAGGGTTTTTGAGCATAACAACTGAATAGGCAACTGGTGGCAAACGGCAACCAGATATTAATTCGCAAATTCTATTGAATTAGCAACTGGCATCCAGCTGCCGATTCGATTTGAGACGGGTTTAGAGTATAAGAACTGAATAGACAACTTGCAAACGGCAACCAGATGATAGTTCGCAAAATAAATTCAATTGGCAACGGGCAACCGGCAGTCAGCTGCCAATTCGATTTGACAGGGTTTTTGAGCATAACAACTGAACAGGCAACTGGCGGCAAACGGCAAACAGATACCAATTCGCAAATTCTATTGAATTGGCAACTGGCATCCAGCTGCCGATTCGATTTGAGACGGGTTTAGAGTATAAGAATTGAATTGGCAACTGGCAACCGTCAGCCAGCTGCCAATTCGATTTGAGAGGGTTTTAGAGCATAACAAATGAATAGGCAACTGGTAAACGGCAACCAGATGCCAATTCGCAAAATCTATTGAATTGGCAACTTGCAACTGACATCCAGCTGCCGATTCGATTTGAGCCGGGTTTAGAGTATAAGAATTGAATAGGCAACTGGCAAACGGCAACCAGATGCCAGTTCGCAAACTCATTTAAATAGGCAACTGGTAAACGGCCACCAGATGCCAATTCGATATTTCTAGTGAATTGGCAACTGACAAATGGCAGCCGGCTGCCAATTTGATTTGAGACGGTTTTAGAGTATAAGAACTGAATAGGCAACTGGCAAACGGCAACCAGATGCCAGTTCGTAAACTCAATTGAATTGGCAACTGGCAACCGGCAGCCAGCTGCCAATTCGATTTGAGAGGTCTTTTGAGCAGAACAACTGAATAGGCAACGGGCAAACGGCAACCAGATGCCAATTCGCAAATTCTATTGAATTGGCAACTGGTAACCGGCAGCCAGCTGCCAATTCGATTTGAGACGGTTTAAGAGTATAAGAACTGAAAAGGCAACTGGCAAACGGCAACCAGATGCCAGTTCGCAAACTCAATTGAATTGGCAACGGGCAACCGGCAGTCAGCTGCCAATTCGATTTGAGAGGGTTTTTGAGCATAACAACTGAATAGGCAACTGGTGGCAAACGGCAACCAGATATCAATTCGCAAATTCTATTGAATTGGCAACTGGCATCCAGCTGCCGATTCGATTTGAGACGGGTTTAGAATAGACAACTTGCAAACGGCAACCAGATGATAGTTCGCAAACTAAATTCAATTGGCAACGGGCAACCGGCAGTCAGCTGCCAATTCGATTCGACAGGGTTTTTGAGCATAACAACTGAACAGGCAACTGGCGGCAAACGGCAAACAGATACCAATTCGCAAATTCTATTGAATTGGCAACTGGCAACTGGCATCCAGATGCCGATTCGATTAGAGACGGGTTTAGAGTATAAGAATTGAATTGGCAACTGGCAACCGGCAGCCAGATGCCAATTCGATTTGAGAGGGTTTTAGAGCATAACGAATGAATAGGCAACTGGTAAACGGCAACCAGATGCCAATTCGCAAAATCTATTGAATTGGCAACTTGCAACTGACATCCAGCTGCCGATTCGATTTGAGCCGGGTTTAGAGTATAAGAATTGAATAGGCAACTGGCAAACGGCAACCAGATGCCAGTTCGCAAACTCATTTGAATTGGCAACTGGCAACCGGCGGCAAGCTTCCAATTCGATTTGAGAGGGTTTTAGAGCATAACAACTGAATAGGCAACTTACAAACGGCAACCAGATGCCAATTCGCAAATTCTATTGAATTGGCAACTGACAACCGGCAACCAGCTGCCAATTCGATTTAAGACGGTATTAGAGTATAAGAACTGAAAAGGCAATTGACAAACGGCAACCAGGTGCCAGTTCGCAAACTCAATTGATTTGCCACTGGTAAGCGGCAGCCAGCTGCCAAATCGATTTGAGAGGGTTTTAGAGCCTAACAACTGAAAAGGCAACTGGCAAACGGCAACCAGATGCCAATTCGCAAATTCTATTGAATTGGCAACTGGCAACTGCTATCAAGCTGCCGATTCGATTTATGACGGGTTTAGAGTATAAGAACTGAATAGGCAACTGGCAAACGGCAACCAGATGCCAATTCGCATATTCCATTGAATTGGCAACTGGCAACTGTCATCCAGCTGCTCATTCGATTTGAGATGGGTTTAGAGTATAAGAACTAAATAGGCAACTGGCAAACGGCAACCAGATGCCAACTCGATAATACTAGTGAATTGGCAACTGGCAAATGGCAGCCAGCTGCCATTTCTATTTGAGACGGTTTTAGAATATTAAAACTGAATAGGAATTTGGCAAACAGCAAACAGATGCCAGTTCGCAAACCCAATTGAATTGGCAACTGGCAACCGGCAGCCAGCTGCCAATTCGATTTGAGAGGGTTTAAGAGCATAACAACTGAATAGGCAATTGGCAAACGGCAACCAGATATCAATTCGCAAATTCTATTGAATTGGCAACTGGCATCCAGCTGCCGATTCGATTTATGACGGGTTTAGAGAATAAGAACTGAATAGGCAACTGGCAAACGGCAACCAGATGCCAATTCGATAATTCTAGTGAATTGGCAACTGGCAACTGGCAGCCAGCTGCCAATTCGATTTGAGAGGATTTTAGAGCATAACAACTGAATACGCAACTGGCAAACGGCAACCAGATGCCAATTCGCAAATTCTATTGAATGGACAACTGGCATTCAGCTGTCGATTCGATTTGAGACGGGTTTAGAGTATAAGAACTGAATAGGCAACTGGCAAACGGCAACCAGATGCCAGTTCGATAATTCTTGTGAACTGGCAACTGGCAGCCAACTGCCAATCCGATTTGAGACGGGTTTATAGTTTAAGAACTGAATAGGCAACTGGCAAACGGCAAACGGAAGACAGTTCGCAAACTCGAATTGGCAACTGGCAACCGGCAGCCAGCTGCCATTTCGATTTGAGAGGGTTTTAGAGCATAACAACTGAATAGGCAACTGGCAAACGGCAAACGGATGCCAGTTCGGAAACTCAATTGAATTGGCAACTGGCAACCGGCAGCCAGCTGCCGATTCGATTTGAGAGGATTTTAGAGCATAACAACTGAATAGGCAACTGGCAAACGGTAACCAGATGCCAATTCGCAAATTCTATTGAATGGGCAACTGGCATTCAGCTGTCGATTCGATTTGAGACGGGTTTAGAGTATAAGAACTGAATAGGCAAATGGCAAACGGCAACCAGATGCCAATTCGCATTTTCCATTGAATTGGCAACTGGCAACTGGCATCCAGCTGCCAATTCGATTTGAGATGGGTTAAGAGTATAAGAACTAAATAGGCAACTGGAAAACGGCAACAAGATGCCAACTCGATAATACTAGTGAATTGGCAACTGGCTAATGGCAGCCAGCATCCAATTCGATTTGAGACGGTTTTAGAACTGAATAGGAATCTAGCAAACAGATGCCAGTTCGCAAACTCAATTGAATTGGCAACTGGCAACCGGCAGCCAGCTACCAATTCGATTTGAGAGGGTTTTAGAGCATAACAACTGAATAGGCAACTGGCAAACGGCAACCGGATATCAATTCGCAAATTCTATTGAATTTGCAACTGGCATTTAGCTCCCGATTCGATTTGAGACGGGTTTAGAGTATAAGAACTAAATAGGCAACTGGCAAGCGGCAACCAGATGCCAATTCGATAATTCTATTGAATTGGCAACTGGCAACTGACATTCAGCTGTCGATTCGATTTGAGACGGGTTTAGAGTATAAGAAATGAATAGGCAACTGGCAAACGGCAACCAGATGCCAATTCGATAATTCTAGTGAATTGGCAACTGGCAACTGGCAGGCAGCTGCCAATTTGATTTGAGACGGTTTTAGAGTATAAGAACTGAATAGGCAACTGGCAAACGGCAACCAGATGCCAGTTCGCAAACTCAATTGAATTGGCAACTGGCTACCGGCAGCCAGCTGCCAATTCGATTTGAGAGGATTTTAGAGCATAACAACTGAATAGGCAACTGGTAAACGGCAATCATATGCCAATTCGCAAATTCTATTGAATTGGCAACTGGCATTCAGCTGTCGATTCGATTTGAGACGGGTTTAGAGTATAAGAACTGAATAGGCAACTGGCAAACGGCAACCAGATGCCAATTCGATAATTCTTGTGAATTGGCAACTGGCAGCCAGCTGCCAATACGATTTGAGACGGGTTTATAGTTTAAGAACTGAATAGGCAACTGGCAAACGGCAACCAGATGCCAATTCGATAGTTCTAGTGAATTGGCAACTGGCAACAGGCAGCCAGCTGCCAATTCGATTTGAGACGGTTTTAGAGTATAAGAACTAAATAGGTAACTGGCAAACGGCAACCGGACGCCAGTTCGCAAACTCAATTGAATTGGCAACTGGCAACCGGGAGCCAGCTGCCATTTCGATTTGAGATGGTTTTAGAGCATAACAACTGAATAGGCAACTGGCGAACGGCAACCAGGTGCCAATTCGCAAATTCTATTGAATTGGCAACTGGGAACTGGCATCCAGCTGCCGATTCGATTTATGACGGGTTTAGAGTATAAGAACTGAATAGCGACTGGCAAACGGCAACCAGATGCCAATTCGCATATTGTATTTAATTGGCAACTGGCAACTGGCATCCAGCTGCCGATTCGATTTGACAACTGGCAAACGGCAACCAGATGTCAACTCGATAAATCTTGTGAATTGGCAACTGGCAAATGGCAGCCAGCTGCCAATTCGATTTGATACCGTTTAAGAGTACAAGAAGTGAATAGGAATCTGGAAAACGGCAAACAGATGCCAGTTCGTAAACTCAATTGAATTGGCAACTGCCAACCGGCAGCCAGCTGCCAATTCGATTTGAGAGGGTTTTAGAGTATAACAACTGAATAGTCAACTGGCAAATGGCAACCAGATGTCAATTCGCAAATTCTATTGAATTGGCAACTGGCATCCAGCTGCCGATTCGATTTGAGACGGGATTAGAGTATAAGAACTGAATATGCAACTGTCAAACGGCAACCAGATGCCAATTCGATAATTCTAGTGAATTGGCAACAGTCAACTGCAACCAGCTGCCAATTCGATTTGAAACGGTTATAGGGTATAAGAACTGAATAGGCAACTGGCATACGGCAACCAGATGCCAGTTCGCAAAGTCAATTGAATTTACAACTGGCATCCGGCACCCAGCTGTTAATTCGATTTGAGAGGGTTTTAGAGCATAACAACTGATTAGGCAACTGGCAAACGGCAACCAGATGCCAATTCGCAAATTCTATTGAATTGGCAACTGGCAACAGGCATTCAGCTGCTAATTCGATTTGAGACGGTTATAGAGTATTAGAACTGAATAGGCAACTGGCATACGGCAACCTGGTGCCAGTTCGTAAATTCAATAGAATTAATTCAATAGAGTATAAGAACTGAATTGGCAATTGGCAACCGGCAACCAGCTGCCAATTAGATTTGAGAGGGTTTCAGAGCATAACAACTGAATAGGCAACTGGTAAACGGCAACCAGATGCCAATTCGAAAATTCTATTGAATTAGCAACTGGCAACTGACATCCAGCTGCCGATTCGATTTGAGACGGGTTTAGAGTATAAGAATTGAATAGGCAACTGGCAAACGGCAACCAGATGCAAATTCGATAATTCCAGTGAATTGGCAACTGGCAACTGGCAGCAAGCTGCCAATTCGATTTGAGACGGGTTTAGAGTATAATAACTGACTAGGCAACTGGCAAACGGCAACCAGATGCCAGTTCGCAAACTCAATTGAATTGGCAACTGGCAACCGGATGCCAGCTGCCAATTCGATTTGAGTGGGTTTTAGAGCATAACAACTGAATAGGCAACTGTTAAACGGCAACCAGATGCCAATTCGCAAACTCTGTTGAATACTCGGTTATAGAGTATTAGAACTGAATAGGCAACTGGCATACGGCAACCTGGTGCCAGTTCGTAAATTCAATAGATTTGGCAACTGGCAACCGGCAGCCAGCTGCCAATCGATTTGAGAGGGTTTTATAGCATAACAACTGAATAGGCAACTGTCAAACGGCAACCAGAGGCCAATTCGCAAATTCTATTGAATTGGCTACTGGCAACTGGCATCCAGCTGCCGATTCGATTTGAGACGGGATTAGAGTATACGAACTGAATAGGTAACTGTCAAACGGCAACCAGATGTCAATTCCAAAATTCTAGTGAATTGGCAACTGGCAACTGGTAGCCAGCTGCCAATTCGATTTGAGACGGGTTTAGAGTATAATAACTGAAAAGGCAACTGGCAAACGGCAACCAGATGCCAGTTCGCAAACTCAATTGAATTGGCAACTGGCAACCGGCTGCCAGCTGCCAATTCGATTTGAGTGGGTTTTAGAGCATAACAACTGAATAGGCAACTGTAAAACGGCAACCAGGTGCCAATTCGCAAACTCTGTTGAATTTGCAAGTGGCAACTGGCATTCAGCTGTCGATTTGATTTGAGGCGGTTTTAGAGTATAAGAACTGAATAGGCAACTTGTAAATGGCAACCAGATGCCAATTCGCAAATTCTATTGAATTGGCAACTGGCAGCCAGCTGCCAATCTGATTTGAGACGGTTTTAGAGTTTAAGAATTGAATAGGCAACTGGGAAACGGCAACCAGATGCAGTCCGCCCTCGCCCATCGGGGATTGGAGAAATAGATTGGGCTGCACTATGCTTCCACGCAAAGCTGATACTGACCGCACATGAGTACTGGTAATCTGCTTAGAACGTCTAAGCCTTCCCAGGAAAATTGCTGCTAGTCGGCCCGTCCATGTTTATAAACCTATTGGTTTCATTTGGCGGTAGGGATTGAGATGTCATTTCATCTCAATGATGGGTAAACTTTCCAACAAAATTGGAAGCAACATCTCCAAAATGACCTAAATAGTGTTGACGGGGACGTTCAACCTCAAATCAAACAAAAAACAAAAAGCAACCAGATGCCAGTTCGCAAACTCAATTGAATTGGCAACTGACAACGGCAGCCAGTTGCCAATTCGATTTGAGAGGGTTTTAGAGCATAACAACTGAAAAGGCAACTGGCTGCCGGTTGCCAGATGCCAATTCAGTAGACCTTACGTATTGGCATCTGGCAGCCGGATGCCAGCTGCCAATTTGATTTGGGCGGTTTTAGAGTATTAGAACTGAATAGGCAACAGGCAAACGGCAATCAGATGCTAGTTCGCAAACTCAATTGAATTGGCAACTGACAAGCGGCAGCCAGCTGACAATTCGATATGAAAGGGGTTTAGAGCAAAATAACTGAATAAGCCACTGGCAAACGGCAACCAGATGCCAATTCGCAAACTCAATTGAATTGGCAACTGGCATCCAGCTGCCGATTCGATTTCAGACGGGATAAGAGTATAAGAACTGAATAGGCAACTGTCAAACGGCAACCAGATGTCAGTTCGCAAACTCAATTGAATTGGCAACTGGCAACCGGCTGCAAGCTGTCAATTCGATTTGAGAGGGTTTTAGAGCAAAACAACTGAAAAGGCAACTGGCAAACGGCACACAGATGCCAATTCGCAAATTCTATTGAATCGGCAACTGGCAACCGGCAGCCAGCTGCCATTTCGATTTGAGATGGTTTTAGAGTATAAGAACTGAATAGGCAAATGGAAAACGGCAACCAGGTGCCAGTTCGCAAACTCAATTGTATTGGCAACTGGTAAGCGGCAGCCAGCTGCCAAATCGATTTGGGAGGATTTTAGAGCATAACAACTGAAAAGGCAACTTGCAAACGGCAACCAGATGCCAATTCGCATATTCTATAGAATTGGCAACTGGCAACTGCCATCCAGCTGCCGATTCGATTTGAGACGGGTTTAGAGTATAAGAACTGAATGGGCAACTGGCAAACGGCAACCAGATGCCAATTTGAATATTCTATTGAATTGACAACTGGCACCTGTCATCCAGCTGCCGATTCGATTTGAAATGGGTTTAGAGTATAAGAACTAAATAGGCAACTGGCAAACGGCAACCAGATGCCAACTCAATAATACCAGCTGCCAATTCGATTGAGACGGTTTTAGAGTATAAGAACTGAATAGGAATCTGGCAAACGGCAAACAGATGCCAGTTCGCAAACTCAATTGAATTGGCAACTGGCAACCGGCAGCCAGCTGCCAATTCGTTTTGAGAGGGTTTTAGAGCATAACAACTGAATAGGCAACTGGCAAACGGCAACCAGATATCAATTCGCAAATTCTATTGAATTGGCAACTGGCATCCAGCTGCCGATTCGATTTGAGAGGGGTTTAGATTATAAGAACTAAATAGGCAACTGGCAAACGGCAACCAGATGCCAATTCGATAATTCTATTCAATTGGCAACTGGCAACTGGCATTCAGCTGTCGATTCGATTTGAGACGGGTTTAGAGTATAAGAACTGAATAGGCAACTGGCAAACGGCAACCAGATGCCAATTCGATAATTCTAGTGGATTGGCAACTAGCAACTGGCAGCCAGCTGTCAATTTGATTTGAGACGGGTTTAGAGTATAAGAACTGAATAGACAACTGGCAAACGGCAACCAGATGCCAGTTCGCAAACTCAATTGAATTGGCAACTGGCAGTCTGCAGCCAGCTGCCAATTCGATTTGAGATGATTTTAGAGCATAACAACTGAATAGGCAACTGGGAAACGGCAACCAGATGCCAATTCGCAAATTCTATTGAATTGGCAACTGGTAACCGGCAGCCAGTTGCCAATTCGATTTGAGACGGTTTTAGAGTATAAGAACTGAAAAGGCAACTGGCAAACGGCAAGCAACAAACTCAATTGAATTGGCAACTGGCATGCGGCAGCCAGCTGCTAGATAGATTTGAGAGGTTTTTAGAGCATAACAACTGAAAAGGCAACTGGCAAACGGCAACCAGATGCCAATTTCCGAATTCTATAGAATTGGCAACTGACAACTGCCATCCAGCTGCCGATTCGATTTGAGACGGGTTTAGAGTATAAGAACTGAATAGGCAACTGGCAAACGGCAACCAGATGGCAATTCGCATATTCTATTCGATTGGCAACTGGCAACTGTCATCCAGCTGCCTATTCGATTTGAGATGGGTTTAGAGAATAAGAACTGAATAGGCAACTGGGAAACGGCAACCAGATGCCAACTCGATAATACTAGTTAATTGGCAACTGGCAAATGGCAGCCAGCTGCCAATTCGATTTGAGACGATTTTAGAGTATTAGAACTGAATAGGAATCTGGCAAACGGCAAACAGATGCCAGTTCGCAAAATCAATTGAATTGGCAACTGGCAACCGGCAGCCAGCTGCCAATTCGATTTGAGAGGGTTTTAGATTATAACAACTGAATAGGGAACTGGCAAACGGCAACCAGATATCAATTCGCAAATTCTATGTAATTGGCATCTGGCATCCAGCTGCCGATTCGATTTGAGACGGGTTTAGAGTATAAGAACTGAATAGGCAACTTGCAAACGGCAACCAGATGCCAGTTCGCAAACTCAATTGAATTGGCAAAGGGCAACCGACAGTCAGCTGCCAATTCGATTTGAGAAGGTTTTTGAGCATAACAACTGAATAGGCAACTGGCGGCAAACGGCAAACAGATGCCAATTCGCAAATTCTATTGAATTGGCAACGGGCAACCGGCGGTCAGCTGCCGATTCGATTTGAGACGGGTTTAGAGAATAAGAACTGAATAGGCAACTGTCAAACGGCAACGAGATGACAATTCAATAATTCTAGTGAATTGGCTACTGGCAACTGGCAGCCAGTTGCCAATTCGATTTGAGACGATTTTAGAGTATAAGAACTGAATAGGCAACTGGCAAACGGCAACCAGATGCCAGTTCGCAAACTCAGTTGAATTGGCAACTGACAACCGGCAGTCAGCTGCCAATTCGAATTGAGAGGGTTTTTGAGCATATCAACTGAAAAGGCAACTTGCAAACGGCAGCCAGATACCAATTCGCAAATTCTATTTCATTTGCAACTGGCAACTGGCATCCAGCTGCCGATTCGATTTGAGACGGGTTTAGAGTATAAGAACTAAATAGGCAACTGGCAAACGGCAACCAGATGCCAGTTCGCAAACTCAATTGAATTGGCAACTGGCAATCGACAGCCAGCTGCCATTTCGATTTGAGAGGGTTTTAGAGCATAGCAACTGAAAAGGAAACTGGTAAACGGCAACCAGATGCCAATGAAATTGCGAATTGGCAACTGGTAACTGACATCCAGCTGCCGATTCGATTTGAGACGGGTTTAGAGTATAAGAACTGAATAGGCAACTGGCAAACGGCAACCAGATGCCAATTCGATAATTCTAGTGAATTGGCAACTGGCAACTGGCAGCCAGCTGCCAATTCGATTTGAGACAGTTATAGAGTATTAGAACTGAATAGGCAACTGGCATACGGCAACCTGATGCAAGTTCGTAAATTCAATAGAATCGGCAACTGTCAACCGGCAGCAAGCTGCCAATTCGATTTGAGAGGGTTTTATAGCATAAGAACTGAAAAGGCAACTGGCAAACGGCGACCAAATGCCAATTCGCAAATTCTATTGAATTGGCGACTGGCAACTGGCATCCAGCTGCCGATTCGATTCGAGACGGGATTAGAGTATACGAACTGAATAGGCAACTGTCAAACGGCAACCGGATGCCAATTCCATAATTCTAGTGAATTGGCAACTGGCAGCCAGCTGCCAATTCGATTTGAGACGGGTTTAGAGTATAAGAACTGAATAGGCAACTGGCAAACGGCAACCAGATGCCAATTCGATAATTCTAGTGAATTGGCAACTGTCAACTGGCAGCCAGCTGCCAATTTGATTTCAGACGGTTTTAGAGTATGAGTATTGAATAGGTAACTCGGAAACGGCAACCAGATGCAGTCCGCCCCCGCCCATCGGGGCTTGGAGAAATAGAGTGGGCTGCACTATGCTTCCCCGCAGAGCTGATACTGACCGCACATGAGTACTGGTAATATGCTTAAAACGTCGAAGCCTGCCCAGGAAAATTGCTGCTAGTCCATGTTTATAATCCCTATTGGGTTTTTTGGGCGGCAGGGATTGAGATGTCATTTCATCTCAGTGTTGGGTAAAAGTCCCACGAAATTGGAAGCAACGTCTCCAAAATGACCTAAATAGTCTTGACGGGGACGTTAAACCTCAAATCAAACAAAAAACAAAAAACAACCAGATGTCATTTCGCAAACTCAATTGAATTGGCAACTGACAACGGCAGCCAGCTGCCAATTCGATTTGAGAGGGTTTTAGAGCACAACAACTGAAAAGGCAACTGGCAAACGGCAAACGGCAACCAGATGCCAATTGGCAAATTCTATTGAATTGGCATATGCCAACCGGCAGCCAGCTGCCAATTCGATTTGAGACGGTTTCAGAGTATAAGAACTGAATAGGCAACTGGCAAACGGCAATCAGATGCCAGTTCGCAATCTCAATTGGATTGGCAACTGGCAAGCGGCAGCCAGCTGACAATTCGATTTGAAAGGGTTTTAGAGCAAAATAACTGAATAGGCAACTGTCAAACGGCAACCAGATGCCAATTCGCAAATTCTTTTGAATTGGCAACTGGCAACTGGCATGCAGCTGCCGATTCGATTTGAGACGGGTTTAGAGTATGAGAACTGAATAGGCAACTGGCAAACGGCAACCAGATGCCAATTCGATAATTCTAGTATATTGGCAACTGGCAACTGGCAACCAGCTGCATATTCGATTTGAGACGGTTTAAGAGTACAAGAACTGAACAGGCAACTGGCAAACGGCAACCACATGCCAGTTCGCAAACTCAATTGACTTGGCAGCTGGCAACCGGCAGTCAGCTGCCAATTCGATTTGAGAGGGTTTTTGAGCATAACAACTGAATAGGCAACTGGCGGCAAACGGCAAAGAGATGCCAATTCGCAAACTCTATTGAATTGGCATCTGTCTGCTGACATCCAGCTGCCGATTCGATTTGAGACGGGTTTAGAGTATAAGCACTGAATAGGCATTTGGCAACTGGCATCAAGCTGCCGATTCAATTTAGACGGTTTTAGAGTTTAAGAACTGAATAGGCAACTGGCAAACGGCAACCAGATGACAGTTCGCAAACGCAATCGACTTGGCAGCTGGCAAACGGCAACCACATGCCAGTTCGCAAACTCAATTGACTTGGCAGCTGGCAACCGGCAGTCAGCTGCCAATTCGATTTGAGAGAGTTTTTGAGCATATCAACTGAATAGGCAACTTGCAAACGGCAACCAGATGCCAATTCGCAAATTCTATTTCACTGGCAACTGGCAACTGTCATCCAGCTGCCGATTCGATTTGAGACGGGTTTAGAGTAAAAGAACTAAATAGGCAACTGGTAAACGGCAAGCAGATGCCAGTTCGCAAACTCAATTGAACTGGCAACTGGCAACAGGCAGCCAGCTGCCATTTCGATTTGAGAGGGTTTTAGAGCATAACAAGTGACTAGGCAACTGGCAAACGGCAACCACATGCCAATTCGAATATTTTATTAAATTGGCAACTTGCAACCGGCATCCAGCCGCCAATTCGATTTCAGACGGGTTTAGAGTATAAGAACTGAGTAGGCAACTGACAAACGGCAACCAGATGCAAATCCAGATGCCATATTCTATTGAATTGGCAACTGGCAAATAGCATCCAGCTGCCGATTCGATTTGAGACGGGTTTAGAGTATAAGAACTGAATAGTCAACTGGCAAACGGCAACCAGATGCCAACTCGATAATTCTAGTGAATTGGCAACTGGCAGCCAGCTGCCAATTCGATTTGAGACGGGTCTTAGAGTAAACGAACTGAATAGGAATCTGGCAAACGCCAAACAGATGACAGTGAGCAAGCTCAATTGAATTGGCAACTGGCAACCGGCAGCCAGCTGTCAATTCGATTTGAGAGGGTTTTAGAGTATAACAACTGAACAGGCAACTGGCAAACGGCAACCAGATGCCAGTTCGCAAATACAATTGAATTGGCAACTGGCAACCGGCAGCCAGCTGACAATTCGATTTGAGAGGGTTTTATAGCATAACAACTGAATACGCAACCGGCAAACGGCAACTGGCAAACGGCAACCAGATGCCAATTTGCAAATTCTATTGAATTGGCAACTGACATTCAGCTGTCGATTCGATTTGAGACGGGTTTAGAGTATTAGAACCGAATAGGCAACTGGCAAACGGCAACCAGATGCCAATTCGATAATTCTAATGAATTGGCTACTGACAGCCAGCTGACAATTCGATTTGAGACGGGTGTAGAGTAGAAGAACTGAATAGGAAACTGGCAAACGGCAAACAGATGCCAGTTCACAATCTCAATTGTATTGGCAACTAGCAACCGGCAGCCAGTTGCCAATTCGATTTGAGAGGATTTTAGAGCAAAACAACTGAAAAGGCAACTGGCAAACGGCAACCAGATGCCAATTCGCATATTCTATTGAATTGGCAATTGGCCACCGACAGCCAGCTGCCAATTCGATTTGAGACGGTCTTAGTGTATAAGAACTGAATAGGCAACTGGCAAACGGCAACCAGATGCCAGTTCGCAAACTCAATTGAATTGGCAACTTGCAAGCGGCAGGCAGCTATCAATTCGATTTGAGACGGTTTAAGAGCATAACAATTGAATAGGAAACTGGCAAACGGCAACCAGATGTGAATTCGCAAATTCTATTGAATTGGCAACTGGCATTCAGCTGCCGATTCGATTCGAGACGGGTTAAGAGTATTAGAACTGAATAGGCAACTGGCAAGCGGCAACCAGATGCCAATTCGATAATTCTAGTGAATTTACAACTGGCAGTCAGCTGCCAATTCGATTTTAGACGGTAATAGAGTATAAGAACTGAATATGCATACGGCAACCAGATGCCAGTTCGCAAATACAATTGAATTGGCAACTGGCAACCGGCAGCCAGCTGCCAATTCGATTTGAGAAGGTTGTATAGCATAACAACTGAATAGACAACTGGCAAACGGCAACCAGATGCCAATTCGCAAATTCTATTGAATTGGCAACTGGCAACTGGCATCCAGCTGCCGATCCGATTTGAGACGGGATTAGAGTATAACAACTGAATAGGCAACTGTCAAACGGCAACCAGATGCCAATTCGATAAGTATAGTGAATTGGCTACAGGGCAACTGGCAACCAGCTGACAATTCGATTTGAGACGGGTTAAGAGTATAAGAACTGAATAGGAATCTGGTAAACGGCAACCAGATGCCAGTTCGGTAACCGGCTGCCAGCTGCCAATTCGATTTGAGAGGGTTTTAGAGCAAAACAACTGAATAGGCAACTGGCAAACGGCTACCAGATGCCGGTTCGCAAATTCTACTGAATTGGCAACTGGCAACTGGCATTCAGCTGTCAATGCGATTTGAGACGGGATTAGAGTATAACAACTGAATAGGCAACTGTCAAACGGCAACCAGATGCCAATTCGATAATTATAGTGAATTGGCAACAGGGCAACTGGCAACCAGCTGACAATTCGATTTGAGACGGGTTTAGAGTATAAGAACTGAATAGGAATCTGGTAAACGGCAACCAGATGCCAGTTCGGTAACCGGCTGCCAATTCGATTTGAGAGGGTTTTAGAGCATAACAACTGAATAGGCAACTGGCAAACGGCAACCAGATGCCGATTCTCAAATTCTACTGAATTGGCAACTGGCAACTGGCATTCAGCTGTCCATTCGATTTGAGACGGGTTAAGAGTATGAGAACTGAATAGGCAACTGGCAAACGGCAACCAGATGTCAATTCGCAAATTCTATTGAATTGGCAACTGGCATCAAGCTGCCGATTCGATTTGAGACGGGATTAGAGTACAAGAACGCAATAGGCAACTGTCAAACGGCAACCAGATGCCAATTCGCAAATTCTGCTGAATTGGCAACTGGGAAATGGTATCGAGCTGCCGATTCGATTTGAAACGGGTTTAGAGTATAAGAACTGAATAGGCAACTGGCAAACGGCAACCAGATGCCAACTCGATAAATTGTGTGAATTGGCAACTGGCAAATGGCAGCCAGCTGCCAATTCGATTAACAAGTGAATAGGCAACTGACAAATGGCAACCAGGTGCCAATTCGTAATATCTATTGTATTGGCAACTGGGAAATGGCATCCAGCGGCCGATTCGATTTGAGACGGGTTTAGGGTATAAGATCAGAATAGGCAACTGGCAAACGGCAAGATGCCAATTCGCATATTCTATTGAATTGGCTACTGGCAACTGGCATCCAGCAGCCGATTCGATTTAAGACGGTTTCAGAGCAAAACAAATGAATAGGCAACTGGCAATCGGCAACAAGATACCAATTCGCATATATTATTGAACTGGCGACTGGCAACGGGCATCCAGCTGCGATTTGATTTGTGACGGGTTTAGAGTATAAGAACTGAATAGGCAACTGGCAAACGGCAACCAGATGCCAATTCGATAATTCTAGTGAATTGGCAACTGGCAACTTGCAGCCAGCTGCCAATTAGATTTTAGACGGTTATAAAGTATAAGAACTGAATAGGCAAATGGCATACGGCAACTAGATGCCAGTTTGCAAATTTAATTGAATTGGCAACTGGCAACCGGCAGCCAGCTGCCAATTCGATTTGAGAGTGTTTTAGAGTATAACAACGGAATAGGCAACTGGCAAACGGCAACCAGATGCCATTTCGCAAATGCTATTGAATTGGCAACTTGCATCCAGCTGCCGATTCAGTTTGAGACGGGTTTAGAGTATAAGAACTGAAAAGGCAACTGTCCAACGGCAACCAGATGCCAATTCGATAATTCTAGTGAATTGGCAACTAGCAACTGGCAGCCAGCTGCCAATTCGATTTGAGACGGGTTACGAGTATAACAAGTGAATAGGCAACTGGCAAACGGCAGCCAGCTGCCAATTTAATTTGAGACGGTTTCACGGTATAAGAGCTGAATAGGCAACTGGGAAACTGCAACCAGATGCCAGTTGGCAAACTCAATTGAATTGGCAACTGGCAACCGGCATAACAACTGAATAGGCAACTGGCAAACGGCAACCAGATGCCAATTCGCAAATTCTATTGAATGGGCAACTGGCATTCAGCTGTCGATTCGATTTGAGATGGGTTTAGAGTATAAGAACTGAATAGCAACTGGCAAACGGCAACCAGATGCCAGTTCGATAATTCTTGTGAACTGGCCAGCTGCCAATTCGATTTGATACGGTTTTAGAGTATAAGAACTAAATAGGAATCTGGAAAACGGCAAACAGATGCCAGTTCGCAAACTCAATTGAATTGGCAACTGGCAACCGGCAGCCAACTGCCAATTCGATTTGAGAGGGTTTTAGAGCCTAACAACTGAATGGGCAACTGGCAAACGGCAACCAGATGCCAATTCGCAAATTCTATTGAACTGGCAACTGGCAACTGGCACCCAGCTGCCGATTCGATTTGAGACGGGTTTAGAGTATAAGAACTGAATAGGCAACTGGCAAACGGCAACCAGATGCCAGTTCGCAAACTCAGTTGGATTGGCAATTGGCAACTGGCAACCGGCAGCCAGCTGCCAATTCGATTTGAGAGGATTTTAGAGCATAACAACTGAATAGGCAACTTGCAAACGGCAACCAGATGCAAATTCGCAAATTTAAATGAATTGGCATCTGGCATCCAGCTACCGATTCGCTTTGAAACGGGTTTAGAGTATAAGAACTGAATAGGCAACTGGCAAACGGCAACCAGATGCCAATTCGATAATTCTAGTGAATTGGCAACTGGCAACTGGCATCCAGCTGCCGATCCGATTTGAGACGGGTTTAGAGTATAAGAACTGAATAGGCAAATGGCAAACGGCAACCAGATGCCAATTCGATAATTTTAGTGAATTGGCAACTGGCAACTGGCAGCCAGCTGCCAATTTAATTTGAGACGGTTTTACGGTATGAGCTGAATAGGTAACTGGGAAACTGCATACAGATGCCAGTTGGCAAACTCAATTGAATTGGCAACTGGCAACCGGCAGCCATCTGCCAATTCGATTGGAGATGGTTTTAGAGCATAACAACTGAATAGGCAACTGGCAAACGGCAACCAGATGCCGATTCGCAAATTCTATTGAATTGACAACTGGCAACTGGCATCCAGCTGCCGATTCGATTTGAGATGGGTTTAGAGTATAAGAACTGAATAGGCAACTTGCAAACGGCAAGCATATGCAAATTCCATAGTTTAGTGAATTGTCAACTGGCAACTGGCATCCAGCTGCCAATTCGATTTGTGAGGGTTTTAGAGCATAACAACTGAAAAGGCATCTGACAAACGGCAACCAGATTCCAGTTAGAAAACTCAATTCAATTGGCAACTGGCAACCGGCAGCCAGCTGCCAATTCGATTTGAAAGGGTTTAAGAGCATAACAACTGAATAGGCAACTGGCAAACGGCAACCAGATGCCAATTCGCATATTCTATTGAACTGGCGTCTGGCAAACGGCATCCAGCTGCCGATTCGGTTTGTGACGGTTTTAGAGTATAAGAACTGAATAGGCAACTGGCAAACGGCAACCAAATGCCAATTCGATAGTTTAGTGAATTGGCAACTGGCAACCGGCATCCAGCTGCCGATTCGATTTGAGACGGGTTCAGAGTATAAGAACTTAATAGGCAACTGGCAAACTGCAACCAGATGCCAGTTTGATAATTCTATTGAGCTGGCAACTGGCAGCCAGCTGCCAATCCAATATTAGACGGTTTAAGATAGTGAATAGGCAACTGACAAACGGCAACCAGATGCCAGTTCGCAAACTCAATTGGATTGGCACTTCGCAACTTGCAACCCGCAGCCAGCTGCCAATTCGATTTGAGAGGATTTTTGAGCATAACAACTGAATAGGCAACTTGCAAACGGCAACCAGATACAAATTCGCAAATTTAATTGAATTGGCATCTGGCATCCAGCTACCGATTCGATTATAAAAAGGGTTTAGAGTATAAGAATTGAATAGGCATCTGGCAAACGGCAACTAGATGCCAATTCGATAATTCTAGTGAGTTGGCAACTGTCAACTGGCATCCAGCTGCCGATTCGATTTGATACGGGTTTAGAGTATAAGAACTGAATAGGCAAATGGCAAACCGCAACCAGATGCCAATTCGATAATTTTAGTGAATTGGCAACTGGCAACTGGCAGCCAGCTGTTAATTTAATTTGAGACGGTTTCACGGTATAAGAGAGACGGTTATAGGGTATAAGAACTGAATAGGCAACTGGCATACGGCAACCAGATGCCAGTTCGCAAATACAATTGAATTGGCAACTGGCATCCGGAAGCCATCTGCCAATTCGATTTGAGAGGGTTTTATAGCATAACAACTGATCAGGCAACTGGCAAACGGCAACCAGATGCCAATTCGCAAATTCTAGTGAATTGGCAACTGGCAACTGGCAGCCAGCTGCCAATTCGATTTGAGACGGTTCTAGAGTATAAGAACTGAATAGGAAACTGGCAAACGGCAACCAGATGCCAGTTCGCAAACTAAATTGAATTGGCAACTGGCAACCGGCTGCAAGCTGCCAATTCGATTTGAGAGGGTTTTAGAGCATAACAGATGCCAATTCGCAAATTCTATTGAATTGGCAACTGGCAACCGGCAGCCAGCTGCCAATTCGATTTGAGACGGTTTTAGAGCATAAAAAATGAATAGGCAAATGGCAAACGGCAACCAGATACCAATTCGCATATATTATTGAAATCGAATTGGCAGCTGGCAGCCAGTTACCGAACTGGCATCTGGTTGCCGTTTACCAGATTCCTATTCAGTTCTTATACTCTTAACCCGTCTCAAATCGAATTGTCAGCTGGTTGCCAGTTGCCCTGTAGCCAATTCACTATACTTATCGAATTGGCATCTGGTTGCCGTTTGACAGTTGCCTATTCAGTTGTTATACTCTAATCCCGTCTCAAATCGGATCGGCAGCTGGATTCGGCAAGCAGATGCCAATTCGCAAATTCTATTGAATGGGCAACTGGCATTCAGCTGTCGATTCGATTTGAGACGGGTTTAGAGTATAAGAACTGAATAGGCAACAGGCAAACGGCAACCAGATGCCAGTTCGATAATTCTTGTGAACTGGCCAGCTGCCAATTCGATTTGATACGGTTTTAGAGTATAAGAACTGGATAGGAATCTGGAAAACGGCAAACAGATGCCAGTTCGCAAACTTAATTGAATTGGCAACTGGCAACCGGCAGCCAGCTGCCAATTCGATTTGAGAGGGTTTTAGAGCATAACAACTGAATAGGCAACTGGCAAACGGCAACCAGATGCCAATTCGCAAATTCTATTGAATTGGCAACTGGCAACTGGCACCCAGCTGCCGATTCGATTTGAGACGTGTTTAGAGTATAAGAACTGAATAGGCAACTGGCAAACGGCAACCAGATGCCAATTTGATAATTCTAGTGAATTGGCAACAGGCAGCTAGCTGCCAATCCAATTTTAGACGGTATAAGATAATGAATAGGCAACTGACAAACGGCAACCAGATGCCAGTTCGCAAACTCAATTGGATTGGCAATTGGCAACTGGCAAACGGCAGCCAGCAGCCAATTCGATTTGAGAGGATTTTAGAGCATAACAACTGAATAGGCAACTTGCAAACGGCAACCAGATGCCAATTCGCAAACTTAAATGAATTGGCATCTGGCATCCAGCTACCGATTCGATTTGAAACTGAATAGGCAACTGGCAAACGGCAACCAGATGCCAATTCGATAATTCTAGTGAATTGGCAACTGGCAGCTGGCATCCAGCTGCCGATTCGATTAGAGACGGGTTTAGTGTATAAGAACTGAATAGGCAAATGGCAAACGGCAACCAGATGCCAATTTGATAATTTTAGTGAATTGGCAACTGGCAACTGGCAGCCAGCTGCCAATTTAATTTGAGACGGTTTTACGGTATAAGAGCTGAATAGGCAACTGGGAAACTGCAACCAGTTGCCAGTTGGCAAACTAAATTGAATTGGCAACTGGCAACCGGCAGCCATCTGCCAATTCGATTGGAGATGGTTTTAGAGCATAACAACTGAATAGGCAACTGGCAAACGGCAACCAGATGCCAATTCGATAATTATAGTGAATTGGCTACAGGGCAACTGGCCACCAGCTGATAATTCGATTTGAGACGGGTTAAGAGTATAAGAACTGAATAGGAATCTGGTAAACGGCAACCAGATGCCAGTTCGGTAACCGGCTGCCAGCTGCCAATTCGATTTGAGAGGGTTTTAGAGCAAAACAACTGAATAGGCAACTGGCAAACGGCTACCAGATGCCGGTTCGCAAATTCTACTGAATTGGCAACTGGCCACTGGCATTCAGCTGTCAATGCGATTTGAGACGGGATTAGAGTATAACAACTGAATAGGCAACTGGCAAACGGCAACCAGATGCCGATTCTCAAATTCTACTGAATTGGCAACTGGCAACTGGCATTCAGCTGTCCATTCGATTTGAGACGGGTTAAGAGTATGAGAACTGAATAGGCAACTGGCAAACGGCAACCAGATGTCAATTCGCAAATTCTATTGAATTGGCAACTGGCATCAAGCTGCCGATTCGATTTGAGACGGGATTTAGAGTACAAGAACGCAATAGGCAACTGTCAAACGGCAACCAGATGCCAATTCGCAAATTCTGCTGAATTGGCAACTGGGAAATGGTATCGAGCTGCCGATTCGATTTGAAACGGGTTTAGAGTATAAGAACTGAATAGGCAACTGGCAAACGGCAACCAGATGCCAACTCGATAAATTGTGTGAATTGGCAACTGGCAAATGGCAGCCAGCTGCCAATTCGATTAACAAGTGAATAGGCAACTGACAAATGGCAACCAGGTGCCAATTCGTAATTTCTATTGTATTGGCAACTGGGAAATGGCATCCAGCGGCCGATTCGATTTGAGACGGGTTTAGGGTATAAGATCAGAATAGGCAACTGGCAAACGGCAACAAGATGCCAATTCGCATATTCTATTGAATTGGCTACTGGCAACTGGCATCCAGCTGCCGATTCGATTTAAGACGGTTTTAGAGCAAAACAAATGAATAGGCAACTGGCAAACGGCAACCAGATACCAATTCGCATATATTATTGAACTGGCGACTGACAACGGGCATCCAGCTGCGATTTGATTTGTGACGGGTTTAGAGTATAAGAACTGAATAGGCAACTGGCAAACGGCAACCAGATGCCAATTCGATAATTCTAGTGAATTGGCAACTGGCAACTTGCAGCCAGCTGCCAATTAGATTTTAGACGGTTATAGAGTATAAGAACTGAATAGGCAAATGGCATACGGCAACTAGATGCCAGTTTGCAAATTTAATTGAATTGGCAACTGGCAACCGGCAGCCAGCTGCCAATTCGATTTGAGAGTGTTTTAGAGTATAACAACGGAATAGGCAACTGGCAAACGGCAACCAGATGCCATTTCGCAAATGCTATTGAATTGGCAACTTGCATCCAGCTGCCGATTCAGTTTGAGACGGGTTTAGAGTATAAGAACTGAAAAGGCAACTGTCCAACGGCAACCAGATGCCAATTCGATAATTCTAGTGAATTGGCAACTAGCAACTGGCAGCCAGCTGCCAATTCGATTTGAGACGGGTTACGAGTATAAGAAGTGAACAGGCAACTGGCAAACGGCAGCCAGCTGCCAATTTAATTTGAGACGGTTTCACGGTATAAGAGCTGAATAGGCAACTGGGAAACTGCAACCAGATGCCAGTTGGCAAACTCAATTGAATTGGCAACTGGCAACCGGCAGCCATCTGCCAATTCGATTGGAGATGGTTTTAGAGCATAACAACTGAATAGGCAACTGGCAAACGGCAACCAGATGCCAATTCGCAAATTCTATTGCATTGACAACTGGCAACTGGCATCCAGCTGCCGATTCGATTTGAGATGGGTTTAGAGTATAAGAACTGAATAGGCAACTTGCAAACGGCAACCATATGCCAATTCCATAGTTTAGTGAATTGTCAACTGGCAACTGGCATACGGTTTGACACGGTTTTAGAGTACATGTATAAGAACTGAATAGGAATCTGGAAAACGGCAAACAGATGCCAGTTCGCAAACTCAATTGAATTGGCAACTGGCAACCGGCAGCCAGCTGCCAATTCGATTTTAGAGGGTTTTAGAGCATTACAACTGAATAGGCAACTGGCAAACGGCAACCAGATGTCAATTCGCAAATTCTATTTAATTGGCAACTGGCATCCAGCTGCCGATTCGATTTGAGACGGGATTAGAGTAGAAGAACTGAATAGGCAACTGTCAAACGGCAGCCAGATGCCAATTCGATAATTCTAGTGAATTGGCAACTGGCATCCAGCTGCAAATTCGATTTGAGACGGTTATAGGGTATAAGAACTGAATAGGCAACTGGCATACGGCAACCAGATGCCAGTTCGCAAAAACAATTGAATTGGCAACTGGCATCCGGAAGCCAGCTGCCAATTCGATTTGAGAGGGTTTTATAGCATAACAACTGATCAGGCAACTGGCAAACGGCAACCAGATGCCAATTCGCAAATTCTAGTGAATTGGCAACTGGCAACTGGCAGCCAGCTGCCAATTCGATTTGAGACGGTTCTAGAGTATAAGAACTGAATAGGAAACTGGCAAACGGCAACCAGATGCCAGTTCGCAAACTAAATTGAATTGGCAACTGGCAACCGGCTGCAAGCTGCCAATTCGATTTGAGAGGGTTTTAGAGCATAACAGATGCCAATTCGCAAATTCTATTGAATTGGCAACTGGCAACCGGCAGCCAGCTGCCAATTCGATTTGAGACGGTTTTAGAGCATAAAAAATGAATAGGCAACTGGCAAACGGCAACCAGATACCAATTCCCATATATTATTGAACTGGCAACTGGCAACCGACATCCAGCTGCGATTCGATTTGTGACGGGTTTAGAGTATAAGTACCGAATAGGCAACTGGCAAACGGCAACCAGATGCCAATTCGATAATTCTAGTTAATTGGCAACTGGCAACTTGCTGCCAGCTGCCAATTAGATTTGAGACGGTTATAGAGTATAAGAACTGAATAGGCAAATGGCATATGGCAACCAGATGCCAGTTTGCAAATTCAATTGAATTGGCAACTGGCAACCGGCAGCCAGCTGCCAATTCGATTTGAGAGTGTTTAAGAGTAAAACAACTGAATAGGCAACTGGCAAACGGCAACCAGAAGCCATTTCGCAAATGCTATTGAATTGGCAACTTGCATCCAGCTGCCGATTCGGTTTGTGACGGGTTTAGAGTATAAGAACTGAATAGGCAACTGTCCAACGGCAACCAGATGCCAATTCGATAATTCTAGTGAATTGGCAACTTGCAACTGGCAGCCAGCTGCCAATTCGATTTGAGACGGGTTTAGAGTATAAGAAGTGAATAGGCAACTGGCAAACGGCAAATAGATGCCAGTTCGCAAATTCAATTGAATTGGCAACTGGCAACCGGCAGCCAGCTTCCAATTCGATTTGAGAGGATTTTGGAGCATAACAACTGAATAGGCAACTGGCAAACGGCAAGCAGATGCCAATTCGCAAATTCTATTGAATGGGCAACTGGCATTCAGCTGTCGATTCGATTTGAGAAGGGTTTAGGGTATAAGAACTGAATAGGCAACAGGCAAACGGCAACCAGATGCCAGTTCGATAATTCTTGTGAACTGGCCAGCTGCCAATTCGATTTGATACGGTTTTAGAGTATAAGAACTGGATAGGAATCTGGAAAACGGCAAACAGATGCCAGTTCGCAAACTCAATTGAATTGGCAACTAGCAACCGGCAGCCAGCTGCCAATTCGATTTGAGAGGATTTTAGAGCATAACAACTGAATAGGCAACTTGCAAACGGCAACCAGATGCCAATTCGCAAACTTACATGAATTGGCATCTGGCATCCAGCTACCGATTCGATTTGAAACTGAATAGGCAACTGGCAAACGGGAACCAGATGCCAATTCGATAATTCTAGTGAATTGGCAACTGGCAGCTGGCATCCAGCTGCCGATTCGATTAGAGACGGGTTTAGTGTATAAGAACTGAATAGGCAAATGGCAAACGGCAACCAGATGCCAATTTTATAATTTTAGTGAATTGGCAACTGGCAACTGGCAGCCAGCTGCCAATTTAATTTGAGACGGTTTTAAGGTATAAGAGCTGAATAGGCAACTGGGAAACTGCAACCAGATGCCAGTTGGCAAACTCAATTGAATTGGCAACTGGCAACCGGCAGCCATCTGCCAATTCGATTGGAGATGGTTTTAGAGCATAACAACTGAATAGGCAACTGGCAAACGGCAACCAGATGCCAATTCGCAAATTCTATTGAATTAACAACTGGCAACTGGCATCCAGCTGCCGATTCGATTTGAGAAGGGTTTAGAGTATAAGAACTGAATAGGCAACTTGCAAACGGCAACCATATACCAATTCCATAGTTTAGTGAATTGTCAACTGGCAACTGGCATCCAGCTGTCAATTCGATTTGAGAGGGTTTTAGAGCATAACAAATGAATAGGCATCTGGCAAACGGCAACCAGATTCCAGTTAGCAAACTCAATTGAATTGGCAACTGGCAACCGGCAGCCAGCTGCCAATTCGATTTGAGAGGGTTTTAGAGCATAACAACTGAATAGGCAACTGGCAAACGGCAACCAGATGCCAATTCGCATATTCTATTGAACTGGCGACTGGCAACCGGCATCCAGCTGCCGATTCGGTTTGTGACGGTTGTAGAGTATAAGAATTGAATAGGCAACTGGCAAACGGCAACCAAATGCCAATTCGATAATTTAGTGAATTGGCAACTGGCAACTGGCATCCAGCTGCCGAATCGATTTAAGACGGGTTTAGAGTATAAGAACTGAATAGACAACTTGCAAACGGCAACCAGATGCCAATTCGCAAATTCTATTGAATTGGCAACTGGCAACTGGCATCCAGCTGCCGATTCTATTTGAGACGGATTTAGAGCATAAGAACTAAATAGGCAACTGGCAAACGGCAACCAGATGCCAGTTCGCCGACTTAAATGACTTGCCAACTGGCAACCTGCAGCCAGCTGCCAATTCGATTTGTGAGGGTTTTAGAGCATAACAACTGAATAGGCAACTGGCAAATTCTTTTGAATTGGCAATTGACAACTGGCATCCAGCTGCCGTTTCGATTTGAGATGGGTTTAGAGTATAAGAACTGAATAGGCAACTGTCAAACGGCAACCAAATGCCAATTCGATAAGTCTAGTGAATTGGCAACTTGCAACTGGCAGCCAGCTGCCATTCAATTTGAGACGGGTTTAGAGTATAAGAACTTAATAGGCAACTGGCAAACGGCAACCAGATGCCAGTTCGCAAACTCAACTGAATTGGAAACTGGCAACCAGTTGCCAGCTGCCAATTCGATTTGAGAGGGTTTTAGAGCACAACAACTGAATAGGCAACTGGCAAACGGCAACAATATGCCAATTCGCAAATTCTATTGAATTGGCAACTGGCATCCAGCTGCCGATTCGATTTGAGACGTGTTTAGAGTATAAGAACTGAATAGGCATCTGGTTGCCGCTTGAGTTGCCTATTCAGTTCTTATACTCTAAACCCGTCTCAAATCGAAACGCCACCTGGATGGTTGCCAGTTGCCTATTCGGCTCTTATACTCTAAAACCGTCTCAATTCAAATTGGCAGTTGGCTGCCAGTTGCCAGTTGCCAGTTCACTTAAATTATCGAATTGGCTTCTGGTTGCCGTTTGCCAGTTGCCTTTTCAGTTCTTATACTCTAATCCCGTGTCAAATCAAATCGGCAGCTGGATGCCAGTTGCCAGTTGCCAATTCACTAGAATTATCGAATTGGCATCTGATTGCTGTTTGCCAGTTGCCTAATCAGTTCTTATATTCTAAACCCGTCCCAAATCGAATCATCAGCTAGATGCCCGTTGCCAGTTGCCTATTAAATAGAATTTGCGAATTGGCATCTAGTTGCCGTTTACAAGTTGCCTATTCAGTTGTTATACTCTAAAATCCTCTCAAATTGCCAATTGCTTTTCCAATTGAGTTTGCGAATTGGCATCTGGTTGCCGTTTGCCAGTTGCCCATTCAGTTCTTATAATCGAAAACCTTCTCCAATCGGATTAGCAACTGGCTGCCAGTTGCCAATTCACTAGAATTATCGAATTGGCATCTGGTTGCAGATTGCCAGTTGCCTATTCAGTTCTTATACTATAAACCCGTCTCAAATCGAATCGGCAGCTGGGTGCCAGTTGCCAGTTGCCAATTCAATAGAATTTGCGAATTGGCATCTTGTTGCCGTTTGAAAGTTGCCTATTCAGTTTTTATGCTCTAAAACCCTCTCAAATCGAATTGGCAGCTGGCTGCCGGTTGCCAGTTGCCAATTCAATTGAGTTTGCGAACTGGCATCTGGTTGCCGTTTGCCAGTTGCCTACTCAGTTCTCATACTCTAAAACCGTCTCAAAACGAATTTGCAGCTGGCTGCCAGTTGCCAGTTGCCAGTTCAATTGAGTTTGCGAACTGGCATCTGGTTGCCGTTTGCCAGATGCCTATTCAATTCTTATACTGTAAAACCGTCTCAAATCGAATTGGCAGCAGGCTGCCAGTTACCAGTTGACAATTCACTAGAATTATCGAATTGGCATCTGGTTGCCGTTTGACAGTTGCCTATTCAGTTCTTATACTCCATACCCATCGGCAGCTGGATGCCAGTTGCCATTTGCCAATTCAATAGAATTTGCGAATCGGCATCTGGTTGCCGTTTGCCAGTTGCCTATTTAGTTGTTATGCTCTAAAACCATCTCAAATCGAAATGGCAGATGGCTGACTGTTGCCAGTTGCCAATTAAATTGAGTTTGCGAACTGGCATGTGGTTGCCGTTTGCCAGTTGCCTATTCAGCCCTTATACTCTTAAACCGTCTCAACTCAAATTGGCAGCTGGCTGCCCGTTGCCAGTTGCTAGTTCACTAAAATTATCGAATTGGCACCTGGTTGCCGTTTGCCAGTTGTCTTTTCAGTTCTTATACTCTAAACCACTCAAATCGAATCGGCAGCTGGATGCCAGTTGCCAGTTGCCAAATCACTAGAATTATCGAATTGGCATCTGGTTGCTGTTTGCCAGTTGCCTAATCAATATTCTAAACCCGTCCCAAATCGAATCATCAGCTAGATGCCAGTTGTCAGTTGCCTATTCAATAGAATTTGCGAATTGGCATCTAGTTGCCGTTTGCAAGTTGCCTATTCAGTTGTTATGCTCTAAAATCATCTCAAATCGAATTGGCAGCCGGTTGCCAATTGCCTATCCAATTGAGTTTCGAATTGGCATCTGGTTGCCGTTTGCCAGTTGCCCATTCAGTTCTTATAATCGAAAACCTTCTCAAATCAGACTAGCAGCTGGCTGCCAGTTGCCAGTTGCCAATTCACTAGAATTATCGAATTGGCATCTGGTTGCCGTTTGCCAATTGCCTATTCAGTTCTTATACTCTAAACCCGTCTCAAATCGAATCGGCAGCTGGGTGCCAGTTGCCAATTCAATAGAATTTGCGAATTGGCATCTTGTTGCCGTTTGAAAGTTGCTTATTCAGTTTTTATGCTCTAAAACCCTATCAAATCGAATTGGCAGCTGGCTGCCGGTTGCCAGTTGCCAATTCAATTGAGTTGGCGAACTGGCATCTGGTTGCCGTTTGCCAGTTGCCTATTCAGTTCTTATACTCTAAAACCGTCTCAAAGCTTACAGCCATCTGGTTGTCATTTGCCAGATGCCTATTCAGTTCTTATACTGTAAAACCATCTCAAATCGAATTTGCAGCAGGCTGCCAGTTACCAGTTGACAATTCACTAGAATTATCGAATTGGCATCAGGTTGCCGTTTGCCAGTTGCCTATTCAGTTCTTATACTCTATACCCATCGGCAGCTGGATGCCAGTTGCCAGTTGCCAATTCAATAGAATTAGCGAATTGGCATCTGGTTGCCGTTTGCCAGTTGCCTATTCAGTTGTTATGCTCTAAAACCATCTCAAATCGAAATGGCAGATGGCTGACTATTGCCAGTTGCCAATTCGATTAAGGTTGCGAACTAGCATGTAGTTGCCGTTTGCAAGTTGCCTATTCAGTTCTTATACTCTAAACCCATCGGCAGCTGGCTGCCAGTTGCCAGTTGCCAATTGACTAGAATTTGCGAATTGGCATCTGGTTGTCGTTTGCCAGTTGCCTATTCAGTTGTTATGCTCTAAAACCCTCTCAAATCGAATTGACAGCTGGCTGCCGGTTGCCAGTTGACAATTCAATTGAGTTTGCGAACTGGCATCTGATTGCCGTTTGCCAGTTGTCTATTCAGCTCTTATACTCTCTCACATCAAATTGGCAGCTGGCTGCCAGTTGCCAGTTGCCAATTAACTAAAATTATCGAATTGGCATCTGGTTGCCGTTTGCAAATTGCCTATTCAGTTGTTTTCATCTAAAATCCTCTCAAATCGAATTGGCATCTGGCTGCCAGTTGCCAGTTGCCAATTCACTAGAATTATCGAATTGGCATCTGGTTGCCGTTTGCCAGTTGCCTATTCTTTTCTTATACTCTTAACCCGTCTCAAATCGAATCGACAGCTGGGTGCCAGTTGCCAGTTGCTAATTCAATAGAATTTGCGAATTGGCATCTGGTTGCCGTTTGCCAGTTGACTATTCAGTTGTTATGCTCTAAAACCCTCTCAAATCGAATTGGCAGCTGGCTGCCGGTTGCCAGTTGCCAATTCGATTAAGATTGCGAACTAGCATCTGGTTGCCGTTTGTCATTTGCCTATCAATTCTTATACTCTAAAACCATATCATATCAAATTGGCAGCTGGTTGCCAGTTGCCAGTTGCCAATTCACTAGAATTATCAAATTGGCGTCTGGATGCCGTTTGCCAGTGGCCTATTCAGTTCTTAAACTCTAAAACAGTCTCAAATCGAATCGATAGCTGAATGCTAGTTGCCAGTTGCCAATTCAATAGAATTGCGAATTGGCATCTTGTTGCAGTTTGCCAGTTGCCTATTCAGTTGTTATGCTCTAAAACCCTCTCAAATCGAACTGGCAGCTCACAGCCGGTTGCCTGTTGCCAATTCAATTGAATTTGCGAACTAGCATCTGGTTGCCGTTTGCCAGTTTCCTATTCATTTCTTATACTATAAAACCGTCTCAGATCAAATTGGCAACTGGCACTAGAATTATCAAATTGGCATCTGGTTGCCGTTTGCCAGTTGCCTATTCAGTTCTTAAACTCTAAAACAATCTTAAATCGAATCGACAGCAGAATGCTAGTTGCCAGTTGCCAATTCAATAGAATTGCGAATTGGCATCTTGTTTCAGTTTGCCAGTTGCCTATTCAGTTGTTATGCTCTGAAACCCTCTCAAATCGAACTGGCAGCTCACAGCCGGTTGCCAGTTGCCAATTCAATTGAGTTTCCGAACTAGCATCTGGTTGCCGTTTGCCAGTTGCCTATTCAGTTCTTATACTATAAAACCGTCTCAGATCAAATTGGCAACTGGTTGCCAGTTGCCAGTTGCCAGTTGCCAATTCACTAGAATTATCGAATTGGCATCTGGTTGCCGTTTGCCAGTTGCCTATTCAGTTCTTATACTCTAAACCCGTCTTAAATCGAATCGGCAGCTGGATGCCAGTTGCCAATTCAATAGAATTTGCGAATTGACATCTTGTTGCCGTTTGCCAGTTGCTTATTCAGTTTTTATGCTCTAAAACCCTATCAAATCGAATTGGCAGCTGGCTGCCGGTTGCCAGTTGCCAATTCAATTGAGTTTGCGACCTAGCATCTGTTTGCCGTTTTCCAGATTCCTATTCAGTTCTTATACGCTAAAACCTGTCTCAAATCGAATTGGCAGCTGGCTGCCATTTGTCAGTTGCGAATTCACTAGAATTATGGAGTTGTCATCTGGTTGCCATTTGCAAGTTGCGTATTCAGTTCTTATACTCTTAACCAGTCCCAAATCGAATCGGCAGCTGGCTGCCGTTTGCCATTTGCCAATTCAATTGAGTTTGCGAACTGGCATCTGGTTGCCGTTTCCCAGTTGCCTTTTCAGTTGTTATGCTCTAAAACCCTCTCTAATCCAATTGGCAGCTGGCTGCCTGTTGCCAGTTGCCAATTCAATTGAATTTACGAACTGGCATCTGGTTGCCATATGCCAGTTGCCTATTCAGTTCCTACACTCTGTAACCGTCTCAAATCGAATTGGCAGCTGTCTGACAGTTGCCAGTTGCCCATTCACTAGAATTATCGAATTGGCATCTGGTTGCCGTTTGCCAGTTGCCTATTCAGTTCTTATACTCTAAACCGTATCAAATCGAATCGGCAGCTGGATGCCAATTGCCAGTTGCCAATTCAATGGAATTTGCGAATTGGCATCTTGTTGCCGTTTGCCAGTTGCCTAGTTGCCAATTCACTAGAATTATTGAATTGTCATCTGGTTGCCGTTTGCCAGTTGCCTATTCAATTCTTATAATCTAAACCCGTCTCAAATCGAATCGGCAGCTGGATGTCAGTTGACAGTTGCGAATTAAAGAATTTGCGAAATGGCATCTGTTTGCCGTTTGCCGCCAGTTGCCTATTCAGTTGTTATGCTCAAAAACCCTCTCAAATCGAATTGGCAGCTACTTGCCGGTTGCCCGTTGACAATTCAATTGAGTTTGCGATCTGGCATCTGGTTGCCATTTGCAAGTTGCCTGTTCAGTTCTTGTACTCTAAAACCGTCTCAAATCGAACTGGCATTTGGTTGCCGTTTGCCAGTTGCCTATTCAGTTCTTATACTCTAAACCCGTCTTAAATCGAATCGGCAGTTGGATGCCCGTTTCCAATTCACTAGAATTATCGAAGCGGCAACTGGTTGCCGTTTGCCAGATGCCTATCCAGTTCTTATATTCTAAACCCGTCCCAAATCGAATCGGCAGCTGGATGCCAGTTGCCAATTCAATAGAATTTGCGTTTGCCTATTCAGTTGTTATGCTCTAAAATCCTCTCAAATCGAATTGGCAGCTGGCTGCCGGTTGCCAATTGCCAATTGCCTATCCAATTGAGTTTGCCATTTGCGTTTGGGTATCTAGTTGCCATTTGCAAGTTGCCTATTCAGTTGTTATGCTCTAAAACCTTCTCAAATCGAATTGGCAGCTGGCTGGCGGTTGCCAGTTGCCAATTCAATTGAGTTTGTGAACTGGCATCTGGTTGCCGTTTGCTAGTTGCCTATTCAGTTCTTATAATCTAAACCCGTCCCAAATCGAATTGGCAGCTGGTTGCCAGTTGCCAGTTGCCAATTCACTAGAATTATTGACTTGGTATCTGGTTGCCGTTTGACAGTTGCCTATTCAGTTCTTATACCCTAAACCCGTCTCATATCTAATCGGCAGCTGGGTGCCAGTTGCCAGTTGCTAATTCAATAGAATTTGCGAATTGGCATCTGGTTGCCTTTGCCAGGAGCCTATTCAGTTGTTATGATCTAATACCCTCTTAGATCGAATTGGCAGCTGGCTGCCGGTTGCCAAGTGCCAATTCGATTAAGATTGCGAACTAGCATCTGGTTGCCGTTTGCCAGTTGCCTATTCTATTTTTATACTCTAAACCCATCGGCAGCTGGCTGCCAGTTGCCAGTTGCCAATTGACTAGAATTTGCGAATGGGCATCTGGTTGCCGTTTGCCAGTTGCCAATTCAATTGAATTTGCGAACTAGCATCTAGTTGCCGTTTGCCAGTTGCCTATTCAGCCCTTATACTCCAAAACCGTCTCAAATCAAATTGGCAGCTGGCTGCCCGTTGCCAGTTGCCAATTCACTAGAATTATCAAATTGGCATCTGGTTGCCGTTTGCCAGTTGCTATTTCAGTTCTTAAACTCTAAAACAGTCTTAAATCGAATCGACAGCTGAATGCTATTTGCCAGTACCCGGTTCGATCCTCGCACGCGCCATGTGTTGTTTCCTTGAGCAAGAAACTTTATCCACATTGCTTAGTACTGGTTCCTACCCAGGAAAAGAGGGCCACATGGAAGATAAGTACTAGTACTAAATGTGTTACCCTCTATAAATAAGGTCGATTATTATTATTATTAGTTGCCAATTCAATACAATTGCGAATTGGCATCTTGTTTCAGTTTGCCAGTTGCCTATTCAGTTGTTATGCTCTAAAACCCTCTCAAATCGAACTGGCAGCTCACAACCGGTTGCCAGTTGCCAATTCAATTGAGTTTGCGTACTGGCATCTGGTTGCAGTTTGCCAGTTGCCTATTCAGTTCTTATCCTCTAAACCCGTCTCAAATCGAATTCGCAGCTGGTTGCCAGTTGCCAATTCACTAGAATTATCGAATTGGCATCTGGTTGCCGTTTGACAGTTGCGTGTTCAGTTCTTATACTTTAAACCGTCTCAAATCGAATCGGCAGCTGGATGCCAGTTGCCAGTTGCCAATTCAATAGAATTTGCGAATTGGCTTCTGTTTGCCGTTTGCCAGTTGCCTTTTCAGTTGTTATGCTCTAAAACCCTCTCAAATCGAATTGGCAGCTGGCTCTTTGTTGCCAGTTGCCAATTCAATTGAGTTGGCGACCTGGCATCTGGTTGCCGTTTGCCAGTTGCTTTTTCAGTTCTTATACTCTAAAACCGTCTCAAATCGAATTGGCAGCTGGCGGCCAGTTGCCAGTTGCCAATTCACTAGAATAATCGAACTGGCATCTGGTTGCCGTTTGCCAGTTGCCTATTCAGTTATTATACTCTAAACCCGTCTCAAATCGAATTGGAAGCTGGCTGCTTGTTGCCAGATGCCAATTTACTAGAACTATAGAAATGGCATCTGGTTGCCGTCTGCCAGTTGCCTATTCAGTTCTTACACTCTAAACCCGTCTCAAATCGAATCGAAAGCTGGATGCCAGTTGCCAGTTGCCAGTTGCCAATTCAATAGAATTTGCGAATTGGCATCTGGTTGCCGTTTGCGTGTTGCCATTTCAGTTGTTATGCTCTAAAACCCTCTCAAATCGAATAGGCAGCTGGCTGCCGGTTGCCAGTTGCCAATTCAATTGAGTTTGCGAACTGGCATCTGGTTGCCGTTTGCCAGTTGACTATTTAGTTCTTATACTCTAAATCGGTCTCAAATCGAATCGGCAGCTGGATGCCATTTGCCAATTCAATAGAATTTGCGAATTGGCGTCTGGTTGCCGTTTGCAATTTGCCTATTCATTTCTTATACTCTAAACCAGTCTTAAATCGATCCGGCAGCTGGATGCCAGTTGACAGTTGCCAATTCAATAGAATATGCGAATTTGCATCCGGTTGCCGTTTCCCAGTTGCCTATTCAGTTGTTATCCTTTAAAACTCTCTCAAATCGAATAGGCAGCTGGCTGTCGGTTGCCAGTTGCCAATTCAATTGAATTTACTAACTGTTATCTGGTTGTCGTATGCCAGTTGCCTTTTCAGTTCTTAAACTCTATAACCGTCTCAAATCGAATTGGCAGCTGGCTGCCAGATGCCAGTTTCAATTCACTAGAATTATCGATTTGGCATCTGGTTGCCGGTTGCCAGTTGCCTGTTTAGATAATATGCTCTAAAACCCTTTCAAATCGAATTGGCAGCTGGTTGCCGGTTGATAGTTACCAATTCAATTGAGTTTGCAAACTGGCATCTGGTTGCCGTTTGCCAGTTGCCTATTTAGTTCTTATACTCTATCCCGTCTCAAATCGAATCGGCAGCTGGATGTCAGTTGCCAGTTGCCAATGAAATCGAATTTGCGAATTGGCATCTAGTTGCCGTTTACAAGTTGCTGGCATCTAGTTGCCGTTTGCCAGTTGCCTATTCAGTTCTTATACTCTAAAATCGTCTCAAATCGAATACGCAGCTGGCTGCCAGTTGCCAGCTGCCAGTTGCCAATTCACTAGAATTATTGAATTGTCATCTGGTTGCCGTTTGCCAGTTGCCTATTCAGATCTTATACTCTAAACCCGTCTCAAATCGAATCGGCAGCTGGATTCCAGTTGCCAATTCAATAGAATTTGCGAATTGGCATCTGTTTGCCGTTTGCCGCCAGTTGTCTATTCGGTTGTTATACTCACAAACCCTCTCAAATCGAATTGGCAGCTGACTGCCGGTTGCCCGTTGCCAATTGAATTGAGTTTGCAAACTGGCATCTGGTTGCCGATTGCAAGTTGCCTGTTCAGTTCTTGTACTCTAAAACCGTCTCAAATCGAATTTGCAGCTGGTTGCGAGTTGCCAGTTGCCAATTCACTAGTATTATCGAATTGGCATCTGGTTGCCGTTTGCCAGTTGCCTGTTCAGTTCTTATACTCTAAACCCGTCTCAAATCGAATCGGCAGCTGGATGCCAGTTGCCAATTCAATAGAATTTGCGAATTGACATCTGGTTGCCGTTTGCCAGTTGCCTATTTAGTTGTTATGCCCTAAAACCCTCTCAAATCGAATAAGCATCTGTCTGCCGGTTGCAATTTGCCAATTCAATTGAGTTTGCGAACTGGCATCTGGTCGCCGTTTGCCAGTTGCCTATTCAGTTCTTATACACTAAAACCGTCTCAAATCGAATAGGCAGCTGGCTGCCGGTGGCCAGTTGCCAATTCAATAGAATTTGCGAATCGGCATCTGCTTGCCGTTTGCCAGTTGCCAATTCAATTGTTATGCTCTAAAACCCTCTCAAATCGGATTGCGAACTGGCATCTGGTCGCCGTTTGCCAGTTGCCTATTCAGTTCTAAAACTCTAAAACCGTCTCAAATCAAATTGGCAGCTGGCGGCCAGTTGCCAGTTGGCAATTCACTAGAATTATCGAATTGGCATCTGGTTGCCGTTTGCCTGTTGCCTATTCAGTTCTTATACTCTAAACCCGTCTAAAATCGAATCGAAAGCTGAATGCCAGTTGCCGGTTGCCAATTCAATAGAATTTGCGAATTGGCATCTGGTTGCCGTTTGCCAGTTGCCTATTCGGTTGTTATGCTCTAAAACACTCTCAAATCGAATTGGCAGCTTGCAGCCGGTTGCCAGTTGCCAATTATATTGAGTTTGTGAACTGGCATCTGGTTGCCGATTGCCAGTTTCCTATTCAGATCTTATACTCTAAACCCGTCTCATTTCGAATTGTCAGCTGGCTTCCAGTTGCCAGTTGCCAATTCACTAGAATTATCGAATTTACATCTGGTTGCCGTTTGACTGTTGCCTATTCAGTTCTTATACTCTAATCCCGTCTCAAATCGAATCGGCAGCTGGATGCCAGTTGCCAGTTTCCAATTCAATAGAATTTGCGAATTGGCATCTGGTTGCCGGTTGCCAGTTGCCTATTCAGTTGTTATGCTATAAAACCCTCTCAAATCGAATAGGCAGCTGGCTGCCTGTTGCCAGTTTCCAATTCAATTGTATTTGCGAACTGGCATATGGTTGCCTTATGCCAGTAACCTATTCAGTACGTATACTCTATAATCGTCTCAAATCGAATCGGCAGCTGGATGCAAGTTGCCAATTCACTAGAATTATCGAATTGGTATCTGGTTGCCGTTTGCCAGTTGCCTATTCAGTTCTTATACTCTAAACCCGTCTCATATCGAATCGGCAGCTGGATGCCAGTTGCCAATTCGATAGAATTTGCGAATTTACATCTGGTTGCCGTTTGCCAGTTGCCTATTCAGTAGTTATGCTCTAAAACCCTCTCAAATCGAATTGGCAGCTGGCTGCCGGTTGCCAGTTGCCTATTCAGTTCTTATACGCTATAACCCGTCTCAAATCGAATTGGCAGCTGGCTGCCATTTGTCAGTTGCCAATTCACTGGAATTATCGAATTGGTATCTGGTTACCGTTTGCCAGTTGCCAGTTGCCAATTCACTAGAATTATCGAATTGGTATCTGGTTACCGTTTGCCAGTTGCCTTTTCAGTTCTTATACTCTAAACCCGTCTCAAATCGAATCGGCAGCTGGATGCCATTTGCCAATTCAATAGAATTTGCGATTTGACATCTGGTTGCCGTTTGCCAGTTGCCTTTTCAGTTTTTATGCTCTAAAACCCTCTCAAATCGAATTGGCAGCTGACTGCCGGTTGCCAGTTGCCAATTCAATTGAGTTTGCGAACTGGCATCTGTTTGCCGTTTGCCAGTTGCCTATTAAGTTCTTTTACTCTAAATCCGTCTCAAATCTAATCGGCAGCTGGATGCAAGTTGCCAATTCAATAGAATTTGCGTATTGACATCTGGTTGTCGTTTGCCAGTTGCCTTTTCAGTTGTTATTCTCGAAAACCCACTCAAATCGAATTGGCAGCTGGCTGCCATTTGGCAGTTGCCAATTCACTAGAATTATGGAGTTGCCATCTCGTCGCCGTTTGCCAGTTGCCTATTGAGTTCTTATACTCTAAACCCGTCTCAAATCGATTCGGCAGCTGGCTGCCGCTTGCCAGTTGCAAATTAAATTGAGTTTGCGAACTGGCATCTGGTTGCCTTTTTACCACTTGCCTATTCAGTTGTTATGCTCTAAAACCCTCTCAAATCGAATTGGCAGCTGGCTGCCGGTTGCCAGTTGCCAATTCAATTAAATTTACGAATTGGCATCTGGTTGCTGTTTGCCAGTTGCCTATTCAGTTGTTATGCTTTAAAACCCTCTCAAATCGAATTGGCATCTGGCTGCCGGTTGCCAGTTTCCAATTCAATTGTATTTGCGAACTGGCATCTGGTTGCCTTATGCCAGTTGCCTATTAGTTCTTATACTCTATACTCATCTCAAATCGAATTTGCAGCTGGCTGCCAGTTGCCAGTTGCCAATTCACTAGAATTATCGAATTGGCATCTGGTTGCCGTTTGCCAGTTGCCTATTCAGTTCTGATACTCCAAACCCGTCATAAATCGAATCAGCATTTGGATGCCAGTTGCCTATTCAGTTGTTATGCTATAAAACCCTCTCAAATCTGGCTGCCGGTTGCCAATTCAATTGAATTTACGAACTGGCATCTTGTTGCCATATGCCAGTTGCCTATTCAGTTCTTATACTCTATACTCGTCTCAAATCGAATTGTCAGCTGGGGCCCAGTTGCCAGTTGCCAATTCACTAGAATAATCGAATTGGCATCTGGTTGCCGATTGACAGTTGTCTATTCAGTTCTTATACTCTAATCCCGTCTCAAATCGAATCGGCAGCTGGATGCCAGTTGCCAGTTGCCAATTCAATAGAATTTGCGAATTGGCATCTGGTTGCTGTTTGCCAGTTGCCTATTCAGTTGTTATGCTTTAAAACCCTCTCAAATCGAATTGGCATCTGGCTGCCGGTTGCCAGTTTCCAATTCAATTGTATTTGCGAACTGGCATCTGGTTGCCTTATGCCAGTTACCTTTTCAGTACGTATACTCTATAACCGTCTCAAATCGAATCGGCAGCTGGATGCAAGTTGCCAATTTATTAGAATTATCGAATTGGTATCTGGTTGCCGTTTGCCAGTTGCCTATTCAGTTCTTATACTCTAAATCCGTCTCAAATCGAATCGGCAGCTGGATGCCAGTTGCCAATTCAATAGAATTTGCGAATTGACATCTGGTTGCCGGTTGCCAGTTGTCTATTCAGTTGTTATGCTCTAAACCCTCTCAAATCGAATTGGCAGCTGGCTGCCGGTTGCCAATTCAATTGAGTTTGCGACCTGGCATCTGTTTGCCGTTTTCCAGATTCCTATTCAGTTCTTATACTCTAAACCCGTCTCAAATCGAATTGGCAGCTGGCTGCCATTTGTCAGTTGCCAATTCACTAGAATTATGGAATTGTCATCTGGTTGCCATTTGCCAGTTGCGTTTTCAGTTCTTATACTCTTAACCCGTCTCAGATCGAATCGGCAGCTGGCTGCCGTTTGCCAGTTGCCAATTCAATTGAGTTTGCAAACTGGCATCTTGTTGCCGTTTCCCAGTTGCCTATTCAGTTGTTATGCTCTAAAACCCTCTCTAATCGAATTGGCTGCTGGCTGCCTGTTGCCAGTTGCCAATTCAATTGAGTTTGCGAACTGGCATCTGGTTGACATATGCCAGTTGCCTATTCAGTTCTTACACTCTGTAACCGTCTCAAATCGAATTGGCAGCTGGCTGCCGTTTGCCAGTGGCCTATTCAGTTCTTATACTCTAAACCCGTATCAAATCGAATCGGCAGCTGGATGCCAGTTGCAAGTTGTCAATTCAATGGAATTTGCGAATTGGCATCTGGTTGCCGTTTGCCAGTTGCCTATTCAGTTCTTATACTCTAAACCCGTATCAAACCGAATCGGCAGCTGGATGCCAGTTGCAAGTTGCCAATTCAATGAAATTATCGAATTGGCATCTGGTTGCCGTTTGCCAGTGGCCTATTCAGTTCTTGTACTCTAAACCCGTATCAAATCGAATCGGCAGCTGGATGCCAGTTGCAAGTTGCCAATTCAGTGGAATTTGCGAATTGGCATCTGGTTGCCGTTTGCCAGTTGCCTATTCAGTTTTTCTGCTCAAAAACCCTCTCAAATCGAATTGGCAGCTGGCTGCGTGTTCCCAGTTGCCAGTTCAATTGAGTTTGCGAACTGGCATCTGGTTTCGGTTTGCCTGTGGCCGATTTAGTTCTTATAAACTAAACCCGTCTCAAATCGAATAGGCAGCTGGATGCCAGTTGGCAGTTGCCAATGAAATAGAATTTGCGAATTGGCATCTGGTTGCGGTTTGCAAGTTGCCTATTCAGTTGCTATGCTCAAAACCCCTCTCAAATCGAAATGGCAGCTGACTGCCGGTTGTCAGTTACCAATTCAATTGAGTTTGCGAACTGGCATCTGGCTGCCGTTTGCCAGTTGACTATTTACTTCTGATACTCTTAAATCGTCTCAAATCGAATTGGCAGCTGGCTGCCAGTTGCCATTTGCCAGTTGCCAATTCACTAGAATTATTGAATTGTCATCTGGTTGCCGTTTGCCAGTTGCCTATTCAATTCTTATAATCTAAACCCGTCTCAAATCGAATCGGCAGCTGGATGCCAGTTGCCAGTTGCCAATTCAATAGAATTTGCGAATTGGCATCTGTTTGTCGTTTGCCGCCAGTTGCCTATTCAGTTGTTATGCTCAAAAACCCTCTCAAATCGAATTGGCAGCTACTTGCCGGTTGCCCGTTGACAATTCAATTAAGTTTGCGAACTGGCATCTGGTTGCCGTTTGCAAGTTGTCTGTTCAGTTCTCGAACTCTAAAACCGTCTCAAATCGAACTGGCATCTGGTTGCCGTTTGCCAGTTGCCTATTCAGTTCTTATACTCTAAACCCGTCTCAAATCGAATCGGCAGCAGGATGCCAGTTGCCAATTCAATTGAATTTGCGAATTGACATCTGGTTGCCGTTTGCCAGTTGCCTATACAGTTGTTATGCTCTAAAACCCTCTCAAATCGAATTGACAGCTGGTTGCCGGTTGCCAGTTGCCAATTCAATTGAGTTTGCGAATTGGCATTTGGTTGTCGTTTGCCAGTTGTCTATTCAGTTCTTATACTCTAAAACCGTCTCAAAACGAATTGGAAGCTGGTGCCGGTTGCCAGTTGCCAATTCAATAGAATTTGCGAATTGGCATCTGGTTGCCGTTTGCCAGTTGCCTATTCAGTTGTTATGCTCTAAAACCCTCTCAAATCGAATTGGCAGCTGGCAGCCGGTTGCCAGTCGCCAATTAAATTGAGTTTGCGAACTGGCATCTGGTTGCCGTTTGCCAGTTTCCTATTCAGATCTTATACTCTAAACCGGTCTCAAATCAAATAGGCAGCTGGCTGCCAGTTGCCAGTTGGCAATTCTCTAGAATTATCGAATTGGCATCTGGTTTCCGTTTGCCTGTTGCCTATTGAGTTCTTATACTCTAAACCCGTCTCAAATCGAATCGACAGCTGAATGCCAGTTGCCAGTTGCCAATTCAATAGAATTTGCGAATTCAATAGAATTTGCGAATTGGCATCTGGTTGCCGTTTGCCAGTTGCCTATTAAATTTTTATGCTCTAAAACCCTCTCAAATCGAATTGGCAGCTGGCAGCCGGTTGCCAGTTGCCAATTCAATTGAATTTACGAACTGGCATCTTGTTGCCATATGCCAGTTGCCTATTCAGTTCTTATACTCTATACTCGTCTCAAATCGAATTTGCAGCTGGCTGCCAGTTGCCAGTTGCCAATTCACTAGAATTATCGAATTGGCATCTGGTTGCCGTTTGCCAGTTGCCTATTCAGTTCTGATACTCCAAACGCGTCATAAATCGAATCAGCAGTTGGATGCCAGTTGCCAGTTGCCTATTCAGTTGTTAAGCTATAAAACCCTCTCAAATCGAATTGGCAGCTGGCTACCGGTTGCCAGTTTCCAATTCAATTTTATTTGCGAACTGGCATCTGGTTGCCTTATGCCAGTTACCTATTCAGTACGTATACTCTATAACCGTCTCAAATCGAATCGGCAGCTGGATGCAAGTTGCCAATTCATTAGAATTATCGAATTGGTATCTGGTTGCCATTTGCCAGTTGCCTATTCAGTTCTTATACTCTAAACCCGTCTCAAATCGAACTGGCTGCCAGTTGCCAATTCAATAGAATTTGCGAATTGACATCTGGTTGCCGTTTGCCAGTTGCCTATTCAGTTGTTATGCTCTAAAACCCTCTCAAATCGAATTGGCAGCTGGCTGCCGGTTGCCAGTTGCCAATTCAGTTGAGTTTGCGACCTGGCATCTGTTTGCCCTTTTCCAGATTCCTATTCAGTTCTTATACGCTAAAACCCGTCTCAAATCGAATTGGCAGCTGGCTGCCATTTGTCAGTTGCCAATTAACTAGAATTATGGAGTTGTCATCTGGTTGCCATTTGTCAGTTGCGTTTTCAGTTCTTATACTCTTAACCAGTCTTAGATCGAATCGGCAGCTGGCTGCCGTTTGCCAGTTGCCAATTCAATTGAGTTTGCGAACTGGCATCTTGTTGCCGTTTCCCAGTTGCCTATTCAGTTGTTATGCTCAAAAACCCTCTCAAATCGAATTGGCAGCTACTTGCCGGTTGCCCGTTGACAATTCAATTGAGTTTGCGAACTGGCATCTGGTTGCCGTTTGCAAGTTGCCTGTTCAGTTCTCGAACTCTAAAACCTTCTCAAATCGAACTGGCATCTGGTTGCCGTTTGCCAGTTGCCTATTCAGTTCTTATACTCTAAACCCGTCTCAAATCGAATCGGCAGCTGGATGCCAGTTGCCAATTCAATAGAATTTGAGAATTGACATCTGGTTGCCGTTTGCCAGTTGCCTATACAGTTGTTATGCTCTAAAACCCTCTCAAATCGAATTGACAGCTGGATGCCGGTTGCCAGTTGCCAATTCAATTGAGTTTGCGAATTGGCATGTGGTTGTCGTTTGCCAGTTGTCTATTCAGTTCTTATACTCTAAAACCGTCTCAAAACGAATTGGAAGCTGGTGCCGGTTTCCAGTTGCCAATTCAATAGAATTTGCGAATTGGCATCTGGTTGCCGTTTGCCAGTTGCCTATTCAGTTGTTATGTTCTAAAACCCTCTCAAATCGAATTGGCAGCTGGCAGCCGGTTGCCAGTCGCCAATTCAATTGAGTTTGCGAACTGGCATCTGGTTGCCGTTTGCCAGTTTCCTATTCAGATCTTATACTCTAAAGCGGTCTCAAATCAAATTGGCAGCTGGCTGCCAGTTGCTTGGCAATTCTCTAGAATTATCGAATTGGCATCTGGTTTCCGTTTGCCTGTTGCCTATTGAGTTCTTATACTCTAAACCCGTCTCAAATCGAATCGACAGCTGAATGCCAGTTGTCAGTTGCCAATTCAATAGAATTTGCGAATTGGCATCTGGTTGCCGTTTGCCAGTTGCCTATTTAATTTTTATGCTCTAAAACCCTCTCAAATCTAATTGGCAGCTGGCAGCCGGTTGCCAGTTGCCAATTCAATTGAGTTTGCGAATTGGCATCTGGTTGCCATATGCCAGTTGCCTATTCAGTTCTTATACTCTATACTCATCTCAAATCGAATTGGCAGCTGGCTGCCAGTTGCCAATTCACTAGAATTATCGAATTGGCATCTGGTTGCCGTTTGCCAGTTGCCTATTCAGTTCTGATACTCCACACCCGTCATAAATCGAATCGGCAGCTGGATGCCAGTTGCCAGTTGCCAATTCAATAGAATTTGCGGATTGGCATCTGGTTGCCGATTGCCAGTTGCCTATTCAGTTGTTATGCTCTAAAACCCTCTCAAATCGAATTGGCAGCTAGCTGCCGGTTGCCAGTTGCCAATTCAATTGAGTTTGCGAACTAGCATCTGGTTGCCGTTTGCCAGTTGCCTAATCATTTACTATGCTCTAAACCCTCTCAAATCGAATTAGCAGCTGGCTGCCAGTTGCCAGTTGCCAATTCAATTGTGTTTGCGAACTGGCATTTGGTTGCCGTTTGCCAGTTGCCTATTTAGTTCTGATACTCTAAAGCCCTCTTAAAACGAATCAGTTGTTATGCTATAAAACACTCTCAAATCGAATTGGCAGCTGGCTGCCGGTTGCCAGTTTCCAATTAAATTGTTTTTGCGAACTGGTCTGGTTGCCGTATGCCAGTAACCTATTCAGTTCTTATACTCTTCAACCGTCTCAAATCGAATTGGCAGCTGGCTGCCAGTTGCCAATTCACTAGAATTATCGAATTGGTATCTGGTTGCCGTTTGCCAGTTGCCTATTCAGTTCTTATACTCTAAACCCGTCTCAAATCGAATCGGCAGCTGGATGCCCGTTGCCAATTCAATAGAATTTGCGAATTGACATCTGGTTGCCGTTTGCCAGTTACCTATTCAGTTGTTAAGCTCTAAAACCCTCACAAATCGAATTGGCAGCTGGCCGCCGGTTTCCAGTTGCCAATTTAGTTCTTATACTCTAAACCCGTCTCAAATCTTATCGGCAGCTGGATGCCAGTTGGCAGTTGCCAGTTGCCAATTCAATTGAGTTTGCGAACTGGCATTTGGTTGCCGTTTGCCAGTTGCCTATTTAGTTCTGATACTCTAAAGCCCTCTTAAAACCAATCAGTTGTTATGCTATAAAACCCTCTCAAATCGAATTGGCAGCTGGCTGCCGGTTGCCAGTTTCCAATTAAATTGTTTTTGCGAACTGGTCTGGTTGCCGTATGCCAGTAACCTATTCAGTTCTTATACTCTTCAACCGTCTCAAATCGAATTGGCAGCTGGCTGCCAGTTGCCAATTCACTAGAATTATCGAATTGGTATCTGGTTGCCGTTTGCCAGTTACCTATTCAGTTGTTATGCTCTAAAACCCTCACAAATCGAATTGGCAGCTGGCCGCCGGTTGCCAGTTGCCAATTTAGTTCTTATACTCTAAACCCGTCTCAAATCGAATCGGCAGCTGGATGCCCGTTGCCAATTCAATAGAATTTGCGAATTGACATCTGGTTGCCGTTTGCCAGTTGCCTATTCAGTTGTTATGCTCTAAAACCCTCTCAAATCGAATTGACAGCTGGTTGCCGGTTGCCAGTTGCCAATTCAATTGAGTTTGCGAATTGGCATCTGTTTGCCGTTTGCAAGTTGCCTATATAGTTGATATTCTCAAAAACCCTCTCAAATCGACTTGCAGCTGACTGCCGGTTGTCAGTTACCAATTCAATTGAGTTTGCGAACTGGCATCTGGTTGCCGTTTGCCAGTTGCCTATTCAGTTCTTTTACTCTAAAATCGTCTCAAATCGAATTGGCAGCTGGCTGCCAGTTGCCAGTTGCCAATTCACTAGAATTATTGATTTGTCATCTGGTTGCCGTTTGCCAGTTGCCTATTCAGTTCTTATACTCTAAACCCGTCTCAAATCGAATCTGCAGCTGGATGCCAGTTGCCAGTTTCCAGTTGCCAATTCAACAGAATTTGCGAATTGGCATCTGGTTGCCGTTTGCCAGATGCCTATTCAGTTGTTATGCTCTAAAAGCCTTTCAAATCGAATCGGCAGCTGGACGCCAGTTGCCATTTGCCAGTTGCCAATTCACAAGAATTATCGAACTGGCATCTGGTTGTCATTTACCTGTTGCCTATTCAGTTGTTATGCTCTAAAACCCTCTCAAATCGAAATGGCAGCTGGCTGCCGGTTGCTGGTTGCCAATTCAATTGAGTTTGCGAAATGGCATCTGGTTGCCGTTTGCCAGTTGCCTATTTAGTTCTTATACTCTAATCCCGTCTCAAATCAAATCTGCAGCTGGATGCCAGTTGCCAGTTGCCAATTCACTAGAATATTCGAGTTAGCATCTGTTTGCCGTTTGACAGTTCCCTATTCAGTTTTTATGCTCAAAAACCCTCTCAATCGAAATGGCAGCTGACTGCCGGTTGCCAGTTGCTTATTCAATTGAGTTTGCGAACTGGCATCTGGTTGCCGTTTGCCAGTTGCCTATTCAATTCTTATACTCTAAAACCGTCTTAAATCGAATTGGCAGCTGGCTGCCAGTTGCCAGTTGCCAATTCACTAGAATTATTGAATTGTCATCTGGTTGCGGTTTGTCAGTTGCCTATTCAGTTCTTATACTCTAAACCAGTCTCAAATCGAATCGGCACCTGGATGCCAGTTGCCAGTTGCCAATTCAATAGAATTTGCGAATTGGCATCTGTTTGCGGTTTGCCGCCATTTGCCTATTCAGTTGTTATGCTCAAATACCCTTTCAAATCGAATTGGCAGCTGACTGCTGGTTGCCCGTTGCCAATTCAATTGAGTTTGCGAACTGGCTTCTGGTTGCCGTTTGCCAGTTTGCCAGTTCTTGTACTCTAAAACCGTCTCAAATTGAATTGGCAGCTGCTTGCCAGTTGCCAATGAAATATTAAATTTGCGAATTTGCATCTGGTTGCCGTTTGCAAGTTGCCTATTCAGTTGTTATGCTCAATAACCCTCTCAAATCGAATTGGCAGCTGACTGCCGGTTGCCACTTCCCAATTCAATTGAGTTTGCGAACTGGTATCTGGTTGCCGTTTGCCAGTTGCCTATTTAGTTCTTATACTCTAAAACCGTCTCAAATCGAATTGGCAACTGGCTGCCAGTTGCCAGTTGCCAATTCACTAGAATTATTTAATTGTCATCTGGTTGCCGTTTGTCAGTTGCCTATTCAGTTCTTATACTCCCGTCTCATATCGAATCGGCTGCTGGATGACAGTTACCAGTTGCAATTAAATAGAATTTGCGAATTGGCATTTGTTTGCCGTTTGCCGCCAGTTGACTATTCAGTTGTTATGCTCAAAAACCCTTTCAAATCGAATTGGCAGCTGACTGCCGGTTGCCCGTTGCCAATTCAATTGAGTTTGCGAACTGGCATCTGGTTGCCGTTTGCCAGTTTAGTTTGCCAGTTTGTCAGTACTTGTACTCTAAAACAGTCTCAAATCGAATTGGCAGCTGGTTGCCATTTGACAGTGGCCAATTCACTACAATTATCGAATTGGCATCTGGTTGCCGTTTGCCAGTTGCCTATACCGTTCTTATACTCTAAACCCGTCTCAAATCGAATAGGCAGCTGGATGCCAGTTGCCAATTCAATAGAATTTGAGAATTGACATCTGGTTGCCGTTTGCCAGTTGCCTATTCAGTTCTTATGCTCAAAAAACCCCCTCAAATCAAATTGGCAGCTGGCTGTCGGTTGCCAGTTGCCAATTCAATTATGTTTGCGAACTGGCATCTGTTTGCCGTTTGCCAGATTCCTTTTCAGTTCATATACTCCAAAACCGTCTCACATCGAATTGGCAGCTGGCTGCCATTTGCCAGTTGCCAATTCACTAGAATAATCGAGCTGGCATCTGGTTGCCGTTTGCCAGTTGCCTATTCAGTTCTTATACTATAACCCCGTCTCAAATCGAATCGGCAGCTGGATGCCGGTTGCCACTTGCCATTTCAATAAAATATGCGAATGGGCATCTGGTTGCCGTTTGCCAGTTGCCTATTCAGTTCTTATACTCTAAACCCGTCTCAAATCGAATCGGAAGCTGGATGCCAGTTGCCAGTTGCCAATTCAATAGAATTTGCGAATTGGCATCTGGTTGTCGTTTGTCAGTTGCTTATTCAGTTGTTATGCTCTAAAACCCTATCAAATCGAATTGGCAGCTGGCTGCCGCTTGCCAGTTGCCAGTTCAATTGAGTTTGCGAACTGGCATCTGGTTGCCGTTTGTCAGTTGCCTATTCAGTTCTTATATTCTAAAACCGTCTTTAATCAAATTGGCAGCTGGCTGCTCGTTGCCAGTTGCCAATTCACTAGAAGTATCGAATTGGCATCTGGTTGCCGTTTGCCAGTTGCCTATTCAGTTCTTATACTCTAAACCCGCCTCAAATCGAATCGGCAGCTGGATGCCAGTTGCCAATTCAATAGAATTTGCGAATTGATATCTAGTTGCCGTTTGCCAGTTGCCTGTTCCGTTCTTATACTCTAAACCCGTCTCAAATCGAATCGGCAGCTGGATGCCAGTTGCCAATTCAATAGAATTTGCAAATTGGCCTCTGGTTGCCGTTTACCAATTGCCTATTCTGTTGTTATGCTCTAAAACCCTCTCAAATCGAATTTGCAGCCGGCTGCCGGTTTTTAGTTTCCAAGTCAATTGAGTTTGCGAACTGGCATCTGGTTGCCGTTTGCCTGTTGCCTATTCAGTTCGTATACTCTACACCGTCTCAAATCGAATTGGCATTTGGCTGCCAGATGCCAATTCAGTAGAGTTATCGAATTGGCATTTGGTTGCCGTTTGCCAGTTGCCTATTCAGTTCTTATACGCTAAGCCCGTCTCAAATCGAATCGGCAGCTGATGCCGGTTGCCAGTTGCCAATTCAATAGAATTATCGAATTGGCATCTGGTTGCCGTTTGCCAATTGCCTATGCAGTTCTTATACTCTAAACCCGTCTCAAATCGAATCGGCAGCTGGATGCCCGTTGCCAGTTTCCAGTTGCCAATTCACTAGAATTTGCGAATTGACATCTGGTTGCCGTTTGCCAGTTGCCTATTCAGTTGTTATTCTCTAAAACCCTCTCAATTCGAAGTGGCTGCTGGCTGCCGGTTGCCAGTTGCCAATCCAATTGAGTTGGCGAACTGGCATCTGGTTGCCGTTTGTCAGTTGCCTATTCAGTTCTTATACTCTCAAAACCGTCTCAAATCAAATTGGCAGCTGGCTGCCAGTTGCCAATTCACAAGAAGTATCGAATTGGCATCTGGTTGCCGTTTGCTAGTTGCCTATTCAGTTCTTGTACTCTAAACCCGTCTCAAATCGAATCGGCAGCTGGATGCCAGTTGCCTGTTGCCAATTCAATAGAATTTTCAAATTGGCATCTGGTTGCCGTTTACCAGTTGCCTATTCTGTTGTTATGCTCTAAAACCCTCTCAAATCGAATTGGCAGCTGGCTGCCGGTTGCCAGTTGCCAATTCAATTGAGTTTGCGAACTGGCATCTGGTTGCCGTTTGCCTGTTGTCTTTTCAGTTCTTATACTCTACACCGTCTCAAATCGAATTGGCATTTGGCTGCCAGATGCCAATTCAGTAGAGTTATCGAATTGGCATTTGGTTGCCGTTTGCCAGTTGCCTATTCAGTTCTTATACGCTAAGCCCGTCTCAAATCGAATCGGCAGCTGATGCCGGTTGCCAGTTGCCAATTCAATAGAATTATCGAATTGGCATCTGGTTGCCGTTTGCCAATTGCCTATGCAGTTCTTATACTCTAAACCCGTCTCAAATCGAATCGGCAGCTGGATGCCCGTTGCCAGTTTCCAGTTGCCAATTCACTAGAATTTGCGAATTGACATCTGGTTGCCGTTTGCCAGTTGCCTATTCAGTTGTTATTCTCTAAAACCCTCTCAATTCGAAGTGGCTGCTGGCTGCCGGTTGCCAGTTGCCAATCCAATTGAGTTGGCGAACTGGCATCTGGTTGCCGTTTGTCAGTTGCCTATTCAGTTCTTATACTCTCAAAACCGTCTCAAATCAAATTGGCAGCTGGCTGTCAGTTGCCAATTCACAAGAAGTATCGAATTGGCATCTGGTTGCCGTTTGCTAGTTGCCTATTCAGTTCTTGTACTCTAAACCCGTCTCAAATCGAATCGGCAGCTGGATGCCAGTTGCCTGTTGCCAATTCAATAGAATTTTCAAATTGGCATCTGGTTGCCGTTTACCAGTTGCCTATTCTGTTGTTATGCTCTAAAACCCTCTCAAATCGAATTGGCAGCTGGCTGCCGGTTGCCAGTTGCCAATTCAATTGAGTTTGCGAACTGGCATCTGGTTGCCGTTTGCCTGTTGTCTTTTCAGTTCTTATACTCTTAAACCGTCTCAAATCTAATTGGCAGCTGGCAACCAGTTGCCTATTCACTAGAATTATCGACTTGGCATCTGGTTGCCGTTTGACAATTGCCTATTCAGTTCTTATACTCTAAAACCGTCTCAACTCGAATTGGAAGCTGGTTTCCAGTTGCCAATTCACTAGAATTATCGACTTGGCATCTGGTTGCCGTTTGCCAGTTGCCTATTCAGTTCTTATACTCTAAACCCGTCTCAACTCGAATCGGCAGCTGGATGCCAGTTGCCAGTTGCCAATTCAATAGAATTTGCGAATTGGCATCTGGTTGCCGTTTGCCAGTTGCCTATTCAGTTGTTATGCCCTAAAACCCTCTCAAATCGAATTGGCAGCTGGCTGCCGGTTGCCAGTTGACAATTTAATTGAGTTTGCGAACTGGCATCAAATCAAATTGGCAGCTGGCTGTCAGTTGCCAGTTGCCAATTCACTAGAATTATCGAATTGGCATCTGGTTGCCAATTGCCTTTTCAGTTCTTATACTCTAAACCCGTCTCAAATCGAATCGGCAGCTGGATGCCAGTTGCAAATTTAATAGAATTTGCGAATTTGCATCTGGTTGCCGTTTGCCAGTTGCCTATTCAGTTGTTATGCTCTAAAACCCTATCAAATCGAATTGGCAGCTGGCTGCCGGTTGCCAGTTGCCAATTCAATTGAGTTTACGAATTGGCAGCCAGAGTGTGAAGTTAGATGCCATTTGCCAGTTGCCGATTGAATAGGCAACTGGCAACTGGCAGCCAACTTCACGGACATTTGTAATCTGGCCATTACTTTAGGAGGGTATGTCGTTTATTGATTTTCCAGTTTTAGCTTCGGCGGCCACCTTGTTCATTGTAGCCAAACGAAAATGACAAAATAAGATCAACATTTCTGTGAAATTATCTAAAAAAAAAAAAAAAAGATGTGGCCAAAGGTACTGCATTTTTTTGTGATAAAAACTTTACAAATTTTCAAAGAAGAGTTTTCCAAATGAATTAAGTATTTGGTTCGATTATATTTTTATTCATGATCTTTCAAAACTTACCGTAAATGCTTTTTATCTCGGTGCGTGTTCAACTGCAAACATATAAAAGGATATGTCTAGGAAAATCAGCATACTTCTTCCATCCTTCAGTTTCCTCTGACGCTTGAATAAAAGACTTCCGTCAGGAAAAAGCCGCTGCGTTTCAATAACGCGGATATCGCGACGATAATCTGTTTGCCAGTTGCTATTGTGAAAATAATAAACCATTAGCTTAAAAGTATTAATCTGGCATCTGGCCGTCGTTTTGCCAGTTACCTATTCAGTTGTAATATTGTTAATTCCGCTCAAACCTACTTGGCAGCCGGCTGCCAGTTGTCAGTTCCCAATTCACTAGAACTTACGAATTGGCACCTGACTGTCGTTTGCCAGTTGCCTATTCAGTCCTTAGATTCCAAAACCGTCTCAAATCAAATTGGCAGCTGGCTGCCGGTTTCCAGGTCGTTAGAATTAGCGAATTGGCATCTTGTTGCCGTTTGCCAGTTGCCTATTCAGTTTTTATACTCTAAAACCCTCTTAAGTGGAATTGGTAGCTGGCTGCCAGTTGCCAGTTGTCAATTCAACAGAATTTGTGAATTGGCATCTGGTTGTCGTTTGCCAGTTGCCTATTTAGTTGTAATATTGTTAATTCCGCTCAAATCTAATTGGCAGCCGGCTGCCAGTTGACAGTTCCCAATTCACTAGAACTTACGAATTGGCACCTGACTGTCGTTTGCCAGTTGCCTATTCAGTCCTTAGATTCCAAAACCGTCTCAAATCAAATTGGCAGCTGGCTGCCGGTTGCCAGGTCGTTAGAATTAGCGAATTGGCATCCGGTTGCCGTTTGCCAGTTGCCTATTCAGTTTTTAAACTCTAAAACCCTCTTAAGTGGAATTGGTAGCTGGCTGCCAGTTGCCAGTTGTCAATTCAACAGAATTTACCAATTGGCATCTGGTTGTCGTTTGCCAGTTGCCTATTCGGTTGTAATGCTCTAAAACAGTCTCAAATTGAATTGGCAGTTGGATGCCAGATGCCAGTTGCCAATTTAGAAGAATGAGCGAATTGGCATCTGTTGCCGTTTGCAAGTTGTCTATTCAGTTCTTATACGCTAAAACCGTCTCAAATCGAATTGGCAGCTTGCTGCCAGTTGCCAGTTGCCAATTCACTAGAATTAGAGAATTGGTATCTGGTTGCCGTTTGACAGTTGCCTAGTCAGTTGTAATGCTCTGCAACCGTCTCAAATCGAATTGGCAGCAAGACGCCAGTTGCCAGTTCGGTAGAATCGTTTTGCTCTAAAACCCTCTTAAATAGAATTGGAAGCTGGCTGCCGGTTGCCAAATGCCAATTCAAGTGAGTTTGAGAACTGGCATCTGGTTGCCGATTGCCAGTTGCCTATTCAGTTCTTATACTCTAAAATCGTCTCAAATCGAATCGGCAGCTGAATGCCAGTTGTTCGTTGCCAATTCAATAGAATTTGCGATTTGGCATCTGGTTCTCGTTTGCCAGTTGCCTATTCAGTTGTTATGTACTACAACCGTCTCATATCAAATTTGTAGCTGACTGCCAGTTGCCAGTTGCCAATTCACAAGAATTATCGAATTAACATCTGGTTGCCGTTTGCCAGTTGCCTATTCAGTTCTTATACTTTAAAACCGTATCCAACCGAACCGGCAGCTGGATGCCAGTTGCCAGTTGCCAATTCAATTGAGTTTGCAAACTGGTATCTGGTTGCCGTTTGCCAGTCGCCTATGCAGTTCGTATACTCTAAACCCGTCTCAAATCGAATCGGCAGCTGGATTCCAGTTGCCAGTTGCCAATTCACTAGAATTTTTTAATTGGCATCTGGTTGCCGTTTACCCGTTGCCTATTCAGTTCTTATCCTCTTAACACGTCTCAACTCAGCTGGATGCCAGTTGCCAGTTGTCAATTCAACAGAATTTGCAAATTGGCATCTGGTTGTTGTTTGCCAGTTGCCTATTCAGTTGTTATGCACTAAACCCCTCTCAAATCGAATTGGCAGCTGGATGCCAGTTGCCAATGAAATAGAATTTGCGAAATGGCATCTGGTTGCTGTTTGCAAGTTGCCTGTTCAGTTGTTATGCTCAAAAACCCTCTCAAATCGAATTGGCAGCTGACTGCCGGTTGCCAGTTGCCAATTCAAATGCCTTTGCGAACTGGCATTTGGTTGCCGTTTGCCAGTTGCCTATTCAGTTCTTATACTCTAAAACCGTCTCAAATCGAATTGGCAGCTGGCTGCCAGTTGCCAGTTGCCAATTCACTAGAATTATCGAATTGGCATCTGGTTGCCGCTGCCAGTTCCCTATTCAGTTCTTATACTCTAAAACCGTCTAAAATCGAATCGGCAGCTGGATGCCAGTTGCCAGTTGTAAATTCAATAGAATTTGCGAGTTGGCATTGGTTGCCGTTTGCCAGTTGCCTATTCAGTTGTTATGCTCTAAAACCCTCTCAAATCGAATTTGCATCTGACTGCCGGTTGCCAGTTGCCAGTTCAATTGAGTTTGCGAACTGGCAGGCATCTGGTTGCCAGTTGCCAATTCACTAGAATTATCGAATTGGCATCTGGTTGCCGTTTGCCAGTTGCCTATTCAGTTCTTATACTGTAAAACCGTCTCAAATCGAATCGGCAGCTGGATGCAAGTTGCCAGTTCAATAGAATATGCGAATCGGCATCTGATTGCCGTTTGCCAGTTGCCTTTTCAGTTGTTATGCTCTAAAACGCTCTAATCGAATTGGCAGCTGGCTTCCGGTTGCCAGCTGCCAATTCAATTGAGTTTACGAACTGGCATCTGGTAACCGTTTGCCAGTTGCCTATTCAGTTCTTATACTCTAAAACCGTCTCAAATCGAATTGGCAGTTGGCTGCCAGTTGCCAGTATCAATTCACTAGAATTATCGAATTGGCATCTGTGTGCCGTTTGCCAGTTGCCTATTCAGTTCTTATACTCTAAACCCATCTCAAATCGCATCGACAGCTGGATGCCAGTTGCCAGTTGCCAATTCAATAGAATTGCCGAAATGACACACGGTTGCCGTTTGCCAGTTGCCTATTCAGTTGTTATGCCATAAAACCCTCTTAAAATCGAATTGGCAGCTGGCTTCCGGTTGCCAGTTGCCAATTCAATTGGGTGCGAACTGACATCAGGTTGCCGTTTGCCAGTTGCCTATTCAGTTCTTGCTTGAGAGCGTGGCCGGTGTTGCACAGATCACTGCAGACTCGGTTTTATTGAGTCTATTCATGACCAGTACTGATTATCAGTACTGGTCATGAATAGACTCAATAAAACCGAGTCTGCTATTTTCGTTTATTTGGTGTATTCCTTGCTTCCAAAGGATCTTACTTCAGAACTTATTTATTTTTACTGTAGCTGATGTTTTGCCGTGTGGTGGCCGTAAAACGTCTCCCCATACATCACCATAGTGCAAATTATACTTTCTGGTCCTTTGGGATCATTGAGTTCATTTGGTATCATTTTGAAAATAGAGTTCTGCATAAGCCGGTGCTAGAGAGCGTGGCCGGTGTTGCACATATCAGTACTGGTCATGAACAGACTCAAAATAACCGAGTCTGCTATATTCGTTTCTTTGGTGTATTCCTTGCTTCCAAAGGATCTAACTTTAGAACTTATTTATTATACTCTAAAACCGTCTCAAATCCAATTTGCAGCTGGCTGCCAGTTGCCAATTCAATTGAGTTTGCGAACTGGCATCTGGTTGCCGTTAGCCAGTTGCCTCTTCAGTTATTATTCTCTAAAACCGTATCAAATCAAATTGGCAGCTGGCTGCCAGTTGCCAGTTGCCAATTCACTAGAATTATCGAATTGTCATCTGGTTGCCTTTTGCCAGTTGCCTATTCAGTTCTTATACTCTAAACCCGTCTCAAATCGATTCGGCAGCTGGATGCCAGTTGCCAGTTGCCAATTCAATAGAGTATGCGAATTGGCATCTGGTTGCCGTTTGCCAGTTGCCTATTCAGTTGTTATGCTCTAAAACACTCTCAAATCGAATTGGCAGCTGGCTGCCGGTTGCCAGTTGCCAAATCAATTGCGTTTGCGAACTGGCATCTGGTTGCCATTTGCCAGTTGCCTATTTAGTTCTTACGAATAGGCATCTGGTGGCCGTTTGTCAGTTGCCTATTCAGTTGTTATATTGTAAAACTCTCTTATATTGACTTGGAGCTGGTTACCAGTTGCCAATTCACTAGAATTTGCGAATAGGCATCTGGATGCAGTTTGCCAGCTGCCTGTTCAGTTGTTATACTCTATAACCCTCTCAAATCGATTTGGCAGCTGGCTACCAGATGCCAGTTCACTAGAATTTGCGAATAGGCATCTGGTTGCCGTTTGTCAGTTGCCTGTTCAGTTGTTTTATTGTGAAATGTTCTCATATTGAATTGGCAGCTGGTTGCAAGTTGCCAGTTACCAATTCACTAGAATTTGCGAATAGGCATCTGGCGCTGTTTGCCAGCTGCCTGTTCAGTGTTATACACTATTATTCTCTCAAATCTAATCGGCATCTGATGGCCGTTTGCCAGATGCCTGTTAACTTGCAATGCTCTAAAACCCTCTCAAATCGAATTGGCAACTGGCTGCCAGTTGCCAGTTGCCAATTCGCTAGAATTTGTAAATCGGCATCTGACGGCCGTTGTGCATGTTCACGCGTCATGCTCTTAAACGCTCTCAAATCGAATTGGCAGCTGGATGCCAGTTGCCAGATGTCAATTTACTAGAATTTTCGAATCGGCTTCTGGTTGCCGTGTGCCAGTTGCCTTTTCAGTTGTTATACACTAAAACTCTCTCAAATCGAATTGGCAGCTGGATGCCAGTTACCAGTTGCCAATTCACTAGAATTTACGAATCGACGTATGGCTGCCGTTTGCCAGTTGCCTATTCAGTTGCATTTCTCTAAAACCCTCTCAGATAGAATTGGCAGCTGGCTACCAGTTGCCAATTGCCAATTTACTAGAATTTCGGAAGCAGCGTGTGGCTGCCGTTTGCCAGTTGCCTATGCAGTTGAAATGCCCTTACATCCTGTCAAATCTAATTGGCAGCTTGCTATAATTTGCGAATTGGCATCTTGTTGCCGTTTATTGTTATCTTTTATTGTTGTCCGTCTATTTCTTAATGCCCCGATTGGCGGGAGCTGAATATACTCAGTTGTAATGCTCTAATACCTTTTCGAATCGAATTAGCAGCTGGCTGCCATTTGTATGCTACCAATTCACTAGAATTTGGAATTGGCATCTGGTTGCCGTTTGCCAGTTGCCTATTCAGTTGTTATACACTAACACTCTCTCATATCGAATCGACAGCTGGCTGCCACTTGCCAGTTGCAAATTCAATAGAATTTTGCGAATCGGCATCTGGCTGCAGTTTGCCAGTTGCCTCTGCAGGTGTAATGCTCTAAAACCTTTTTAAAATCTAATTGGCAGCTGGCTGCCAGTCGCTGGTTGCCGGTACACTAGAATTTGCGAATTGGCATCTGGTTGCCGTTTGCCAGTTGCATATTCAGTTGTTTTATTCAAAACCCTTTCAAGTCCAATTTGCCAATTCAATAGAACTTGCGAATTGACATCCAGAATGTGTAGTTAGATGCCATTTGCCAGTTGGCAATTGAACTGGCAACTTGCAGCCAACTTCACGGACATCTCTTTTTCAACGAACAATGGGAAGTCTAGCATTTGTACAGTGGAAATTTATATTCTTGTAGGACATAGCATGCATACCAGCAGATGTTCAGAACCTCAGCACATAAAGAACGAAAAACAAAAGCATACCCTTCGTACGCAGTGCCCCGCCCCGCACCATGTCACACGTTGTTCAACACGACACCGAACACCATGAAACAGGAACGGAGTGCTACGCAGAGGTGGATGTGTTTGTTGTGTTTCAGTCTTGTACATATGCTGATAGGCTTTGTCTTATTCAATTGTCATGGCTCTTCAAGAATTTAAATTTCCACTGTCGAAAATATGTGATGCCTGTTAGCTACCCCCGAATACTTACAGAGTTCAGGCCTGTCTCAATATTGTCACTGCTCTCTTTCTTTCTCCTCTTACTGCCACTCGCTCACATCTGAGCATTACGAGCAGGATTTCCTGGGTGGCAACCAGTACTTTTTTCTGGTAGTTTTGCTTTCATTCGTACTACCCGATCTTTTATGTGCGTATAATGTGGTAGTTTCTCCTGTTTGTGTTTCGTGAGGAGATACTTTTGGCTTCATTGGCTTTTATTTTTTTATTTTTTTTTTGTTGCTGTTGTTTTGTTTTGTTTTATCTTCTTTTTTGTTTGTTTCGGTTTTGATATTTATAGAAGAGGTTTCTTTTGTTGGACTTTTCCATTGTTTAGTTGGTGTTTTGTTTGTTGGTTTATCTGGCAGGTTTTAAGGGGTTTTGTTGCTCGAGTTGGTCTTTTAGTAGGTCTTAGATGTGTGTGTATTGGGATTGTCTTTCTTGTGTTGATATTTCGGGCGTTTGTTTACGACAAGGTCTTCATTGAGTTGATTTGCCATGAATATGTTTTTCTTTTTTTTTTTTCATCAGCTGGTGTTAAATTGGCCTATTTTCGTTTGCCTTATTGATGTTGTTTTTTGTTATATCCAAAGTTGTTTCGTTTTGAATTTTTCGTCTTACCGTGCATGTGTGTTTTTGTATCTGTTCAATTTACCGGTAATTAAAGTGAAATTTTTTATCATTTATATGTATTCATTGTATGCCAGTTATATGTATTTATTTTGTCATTCATATATATATTTGCATGTCTCGGAGTCCAGCTTTTCATTCATTTGTTCATGTTTATTCATCCAGCCAACCTTATTGTTCTTCTTGATGTCGAATTTTATACAAGCGAAACATATTCTTCGCTGGAATTATGCTTTGTTTTACGGGTTGTTACATTTGAGCCAGCTCACGACAAAACCTACAATAAGACATGTACGCCCAGCGAAGACTCAGATCAGCCTGCGCATCCGCGCCGTCTAATCAGAGTCTTCATTGTGCGCTCCAAGGACAGTTAAGGGCCCAATGATCCTTCATGCAGCAAGAGGTCTCTGGTTAGACTATATGGATGCGCAGGCTGATCTTAGTCTTCGACGGGCGCACATATCTTATTGTAGGTTTTGTCGTGCGCTGGCTCATTTTCTTAATTCAGCATTTCATTTCAGGTTCTTTATATTTTACTTTTGCTTAAAGTTTCGGTTGATCCTGTTTAACACTCCTGTATAATTTTGACCCATTAAAACCCCACTTTTAAATAATAAAACGTTTACAGGGGCATTCCTTATTTTTCATTTCTGGTCAAATGCATAGATTATGGTTAGCCATAAGAACCGACTCGCCGAGGCGGTCCTAACTAGTCCAAACAAGCTATGTTTAGAGCAGATATATGAAACATTCGGAAAATTTTCTTTTAGGTGGCATAATTTTCAATATAGTTCCGCAATGCATGTCGGAATATAGGTTTTCCACCGCTATTTCTTTCATCAAGCAATCAATAGCCGACGTTGGTAGCTCCATCGGATGCGCGTCTGACTAGTGATCAGGAGGACGCGAGTTCGATACGTACCTGTCGGGGTGCGATAACATTCTTTCTTGAAGATTGATAATGAAATCTTTTCTACGGTCATTCTCTCCCTTCCGCCATTTCAGGAAAAGCAGTTGTCAGCTTCTGACGAAAGAATGTTCACTGTACTGGTAAAGCGCTTGCGTATAAGCCCAGGAAAGTGTGGACAAGTAAACTGACCGGCTTTATATCTACGAGTCACTGGAATGTTAAACTCCAAAGAAACAAACAAAAAATCAAACATTTGCGACAACTGTCCAAGTCCATACAGACACAACACAGCCTTCGGTGCATTACGGATACACATCTATTCAAACATAGCGAAACGTCTGCCACCAAAAAATGAAAATTTTCAGTGAAAAATTCTGATATTTTTCGTATTTCTAAAAAACAATGTGGGTAATCGTTTAAACCGCCTCGACGAGACGGTACGAACTAGTACCCACAATCTGTTTTAGCAGAAATCAGAGAAACATATACCCCTGTAAACCCCAGTTTCACTATATAAAAGTGGGGTTTCAAGGGGTCAATATTATATTGCGTGTTTTCGTGATTTCTTGTTCTAACTAACACTTTAATACTTTACTTTTCAAGCTGCTATTTTTGCTTAATTTTTGCTATTTTTGCTTAATTCATCTTTGAATTTCAGGCTCTTTGTATTTTGATTTGCTCTTTTTGTTGTATCTGCGTTTAAGCATGGCTCTATACTGGAGTGCAGTTTTTCTCCGTTCGTTCATCAAGCGGTTAGCATTTGCGACAACCCCTCGCCATAATGTTCAAGTCCATAAGGCACAACATAGTCATCTGCCGATTTCTTGTTTAACAATATTTGGTTGCTTTGTAGCCATCGTGAAGTGAAGGAAGTGATCAGGAATCGATACATTTACCTCACCGCTCTCCTCAAAGACAACAAATGGAAAGAAATACAAACATACAATAACTTCACCATAATAAAACGTCACCAAAAGGACAGTTACTTTAGTGAAAAACCAAGAGGACAGTTACTTTAACACAACATTGGCCAAACGGCTATCCAAAATAAAAATGTATTAGCAATATAGGTCATGCATAGACGAACAATAACAATAATAAACCACAAAAGAATAACCACCTTAATGTGGTTAGTAAAAAGCTTTTATTTATTTATTTATTTATTTTACATGGCCACAATCCTCACCCTTGCTTCAGTCGTGGTTAAGACAATTTGTTCAGTCCGCATGAAGGATTTGTAACTCATCAGGAATATTAATTTAAACGAATACAAAGATGAAACAACGATCAGGAATCATAAATGCTGGAACAAAAGAAAACCAATTGGGTTGCACTCCGGTGGGCCCCGACTATTTTTGTGTCTCCTTACCAGCCAGAGGCATTCTGGCTTTCTGCAGATGTGCATGTCTGCAAAGAGGCTGGGCACTTCCTTGCATGCGACTTCCTAATTACCTTTTTCGCCGAAGCTCGCAGTGAAGTTTTACTTGAGGTAATGCAGAAATTCCTGTGTCATAGTTACAAATGGGTTCTCTTTACTGATAACGGTATTTCTTCACGCCAGGGTCTGAGGTCAGAACTGGAAAACGGAACACCATCAAGGAATATGTCTGTCCCCAGCGGGCACACAACATTGAAATGACGTATCGGCGTCGAAGTGATGTCACATCATCGCATCGATGTTGATAGGTCGTCATTTTAATGCTGAGTGCCTGCTGGGTCTTATGGTTAATACCAGTCTGTTTAGCCATTGCAACAGCCCTCTGTTGCCAATGCATCCGCCTGTCTGTTTCCAGCCTGCATCCTGTCTGTGGGGACTACGAAAGCAGGGTCCTCGTCCCAGTCCCCGGGTACAATTGTTTTACGATGCTGTTATAAAATCAATCTGGAATTTCCTATTCATCTTTTAAATCTTTTTTTTTTTTTTTTTTTGTTTTGTTTGTTTAAATATTTTTCAAAAAATTAGATATATTAATAACATAATAGCGTCGTAAAACAATTGTAGCGAATGCTTTCATAACTGATACCTTAGACATGTCATCGACAGTAAATTTTGAAAGGCATAACTATTTTTTGTTGTTGTTGTTTTAAGGCAATTTCAAGATTATTTTCGTCCTGATTTCGAGCTAGGCAAAACCGGAGTACCCAGAGAAAAACAATGTGACCTTTCCTCTCACATGTAACCCACAGTCAGCGCTCTTTACCACTAATAATCTAACCCATTAGGCCACTCTAGCTCAGAAATTCAGGATACTGAAAGGCGGACGATTACTGTCAATATTTTTTTTGCGGCACTCGTATCACACATTTTCTTAACCGTTTTTTGCCGCACGGATTTGTTATCATGATGCTGTATTTTAACAAGTCTAATGTTCTTGGCATTGTGGTGCTGAGTTAGAAATCCTTCATGCGGACTGAACGAGTTATTACGGCAGAACCAATGGCGAGGAATGTGGTTACGTCAAATCCATTTACACCCCAACCGCCCTCACGAAATCACGCTTATATAATTCTAACTCCCTTGAGCCCTAATTCTATAAAGTAAAACTGGGGTTTGCAAGAGTAAACCTTATTTTTCTTATTTCTGCTCTATATTTTGAGAGAAAATAATAAAAATATCAGAAGTTTTCAGCTTTTTTTTTTCGGCGGTGAAATTTTACAATGTATTTAAAAAGGCGTGTTTTTGTAATGCAGAGCATTTTTTTACCTATCGTTCCAAGGCGGTTCTTCTGGTGTGGTTTATTATTTTCATACCTCGTCTTTGCATGTATCTACTGCTTTCTTTTTATTTGGTCATTTTGTTTGATCTTTGCGCTTTCGGGTTTCTTTCATTTGGTGTCTTGGGTGAACAGTGTGAGGTATGTTCGTGCGACATATGGCGGTTCTTACTTGAGTGTTCATGTATTATTGAATTTATTAAACGTGTTGAGGAAAAAAGATAAAATACAATACAAGGCTCCGTCGAGCATTTATCCCTTTTCTTCAACGAGTTTAATAGATTCAATCATACATGAGCAAGAATGCAAGATTCTAATTATCATATGCTATTTAAAACGAACCTTATTCACTAACGTTCAAAAGGAAAGTTAATATTCCGCCATTCGTAAACGCGACGTCGTTAAGGGCGTCGTACATGTAACGTAACGGGGCTAATTTGCATATTTAATCCACCAGTGAATTATCGAACTTACTACATGACGTTATTACATTCTCAGACGGGAGGTCACGGGTTCGATCCCGGGCCGCGACATACCAAAGTCGTTAAAAATGGTACTAGCTGCTCCTCGCTTGGCACTCAGATCTACGGGTAGAGCTAGGATTGGTCGACCCAGTGTCAGGATAATGTGACTGGGTGTGGTATCATGTAATGTGTCTGGGACATGATACTTCAGTGAGGCAGCACTATAAGAGTGAGCATTGAGCTCCCTGTCGGAACCAGACATCGTCGTGACATGAATGAAAAATTGTTGAAAGCGACGTTAAACCCGAATTCACACACACACAGACGGATGCCATAATATGATAAAGTGTATTATTTCATACATCCAAAAAGAGTTAAGTTTTTGGATGAATATTTTTTTTTTATCTTTTTTTTCTCATTTATACTCGAAAACATAAGATGTAGGTGCTCATTTGAGCCGCCGCATATAGGCGGTTCTATCGAGTACCCACAACCTACGTATGTGATCATTGGTCAGAAATAACAAAAAACTTTTTTTTTCTTCAATTGTAACCAAAGTTGGCGTAAGCAAGGATTACAATCATAACACCAGCCATTACAATAAAAATAATCGAAAGTCTCATATCGCATACATATAGCACAAAGGAGGGGTCAATTTCAATAACACGTTAACACTTATCTTGCTGAATATTCAGTTAAGCCACATCCATTTCTGTCTATCAACCAATCAAATTACTTGATGAAATTTTTTGCTACAAATTCATACACTGAATGTCAAACAGTGTAGATCCTGATCAGATGGCAGAAGCCATCTGATCTGGATCTACACTGTTTGCAAAGATAGGGGCTGTCGTGAACAGCAAGATAAGAGTTGACACAATCTCAGTTCAAAATAATACTATCTGGTAAGGTACCCTGCTGCAAAGATAACTGCTGCGCATCGATACACACTGACAGCGAAATGGCAGATGCTTTTTTGTGTTTGTGGGGAGGTTTACGGCCCTTCCAAGATTACTTCACTTATTTCGAGCCGATCGATAATCAGAGGTGCGTGAAAACCGCCTGACCTCCCGTTGTTTGTTTCATTTGTGGTTTAACGTCCCCATCAGTGCTGTATAGGTCATTTTGGAGACGTTGATTTCAATTTTGTGGGTCTTTTACCCGACATTGAGATGAAATGATATCTTAAGCCCTGTCGCCCAATAAAACCATTAGGGTTTATAAGAATGGACGGTCCTACTCATACCGATTAGATACTCTAAAGCGGTTTACCAGTACATGTGTGCGGTCAGTTTTAGCTCTGCGTAGAAGCATCGTGCAGCCCATCTATTTCTTTAATCCCCGATAACGGGGGCCGGACCTCCCGTTGCAGAACTTGGTGTCTCACAACTGCTGGATGCCTGCTCAAGTTGCGGTAACGTTTGAGGCTGCACTGTATGCTACAGTTTTGAAGTTTGAAGTTTTCTTCAGTATAGTTTTCTCTGTGTCAAGTAACATCCCTGTCGAGCATCGCACAGCAAAGACTGCCAACACGTAAACAAGTCCATGTAATGAACAACCTTCTAAATCAAACTTTATATAAAAAATGGGGTTTACTTAAGAAATGATGTCTTCTGCTGTTTATGAAAGTATGAACGCAGTTGGTATGAAAGTAGAGTACGAACCCGAAGGGGTTCATGTAAACTTTGCTAGCGACCCGCTGTCATTCATACTTCATAAACGGAAGACAAAAATACTGTTTTTCTTATAATTACATTCTTCGATCCTCATCACTGGGCGAAAACAAATGCTTATAAGGCAAAGTTTTAAAACTGAAAAAAAATGTAACAAATTTTCATCAAAAAAAAAAAAAAAAAAAGGATAAAATTACGGAACCTGGAAGGGACATGATTTTTTATTTTTATTATGTTATGCGAACAAGATAATATCTTGAGCGGACAAGATATTATCTTGTTCGGACAACATATTATCTTGTGCGGACAAGATATTATCTTGTGCAGACAAGATATTATCTTGTTCGCACAAGGTATTATCTTGTGCGGACACCATAATATCTTCAGGGTGGGGGATCACGTGGTTTTATACGTCATCAAATATGGCCGACAAGGACTAGAAACCTTTCACATAAGATATATTTTTGTCGTTTATAAGTCCTTAGATGTAAATATTGGAATAATATACTGTGCAGAGTACGACAAAAAGTAATTAAGGCAAGACAGTGTACTTCAAAGTATCAAAAGATCTTTTTTGTTTGAGTTTAATCGTTTCCAAGTTGACAAAGACTTATTATTACGGGGATTCCGTACACTGTTCTTGAACTTTCAGGAATGGAACAGGAAATTTAGCCGTATTTACCAGAATAAATTCTGGAATCACGCCTTCTGGCTACTCTTTTCATCAACAAAATTATTGTATTTATAAAATTTGACCAGTCAAATCTGTATTCCCGCTGAAATTGAGCGTTTTTGTCCAGCTTGATCACGTACATCTGTTCAATGACAATGATCAAGTGCACTGACACTTTGAAGTTAATAAGATCTCGTGCACTGTAGTTAATATTCGGCTTTAGTTAGCTTCCTAAACTAGGGCCAGATCCCCTAAAGATGGATTAGGTTGCGTTGGTTCTCTTTCAATGTTAGATAACCCGTCTAGAAAGTAATGTCTCAGTGATCAACTTTGTTATTCGTAGGTCACGCAATGATGAACTCATTATGAAAAAGGTTTAAGTTGATGATTTATTCTTTATCATCATTAAATAAAAGAAACCATTTTTAGAGAGAAAACAATAAAAAAAATCAGTCAGTTTTACCTTTCACATTCAGTTGATATATTCAGAAGATGGGTTAGAAATTGGAGCGATTTCAGTCATATACCAAGGTTCAATATTGGTCTTAAATCTCTTCTGCAAGAAGGTCTATCGGAGCACGAATTTTATGGTGACTTAGTATATAAATTGAGAAAAATATATGACCGCAATGACTTCAGCGCCCAATTTCCTAAAATCATTCTTCGATATAAAACGATTGGGTACAACATAAATGTTATACGACAGACTGCATGCATGGTAGTTAACCAATCACGGTTGATAACTTTGCTTCCCTCTTTAATTGAACGCCGGTGGGTCAGGCCTCAGATTCTATGACGGTTCCAGCGTAAAGGCTTATTGAGAATTAGAGATCTAATTCAAGGTAATGTTGGTTGGTGCCTGATGCTCTATCTCTGGTCGAGCCCATCGGAGTCTAACTGTTGGTGTTCTTTTGCTCCAGCATTTCAGTGGTTTCTTGCTGTCGAGTCCTCACCGTTGTGTCATTTCTGTGGTTGTTTGATTAGGAGGCCTTCATACGGACTGAACAAATTATTTGTCTAAATCGCGACGGAAGTAGTGGCAAGGATTGTGGCCACGTAAAATCGATTTAAGCCCCACAGTGGAACTCATTTCTGCTGACCGTTCCAAGGCGGTTCTTCTGTCGCGTTTTTTTTTTTGTTATGGTTTGTCTTTGGGTGTTTGTGTCGCTTATATTATTTTATTTTGGCTAACCTATTGGCCATTTTGTGCGAAAGAAACTGTCCTTTTGGCTTTCCGCTAGATGTTTTGATTAGGTCTGTTGATTCATGTTTGTTTTTCTTTCCCTTTGGTGTCTCTGATGGGAGCTGTGGGTTAATTGTATCGATTCCTGATCATTGCTTCCACTTCTATCTAACAATAAGTAAATCACCATTTTCGGACTCGGATGACCTAGTTATATGAAGAATATTAAATATTTCTATGCTTGCAAAATCGAGAATTATTCAATACAATTACAGCGATTTCTACCGCGGCGGAAGATGCGGATGGAGGTCGGGCCCCGTAAAACTGGTGTAAACCCGGCAGTAATTATAACTTGCCGCCAAAAGAATTTTTTACGTATTAATTCCAAATGTGCTATTATGCTAAGCATTGTTGTTACTCCAAACACCGGTTGATGCCGGGGAATAGAATGACTGCCTGATGACGTAGGAAGTATAGTGATCTTTATCCTGGCTTTCCTACTAAGCGTCCGCAATGAGCATGATTTCCAAAACGTATTTATGAGCCACTGCTCAAGATGATATATATGATGTATGAATAGAAGCTTAAAAATAAAAGAGAAGGAGATTTTATTAACCGTAAGGCGATGGACTTCCAGCCTTCATGCGGACTGAACAAATGCATTGTCTCAACAGGGCGAAGATTGCGGCCGCTTAAAATCGATTTAAGCCCCCCCCCCCACACACACACACACACTCCCTACCACTCAAATGGAATTCTTTTAACCGACCGTTCCATGGCTTTTTCTGTCATGGTTTACTTTTTGTTATTGTTCATCGAATGTATGTATCGCTTTTATGCTTTATTTTGGATAGTCAATTGGGTTTTCTCTATTGTTGTTTCCATAAGAGTCTGAGTCTAGTTACTTCATGTTTGTGTTTCTTTCCCTTTTGATGTCTCTGATGGAAGCTGTAAGTTAATTGTGTAGATTCCGGATCGTTGCTTCAATTCTATTTTTTTAAATCATCCAGTACAAATACCTTTAAAAGTCATATACGTGTTTATTTATATTGTTGTTTGTTACTTGCTGTGTGTGTCGCTTGTGTCTTTTTGTTTTGGATGGCCGTGTGGCCGTTTTGTGGGAGGGTGGCTGTCCTTGTGGCCTTCCTTTGTTTTGGTTTCCATTATGGTTTGGTCGCTTCATGTTTGTGTTTCTTTCCCTTTGGTGTCTTTGATGGGTGGAGTAAGTTGATTGTATCGATTCCTGATCTTTGTTTTACTTCTAATTTATCTTACAATTTTAACTTGACAGGGATTCGTCTTCGTCTGTTAGGCATACATATTTTTTGTTTTAACAGAACCTTTGTGTACCGCATCCTAAGAAAACCGGTTAACAAACTAGAAGAAAAGTGATATAAAGAGCAAAAACGGTAAATGTGTTGAGGAGGTACCTAAGATGGACTAAAATGGTGTAAAGAAACCAGACAGTTGTTTAAATATAAAGTTAGATAGGCCAATTTATGTATGGATCTACTACGTACTTTCCCCTTTTCATAACATTCTCCCCGCTATTTAAACCAACAGATAAATTGCTGAGCATTTTAGTCCCTACTTTTGAACTAAAATGATCATTTACACAGCTATTGAGATTAATTACAGTTTTACAGGCATTTTGAGTTAAAAGAAATATCGCCATATCTTGATTACATTTTAAAAGAATGATTTAAAAAAGAAATATTTCCATTCATATGTTTTCGACTACATCTGGCTAGATTGGAGACGGACCTTCCATCTCTGGATTTGGAATAGGAGATACTTATTCGTTTTGGTAAGATGAAGAAATGATCGCGTGCACTGCGCTCAATGTAGTTTGATCTCGCACACTGCATTTCCAAACTGAGTTCTCAGTACACTTGAATAATTCACACAGCATTACATTTTCGCTATAGAACTTAAATGAATGGCGATTTACTAGTATGTTGCAAAGTTTTAAATACCGGAGTGTCTCCAGCAGCAGACATCTAAGAATTTATAGCTGTTTAACCTATAATTCTACGAGTATCACAGTTTTGTGAAATTGACTGTCTATTATCTGTACTCCCAACACTTAAAACGGATACACATATTTAAACCAAGAAAGGAAGGGATAAAATGAGTACTCCGTAAGAACAATAAATGTTTTCTAACAACCCAAAGCGGGTCAGACCATCACGAAAACACGCCTATATAATTTAGACCCCTTCCAATCCCACATTTATATAGTTAAAGTGGGATTTAAGGGATGTACATTATGTTTCTTATTTCTGCTCAAAACATAGAGTGTGGGTACTATGTTTTGAGCAGAAATAGAAAAAATATCACAATTTCCATCTTAAATTTCATTTGTTTTGCCACAAATTGGCATTGTATTTGTATAGACATGTTTTTGTAATGCAGCCCAGTTTCGGATACTAAAGTATCATCAGTTACCCTGTTAAGATTGATGCCGAAACCAATGACAAAGTGTGCTGAAATTTCCTTAAAAGTTTCAAAGGGATAGTTGTTTCATTAAAAGTTTCAAAGGGTCAGTTGTTCGAAAGACTGTGATATAAACAAAAACGTCCCGAATAACAGTAGTTTAGTTACTTGACCGCCCAAATAGGTTAAAGCGTGTTAGGCAGCGCTATGTTAATTAATATCGTGTACACACTTGAAAAGCTAATGCTAATTAACTTATTACATGAGTATTCTGCATGTACTTAATGCACATAGAAGTTTCTATAGTAGGGACTAAAATCGTACAGTAACTTATTTCAGTCTGTCTTTGAGTAAAATCTTAATAAGCATTGCGTACACTCGGTGGCATAACTTTAAGCGTAAATACTTGTTACACATTAGTGCCTGACAGGTTGTTTGCCTCACTAGGCGGCATGTCGTTGTTCCAGCAGCCAAGGCATCTAACAATATTGTGTTTGTTTGCAAAACACACTATATAAACTGCTTTAAAGAAGAGCTTGGTTTGAGCACTATGACAGGCAACCCAGCATATAATCTTTCTTCTTTGTCCAAAGGTGAAATTCTGCGAAACCACCGATCGGTGATGCTTTCGTTTGGAATTTCCCTCCCAGAGGAAGATATGGAACTTCCAAAGTTGTACTGGATTCCTAAGCTTCACTAGAATCCATACAAGCAGAGATATATCGCGAGTTCAGCTAAGTGCTCAACCAAGCCTCTTTCACAGATCCTAACACGAATCCTTACTGCAGTTAAAGATGGCCTTCAGAAAAATTGTGACACTGCATATGCAGGGAGTGGTGTGAATCAGATGTGGATCTTGAAAAACTGCAAAGAGCTGGTAGAACATCTTCAGGCACAGTCTTTTCTCTCAGTAAACAGCATAAAATCTTTCGATTTCTCAACACTCTACACAACAATTCCTCATGATAAATTGAAATCTATACTCAAGGAAATCATAAATCAATGTTTTAACCACAAAAATGGTAACCGTCGCTACCAGTATGTTGTCCTTTGCTACAAAGACACATACTTCGAGATCACTCTGATGCACCACAAAAGTACACTGATGCAGATGTCATAAGGATGCTGGAATATCTAATTGACAATATTTTCGTGGAGTTCAGTGACCTATTATTTTAGCAAACAATTGGCATACCAAAGGGTAGTAATTGTGCACCGTTGCTTGCCGACTTGTTCTTGTACTCGTATGAGGCGGAGTTTGTCAAGGTCTCCTCAAAGCAGGCACGAAACGCCTTGCACAACAATTCAATTTCACCTAAATTGTCCCTGAAAAATGCTAAATTCGATTCATCTATCCACGTGAACTTGAAATTAAGGAAACAACAGAGACTGCAACCTCCTCCTCATACTTGGATTGTTATCTCTATATTGAGAACGGGAAGCTTACTACTAGGCTGTACGATAAACGAGATGACTTCAATTTTACCATTGTTAACCTTCCCTTCCTGAGCAGTAATATCCCGCCTGCACCAGCATATGGAGTTTACGTTTCACAGTTAATCCGTTATGCTAGAGCCTGTTCCAAGTATCAGGACTTTGTGGAACGTGGAAAGGTGCTCACTACCAGGTTGTTATGCCAGGGTATCAAAAAACCAAACTGGTATCAACACTAAAGAAGTTATATGGGAGGCACCATGATCTTGTTGATCCGTACAATGTGGCCATTTCCAGAATTATTTCTGATATATTTGCCAATGGAAAGCCATAGGAAGACTTCAAAAATCTCGGAAATACCCTTCTCATCATTTACACCTTTTCTTCGTTCGGGTCGATGGACATGGTGGGCGAAGCTTGCTTACCAAGTAATGCTTACTATCCGCGGACGCCAGATTAAGCTCTTCTGGAATCCATGTCTGTTGATCTGAACATTGATATTTGCCATTTTGTCTGTGCACTAATGATTTTGGATTAACGCTTTGGTACTACGACCTAAACTACATTTTACGTGATAACACTAATTCTGCAGGTGTAAAGATGTACTACCTTCCCGTTTTTGATCGGGAAGTATTATTATATTGTGGTGTTACGTTTCCTCGCCTTTAATGGTGTGAGTAAAAGTAATGTACATGATGTTGCGCACATGTAACAGTAAACTTCTGCACGACAGTCATTAAATAGACAGAATGGAATATATGGCAACAAATAATATCATGGGGGTTGGGAATTGCCCTTTATACTTATCTTTACCGGAATGCAAGTCTAAAGTTTCGGGATGATAATGGAGCTTCGGTTTGATAACGCGGGTGATAACCAAAACTCCATGCGATGATCTTTAAGAATAATATAAGTACACGGGATCGTCGATCTTGTTTGGCAGTGCACGGTATCATTTATGGGGTATGCAGTGTACGTGATCATTTATTAGTAGTTTTCAAATTTAATGGAGCTAGAATTTGTTTTCACAATTTTTATGGTTGAAGAGGGGAAAACGTCACTTACCAAATTTGTTGTCCACTTTTAAGTAAGATCTTGTCACTTTTCAGATGTCATCACTTCGACAATATGGAAAGGACCCGTGTTAAATGTAAAACAAATGCACCCCTTCCCCACCCCCTGTTTTAGCTCACCTGTCACAAAGTGACGAGATCACTTTTCGTCAGTCGCTCGTCGTGCGTACGTGCGTGGGTGCGTCCGTCCGTAAACAATTTCTTCAAACGACATCTAGTACACCTCTACTAAGATTTTCAAATTATCGCCATGGGGCCCAAAAATGCAGCCGCCCGGTGCATTTTGGTTTTACATAGTCTTACAAAGGGAAAAGCTTTAAAAATCTTCGCGTCTGAAACCAGAAGGCTCAGGTGTTTGAGTTTTGGTATAAAACTTCGCCTTGTGGACCTCTATCATGACTGTTCGAATTATAGCCATTGGGCCAAAACTGCCCCCGCCCCAGGGCCCTTTAGATTTACATAGACTTATATGGTGAAACCTTAAAAAGTCTAATCTGAAACCAGAAGGGTCAGGTGTTTGATATATGGTATGAAGCTTCGTCTTGTGGACCTCTATCAAGATTGTTTAAATTATAGCCATGGGGCCAAAATGCCCCCGCCTCGGGCCCCCTTTTGTTTTACATTGACTTACATACGAAAAATCTTAAAAAAAATCTTCTCCTCTGAAACCACAAGTCCCAGGACTTTGACATTTGGTGTGTAGCTTCATCTAGTGTACGTCTATCAAACTATAGACATGGGCCAAAAATGTCCTCGCTCTGGGGCCCTTTGGTTTTACATTGACTTATGCAGGAAAAATCTTTAAACTAATTTGTTTCTGAAACCGCAAGGCCAAAGACTTTGATTTTTTGTGCGAAGCTTCATTTAGTGGACCTCTATCAAGATTGTTCAAATTATATAGCCCTGGGGCCAAAATGTCTAGTGGACCTCTATCAAGATTGTTCAAATTTTAGCCCTGGGACCATAAAAGTTCCTCGCTCTGGGGCCCTTTGGTTTTTACTTTGATTGGTTGTAGGAAATATCTTTAAAAAATCTTCTTCTCTGAAACCGCAAGTGTGTGTTTGTGCGTGTGTGCGTGCGTGCGTGCGTGCGTGCGTGTGTGTGTGTGTGTGTGTGTGTGTGTGTGTGTGTGTGTGTGAATTCGGGTTAAACGTCGTTTTCAACATTTTCTCAGTCATACCACGACGGTGTATGGTTGCGACAGGGAGCTCAGTGCACTTTTAAAGTGCTGCCTCACTGAAGTATCATGTCCCAGTCACATTACATGATACCACACCTAGTCACATTATCCTGACACTGGGTCGACCAGTCCTAGCTCTACCCCGTAAATCTGGGTGCCAAGTGAGGAGCAGCTAGTACCATTCTTAACAACTTTGGTATGTCGCGGCCCGGGATCGAACCCGTGACCTCCCGTTCCCTGGAGCGGACACTCTACCAACTGAGCTATCGGGGCCGGTCTGAAAGCGCAAGGCCCAGGTCTTTAATATTTGGTGTAAGGCTTCAGCTAGTGGACCCCTATCAAAATTGTTCAAATTATAGCCATGGAGCCACCCTCATCCCCGCCCTGGTGCCCTTTGGTTTTATATTGACTTATATAAGAAAAATCTTAAAACATATTCTCATCTGAAACCACTAGGCCCAGGTCATTGATATTTGATGTGTAGCTTCATCTAGTGGACATCTACCAAGATCGTTTAAATCATAGCCCTGCAGTCAAAAATGGCCCGCCCGGTTTTACATAGACTTACACAGGGAAAACATTTAAAAATCTTTTCGTCTGAGACCAGAAGGCGCAGGTGTTTGATATGTGGTATGAAGCTTCTTCTTGTGGACCTCTATCAAGATTGTTCAAATTATAGCCCCGCGGCCGAAAAATGCTCCGACCCAGGGCCCTTTGGATTTACATTGAATTAGATAGGCAAAATCTTTAAAATCTTCTTGTCTGAAACCAGAAAGCTAAGCTTGGTATTTGGTATGAAGCTTTGTGTAGTGGACCTCGACCAAGATTGTTCAAATTATAGCCCTGGGGTCAAAAATGCTCCTCCACGGGGCTCACTGGTTTTACATAAAACCTTTAAAAATGTTCTTTCCTGAATTCAGAAGGGTCAGGTCTTTGATATGTGGTATGAAGCATTGTCTAGTAGACCTCTACCAAGATTGTTCAAATTATAGCCCTGGGGACAAGATTTGGCCCAACCCGGCGCCCACTTGTTTTTCATAAACTTATATAGGGAAAACCATTGAAAATGTTCTTGTCTGAAATCAGAAGGCCAAGGTCTTTGATATTTGGTATGAAGCTTCATCTAGTGTTCCTCTCCCAAAAGTGTTCAAATTATAGCCCTGGGGCCAAAAAATGGGGTCACCCCGGGGCCAACTTGTTTTACATAGACATATATTGGGAAAACGTTTGAAAAGCTTCTGGTCTGAAACTAGAAGGTCAACGTGTTTGATATTTGGTATGAAGCTTTGTCTTGTGGATTTCTTCAAAGATTGCTCAAATTAAATCCCTGGGGCTAAATCTGGCCCGGCCCAGGGGCCCATAGGTTTTATATAGACGTATATAAGGAAACCCTTTAAAAATCGTCTTGTTTGAAACCAGAAGGCTCCGGTCTTTGATATTTGGTATTCAGCTTCACCTGTTAGACCTCCCTCAAAATTATGCAAATTATAGCCCTGGGGCCATAAATGGCCCTCCCCGGGGCCCACTTGTTACATTATAGATCAGGTGAGCGATCCAATGCCATCATGACCCTCTTGTTTAGAGACGTTGCTTCAAATTTTGATGGAGTTTTACCCGGCATTAAGATGACATGACATCTCAATCCCTGCCGCCCAGTTAAATCAATAGGGTTTATATGCATAAATGGTCCAACTTGCAACACTTTTTCTGGCCATGTTTGAACCTCTTACCAGTTAACCAGAACTCGTGCGGTTGGTTTAAGCTCTGCGTGGACCCATCATGCAGCTAATTTATTTCTTCTATCTATCTACCTATCTTCTCATACTGAGTCGGTCATATCTGGCCATAACCTCAGTTAGGTGGGTGGCTAAATTTAGAATTTAGCATAAAAAAAAAATCATCACTGGATGAGCCCTTAAAACTATTTACAATTCGAACACAGAGGTATCCTTAGACGCATACCTCTGAGTCCCAGTCTTATACTGTGCGGGCTTTGAACTCCTCTGCGGTCTTGCCATTCACAACAGAAGATGGAACTCTGTTCCACTGAGGAATAGTTCGAGGGAAGAAAGAGTTTTTCAGGACATTCTTATAGGACTGGTACCTACGATACTGTGAGTTATTCGCTCTTGATGCCCTTGTCCTGGTTGACACTGTTGCACGGGTCAAGTACCTATCCTTGTTAATTGATACTGTGCCAGAATGTATCTTGTAGAAGAAGATTAAGGAGGACTGCTCACGACGGGTCTCCAGGGATTGCCACTGCAGCTCATCAAGCATGTCACCGACGCTACTTCTATTTCGCATTCGTCAGCAGGTCCATCGAGCAGCAGTCCTCTGCACCTTCTCCACCTGCTGAATCTGAGTTTTAACATAGGGATGCTAAATGGGTGATGCATATTCAAGTTGAGGGCGAACCAATGTTTTATATGCAACACCCTTTGTCTGCCGAGGTGCAAAAGCCAAATTACGTCTAAGGAACCGTAAGGTCCTAGTTGCATTAGATGCTATTTCCGAGATATGTTGACCCCAATCGAGATCGTCAGTGATGGTGACACCAAGATATTTGGCGGAATGAACCTGCTCCAAAGTTTGCTGGTGAAGTGTATAATCATATTTAATTTGCTTGTCCGGAAGGTGTAGTGACACCCTCATTGAATGGCATTTGGTCACATTGAATTTCATCCGCCAATCTGCTTCCCATTTTGCATGTCGATCAAGGTCATCATGTAAAATACGACAGTCAGAAGAAGAATATATGTCCCTATACAGGACACAGTCATCAGCAAACAAACATATTATCAGGGAGATCATTGATGAATAACGAAAGGACGACCGGTCTAAGGACCGAACCTTGTGGAACACAGGATAAACAGGGACTGGATCCGACGCTTGGCCATCAAGTACAACTTGTTGAGAGCACCCAGAGAGCCATCAGCTAATCCAACTATGTGTGGATCCTCTTATCCCATAGTAGTCCAATTTGTACAATAGCCTTCTGTGTGGTACCTTGTCAAAGGCCTTGGCGAAATCCATGATGATCAAGTCCGTCTGTTTGTGGCCACAGTTTATGGCCCCATCAAGATTGCTCACGGCGTCATAAAAGAATTGAACTAGTTGAGTTTCGAAAGACCTTTGACTTCGGAAACCATGCTGACAGTCAGCAAGAAAGCTTTCAAAGGCATAGTGCTTGTTAATGCTGCTAACTAATAAATGCTCCAGTGCTTTGCAACAGGTGCATGTTAGCGACACTGGTCTATAATTTGCTGCATCATACCCCCCACCCCCGCCACACACACACACACACACCCAGGGGCCAGGGCGGAAAATCCTTCAAATAATCTCTGACAGACAACTTGAAAAATGAACCATAAAGCCACCTCTCATACTGTTGAAAATTGCAGTGCACCTGATCATCGTGCTGCGAAGTAGTGTACTTGATCGACTTCTAAAAACTTCTCCTGAATCGTAAGCATGAAATGTTAATTTTAAAGTTTTAGTCTTGCAATAACCATCTCTGTACAACTGCTCATTTTCAAACAGAAATAATATTAGTATGTTAGTCGCACATGATAAAATTTCAATTTTGTTGTCTAAAATTCAAGAACAGTGCACTAGATCCCCGCATTTATTAATGTTTTTCCAACTTAGAAGTGATTAAACTGGAACAATGAGAATCTGCCCCAAGAAATTTTGACCTATGCATGAAGTGATCCTTATTTGTCGTACTCTGCGTCATATTCCAAAACATTAAACAATGAAATACAGGACTACAAGTGGAAAATCTTATTTGAATCGACACGTTTTCAGTACTGGAAGCCATTTTGTATGACGTATTAAACCACGTGATCCCCCACCTTGATCTTGTGTGGAAAAGATATTATCTTGTTTGCACAAGATTTTATCTTGTGCCGACAACATAATATTTTGTTCGCACAACATATTATCTTGTGCGCACAAGATATTAAGTTGTGTGAACAAGATATTATCTTGTCCGCACAAGATAATATCTTGTTCGCACAACATAGATCTTGAGCGGACAAGATAATATCTTGTGCGCACAAGATAATATCTTGTCCGCACAAGATAATATCCTGTTCACACAACTTCCCAAGATCAATGTTGTGCAAACAAGATAAAATGTTGTGCGGACAAGATATTATGCTGTCCGCACAACATAAACTACGCACAACATAAACTATGTTGTCTGCACAAGATAATATCTTGTCCGCACAACATATTATCTTGTGCGCACAAGATAATATCTTGTTCCCACAACTTAATATCTTGTTCCCACAACATATTTAAAAAAAAAATTATGTCCCTTCCCGGGTTCCGTATACAATCGAAATAAAAAAAATACCTTTTAGGGAATCAAAAGAATGCAGTATGTCATCCGGGTGTATTATCGTAGTGATTCAGATCGCGCAGTTACTGTGGCACATGACTCAAGACATAGTTTCGCTTGTCGCGGCGAATACTATAACGTATAGACTAAGTGAGGCTTCAATGACTCCAATCAAACTGCGCGGTTGCTGTGAGCACGTCTTAAGACACATTTTCACTTGTCACGGTTCATAGTTTAATATATAGTGATACTTCATTGACTCCATTCAGACTGCGTGGTTGCTGAGGACACAAGCCTTAAGACAAATTTTCACTTGTCATGTCTCGTAATGTTACACATTGTGAAACTTAATTGACTCCAATCAGACAGTGTGGTTTTTGTAGGCACATGTCTTAAGACACATATTCACTTGTCACGTCTCACGTCATATAGTGAAACATATAGGGAAACTTCAGTTCGCAGTTGTTGTGGGCACTTAAGACACTTTCTAACTTGTCACTTTTGTCGGCCTCGGTAGCTCAGTCGGATTTGATTAGGAAGACGCGGGTTCGAAACCTTCCGGGGTCGGCAACATTCTTTCGTGGAGATTGATCATGAAATCTTTTCTAAACGGTCATTCTCTCCCTTTCGCTATTCAAGAAGAGCAGTTACAAGTTTCTGGCGAAAGAGGTTAATCGCTTACGTATTAGCTTGCCCAGGAAAAGTGTGGAAAGGTAAACTGACCGGCTCAAAAATAGTCTTGACAGGGCCGTTAAACTCCAATACATACAAACAAAACTTGTCACTGTCCATAATGCAACATATATTGAAACTTCAGTGACTCCAATTAGACTGCGTGGTTGCTAGGGCATGTCTTCAGACACATATTCACTTGTCACGGCTATATTGTGTAACATATAGTGAAACTTAATTGACCCCAATCAGATTGCGCAGTGGCTGTGGGCAAATAACGCAAAACATATTTTCGCTAGTCACAGTTGATACAGTAACATTTGGGGAAACTAAAGTGACTCCAATCAGACTGCACAGTTGCTGTGGGCTCATGTTTTAAGACATATTTTCACTTGTCACATCTCATAATATTACATGGAGTGAAGTTTAAATGTCTTTGTGACTTCAATCAAACTGCACAGTTACTACGGGCACGCGTCTTAACATTTGTCACGTCTCATAATGTAGCATATAGTGAAACTACAATGACTCGAATCGGACTGCGCGGTCGCTGCGGGCACATGTCTTAAGACACATATTCACTTGTCACGGGTCTTGATGTTTTGTTTGTTTGTTTGATTTTAGGTTTAACGTCCCCGTCAACACTCTAAAGTTTATTTTGGAGACATTGCTTCCAATGTTGTGGGACTTTTACCCGACATTGAGATGAAATGACATCTCAAGCCCTGTCGCCCAATGAAACCAATAGGGTTTATTAGCATGGACGGTCCGCCTCACACCGCGGTTCCTGGACAGGCTTAGATCCTCTAAGTGGTTTGCCAGTACTAGTGTGCGGGCCGGATTCAGCTCTGCGTGGAAGCATCATGCAGCCCATATATTTGTTCAAGCCCCTATGGGCGGGGCCCCTCATGATGTAACATATAGTGAATCTTAAATGACTCTAATCAGAGTGCGCGACAGAAACTGACAAATGTCATAAGACACATTTTCACTTGTCATGTCTCATAATGTAACATATAGCGAAGCTTCACTGACTCCAATTAGACTGCGTTGTTGCTGAGGGCACAAGCCTTAAGACAAATTTTCACTTGTCAAGTCTCGTAATGTTACACATTAGGAAACTTGATTGACTCCAATCAGACAGTGTGGTTTTTGTAGGCACATGTCTTAAGACACATGTTCACTTGTCACGTCTCACGTCATATAGTGAAACATATAGGGAAACTTCAGTTCGCGGTTGTTGTGGGCACTTAAGACACTTTTTAACTTGTCACTTTTGTCGGCCTCGGTAGCTCAGTCGGATTTGCGTCAGCCTGATGATCAGGAGGATGCGGGTTCGAAACCTTCCGGGGTCGGCAACATTCTTTCGTGGAGATTGATCATGAAATCTTTTCTAAACGGTCATTCTCTCCCTTTCGCTATTCAAGAAGAGCAGTTACAAGTTTCTGGCGAAAGAGGTTAATCGCTTACGTATTAGCTTGCCCAGGAAAAGTGTGGAAAGGTAAACTGACCGGCTCAAAAATAGTCTTGACAGGGCCGTTAATCTCCAATGTCACTGTCCATAATGCAACATATATTGAAACTTCAGTGACTCCAATTAGACTGCGTGGTTGCTGGGGCATGTCTTCAGACACATATTCACTTGTCACGGCTATATTGTGTAACATATAGTGAAACTTAACTGACCCCAATCAGATTGCGCAGTGGCTGTGGGCAAATAACGCAAAACATATTTTCGCTAGTCACAGTTGATACAGTAACATTTGGGGAAACTAAAGTGACTCCAATCAGACTGCACAGTTGCTGTGGGCTCATGTTTTAAGACATATTTTCACTTGTCACATCTCATAATATTACATGGAGTGAAGTTTAAATGTCTTACGGGCACGCGTCTTAACATTTGTCACGTTTCATAATGTAACATATAGTGAAACCACAATGACTCGAATGACTCGGTCGCTGCGGGCACATGTCTTAAGACACATATTCATTTGTCAAGGGTCATGATGCTTTGTTTGTTTGTTTGATTTGAGGTTTAACGTCCCCGTCAACACTCTAAAAGTCATTTTGGAGACGTTGCTTCCAATGTTGTGGGACTTTTACCCGACATTGAGATGAAATGACATCTCAAGCCATGTCGCCCAATGAAACCAATAGGGTTTATTAGCATGGACGATCCGCCTCACACCGCGGTTCCTGGACAGGCTTAGATCCTCTAAGTGGTTTACCAGTACTAGGGTGCGGGCCGGATTCAGCTCTGCTTGGAAGCATCATGCAGCCCATATATTTCTTCAAGCCCCTATGGGCGGGGGCCCACATGATGTAACATATAGTGAATCTTAAATGACTCTAATCAGAGTGCGCGACAGAAACTGACAAATGTCTTAAGACACATGTTCACTTGTCATGTCTCATAATGTAACATATAGTGAAGCTTCACTGACTCCAAATAGACTGCGTAGTTGCTGTGGGCAAGTCTTAAGAGACATTTTCACTTGTCACTGCTCATTATGTAACATATAGTGAAGCTTCAGTGACTCCAATTAGACTGCGCAGTTGCTGTAGGCACGTCTTAAGATCCATTTTCATTTGTCACGGCTCATGATGTACCATATAGAGAATCTTTAATGACTTCAATCAGATTGCGCGATAGAAACTGGCACATGTCTTAAGACACTTTTTCACTTGTCACGGCTCATGATGTAACATATAGTGAAGCTTCAGTGACTTCATTAGAAGCCTCCGTGGTGCAGTGGTTAAGCTACTCGCCTTGTAAACCAGAGACCCAGGATCGATCCCGGGCTTATCCAGACTATCGGATGAGTCTTTAAACCAAGGTCCCGTCTCAGTATGACCTTAGCTGTTGGTGGGACGTACAACTCAAACACTCACTCACTCAGTGACTTCAGTCAGACCGCGCGAAAGCTTGGGGACGTCTTAAAACACATGCCCACTAGTCACGTCTCGTAGTAAAATATCGAGAAACCTCAGTGAATCCAATTGGACTGCGACGATGTTGTTGTCACGTCCAAAGTCATATTTTCACTTGCCACGGCTCACAGTATACCATATAGTGAAGCTTCTATGATTCTTATCAGACTGCAGGAACACTAACATTTATTGAGACACATTTTCACATTTTATATAGTGAAACTTAAATGACTCAAATCAGACCGCGCGATTGCTTGGAGCACATGTTTTAAGACACATTTTTACTTGTCAAGGCTCATAGTGTAACATAAAGTGAAACTTTAACGACTTCCATCAGACTACGTGATTGCTGTGGGCACATTTCACTTGCCACGTTTCAAGGTGTAACATATAGTGAAAGTTGAATGACTGTGCGGTTGCTGCGGGCTCACGTCTTAAGACATATTTTCACTTGTCACGGCTCATAGTGTAACATAGAGTGAAACTTTAACGACACATTTCACTTGCCACGTTTCAAGGTGTAACATATAGTGAAAGTTGAATGACTGTGCGGTTGCTGCGGGCACATGTCTTAAGACACATTCTTACTTGTCATTGCCCACCTGGAAACATATAGTAAAACTTCAATGACTCCAAACAGACTGCACGTTTGCTGTGGGCACATGTCTTCAGGCACAGTTTCTCTGGTCACGTTTCATTGTGAAACCTAAAGTGAAAAGTAAATGGTCCCGGTCTGACTGTTCGGTTGCAATGAACTTATGTCTCAATACACATTTTCACTAGTCACGACTCATAGTGTTACACGAACAGAAACTCGAATCAGAATGTCTTAACATATTTTTACTTGTCACGACTCCTAGTGTAACATATAGTGAAACTTCAATGACTCCAATCAGACTGCGCGGTTGCTGTTGACACATGTCGTTAGACATATTTTCACTTGTTGCGGCTCAAAGTGTAAAAATTGTGGAGCTTCAATAACTCCAGTCATACTGCCATGTTTGTGTCGGCGCATGCCGCAAGTCACCATTTCACTTCTCACGGTTCTTAGGTTAACATAAACTGAAACTTCAAAGACTCCAATCAAACTCCGCAATTGCTGTGGGCACATTTCACTTGCCACGTTTCAAGGTGTAACATATAGTGAAAGTTGAATGACTGTGCGGTTGCTGCGGGCTCACGTCTTAAGACATATTTTCACTTGTCACGGCTCATAGTGTTTTTGTTCGCATATGGCTTAAAAACTTTTGTCACTTGTCACGGCTCATAGGTTACATATTCAATGACTGCAATCAAAATCCGCTGTTGTCTTTCGCACATGTCTTGAGACAACTTTTTTTCTCTACCATTTCTTATAATGTAACTTACAGTGAAGCTTCAATGACTATAATCAAACTGCGTGGTTGCTGTGGGCTATGTGTTCACATTTTCACTTGTCAAGTCTCATAATGTAACTTAGTGAAATATCAATGACTCAAATAAGGCATCGTGGCTGCTGTGTGCACATTTTACTAGCCACGGCTCATAGCGTTACATACATTGAATCTTATATGACTTTTACAAGACTGCGCGGTAGCTGTTGGCACATGTCTTAAGACACATTTGCACTTGTCACGTATCATAGTTTTACATATTGTGAAACTGCAGTGACTCAAACCAGACTACTGACTTGTTGTTAGGACATGTCTTAAGACACAGTCTTCTAGTGTAACATATAGTGAAACTTCAACGACTCAAACCAGACTGCGCGGATGTTGTTAGTACATGTCTTAAGACACAGTCTTCAAGTGTAACATAAAGTGAAACTTCAACGACTCAAACCAGACTGGGCGGTTGTTGTTAGGACATGTCTTAAGACACAGTCTTCTGGTGTAACATATAGTGAAACTTCAACGACTCAAACCGGACTGCGCGGTTGTTGTTAGGACATGTTTTAAGACACAGTCTTCTAGTGTAACATATAGTGAAACTTCAACGACTCAAACCAGACTGCTTACTTGTTGTTAGGACATGTCTTAAGACACAGTCTTCTAGTGTAACATATAGTGAAACTTCAACGACTCCAGCCAGACTGCGCGGTTGTTGTTTGGACATGTCTTAAGAAATATGTTCGCTTGTCACGGCTCCTTGCGTATCATATGGGCACATGTCTTAAGACACATTTTTACTTGTCACGTCTCAAAATGTAACATATGGTGAAACTCCAATGACTCCAATCAGACGTTTGTCTCCCATGTCAATTGAGGTCAACTCTTAAAGGAAAGAATTTGCTCCTGAGGAGCAAATTCTTTCCTTTAAGAGTTGACCTCTATTGACAAGGTGCAAATTCTTTCCTTTAAGAGTTGACCTCTTTTTACATGGGAGGAGCAAATTCTTTCCTTTAAGAGTTGGCCTCTATTGACATGGGAGGAGCAAATTCTTTCCTTTAAGAGTTTGCCTCTATTGACGTGGGAGGAGCAAATTCTTTCCTTTAAGAGTTGGCCTCTATTGACATGGGAGGAGCAAATTCTTTCCTTTAAGAGTTGACCTCTTTTTACATGGGAGGAGCAAATTCTTTCCTTTAAGAGTTGGCCTCTATTGACGTGGGAGGAGCTAATTCTTTCCTTTAAGAGTTGGCCTCTATTGACGTGGGAGGAGCAAATTCTTTCCTTTAAGAGTTGGCCTCTATTGACGTGGGAGGAGCAAATTCTTTCCTTTAAGAGTTGGCCTCTATTGACGTGGGAGGAGCAAATTCTTTCCTTTAAGAGTTGACCTCTATTGACATGGGAGACAAACATTCTTGTGCAGGAGATGCCTCCCCTGAAGGTGTTCCATTTCCCCTTAAGTTTTTCAATATGATACGCTATTGGCTGAGGCAAGTGAAAATATGTTTTAAGGTAGCAAATTCTTTCCTTTAAGAGTAGACCCCTTTTTTCGTGGGACAGGGCTTATAGAAAAGTGAACAGGAAGTTCCAAAAGTTGTCTCCCCTTGAAAAATGGTGGAAAAATCTGCCAGGTGGTCCCATTCTCCTTAAATGGCTACAATGTCTGGTGAAAAAAATGTGCACTGTACTAGTTAACTGCTTACGTATAAGCCTGCCCAGGAAAAGTGGGATAGGTAAATTGACTGGCTCAAAATGACCTAAATAGTGTTGACCGGACCGTTAAACTCAATACAATCAAACAAATCTTTGGCTCCAATCAGACCGCGCGGTCGCTGTGGAGCCACGCCTTAAGACACACGTACACTTGTCACGGGTTTTAGTGTATCATTCAGTGAAATTTCAATGTATCGAGTGATACGGCGGGTCTGCTGTTTGGCACATGTGTTATGACATATTAACACTTGTTACGGCTCATAGTATAACCAATAACACAATTCGGACGGAGCGGATGTTGTGGGCACATGCCTTAAGATGGCTCATAGTGTAACAGATAGTGAAACCTCAATGTCATAAACCTGACCGTGCGGTTAATTTGGGCACATGTCTTAAGACACATTCTCACTTGTCATGGCCCACCTGGAAACATATAGTAAAACTTCAATGACTCCAAAGAGACTGCACGTTTGCTGTGGGCACATGTCTTCAGGCACAGTTTCTCTGGTCACGTTTCATTGTGAAACCTAAAGTGAAAAGTCAATGGTCCCGGTCTGACTGTGCGGTTGCAATGAACTTATGTCTCAATACACATTTTCACTTGTCACGACTCATAGTGTTACACAAACAGAAACTCGAATCAGACTGCACGTTTGCTGTGGGCACATGTCTTCAGGCACAGTTTCTCTGGTCACGTTTCATTGTGAAACCTAAAGTGAAAAGTCAATGGTCCCGGTCTGACTGTGCGGTTGCAATGAACTTAAGTCTCAATACACATTTTTACTTGTCACGACTCCTAGTGTAACATATAGTGAAACTTCAATGACTCCAATCAGACTGCGCGGTTGCTGTTGGCACATGTCTTTAGACATATTTTCACTTGTTGCGGCTCATAGTGTAAAATTGTGGAGCTTCAATAACTCCAGTCATACTGCCATGTTTATGTCGGCGCATGCCGCAAGTCACAATTTCACTTCTCACGGTTCTTAGTTCAACATAAACTGAAACTTCAAAGACTCCAATCAAACTCCGCAGTTGCTGTGGGCACATGTCTTAAGACACATTTTCACTTATAACGGCTCAAAGTGTAACATATAGTGAAAGTTCAATGGCTATTATCAGAATGCTTGGTTGCTGTGGGCACATGTCTTAAGACACATTTTCACTTGTCACGTCTCGTAATGTGACAAATAGTTAAACTTCAATGACTCCAATCAGACTGCGTGGCAGCTGTGTGCACATGTCATAATAGTGTAACATATAGTGAAGCTTCAATGACTCCAATCAGACTGCGCGGTTGCTGTTGGTACCTGCTCAAGACATATTTTCACTTGTCACGGCTCATAGTGTAACAAAAACAGAAACTTCAAAGACTCCAACGCGACTGCGCGGTTGCTATGGGCACATGTCGTAAGTTATATTTTCACTTACCACCTCTCATAGAGTACGATATAGTGAAACTTCAGGTACTCCCATCAGACTGCGCGGTTGCTGCACTTGTCTTAAGACACATTATCACTTGTCACGGCGTATAGTGTAACATATAGTGGAGCTTCAATAACTACAATAAGACTGCCTTGTTTGTGTGAGCGCACGTCTCAAGCTACAATTCAACTTCTCACAGTTCTTAGTCTAATATTTAGTGAAACCTCAATGACTCCAATCAGACTACGCCGTAGCTCTGGGCACATGACTTAAGACACGTTTTCACTTATCACGGCTGATAGTGTAACATATAGTGAAACTTCAATGACTCCAATCAGACCGCGTGGTTGCTGTGGACAAGCCTAAAGACACATTTGCACGTCGACGGCTCATAGCGTAACAATATAGTGAAGTTTCAATGACTTCAATCAGACTAGATGGTTGCTGTGGGCACATTTCACTTGTCACGGCCCATAGTGTAACATATAGTGAAGCTTCATTGACTTCAATCAGAGTTGCTGTGGGCACATGATCCAGACACATTTTCATTTGTCACGGCTCATAGTGTAACAAAAACAGAAACTTCAATGACTCCAACGCGACTGCGCGGTTGCTGTGGGCACATTAAATTATATTTTCACTTACCACCTCTCATAAAGTACGATAAAGTGAAACTTCAGTGACTATAATCAGACTGCGTGGTTGCTATAGGCACTTGTCTTAAGACACATCACTTGTCACGGCTTATAGTGTAACATATAGTGGAGCTTCAATTACTACAATCAGACTGCCTTGTTTGTGTGGGCGCATGTCTTAGTAACGTCTCATAAACTTTTACTGAAGCTTCTATGACTATTATCAGACTTCGCGGTTGTTGTAGACTCGTGTCTCAAGACACAATTTCACTTATCACTGCTCATAGTATAACATTTATTGAAACTTCAACGATACGAATCAGATCGCGCGGTTGCTGTGGGAACTTGTCACTTTCACTAAGACACCTTTCACTTGCCACTGCTCATAGTGTTACATAAAGTGAAACATCAATGACTTCAATCGGTCTTCTTGGTTTCTGTTGACACATGTCTTAAGACACATTTTCACGTGTCATGTCTCATAGGGTAACTTATAGTGAAACTTCAGTGACTGCTATCAGACTGCGTGGTTGCTCTGGGCACATGTCTTAAGACATATTTGCACGTGTCACGGCCCAAAGTGTAACACATAGTGAAGCTTCTATGACTTCAATCAGACAACGTGGTAGCTGTGGGACACATTTCACTTGCAACGGCGAATAGTGCAAACATATAGTGAAAGAAAAATAACTCCAATCGGACTGCGCGGTTGCTGTTGGCTAATGTCTTAATATACATTTTCACTTGTCACATCCTGTAGTGTAACATATAACTCCATCCACACTGCGTGGTTGCTGTTGGTACATGTCTTAAGACACATTATTACTTGTCAAAGGCTCATAGTGTAACATAAACTGAATCTTCAGTGACTCCAATCAGACTACGTGGTTGCTGTTGGCACATGTCTTAAGACACATTTTCACTTGTTACAGCTTATAGTGTAACATATAGTGAGGTTCAATTACTCCAAGAAGACAGCGTGGTTGCTGTGAGCACAAATCTCAAAACACATTTTCGCTTGTCACTTCACATAATGTAACATAAAGTCAAACTTCAATAACTCCAAGCAGACTGCACGGTTGCTGTGGGCACATGTCTTAAGACTCATTTTCGCTTGTGAGGTTATGTAACATATAACGAATCTTCAATGGCGTGGTTGTTGAGGGCACATGTGGCTAGACACATTTTAACTTGTCAAGTTTGATCGTGTAAAATATAGTGAAACTTCAGTGACTATAATCATACTGCACACTCTCAGCTGGTACATGTCTTAAGACATATTTTCACTTGTTTTGTTTGTTTGATTTGAGGTTTATCGTCCCCGTCAACACTCTAAAGGTCATTTTGGAGACGTTGCTTCCAATTTTGTGGTACTTTTACCCGACATTGAGATGAAATAACATCTCAAGCCCTGTCGCCCATTGAAACCAATAGGGTTTATTAGCATGGACGGTCGGCCTGGCACCGCGGTTCCTGGACAGGCTTCGATCCTCTAAGTGGTTTACCAGTACTAATATGCGGGCCGGATTCAGCTCTGCGTGGAAGCATCATGCAGTCCATATATTTCTTCCAACCCCTATGGGCGGGGGCCGTATTTTTCACTTGTTACGGCTCATAGTGTAACATATGGTAAAACTTCAATGACTCCAATCAAACTGCACTTTTGCTGTGGGCACATGCCTTAAAACACATTTTCACTTGTCACGGCTCAATGGATAACATATAAAGAAACTTCAATGACTCCAATCAGACTGTTCGGTTTCTGTTCGTGAGTGAGTGTTTGAATTTTACGTCCCGACAACAGCTAAGGTCATACTGAAACGGGACCTCGATTTAAAGACTCATCCGAAAGTCTGGAGAAGCCCGGGACCAATCCTGCGATCCCTGGTTTACAAGGCGAGTAGCGTAACCACTGCACCACGGAGGCTTCTAGCTTTCTGTTCGTACATGATTTAAGACCCACTTTCACTTGTCATATCAAATGATGTAACGTATAGTAAAGCTTCAATGACTGTAATCAGACTGCGCACTTGTTGTGGGCATATGTCTTAAGAGATTTCTCACTTGTCAAGGCTCATAGGTAGTATATTGTGAAACTACAATGACTGCAGTCAGACTGCGCAGATACTGTGGGCACATGTCTTATGACACATTTTCACTTGGCACGGCCCACCGTATAACATTTATTGAAACTTCAATGACTATAATCAGACTGCGCGGTAGCCGTTGGCACATGTCATAAGACACCTTTCACTTGTTGCGTATCATAATTTAACATATTGTGAAACTTCAGTGAATCCAACCAGACTCTTGGCACTTTTTCACTTATCATTTATCACAGTTAAACATATTGTGAAACTTCAATGACTCCAATCATTAAACCTCAAATATATGTTACAAACAAAATTCACGTCTCAAAATGTAATATATAGTGAAACCTCAATGACTCCAGTTAGACTGCGCTGTTTCTGTGTGCACATGCCTTACGACACTTTTTCACTTCTCACGGTCATAGTGTTACATATAATGAAATTTCGGTGACTCCAGTAAGACTGCGTGGTTGCTGTGGTCACATGTCTTAAAACACAATTGCACTTGTCACGGCTGATAGTGTAACATATAGTGAAACTTTAATGATTCCAGTCAGATTGCACGGTAGGCCCCCGCCAATGGGGCTTGAAGAAATATATGGGCTGCATGATGTTTCCACACAGAGCTGAATCCGTCTGCACACGAGTACTGGTATACCGCTTAGAGGATCTAAGCCTGCCCAGGAAAAGCGGTGCCGTCCATGCTTCTAAACCCCATTGGTTTCATTGGGCGACAGGGCTTAAGATGTCATTTCATCTCAATGTTGGGTGAAAGTCCCACAAAATTGGAAGCAACGTCTCCAAAATGACCTATACAGGGTTGGTGGGGACGTTAAACCTCAAATCAAACAAACATACAAAACAAAACAGATTGCGCGGTTGCTCTGGACACATGTTTTAAAACACAATTTCACTTGTCACAGCTCATCGGGTAACATATAGTGAAACGTCAATGACTCAAATCAGAATGAGTGGTGGCTGTTGGCAAAAGTCTCAAAACATATTTTCGCTTGTGGCTGCTCATATGGTAATATGAAGTGAAATTTCAATGACTCCCATCAGACTGCATGGTTGCTGTTGGCATATGCCTTAAGACACATTTTCGCTTGTCACGGCCCATAGTGTAACATTTCGTGAAACCACAGAAGCCAGTCAGACTGCGCGGTTGCTGTGGACACGTGTCTTGCGACAAACTTTCACTAGTCACGACTCATAGTATAACATATAGTGAAGCGTCAATGACTCCAATTAGACTGCGCGGTTGCTGTTGGCACATATCTGAAAGCAATCTTTCACCTGTCACGGCTCATAGTGTAACATTTCGTGAAACCACGGAAGCCAATCAGACTGCGCGGTTGCTGTAGGTACGTGTCTTGAGACAAACTTTCACTAGCCACGACTCATAGTATAACATATAGTGAAGCGTCAATGACTCCAATTAAACTGCGCGGTTGCTGTGGGCACATATCTGAAAGCAATCTGTCACCTGTCACGGCTCATAGTGTAAGAAATAGTGGAATTCCAATGACTCCAATCAGACTGCGCGGATACCGTTAGCACATGTCTTCAAACACCCTTTCACCTATCATGTTATATAGTGAAACTTCAATGGCTCCAATCAGGCTGCGCGGTTGCTGTGGCCACATGTCTTAAGACTCGTGTTCGTTCGTCACGGCTCATAGCGTAACATATTATAGTGGAACTTCATTGACTCAAATCACACTGCGCGGTAGCTGTGGGCGCATGTCTTAAGACACATTTTCACTTGTCAAGGCTCACAATGTAACATATAGTGAAACATCAATGACTGCATTCAGACTGCGTGGTTGCTGTGGGTACATGTCTTAAGTCACATGTTCTCTGGTCATGGCTCATAGTGTGGCATACAGTGCAGCTTCAATGACTCAATGAAGCCTCCGTGGTGCAGTGGTTACGCTACTCCCCTTGTATACCAGGGGTCGCAGGATCGACCCCGGGATTCACCAGACTTTCGGATGAGTCTTTAAATCGAGGTTTCGTCTCGGTATGTCCTTAGCTGTTGTTGGGACGTAAAACTCAAACACTTACTCACTCACCCAATAGAAACCTCCGTGGTGAAGTGGTTATATTACTCGCCTTGTAAACCAGGGGTCGTCGGATCGATTCCGGGCTTCTCCAGACTTTCGGATGAGTCTTTTAACCGAGGTTCCGTCTCCGAATGACCTCAGCTGTTGGCGAGACGTAAAGCTCAAACACCCACCCACTCAGTGACTCAAATCTTACTTCGCGGTTGCTGTTGCCACATGTCATAAGACACATTTTCAATTGTGACGACTCAAAGAATAACATATAGTGAAAATTAAATGATTCCAATCAGATTGCCTGGTTTCTTTGGGAACATATCTTAAGGCAAAATCCACTTGTCACATGTTATTGTGTAACACATAGTTTGTCACCCTCAGAGAGTAGCAAATAGTGTAGATCAAATGACTCCAATCACACTGTGCAGTTGCTGCCGGTACATGTCTTAAGACACATTTTCGCTTTTCATGCCTCATAGTGTAACATTTCCTGAAACCTCAGACTTCATCAGACTGCGCGGTTGCTGTGGGCACGTGTCTTAAGATACATTTCCCCATGCCACGACTCATAGGGTAACATATGGTGAAGCTTTTATGACTTATCCGACTGCGTTTTTCTGTGGGCACCTCTTAAGACATATTTCCACTTGTCTCGTCTCATTGTGTAACACGTTGACTCCAGCCCGACTGTGTGTTTGCTGCGGGCACATGTCTTAAGACATATTTTCACTTGTCACGCCTCAGAGAGTAGAAGACAGTGTATGTTGCGTAGGCCAGATTGGAATCTAGGCAGATCCAGAATCTGCCTAGGCCAGTTTAGAATTCTGATTTAGACTAGACAGAATTAGGATTCTAATTTGGTCCAGGCAGATCCAGAATCTGTCTAGGTCAGATAAGAATTCCAATCTGGCTAAACCGATTCTGGATCTGCCTAGACCAAATTGGAATCCTTAAAAATGGGACACACACACACACACACACACACACACACACACACACACACACACACACACACACACACACACACACACACACACACACACACACACACACACACACACACACACACACAATCTTATATACACACAACTATATTCTATAAATAACCGTTAACCTGGGTTCCTCAAATCGGCGATAGTAACGTGGAATCCAGCATTCCTTATAATTTTAACGCTCTGCATACTGGACATTATTTTCAGCAGACATTTCTTTTTTTTTTTTTCAGAAAACATGATTTGACATTTCATGCAAGTTGTCTCCTGTTTCCTAGGAAAAATAAGAGAAATATCAACAATTTGTCCTCTGCCGAATTAGCCCAGAGAGTGAAAGGAAAAAAAAATAAATGAATTGGGGGCCTTATTATTCACGAATTTCTCATAGAATCTGCCATTTCAGCGCCTTTTGGTGGTTTGATTTCATAAGCCATCCACATGTGAAATTAAAGAACGTTCAAAAGATATGGTGCATCCTGTAGTGCGTGACGGACGGATGGTCGGACGGACGTAAGGACGAACGTAAGGACGGACGGACGGACGGATGAACAAAGCAAAAGCAATAATAAAATGTCAGTAGCTTTTGATTTTGCAAATTCATAAAAAAATAACCTAGTGGTCAGGACGTACAACTGCAGACTCACTTTCGGTTCAAATCATTACGAAAACACGCCTATACTAATACATTGTTATCTTTACCGCCTTAAAAACGGAAATTTTCAGATGAAAAATTGTGATATTTTTCTTATTTCTGCTCAAAATACAGATTGTGGGCACTCGTTAAAACCGCCTCATCGAGGCAGTTCTAACGAGTATCCACAATCTATATTTTAGAGCAGAAATAAGAAAAATAAGGTATACCCCCGGAAACCACAGTTTTACTATGTAAAAGTGGGGTTCAAGGGGGTCAAAATTATATAGGCGTGTTTTCGTGATGAATTGTTCTAGCAATCAAAGTACTACAAATGGTTACCTAAGTGGCCGAAACTAGCTAGTCTGGCCCAGAAAACATTAACACTCCATACATTTCAGTTCTGTGGTGCATTCTTTGCTTCCAAAGCATAACCCTTTTATAGAACATATTTAACGTCACTACAGCTGGTGTTAAGGGAATGTGTGGCGGCCGTAAAAAGTCTCCCTGCCCTTTATCATACCTTAGGATTCCTTAGACGTAATTTGGCTTTTACACCTCGGCAGACAAAGGATGTTGCATATAAAACATTGGTTCGCCCTCAACTTGAATGCATCACCCATTTGGCATCCATATGTTAAAACTCAGATTCAGCAGGTGGAGAAGGTGCAGAGGACAGCTGCTCGATGGACCTTCAGATGATGGCGAAATAGAAGTAGCGTCGGTGACATGCTTGATGAGCTAGAGTGGCCATCCCTGGAGACCCGTTGTGAGCAGTCCTCATTAACCTTCTACAAGATACACTCTGGTACAGTATCAATTAACAATGATAGGTACTTGACCCCTGCATCAGTGTCAACCCGGACAAGGGCATCAAGAGCAAATAACTCACAGTATCGTAGGTACGAGTCCTATAGTGATGCCCTGAAAAACTCTTTCTTCCCTAGAACTATTCCTCAGTGGAATAGTATTCCATCTTCTGCGGTGAATACCAAGACCGCAGAGGAGTTCAAAGCCCGCACAGTATAAGATTGAGACTCAGAGGTATGCGTTTTAGGATACCTCTGTGTTTGGATTGTGAATAGTTTTAAGGACTCATCCAGAGATGATTTTTTTTTTGCTAAATTCTACATTTAAACACCCACCCAACTGAGGTAATGGCCAAATATGACCGACTCAGAATGAGAAGATAGATAGATAGATCATAGTGTAGTTTATATTTTGTCCTTTGGGAACATTGATTCCACTGTGGAATTTTGAAAATATCTGATGGACACCGATGAGGCCTAAGTGGCCGAAACTATCTAGTCTGGCCCAGAAAATACTCTATATTTTCCAATCTTTTCTTCCATAGAGCATATTTGTCATACGTTTTATTCATACCGACCAAATGATGCATATGCCCTTCGTGACTTGATACTGTATATAGCTTTTAATCATAATATAAAAAGATTTCTCTTGTCTCTGTTTTCGTTTTAGATATTGTTTATAGATTGTAGAAATGACTCCAAAGAGTCTTATCATATTTCAAACAGATATAGACTACACGAAGACCTTTTATGACAGTAAATTTACGAGTTTAATAACTTCTATAATAACGGGCATCTGTCACCCAATGGGTAAGAGCGCTGACTTGACCATAATGTGTTGGTTCGGGCCACATGTTAGACGCCAAGTTCTGCTACCGGAAGGTCAGGTGGATTTTCTCCGGGTACTCCGGTTTTCGCCCACCACTGATTAACTAACGATCGGCTCGAAATAAGTGAAATAATCTTGAAAAAGCGGGTAGTAAAGCAAAAACCAATAATAAATAAAAAAAAATGAATAAAAAATGATAAAAAAATAATAACTCCTATATTCTGCGAGACTTATCGAGGACACAATTTTTGTAGAGTTATTGAGTCTAACGAGCACCTATACAATCTATGTTTAAAAGCCTCTGTCATGTAGTGGTTATGCTGCTCGCCTTATAACCCAGGGGGCGTGGGTTCGATCCCGGGCTTCTTCCGTCTCTGCATGACCTTAGCTATTGCTGGGACGTAAACCTAAAACATACTCACACACAATCTTTGTTTGGAGCAAATATGTGACCAGCCATTAGATTTTGGGTCCAAATGGGGTACATGACCGAAAATGAGTTTTTGCCATTTTATGATAGCTTTATAATATTGAAGTGCAGGTGGCTCTACAGTAAAAAAAATCCCCTTACTCACAATGTAAATAGGGGCATATTCAATGTTCTACCACATTTCAGCAAGTCTAATGCTTCCATTATGAGGCATATAATTTGACAGGCTGACCATTTACCTTCCAGAAGCAGCTAAAAATATGGGTGCTGTGCGGCATAGTTTGACCTTTTTGGCAGCCAGTGTCAACAAACCCATACCGCAGCGAATAAATCCAGGCATTTCCAGTGGCCAGTCAGCACAATTTTCTGGTTCAATTTAAATCAGCTAAATTTTACAATAGCAAATACCTACTAAAATTTCTTCTAATAAACAATAAAACTTCTCAGAAAAATAATGGCTTAGCACCAAATCCAATCAGAAGCAGCAGAATATTCAATTCTGTACTGAAAGCTCTCCCCAAAGCAAGTGCAGCTTTCATAAAGACCAATTATTTACTGTAGTGCAACCTGCATATGTGAAATTTCAGATGAAAACATCGAGCGGTATACGAGATATGGGTCTTTATAGACTGACCCTGAATATGCGAAAATTGCATTTTCAGTCATTTTAGATGTATATTTGCTAGTGATTCTTGACTACAAAGCCTCATTAAGTATTCAGAGAAAACAAAATATCAGCAAATCATACTTTCACACAATGATTTATTCGCCCAGTAGCAATCATTCGTTACATATTTGTGGGGAAGAATTCTGTTGCCATGGCAACAAATTTAAAATCCTTAAATTGTTCGAACACAATACTCTTGTAGAGCTGGACATATATTTTCTCATTAAATCTAAATCAAAGTAATGAAAAAGTGCATTACTAAATCCAGTTAAAGATTATGTAAAAATAATCATTTCCACCATTGTCAGAGAGATCAGCTTAGCTCGGATCCAGAATTGCCCACCTACTTACATTATATGTGTGTATGTCACCAACATCAATTTGTTTGAATGCTACGTACATCTAAATAGCCAAGGATTGGAGATAGACTGGCTACATTGTGCCTACCTGGCGTAACATGAACACAACTTTGTAAAACGCCAAGAGCCAAAGCAGTTATAGTGAGATTGTTCTGCATATAAAATAGAAGTGGAGGCAATGATCAGGAATCGATACAACTAACCAACAGCTCCCATCTGAGACACCCATCACGAAAACACGCCTATATAATTTTGACCCCCTCGAACCCCACTTTTATATAGTAAAACTGGGGTTTACAGGCGTAAACCTATTTTTCTTATTTCTGCTCTAAAATATAGATTGTGGGTACTCGTTAGAACCGCCTCGATGGAGCGGTTCTAACGAGTACCCACAATCTATATTTTGAGCAGAAATAAGAAAAATATCACAATTTTTCATCTTAAAATTGTCATTTTTTCGGCGATAAAGGTTACAATGTAATTGTAGAGGCGTGTTTTCGTAATGAAAGGAACCCCTAGATCAGAATCAGAATTGTTACTGGTGACACGTCAAATGACATTTATACACCAGGGCTTGATATGTCAGTTCTTCTCAATGCCGGGTAAAAGTCCCAAAAAATTGGTAACAATGTTTCCAAAATGACACAGATGGTGTTGACAACGTTATATAACACAAACACAAACAAACAAGCAAAAGCTTTATACAGAGACTTTGGGGTTATATGGGTATCTGTTATTTTAACTAATATAATTATGGACACTTGGAAGAACTGCCTCAGTGAGGTATTTCTACCAGGCGTAAAACAAGCGCAGATAATACCAAAATTTCGACAGAATAATGTCCTTCTGTGGGACAGTTAGGAGGACATTATCTCACATGGACCTATCAAGTAAATATAATGAGGTATAACCTTGCCATAAAATCAAGTCAGTTATTCCATTCCATACATGTAGATGTTGTTGAATATTGTAAGGGCACCACTTGTCGAGATAAACCAAAAGGTCGGGAGAGGGCTGCACGGCTATAATAAATATCTGGGCTCTACCAGGGTCATAGACAATTCCTACTAAAAGTGAATACCGCCAGCTATTATTTATAAAAAAAAACTTTAATTATCTTTTTCTTTGAACAATAAAAATCATCTCATTTTCGGAGTAAAATTACTTTGCAATATTTGACGCAGGCAAATACAGTAATACTTTATGGTGCTTATAAACTAACATCACCAAACATGACAATGCAGAATACACTAATACCAATCAAAACATGCAGTTGCACCTGTATTCGCAGTTCCAGCAACAGAAACAAACACATGAATATAGAGACAAAACATTTATTTCGTATATTTTATCATTAAAAATGATGATAATTCAGATGACTTTAAATGATATTTGACTTGCAGTTATTGAATTGATTCATATACTTAAACTGGTGTTGTTTTCCCTCGCACGTCAGGGCTTGGAGAAACATACGAGGATGCATGGTGTAGAAGCTGAAACAACTGAACATTTCAGTACTGGTAAATAAATTAAACGCTACGTCTTTTTTTTCTAAATCGTAAGATAAATGGTAACACAGGCAGTATCATTTTTTTTTTTTTTTTTGGGGGGGGGGGGGGGAGTGATTTCACGGTCTTTTCAGTCAAGATTATTTCACATATCGAGGCGATCGTTAATCAATGGTGGGCGAAAACTGGAGTGCCCGGAGCAAAAAAAAAAAAATGACCTTCCGTTGCAGAGTTTGGTGTCTCAATGTGACCACAGCCAGTTTCGAACTCAGTACCATATTTACTTTATGTTATATACGTGTAAGACTAAATCTCGATTTTAAAATCTATTAGCCTGGAGTCTTCATTCTATAGTAGTCACAGATAAGATTGACTGCCTGCCTTAGGAATATTCCATTAACAAAAAGGTAAACCAAGTCACCCGATTGTGCGAATTCAACTGTAACACAAGCATAGCTGTGGCGAATATGACCTTTTCGTCCGCTTGTACAAAGCGTGCTAAAGGCACTCTACCGAATCTTCTGATGGACTCGGCGAATTTGACATATATTGACAACACCCGAATAACTCCGCCTAGTCAATCTTATCTGCGACAACTATACCAACCTACAATTCTCAATACATCCAACTTATGCGAGTATAGAATTCCAAGTAACTGTTTGTGCAACCCTTGAATTGAAAGTGGTGTATATACGTGTACATATCTATGATGTTCCCAGTGATAGGTGCCTAGTAACCTTTTTAAAGTGTCTTGCCAAAGGACACGACATTTCCGCACCTCAGGAGCAAATTCTTTCCTTTAAGAAATCAACATATTATTTATTATTTGATTACACCAAAGGCTGTCATGAACTTATCCGTAGGCATTCTTGAAGGTGCTGATTTTAACATTATGTGGTCTTACATGGTGCTTGGATTGATGGGCCTATTGCATGCTAATCAGGAATTAAACCTGGATAGAAGTGGCTCAAAATGAGGGGCATACTCGTGTGCTATTCAGTTAACAAATGATTTGATATAAAGGAGGCAAATTAGATTTGAAAGACTTCCCTATATACATGTGTCCTGAAATGCCAAAATGTGTTTTGGAGATCTGCTGTTGTTGCCATCATGGACCCTTTGAATAAAATCTTCTGAATCAAGGGATCTATTAAAACCGAACCGTGAGCAAATGCATCACAGTTGATCAGGAGAACGCGGGTTCGATCACTGCCGGGTTCAGCGATATTCTTGTGTGTCGATTGGTCATAAAATCTTATCTACGGCTATTCACTCCCTTCCGCTTATTCAAGAAGGGCAGTTGTCTGTTTCTGGCGAAAGAATACGCTCTGTACTAGTTAACAGCTTAGTTAATACGTATTAGGCTACCCAGGAAAAATGTGGATTGGTGAACTGTCCGGCTCAAAAATGACCTATTTTAGTTAGTGTTTGTTTGTTTGTTTTGTTTGATTTGAGGTTTAACGTCCCCGTCAACACTGTAAAGGTCATTTTGGTGACGTTGCTTCCAATTTTGTGGGACTTGTACCCGACATGGAGATGAAATAACATCTCAAGCCCTGTCGCCCAATGAAACCAATAGGGACTATTAGCATGGACGGTCCGCCTCGCACCGCGGTTCCTGGACAGGCTTAGATCCTCTAAGCGGTTTACCAGTACTAGTGTGCGGGCCGGATTCAGCTCTGCGTGGAAGCATCATGCAGCCCATATATTTCTTCAAGCCCCTATGGGCGGGGGCCATTTTAGTTAGTGTTATCTGAGCCATTAAACTTTAATACAAACAAACAAACGAGTATCAGAGAAATCCTATTTGCGCACATTGAACTTTTTGTGACCATGTATAAGGTGTTCAAGGCATGCAATAATTATTCTCGCAACAATCCTACAAAATTCATATTTAAAATAAAAAAAAAAGGCTGAAAAAAAAAATTGGCCATGACCGGACTCGAACTAACGATCCCATTTCCGGAGTCGCGGTGCTCTGCCGACTGCGATACTGGGCGCTGTAACTATTCCTACTACTGCAGGGCCAATTACTGGTCAAAATTCTTCCAAGTTTGATAAAAAGAAACGTCTTTTTATTTTTTGCTTATACAAATGCAAAAGGGGGGGGGGGGTCCAGCCTATAGTAAATTTTCATAGGGTTCTGCCCACGCACAGATTTTCATGATATTGTGCATAAGTACTGCTTGGTAAATGACTATTCATTATTTAGCTATTTCACTCTTATATCTGTTTTCGTTATAAATCTGCAATCTTTTGTTTATGTCCACATCTGAAAGTAGGGGCACCTCCAAACTAGTGTATATATACATTCCACCTTTTGATGTTTTGGAGTTATTTTGTTCTCCGGCATCACTGTAGTCATCTGTCATTATCTTTGTATCACATTTAGCATTGTTTAGGCAAAAGTTCACTACACCATGCTCAATTTCACATGGAGCAGACCCCAGAATTCACAACCATAAAATCTTTTGCAGTATGTTTGACGTTTGAATTCATACTGTTGCAGTTCTTGTCACCCCATCATTTAAATATGAAAAATGACCATATATATGTAGAACATTTTATCAAACTTTCTTGACAATCTGAGACCGGTAACATACCGCATTTGAACATTGAATAGTAATGGTCAGAGTTTGTTCAAAACATTTGTAGATATCATATGGTACAACATTTTCAATCGAAAAATTGCTCGCCAACATATAATAAACATGAATATATGTATGTTTATATGATGGTGTATAGTATGAGCTCATATATAATCAGCATTTGTATCAATTGTGATGCCCTGATGAACACCAAAAACACAATTCATTCCGAGGTTTCGTTAACAATTCAATCATATCTTATTTTAAAAAATACTTTAGAACACGCGTTTTTGCATTAATGTAATTCTAAATAGAAGTGGAGGCAATGATGAAGCTTAGTATGACAAAGATTGTTGAAATGGCAAGTAGACTGGATGGTTCTGTAAACCAGACAATTTTACTTGACTCTAATAAGTATGTATTTACATGATGCAGTGATCTTAAAAAGTTTGAAAAGTCTGATTGTCATACTGGAATGACACAGGTTGCTTGAATGGCCAAGAATAATGATGTTTCTATTATGTTTCAGCCAGGTAGGTCATACTAACACATACATTATTTTCTGATCTTTTGGCCCACTGTATACACAGATTACTGTAGACAAAAAGGTACTGTTGTTTTTGGCTCACTCTGACAATGCCCATTCAGTCTACTTCAATCGCACTAACTGTCACCTTGTAAGAAAGTTATATTCTGAAATATGATCATATATGTTCTAAAATATGATCCAGAAAACAAGCAGTTATTTTTGGAAAGCATTTATTAATATAATAGAGAAGACTTAATTCAACTTTCAAACACTTTCACAATTTAAAAGAGCGAACAGTACATGTGCTAGCAGTACTTTAGAAAAATGTGAAGCCAGCAGCACTGGTTTTGATTCAGCCAATGTGCTAGTGGTACAGCAAACAAGTGATTCATGCCATTTGTAAATCTTCGCCCCCGTCCATTGGGGCTTGAAGAAATTGATTTGGCTGCATGTTGCTTCCACACAGAGCTAAAACTAACCAAACACGAGTACTGGTAAACCGCTTAGAAGGACTAAGCTTGCCCAGGCAAAGTGGTGTGAGTCAGGCCGTCCAATGTATATAAGCCTTGTAGTTTCATAGGGTGGCAGGGCTTGAGATATCATTTCAACTCAATGTCGGGAACAAGTCCCACAAACTTGGAAGCAGCATCTCCAAAATGACCTAAATAGTGTTAACGGGGATGTTAAACATCAATACAAACAAACAAACAAACCATTTGCAAAACTGATGAATACAGAGCCAGAAAACTTAACATAGATGACAAGTATTGCATACATAAGACTACATATGCAAATGGTATTTCAGCATCTAAATACAATATCAGCTATCAAATAAATGTTTTACAGCAACTTGCCTTCCATCTGTATCATTTCGGGAAGTGTATGCAAGATGATAAATATGCAAATAGTTTCAGTGGGACTAGTTATGCATTTATTTTGAAGACTAAAACATTGCAGCAAACCCTTTTGCCTATGTTATAATGAACCTAGAATAAATGCAGAAAATGCTATTAATGGTTTCACGAAACCTTTGATGTGTGTGTGTGTGTGGGGGGGGGGGGGGGGGGGCGACGTGCAAGTCTCTTTGACCAAGTGATGTAAGAAAAAATACCAATACATGGACTGATCAATAATAAGAACAAATAAGAAAATCAGCGTGTCCTTTCACAAATGGCAAATTATTGACTGCTGTTTTATTTTAAAGAGGGGAATGTCAACAATAAAAACAATTAAGGAAACAAAAGGATTATGAAAGTAATTTATTAAGCAAACTCAATACACCATTGTGTATTACTGACATTAATATCTTTGTATTGTGGGTTTAAAAAAAGACCAAATAAAATAGGGTAAAAAATATCCACCTTGTCTTATTCCTATTGTGTCATAATACATTTTTTCAGCATAACAGCTTTTGCAATGCTGTAAATACTAACACTCATACTCATCGTGATCCCTGCAAGAGTGCATTATATTTTTCTCTCTGCTAATGTATGTTCTCGTCTACTATTTAAAACCCAAACTAAAAATCATTCTCTGTCGAACAGTGTATTTTTTGTTTGCGTGTGTGCGTGGGGGGGGGGGGGGGGGTGCAGGGGCGGAATTACGTAAATGCATATGCTAAGCTTTGCATGGTAAGGTGACTCTATATGGTCATAAAAATACAATAAATATATACTTAAAGAAACTCTGGTCCCCTGATATTGCAAATGACTTCATCACAAAAATATACCTAAACACATATCTGGCAATCAAAAACAATGTTACCGCTTTCTGATTTTTTTTAAAATTTGTTTGCTATATAGAGGATATATGTGGCCAATTTTAAAAATTTGTTCGCTATATAGAGGATAAATGTGGCCAATTTTATGTGTAATATCTTGGGGTGACAAGATCAGTAACGCATCTAACACTTGGGATAAACATTTTACTTTTTATAAATTTTCATGAAAAATTTATTAAATTTTGTAAATAAATTCATCAGAAAAATTAAAAGACCTAGACACATTTATATTTTTGGTATTATATGAATCCTTATAGAGTTCTGTTGCCGATCAAAGCAACAAAATTTGAAAACAATTGAGCTTGTTGATTTAAGAATGAAAAGTTTACAGGTGTGTATGACCTCTACAGGGAATTACCTCAGGGAGCTCTCCTGAGAACTATAGTAATTAATCAAATAAAACAAAGTTATATATATAGTTGATAGACCTAAAGTAAACAACAACTGAAGTTTCAAGAAAATCTGTGCGTGGGCAGATTTGAAACTCCCCCTTTATAATTTACAAAACAAAAGGCTCTTGTTTAAAGTATTATTAGCAAGGTGCGCCATAAATTAGCTACGTCAACGATGACGTCGCGATTTATTCACGTTTTCTCGGAAAGACGTAATGCCCCATTTGGGCACAAAATCTCATGACGCGTCACATATAAGAAACGTACGACATCACAAAACTATTACCCCTTTTTGTACTAAGCGGAAACTTCCACCTTATATATAGCAGGAGTCCATTTCGAGATTTAGGGGTGTCAGGTTGTGTTTTCTTCAAGAACCATTTGGAAATTGGCTGAAAATTTGCAAACAGTATAGGCCCTGTTCAGACGCCGCTTTCTGTGGCGGCACTGTTTGCCAAGGTACCCCTATAGGGTATTTAAAGGGTTAATGTCCGGAGATAGGAAAGAACGAACTATGTCACACGGGCGTGTCGTTCTAATCAATGTCCCAAAGTCACTTTCTTGACGTAAGTATGCAATTAAGAAATGAATTTTATTTTTCTGCTGTTCATGAAAGTATGAACGCAGTGGGTCGCGTGCAAAGCATATGAACCCCAAAGGGGTTCATGTAAACTTTGCTAGTGACCCGCTGCCGTTCATACCTACATGAAAAGCAGAAAAATAAGTTTATTTTTTTTTTATATTTACATTATTTGTCTGGGCGAAAAAATGCTTATAGTGCAAACTTTTAAAGCTGAAAAACATTTACACCTGTTTTACTACAAAGAGCGGAACAGCGTTGTCGTCACCAACGCCCGTAGAGAACCATGGTTTAAACTTACGTCATTTGACGTCACTGAAAATCATGTGACTCGATGCGTTCATGCAAGTATGAACTACATTGTTTTCTATAGGTTTACATTAGACTTTACATCTGGAAATGTAAATATTGCGTAATGATATAACGATACGCACCATAACCAGGGACCAGTTGTTTAAAGCCTCGTTAGCTTACAAGCTCGTTAAGGGTCAAAATGTCAACTGTTCTAGCAGGTACAATATCTATAATTCTGGTATTTTTGCTGAAAAAATGTTAGCAGCTTTTGCATACGTTAAAGCTACTCACATTTTTTTCAGCAAAAATATTAGCACATTTGCCACATTAAATGATCAATTTTTTAATGATTTGTTTACTAACGACATCCTTACTTTTGAACAACTGGTCTCGGGTGTTATTGGTAGTCTAATATAACGTTTATGTTTTTGATGACGTTATTAATCTTTCATGTTTAAATTCACAGTGCCTTTACAGAAAATCCCTATAATTAACTATAGAGACGCAGAATTGTTGATACATCAATGACATTGACTCAAGCGACGTCACATGATCATTCAGTGACGTCAAATATAAACCATGGCTCTCTCCTAAATGATTGGCTGATGGCAATGTTATGACGTAAATGGTGCTCTTCCGATGTTCATAGGAAAACTGCGTCCCATCGTTTTCTTGTTTCAATTTTAGCCCTTGTATTACATAATGTTTGTTTGATTTGAGGTTTAACGTCCCCATCAACACTGTAGAGGTAATTTTGGAGACGTTGCTTCAAATTTTATGGGACTTTTACCCGACATTGAGATGAAATGACATCTCAAGCCCTGTCGCCCCGTGAAACCAACAGGGTTTATAAGCATGGACGGGCCGACTCGCACCACTTTTCCTGGGCAGGCATAGCTACTCTAAGCGGTTTACCAGTATTCGTGTGCGGCCGGTTTCAGCTCTGCGTGGAAGCATCATGCAGCCCATCTATTTCCACAAGCCCCGATGGGCGGGTATGTTTTATCACATAATGAATGTAACATAATGTAAATATAAGTAATAGAGGTAATTTATGTAACCCATTGTATGCTAGTGGACTCTTCCATTGCTATATGTTGGACAAGTCCATTTGACATACAATGACTTGACTTGACTTGATAGATTTTGTAAGGTAACCGGGCGCTAAAAGCACATAGGGGCTACCATACAATGGGTGTCAGGCTTATTTTTATACCCGCTTTTTCGAAGAAAAAATCGGGTATATTGTTTTCGTACCACAGTTCACTCCGGCGTCAGTCCGTCTGTCCGTCCGTCTGTCCGTCTGTCCGTCACGTTTCTTGTAAATGGATCTCCTCTGCAACCACTGAAGTTACACTTTTGAAACTTTGCATGTGGATAGTACATGGAATGTAGATGGCAGTGGGCAACTTTTTTGTGACCTTGACCTCAACATGACCTCAAGGTCAAAGGTCAAAAATTATGATTTGCCATATCTCCTAAACTATTGGAGTTACACTTCTGAAACTTTGCTTATTGGGTGGCCCTTGGAATAGAATATAGAATATGTTGGGCTACTTTTGGTGTGACCTCAACCCCAAGGTCAAAGGTAAAAAAGTATGACTTTGCCATATCTTCTAAACTATTGGAGTAACACTTCTGAAACTTGGTTATTGAATGGCTGTTGGAATATAGAATAAATTGGGATACTTTAGGTGGACCTTAACATAACCCCAAGGTCAAAGGTCAAAAAGTAGGACTTTGCCATATCTTCTAAACTATAAGAGTTACACTTCTGAGACTTTGCTTATCAGTTAATGTTCTTTGCAACTTTTTTTAACTTACATGTAGTTTTTGCTAGCTAATACATAGTCATTAGTGAATTATTAATAGAAAAAGCGGGTATTTGCGATGGTTTACCATCGACTGCAGATCTAGTTTTATTATATTTTTGACGGGAAATTCTGTTAGCAAACAGTGCAGTCCCTGAGTCTGATTTGGGCTGGCACTGTTTGCCAAGTCCCCCTTTAGGGGTTTCCCGCATTCAATGGGTTAATGTACATCGGTGTATCCACAACAACGGGAAACGAGCAAAGTTTAAGTGAACCCCTTCTTTTCTCTATTTAAATACATTGTTATATAATAAACAGAGGATCTTACACGAGTGGGCATTTCACATGAAATTTATGAAACGAGCCCTTGGCGAGTTTCATAAATTCCACATAAAACCACCACGACTGAAAGATTCTGTTTATCATATAATGATTTTAACCCATTGTACGCGGGAAACCCCTAAAGGGGTACCTTGGCAAACAATGCAGTGCCTGATCAGACGCCGCGTTCTGCGGCGTCTGATCTGGCCCTGCACTGTTTGCCAAGGTACCCCCTCTGTTATTTGCTAACAGAATTTTCTGTCAAAAATAGAATAAAAACGAAAAGAAAAATACGCCTGACACCCCTTATAAGACAAATGGATTAGTCCAACATATAGCAATGGAAGAGTCCACTAGTATACAATGGGTGAAATAGGATTTTATTGCCGAAGATCAGCAGAAAACACCTGGGGCCAGTTATTAAAAACTAACGATGTCGTTAGTTAACATATCGTTAAATCCTTTAACATTTAATTTGACAAATTTGCTGACTTTTTTGCCTAAAAAAATGTGAGCAGCTTTTGCAATGCAAACGCTGCTCTCCTTTTTTTCAGCTAAAATAATACTAAATTAGCAATTTTACTGCCTAGAACAGTTAGCAGTTTCAGATTCTCCGTCACTACTAACGAGCTCGTTAAGCTAAGAATGCTTTAAACAACTGGGCTCTGGGTAGCGTCAAAATGTTGTAAGACAGTAACCATGTTTTTCAACAGAGTTTTATGACATCATTACGAAAACACGCTTATACAAACACATTGTAAACTTTACCGCCGAGAAAATAACGAATATTTTAAGATGAAAAAAGTGTGATATATTTCTTATTTCGGCTGAAAATATAGACTGTTGGTACACGTTATAACCGCCTCATCTAGGCGGTTCTAACGAGTACCGACAATCTTTATTTTAGAGCAGCAATAAGAAAAATAAGGTTTACCCATGTAAACCCCGGTTTTACTATATAAAAGTGGGGTTCAAGGGGGTCAAAATTATATAGGCGTGTTTCGTGATGTGACGTTTTGTGAGCAATGATTTAATCAACGTCCCACAAGTATCACATATTACATTAACATAAAAAAGAATATGCAAAACTGTAGACCGAATACTGCTTATCCACACACAAATCTCATATCATCGTCGAGTTGACCACAGGGGCTTGAAGTTATGTCCCTAAGTAATTCAGAAGGCTCAAAATCAAAAATGACACTAACTTTGACTAAGCCATGGCCAGGAGTGAAACGACCGTGTCGGAGCCATACCGAGTCTGACTTCCGCAACGCGGCAGCGAATATTGCACGGAAACGTCATGAACGTCAAAATATTCGTAAAATGAGTATGGGTGGCTGTCAAGCAGAAAAGGCTCATGACTAGCGCTGATGAGACAAAACCTACGTGTCTTTGCACGTTGTGTTAAACCCCTGTCACACCAGGGCTGCGTTCTCACGGCGTCCAAGAAAAATGCAGAACGCCGAGGTGCGCGCAGTACGATCGCAAACATCGCCGTAGCAACGCAGTGGCGTCGCCAGTAGACGCGTTGGGATCGCATAGAACGCCAAGCGACGGCGCGCATTTTGAGCATGCTCAAAACAAACGCCGTCGCTCGGCGTTCTGATCAAAGCGCAGTGAGGTCGCCGTAAGGTTGCCATAGCAGCGCAGTAAGGTCTCCTACAACGCTACAGGAGCTCGGCAGGGGCGCACAGAGGTCTCCTACAACGCCGTATAAGCTCCGCTTGTATAATTGATTAACTGATTGATTGATTTGATATTTAACGCCCCAGTCAACACTGTATAGGTCATTTTGGAGACGTTGCTTCCAATTTTGTGGGACTTTTATCCGACTTTGAGATGAAATGACATCTTAAGCCCTGTCGCCCAATGAAACCAATATAGTTTACACGTACAAGCATGTTAACACCAATAGAGTTTACACGTATCTCGCACCGCTTTGTCTGGGCAGGCTTAGATCCTCTAAGCGGTTTACCAGTACTCGTGTGAGGTCGGTTTCAGCTCTGCGTGGACGCATCATGCAGCCCATCTTTTTCTTCCAGTACCGATGGGAGGGGGTCGCCCGCTTGTATAAACAGTGGCTAGAGTAGAGTTTGATTGTATACTGTCCCGAAAAACCTTCTTCTGAGGTGACTCATTCCGGGTAAGGTAATGGCGGTGGACTTGCTCCTGCTTGCGGTGATTGCGGTGGACTTGCTTCCGACGGCACATGAGTACTGGTAAACCGCTTAGGGGATCTAAGCTTGCCCAGGCAAATGGGCGCGAGTCGGACCATCCGTGCTTATTAACCCTATTAGTTTCATTTGGTGACAGAGATTGAGATGTCATTTCATCTCAATGTCGGGTAAAAGTCCCACAAACTTAGAAGCAACGTCTCCAAAATGACCTATAATGTGTTGATGGGACGTTAAACCTCAAATCAAACAAAACTGTTCGACTGATGAAGATGTCTGTTTACACTTTGAGAACGTCTTCAACATGTGAGCGCCGTAAAAGCGCAGTGCACGCATTGAGAGTGCCGTAAAAGCGCAGTGCACGCATTGTGAGCGCCGTAAAAGCGCAGAGGAAGCGCCGTGAGAGCGCATACAATCGCCATCAAGAACGCCGCAGGATCGCGATAGATCGCCATGTAAGCTCCGTAGCAACGTCTTGGTCGCTGTAGGGACGCCATGACAGGTCCATGTTCACAAAAATATCCCATATTTCTTGCGATCTCGCGGCGTTCTGAAAAATCAAACAACGCCGTCCCATCGCAGTGAAAACGCGGCATAGTGTGACAGGGGCTTAATGGAAAGTAGCTTTTAATACGCTGATACCAAAATACAAGTTGCCCCTTTCCAGGTTTTCACTCGTCGAGGTGGCTTATCTTACGGTATAGTGTCTTAAAGCACCTTGCAATTTATCCGGCCATTCTGACTGTTTTGTTTTGTTTGATTTGAGGTTTAAGGTCCCTGTCAACACTGTATAGGTCATTTTGGAGACGTTGCTCCCAATTTTGTGGGACTTTTACCCGACATTGAGATGAATTGACATCTCAAGCGCTGTCGCCCAATGAAACCTATAGGGATTAGCATGGACGGTCCGACAGGCACCGTTTTGCCTGTGCAGGCTTAGATACACCAGTAGGCCTAATCATGTGCGGTCGTTTCAGCTGTGCGTTGAAGCATCATGCAGCCCAATTTATTTTTTTTCAAGTCCCGATGGGCTGGGGTGGGGGGGCATATACTAAGAGGGTAATGTGATAGGCCTAATGCACAAAAATGCTCCAAACTTCGGCAACTGGGGGTGAAGCAGAGAAAGAAAAACACGAGAAAGGGGAGCTACTAAAATCGCACACCGTCCCCGCAACCCTCACCTGATAATAAAGTGAAACTGTTATAAATTGTTTATATTACAAGAATTATGTTTACTGGTGACACGTCCGACCGCGTTGCATCCGGTCGCTTGAAAAACAGTATTACGGTTCATCCGAATTCCGAATAAAATATACGTGATAGGAAAAATAGTATGTATCTAAATAGTGTGTATCTATGATCTAATTATGACGTCAATGGTATCACGATGTATAATCGTAAAGTGCATTATAGGCGACACACAATGCATGCCGAATATCAGTTAGCGACATTAGCTACAAAATATGAACCGATTTTGTCTTGTGTATTTATGCATTGAAACATATTTGCGAAGATATTTTCGCCCCGTTCTATCACTTATACTGAGCCGGTTTTATTTGGCCCATTACCCCTGTTAGGCGTGAATCTAAAATTTAACGCACAAAAATATCTGGGTGATATCATAAAGCTAAAACGCATTCGCCCGAGCCCCAATCTATACCATATGGGCATTGAACTTCTCTGACGTATTGGCATCTACCACAGAAGAGAGAAGGCTATTCGAAGGAGGAGTAGTTCTAGAGAAGAAATAGTTGTTCAGGGTATCACTACAGCCGTCTCAAGTCACCTATAGAAAATGACAATGAGGAAAACACAAAAAAACAGACCAAACATGAACCAACGGCACAAAGCCAAATAACAAATAAGACATTGCAAAAGAACGACCGCCTTGGGACGGTCAGCAGTAAAACTACTGGGGATGGGGGTGGGGTAAGGGGGGCTTCAACTCCGTAGTTTATGAGATTTCAACCCTCGTCCTCAGTTCCAGTGATCCACATGAAGGCATGACGTTAAATATGTGCTATGAAAGGGCTATCTCACTTTATACATGGAAATATGGGGGTGGGGTAGGGGGTACATTTTTTGTAATTCTCGCCATTATTCTTATACCGAGTCGGTCTTTTTTGGTCATTACTTAATGTGGATTTGTGGCTAAATTTAGAATATAGGTTAAAGAAAACGTCACTGGATGAGTCCTTAAAACTTTTTACAATCTGAATAAAAGGGGTAGCTAAAACGCATACCTCTGAATCTCAATCTTACACAGTACGGACTTTGAACTCCTCTGCAGTCTTGGCATTTACCGCGTCAGAGGAAAGTTTCAAGAAAAAAATGAATTTTTCGGGGCATCGCTGTAGGACAGGTTCCTAAGATATTGAGAGTTGTTTAATATTGATGGCCTTGTTTGGGTTGAATTTGTCGCAGTGGTCAAGTATCTGTCTCTATTAAGGCCTAAAAACCCAACCGACCCTGCTTCAGACCCCCCCCCCCCCCCTCCTAGCCCCCATCCCCGACTCTACTATTTTTTTATCAATAAAAGAATAAATAAAAATATTAAAACACCGATCCTACCATTTTCTATTTCCGACCCTACCAAGTATCGTCTTTGCCTTTACCAACAGTAAGTTCGCGTTTTAAGTACATTTTTGTAGTTTTTGGCATTTAGTATAGTCCAAAGTACAGAGCTGACTTTTTGAGCATCTAAAATGAATTATGATATACTGTGCAAGTCCCAACATGACAAACACGTGTACAAAAAAAAAAATACAAAAAAGACAGGACCGACCCTATTTGTTTTTAAAATAAATTAATAAAAAAAGTTTCTCCTACCTACCGACCTTTTTCAGCATGTTAGTCGAAACACCGCTATTTTTACGCCCAACAGACACTATACCAGAGTGTATATTATAGCGTGATAGCTCAGTGGTTAGTTGAATTGCCTCTGATGCTAGAAGTCCAGGGTTCGATTCCCGGCAGCCGCGATAAAATTTCGGTGTCCGAACACGCTCCATTGGCATCATTAGCAGGGATGAATGTCAAAAAGTGCACAATCCTTCGGATCGAGACGTTAACTGGAGGCCCCCTGTGCAGGGAGAACCATCCCCTGTGCAAGTTAAAGAACCCTACTATTGTGTAGGCTTTCATCCTGCAAAACTGGAGTGTACATGTAAAATACACACCTGCCTAGCATGTCCGCGTGGGCGTATGGCAGTATAGAAAGAAAGAAAGAAAAGTAAGAGGTCTGCTCACGATTGGACTCTAGGAACGGCCGTCCTAGCTCGTTGAGCATGTCGCTACATCTCCGTTAACACAAAGATCAAACGATTACGGAGATGAAACAATGGTGAGGACTCGCTGAAACAACTAAAATGCTAGAGCAAAAGCCTCCGGTATCCCATAAGTAACGGTCGTGCATGGTGGTTTGCAAACGTCATCATTGTGCAAACGTCATTATGATGTAGCCGGTGCACTGGTACACAACGACTCAGGAAAACCGTTTTTTTTTTTTTTTTTTTTTTACCTTGAACTTTGACCTAATTAAAAGAAAAAATTAACATTTTGGTCTCATCTTTCGAACCGTTAGGGATAGGGTCCTCACATTGGGCATGTATGTTCCCCGCGACAAGAGCCCCACATTCATGGAAAATATTTTGACCATGACCCTGACCCCTGACATACTTAAAAGAGAAAATAAAATTGTCCATAACTTTTGGATCGTTTAAGCTAGAGCCCCCACACCTGGCATGCAGGCCCCCTGCGACAAGCGCCCTACATTCATGCAAATTTTTTGGACCTGCGACCTTGACCTATGACCTTCTTTAAAGAAATAAATATTATTGTTCATAACCTTCAAACCGTCCAAGATAGAGCCTTCATATCCGGCACGCAGGCCCCACTGTGCCAAGGGCTTCCCAATCAAACCAAAAATCTTGACCTGTGACCTTGACTTTGAACTGTGACCAACTTTGAAAAAAAATTGCCATGCCCGGGGTCATGTTCGTGTTTCACAAACACATCTTTTTTTTTTTTTTTTTTTCGAGTTTCGAGGTCCATGTAATTGCAAGCCGAATTGTAAACTAGGGGAACGGAACGGAAAAGCGTTTTGTGTTTTGAATTTCATTTTTCAAAACATGTTCCCGGATAAGACTTAGGTAAGGATTTGATTTAAATAATCCGACGAACACATAAAAATGACCTGTTTTATTTATCTAATAAGTTTAAAGTATTTGTTAAAATTGATTTTACCAAAGCCGTACAAGAGATTTTTCTGCCCGAGTGTACCGGAAGCTGGACTCGGTATGGCTGTCGTCAATTTTGACAACATTTTAATCGTTGTTTATTGCGTCAGCTTAATGTGTCAGAAAAAAACAAGGGGGAAATCTACGTCACGATGATGTCACACAGAAAGACAATGGTAGTCGCCAGCTTGAAAGTAACTCTCGCTTCGGTAAGTGTTTTTGTGTTAAACATGATTTAAGCACAATCTTGACACAGCTGTTATCGCAGAGTACGGTCGAAATAACAATGTTTTGTCTGCAAAAAGAAATTTGTGCAGGCTTTAAGTAGTATGGATAAACACGTTGGATTAACTACTGATTTCAATATTCATTAGACTTTGGAGTGATCATGATACTCAATAACTGTCAAACCCCAACCAATTTCAAAGCTGTTGCTGCATCCTTTGAACTTAAGATTATGATGTCACAAACTGACAAGGATTGAAAAGTATTTGACCAGATATGATACAACAGGTGTGCAGGTATCCAATCGAATACAATTTCCAAATTTCAGTAACTAGCACCTGTCCAATAAGAGATAGTCTGCCACATGTCAATCATTTGTGACAAGTCTAGAGCACAAAGAAATTGGTGAAGTTTGATGTACCTTTCTAGTGCACTGACCTCTGAAATTACATCAGAATGTACCCCTTTGATCTGCTGCATTTGACTGAAAGTCTAATGGATACTGAAATTGGTAGTAGTTCATTTCAGCGATCCGTTCGTCAACACTCTGGATACGAAAATCATTCATATGAAGCAGCGCAGCGTTTTCATTAATCCTCTTATAACGAGTACACGACTTTTTCAGAAGTAAATACCATACAAGTGGTTATTTGTATTAAAAATTTTTTTTGAACTGTATAAGACGTTTTCAGTAATTGGTATCGTTAACACTCGATCAGAAAGGAGATACGTACACCCTCTGAAAACCAGCATATAGTTGTTTCTCGTGACAACCTGAAAAGCAGGGTAAAACGCGCCGAATTCTCTAAAGCCGATCGCAATTTCCAAGCTCGTGTCACTTAAGAAGACATTGCCCAGTCTAGAACATTGGCGCACTAGAACTATTTACAATGTTGCGCCGAGTTGCGAAAAAAATGACGATAAAACAACTGGTTCAGATTTAAAATATCTTTAAAAACAAGAGGCCCATGGGCCACTATACTCACCATAGTTCATTTGGGCTCTGCCCCATGGCAGACATGCGTTTCATTAAGCTATTAAGGCTAGAAATATCAAAGTAAAGGCCCACCCAAGGACTATGCTGCAAAATTAGGCTTCTAGCTTTTCTTGTTCTTGTGAAAACGTTGACACAATATTAATATTGGCCTAATTTTTAGGAGAAGATAAAAAGAATAGATGAACAAATAAGCTGAAGATGCGTATTGCCTTTTATACAATATAAGCCATCATTATTGCATTGCGTAAAAATGTCCTGGAAAAGGGTAATCCCTTTGAAGCAAGGACTACAAGACAGAACTGAAAACTGTGGAGTGTACAGGATTTTTTATGGACCAGACTAGCTAGTTTTGGCCAGTTAGGCCGCATCATTAACCCTCAAACATTTACGAACTCTTGCAGACAGTGGAATCAATAATCCCAAATGACTGGAAAATAAATCCACACTTTGATGAAGAGTAGAGAAACATTTTACGGACGCCACATATTCCAATAACACCAACTACGGTGAAATATATTATTTTCTAGAAAAATGTAATCCTTTGGAAGCAAGGACAACAAGAAAATAAAAATAAAGCCATACTATGATAAAGATTGAATATTCAACAGTTTATAGTTCCTAAGAAATTTTTAATGAAATTTAACTTAGACCTATGATAGAGAGAAAGAATTAAAGTAAAGATGAAATGGGTTGTCAAGAAAAACACTGCCTCTTACGCTATGTAAGTTATCATCCCAACTGCATATGAACAATAGAAGTGAAGGCAATGATTAGGAATCGATACAATTAACCCACTGCTCCCATCAGAGACACCAAAGGGAAAGAAACACAAGCATGAAATAACTAGACCCTAAACATCACTAGCGGAAAGCCAAAAGGACAGTTTCTTTCCAACAAAATGGCCAATTGGCTATCCAAAACAACAGGATATAAGCGAATACTGGTAATCACTTAGAGGGTCCAAAATAGAAGTAGAGGCAATGATCAGGAATCGATGCAATTAACCCACAGCTCCCACCAGAGACACCAAAGGGAAAGAAACGCAAACATTAAACAACAGACGCCAACGGAAACACCAACAGCGGAAAGCCAATAGGACAGTTACTTTCTCTCAAAATGGCCATAAGGCTATCCAAAATAAAATAATACAAGTGACACAAACACCCAAAGACCACAAGCCTGAACACGTCGGATTTAGTTCATTTCAGCGATCCATTCGTCAACACTCTGGATATGAAAATTGCTCATTAAGCAGCACAGTGTTTTCATTTATCCTCTTATACGAGTAACGAGTACACGACTTTTTCTGCTCTGATGAAAATACCATAGAACGGTTTATTTGTATTAAAATTACAATTTTTGAACATTATAAGACGTTTTCAGTAACACTCGATCATCCATACCACTTAAAGCCTGCCTAAATTTCTTTTTGCTGTCAAAACATTGTAATTTTGCCCGTACTCTGCGATAATAGCTATGTCAAGATTATGCGTAAATTATATGTTTAACACAGAAATACTTACCGAAGCGAGAGTTCCTTTCAAGATGGCGACCGCCTTGGTGTAAAATTGTGACGTCATCGTGACGTAGGTCCCCCCCCCCCTTGAAAAAGTTATCCATTCCTCGAATTATAATTTGATACGTATTTTCACGGTATCCGGCACTTGCCGAGAATCTGTCGCTGAAGCATTTCACAGGTGCAGCAAAAACCGTTTCACTCCTGGCCACTTTTGATTTTGAACCTTATGAACTACTTATGGACAGAACTTCAAGCTTCTGTGAGTTGACGCCTTTACAGCGTAGGTGCGACGTCGCGCACCCACGGACTAAATTACTAAACCGCTTAAACAGTGTACTATGGAATGGGAACACCTTCAGGGGACGGGCCTCCGTGACCTAGTGAATAAGAGCGCTGACTCTTGATCATTAGGTCTCTCACCGCTGTGGTTCGAGCCTCGCTCGAGTCACATGTCAGACGCCAAGTTCTGCAACGGACGGTCAGGTGGTTTTTCTCCGGTTACTCCGGTTTTCGCCCACCTCTGATTAACGATCGGCTCGATATGAGTGAAATAATCTTGAAAGGGCCGTAAAACCAAAATAAAAAAAAAAATAAAATAAAATAAAAAAAAAACCTTCAGGGGAGGCAACTCCTGAAAAAAGTATTTTTGTCTTCCATGGCAATAGGGGTCACCTCTTAAAGAAAAGAATTTGCTCCTGAGCAGCAAATTCTTTCCTTTAAGCGTAGATCCCCTTTTCAGTGGGGCAGGGCTTATAGAAAAGCGAACAGGAAGTTCCGAAAGTTGTCTCCTTTTGAAAAATGGCGAAAAAATATGCCAGGTGTTCCGATTCTCCTTAAGATATTATATGAGCTATTTGGGAACAACAAAGATGCTAGACTAGCCTATCTGATCAGCATCTTGACATAACCCACTTAGGTATACTGGTGATAAATTAAGGATATCTGTTCAATTTCTATAAACTAAAGGAATGCTGTGTGTACTCATTAGAATCGCCTCATTGAGGTGGTTCTAATGAGTATATACATCATACGTTTTCAAGATGAAATCAAACAAGCCTCGATTAATTATTCTGAACATTACGAAAACACGCCAAAACAAATGCATTGTAAACACTACCGCCGAAAAAAAAAAAAGATTTTTTTAAGATGAAAAATTGTAATAGTTTTCTTATTTCTGCTCAATATATAGATTGTGTTACTCATTAGAACCGCCTCAATGAGGCGGTTCTAATGAGTACCCACACTATATATTATAGAGCAGAAATGAGAAAAATAAGGTTTACCCCTGTAAACCCCGAGTTTTACTACAGTGAAATTCCGCTATTAAGACCACCTAAAATTAAGACTGGTTCTGCTTCGTAAACCTTACCTAGTAAGTTTCATTTATTCTTTCTCTGTGTTTTCTAAACCGGCCCCGATAGCTCAGTTGGTAGAGTGTCCGCTCCGGGGAACGGGAGGTCATGGGTTCGATCCCGGGCCGCGACATACCAAAGTCGTTAAAAATGGTACTAGCTGCTCCTCGCTTGGCACTCAGATTTACGGGGTAGAGCTAGGACTGATTGACCCAGTGTCAGGATAATGTGACTGGGTGTGGTATCATGTAATGTGTCTGGGACATGATACTTCAGTGAGGCAGGACTATAAAAGTGAGCATTGAGCTCCCGGTCGCAACCAGACACAGTCGTGATATGACTGAAAAATTGTTGAAAGCGACGTTAAACCCGAATTCACACACACACACACACACACACACACACACACTCTGTGTTTTCTGCATACAGTAGTCTATGGTCATAGACTACCTTTGGTGAAAGGTGGTCTTAATACAGGAATTTTACTGCACATAAAAGTGGAGTTCAAGGGGGTCAAAATTATATAGGGGTTTTTTCTTGATGATTTATGGATATCTTGAGCTATGGAAAAGAATTCTCTGACTCCAGAATATGTTCGAATTAGCGAATAAACGAAAAATCCGACTTCTAGTTATCGAAATTGCACTGTACTTTTATCTTAACCCAATATTCCGGTCCCTTCGAGTTTGAGCTAACAAGTGTCAACTGTACAAACAATTCAGGCAATTTTCTTGCTCAGACCAGAAGAGAAAATTATTTGTCGTGCTCATGTTTTCGGAACCCGGGAAGGGACATGATTTTTTTTTTATTTTATAAGTTGTGCGTACAAGATAATATCTTGTCTGCACAACATAGATCTTGTGCGGACAAGATATTATCTTGTTCGCACAACTTAATATCTTGTGCGCACAAGATAATATCTTGTGCGCACAAGATAATATGTTGTGCGAACAAGATTCTTGTTCGCACAACTTAATATCTTGTGCGCACAAGATAATATATTGTGCGCACAAGATAATATGTTGTGCGAACAAGATAATATCTTGTTCGCACGACTTCCCATGATCTATGATGTGCGCACGAGATAATAGGTTGTCCGCCCAAGATAAATTATGTTGTCCGCACAAGATAATATTTTGTGCGCACAACATATTTTCTTGTCCGCACAAGATAATATCTTGTTCGCACAACTTAATAGCTTGTTCGCACAACATAGTAAAAAAAATCATGTCCCTTCCCGGGTTCCGTACATGTAGGCTAGTAAAAAAATTCATGTGATAATGAATGGCGAATGACGTATATAATAATGTCTCTCTCAAAATAATTGCATAAAATGTAGTATTTAGACACCTTTTCTGGCCTTAATTGGGTGGAATAATTTCAAACGGAATCTGGAATTAGATACTGTCGTATTAAGTAGCAGTTTTTGTCCTACTACTATGTACATGTAACTCTCTAATTCCATTTACATCGGCGGATCTCACAGTGATTTAATTTTCACATATTCATACGCGAATGGAACGGCACACGCTAAACGATTTTCGATGTATACTGCTCGGAAATAAAAACGCGCATGTTAATAATTACTCGTAACTGCTCGTAATTTGAGTGAAGGTTCTACCAGTAGCGCTACCGTTGGTGAAATCTGTTATGACGACTCATAAAGATCACCAGTTTCATTGGGCAGCCGTGATACGTCTACACCAAACACAAACCGACACTAAAGGGCGGCGTGAAACGTGTCCTTACCCAATCACCAGTATTAATTTTCAAGAAGAGTCGCTAGCTATCTGGAGACATGTCTACTGAAGATAAGGCACTTGGTGGTGATGTCGTTATGGATGAGGGACCATGTTACGATTCTGCACCCCCACCCCTTCCATTAGGCGCAGATGATTTTGTCGCACAACTCAATGAAGTCATGTTCCCTGAGATTCAGAACATGATTCAGCGACAGATAAGTCATACAACAGACTACAACAATTACAGCAATTCAATAAGGTAGCTGAATTAAAAGATACACTGATGAAAGAGATTAACGCCGGGCAGGAGGTGAATAAAAAACTTAGAACCATTGTAACCAAGCCTCACCCTGTCAATACAGATCCCTCACACAGGAGCGAGGCGAACCATCTTGGTTAAATTCGCCACATTCAACACTAGACACGCCGTATATTATAAAAGTATGGACCTCCGCGAGAAAGATAATTGGATGAGCACGTTTATTAATGTAGATCTTACTGCTCGCCGAAGTACGAGCGTAAGATACTGTCCACGTACGTAAGGGTCTCCTGACATCCTCGTACTCGTCTGATGGTCGGATCGATGTGAATAAAAACACTTGACAAATAGAGCAAGTTGAAGCCTTTAGAACTCTCCCAGAATCCCAAAACGGTCCAGGCAGTGGTGGCTCCAACACTGGTGGCACGGGTGAAGCAACAGAGATCACGTCTGCGGAGTAATATTCGTCACATTATTAAATGCAGTCGGTATACACTGGAATACATTAAAATCACTGGTCACGTGTCGCCTACTCATTTATGAAAGTTGACCATTGCTTCGACAGGCCTATGCCATATTCTGTGTAAAATGCCTGTTAATCCCATTTTGCAATATTTAGGATGAGGCGGAAGGGTCATTTCTTTGCATAGACATGTTGACTCAATGGAGTGTTTTCCAGCGATGGACATTGCGTGCTTGCATCTTTTCTCGTCCATTCAGTCAATCACTTGTAACTTATCACCACTGCCCCCGCCCATCGGATCTTGAAAAAATAGATTGGGCTGCATGGTGCTTCCACGCAAAGCTGAAACTGACCAATTGCGAGTACTGGTAAACTGCTAAGAAAAACTAAGCCTGCCCAGGCAAAGTGATGTGAGTCAGAACGTCCAATATACATATAAGCCTTTTGGTGTCTTTGAGCGGCAGGGCTTGATATGTCATTTCATCTCAATGTCGGGTAAAAGTCCCACAAAATTGGAAGCAACGTCTCCAAAATGACCTAAATAGTGTTGACGGGGACGTAAAACCTCAGTTCAAACAAAAAAAAAAAAACAACTTATAACCAAATATTTGACCAACTCAGACGTTGTTTTATCTAGTCTAGAATATCTTTGGGACCATGAAAATGTGTTTGAGATAGGACTAGTTTGAACTACCGAAGGCAAACCAGAGCACCAGGCCATGAGGCATAATAGGAATGATTTAAGGGTAATGGTAACACCTTCAGGGGAGGCAACACCTGCAAAAGTATTTTTGTCTCCCATGTCAATAGGGGCCATCACTTAAAGGAAAGAATTCGCTCCTGGGGATCAAATTATTTCCTTTAAGAGTAGACCCCTTTTATCGTGGGATAGAGTTATTGGAAAGGCGAGCAGGAAGTCCCAAAAGTTTTCTCCCTTTGGAAAATGGCGGTAAAATCTGCCAGGTGTCATCATTCCACTTAAGGATATCTTATTTGTCCTCTGTAAAATAAAGTAATGTTGTGTGTACTCATTAGAATCGCATCCTACAAGATATGATCAGAAAACATCACGAAAACACACCTATATAATTTGGACCCCCTTCAACCCCACTTTTATATAGTAAACTGGGGTTTACAGGGGTAAACCTTATTTTTCTTATGTCTGCTCGAAAATATAGATTGTGGGTACTCGTTAGAATTGCCTCGGTGAGGCGGTTCTAACGGATACCCACAATCTATATTTTGAGCAGAAATAAGAAAATATCACAATTTTTCACCGTAACATTTTCGTTTTTTCGGCGGTTAAGTTTACAATGTATTTGTATAGGCGTGTTTTCGTAATGAAAACACATAAATTATCCTAAGTATATTTGGAATCCGGAGCTATGGAAACACAGTATGGGAGCGGAAGTGAACGGCCATTTGCGATTGAACAGCACTTGCGATTTGTACAGTGGACGATCAGTCACTTGCGATATAACATTATCACGTGGTATCTCAAATATGTAAACACAGAAGCCATTAGCGTGAGTTTTTGGTCATTACTTTTATTTGCGTAAGTTGTCAATATATTTGTCACTCTACTGATAATAATTTCGTTGGTATCATTGATCCTATCGGTAGATTTAATGATGGTGATTAGTTAGTTTAAACATATTTTATTGCATCAGAAGAAGCAATGGGGTTGGGCCACAAGTTCTCGCAACATTAGTTACGGCCCTGTGTTCCTCTGTTGCTGGCATACGTTACTAAAAGTGGTTTAAATGACGAATGAATATTTAGAGGCCACTTCTTTTAGTTTCTCTGACGTCTTGAATAAACTATAAAGCCGACTGACAAAAAGGATGTTTACACTGATGTAAAATACGGCAGCTAAATCTTAACTTGTATTCCCTTCACTTTTGATCATCTGAACGGTCACTTGACATTGGATTGAACGATCCCTTGCGATCTGTAATAATTGGAGTTGAACAGTCACTTGCCAAATTGATCATTGAAATTGAACAATCACTTGCGACGGTGATTTCATAAATAACATTTTTGTGATTTAGTGTCATTCTAAGAAGTCTGATCAGACCCTGACATAAAATAACCAAAACACTTCCTTCTATTACCATTGCAGAAATGTGTTCAGGACATTGCTACTGTTTCATCAGCATGGTGCGGAACTCTTTTCACTTCTGCATTTTCAAGTGAAAACACGCGCTTTATTTGATTTGAGGTCAACCCCAGTCAACACTATTCAGGTCATCTTGCAGACGTTGCTTCCAATGTTGTGGCTTTTAACCGACACTGAGATGAAATGACATCTCAGCCCATACCACCCAAACAAATCAATAGGGTTTATATGCAGGGACGGACCGACTCGCACCACTTTGCAAGGGCAGGCGACGACCTTCTGAGTGGTTTACCGGTACTCATGTGCGATCGGTTTCAGCTCTGCCTGGAAGTACAGTGCATCCCAGTCTCCAATGGACATAGGCTAAAGACCCTATTGCATCTTTTCTTTGACATATTTCAGTAACATTTAATTTCTTTTAACATAACTCACAAAGCATTAAAAGTTACTTCATTCATTATGCGAATTGCAAAAAAAAAAAAAAAAGAAAGGAAAATGCTTACAAGTATTCTGTTATCGGACTCGGATTTTTTTTTCAATCAAAATGGTGTGCAAGTTCCTCCTTGGCCTGCGTTTTCGCCGGATTGGAATCCAATTGAGCACCTTTGTGACCAGCTCGGACAACGTGTGGCCAGCCGACATCACCCGCCAATCAACCGTCAGCAGCTTGCAATGGCGGAACATGGAGAAAGGGACAACATCACACAAGACCAGATATAGCGTTAAATTCGAAGCATGAGGCGTCGATGCCAAGCAACACTTGATGGTATGGTGGACATACCAGGTATTACGATATGTGGTGTTGATTTTTGGGTGTGTGGACTTATTCGAGTCTCCAATGAAATGCACTCTGTAGTGAGTCAATGGATAAGTTAGTGATAGTCATTAAACGTGATCAAATGCTGCAAATATTGTGAATCGATTACAATTTGAATTGAATCCGAGTATATCTCAAAGGGTATTGGATAAATGGTGATCACAGGGCGGCCATACTGTTATCTTCGGAGGGGAGATAACTCAAATACAACAATACCAAGAGTTGTGTTTCTTTCTCATGACATGCCGTCTATAACTTGTATTCAATTGTGCCAAGTTCCATTAGTATATCTCAAATATTATTGGAATATGGCCACTATAATGTTATATTGTCAGGCGAGATAATTCCAAAACCAGTGCACCCAGAGTTGTAATTCATGCGCATGACACGCCCGCTTAACCTCATGCATATTTGTACCAAGTGACATCGCGGCCTCCGCCCATCGGGGCTTGAAGAAATATATGGGCTGCATGATGCTTCCATGCAGAGCTGAATCTGACCCGCAGACGATTACTGGTAAACCGCTTAGAGGATCTAAGCCTGCCCAGGCAAAGCGGTGCGCATGAGTCCGACCGCCCATGCTTATAAACCCTATTGGTTTCATTGGGCGACGGGCTTGAGATGTCATTTCAGCTCAATGTCGGGTAAAAGTCCAACAAAATTGGAAGCAACGTCTCCAAAATGACCTATACAGTGTTGATTGGGACGTTAAACCTCAAATCAAACTAACAAAAACCAAGTGACATCAATATGTCTCCTAGGTATTGGAGATATGGTGATCACAAGGTAGAGATTCTACTTTATTGGAAGGGGACATAACTAAAAAATCATGGCAACCAGAGTTGTGGTTCTTATGCATGACACGCCGGGTCAGCCTTGTGAACACTTGTGCCAGGTACCATCAATATATCTCAAAGGATATTGGAGTTATGGCCATCACAATGTAGTCACTCTATTGTATTGGAACGGGAGGTGACTCAAAAAGCCATGGCACCCAGAGGTGTTGTTCTTGCGCATGACACACCGTCTCAGCCTGGTAAACAATTGTGCCAGTTACCATCAATATGTCTCAAATGGGGAATTATGGCCATCACAAAGTTGTCATTCTATTTTATTGGAAGGGGAACTAACTAAAAAACTATGGCAAATAGAGCTGTGGCACTTGTGCATGGCACACCGTCTCAGCCTTGTGAACAATCAATAAATCTCAAAGCGTTTTGGAGAAATGGCCATCACAAGGTTTCGTCTACGGAAGGACGGACGAACGGACGAACGCCAGGCTGATCGCTATATTCGGTGTGGGTCTAATAAAAAGACCGTTTTGGAACAGCCTACCAGTGATGCCAGTCCTAACAGAATGTCGAGCCAACGCCGGAGATGCCAAGGTTAGCCTGCATTTTGCCGGTACTCTGACCTTTGTAAAGACCACCTGGTCAGATATTCTAACTGGCACTGGCTTTGGGACACGGTTTGCAGGTCGGAACTAACCACCTTCCATAGCCGTTTTTTGCAGCCTGCTATTTTTCTGATCGGTTATCGAAATTTTTGTAACTTACAGACCACTTTCCTTTTATTGCTCCGTGCCTGAGACGAGAGGGGTGCATTGGTCCCAAAGTATCACTCCGTGCAAAAGACATTTAGAAAGTGGAACAACTAATCCTGGACATATTCTAGGGGCAGCCCCTAAGTGCTAATAGCACCCGGTTACCTTAAAAACCTGTCAACGTCAACGTGGGTGACTAATTGCTGTACTGCCGTGTTAAACCCTACGTCTACAATGTCTACTCCCATGGGCGCCTAATGGCGAGTACTTGAGTCCATCAGTCACAGGAACGTCGTCTATAGGGCGTTTTCTTGCGTATACCAGCAATTAAGTAATCTATGCCGTCTGGCCTCAGTGGGCTTGTGGATAAGAGCACTGACTCTTAATTATTAGGTCTATCAAATCTATAGTTCGAAGCTCGGTCGGGTTATATGTGAGATGCCAGTTTTGCAACGGAAGGTCATGTGACTTTTCTTCGGGTACCCTGGTTTTCTTGTCAGGGCCGTTAAAGAGCAACACAAATAAACGCATAAAAATTAAACAGCAGTGTGTGTGTGTGTGCGCGCGCTCGTGCGCGTGTGTGCTCTTTGTGTGTTTCTTTGTTTGTTTGTTTGTCTGTATTGGAGTTTAATGGCCCAATCAACACTGTTCCATGTCATTTTTGACCTGGTCAGTTAACCTCACCACACTTTTCCTGGGGAGGCTTATACGTAAGCGGTTAACCAGTACAGTGCACATTCTTTCGCCAGAAACTGGCAACCGCCCTTCTCAGCGGAAGGGAGAGAATGTCTGTAGTAAAGACATCCTGATCAATCTCCACGAAAGAATGTTATCGAACCCGCGTCCTCCTGATCACCAGTCAGACGCGCATCTGTATTTTACCTCTTTTCCAGAAAAGAAGAGATACTGTGATACGCCAGTACAGTATGAGTGAGTAGCATGGATTTTGGGAATATAGGTGCGATTAAGCGAATGACTTCAGCATACTAACAAGTGACCGTTTAATCTAACCACAATTGACCTGTACAATCCGAATACTTACAAAAGCCAAGTGATCTGAACGGTTGTTTTTTCTCCTGTGTCATACTTCCAACAGTCCTTCGATCTGATTTGCATTTTTGAAGGTGTCTTTGATTTCTATTTAATCAGTGATACTAATGGAAGATTTAAATGCTAAATAACAAAGGAAATGCTTACTGGCACACGTTTTATGCTTATTTACAATTGTGTCAACCGGTTATAGCATAACGATAAACAAAGTGATCAACAATCTAGCTCTTCTCATGCCATCCAAAAAATACCATGTTTCTGCGGTTGGAATATGATAAAACATCCATCTTACCATCAAGACATATCAATTGCACATAAGCGCTATGTTCGCGGAACAAAAATGAAATTCCTTACCGTGTCGGCGAAAATATCATACCGCAAGTGACTGATCGTCCACTGTACAAATCGCAAGTGCTGTTCAATGCCAAATGGCCGTTCACTTCCGCTCCCATACTGTGGGAAAGAATTCTCTAAGGACTCCAAAACGAGTTCGAATTAGCCATGGTAAACGAGCCATCCGGGTCCGAGTTATCGAGGTTTCGTTGTACATGAAGCTAGGCGGCCATATTATTCAACGGATGCACCGGAGGGCATGTGTATATTTTATGTACAGTTGCACCTGAACATTCGTTGTCTTTGCACTTTCAAAGGTACAGCTGGTGCAATTTGACATGAGAAGAATGCAAAGAATAAATGAGTCCGAGTTTTCTCCTAATAGGTCGGTTTTCGTAAACGTCTCGTGAATTTTCGGATCTCGTGAACGGCGTCCCATTTACTGACCTCTATGTATTTAATAGCGCTTTCCTATCGATCTGTTCGGAAAAACGGCGAAGATAAATACATGTATATGTGTCGTAGTCCAAATAGGGATTTAGATATGAATTCTTATTTGGCCTAGGCACACTCCGGATCTGGCTAAATATTTTTAGCCAGATTCCGGATCTGGCTAACGTCTGTTTAGTCCAAATAGGAATTCATATTTGGCTAGGCCGATTCCGGATCTGGCTAAGCTGGTTAGGCCAAATAGGACTCTTGTAGTTCTATGCATAATGTGTGACTGGATACATCTCTTAAGGCGGCCTTAAAAATAAGTTGTTTGCTGTTTGATGTTGTATGAAGCAAAAGGAATATAAAATACCAATCTGGAAAAAAAAAGATTTTTTATTAATTCTTTTTCATGAAAAGCCATACAATTATTTGAGCAGGTAGTTAAATTTCACTGCGCCAGTAGAGTGACAGCAAACAATTTGTTTAGGTTTGTCTCATGTTCTTTAAAAACAAATACGATATGTGTTATCATTTTTTAAGAACAAATTCAATTTATAAGAACGAATTAAATAAATGAAGTTACCTTCCATCATCAACTATTGTTATTATCTACTCATTTAAGTCATACAATATTGATATTTCTCTTCTTTTCTTTTTTCCGCTCCAAAACATGGATTTTTGCCAAAGATTATCTATGTTTTAGAGCACATTCTCACCTTACATATATTTTCCCTGTATAAAGGAGGGTTAATTTGGACTTCAGGGCATAGAATTGGTACATGGGTAATGTTAGGACTGGCTAATCGGAGCTGAAAAGACAATCGATTATCAGTCATGTCATTGCGATCGATAATCGATTAGTAATCGCTAAGGTTTTTGTCTTAATTTTACCTGTCTGGTTTTCTGTCTGAGAATGACTCTTGCCATATGTTGCCCATTACCATACGTATATTTGAACGGACAGGTCTGAGCAAACAGTGTAGACCCAGATGAGACGCCGCGTCTGCGGCGTCTCATCAGGGTCTGCACTGTTTTTTCACCCATCCCGCTATTTTAGGCATAACTTTGGGTGGTAAATTGTACCTATCAAGTAATCGATTAAAAGCAAATCAGAAATGATAATCATTTTTGTGGAATTTATCGATCGATTAATCGATTATACGATTAATCGTGTCAGCCTTAAACATTACTGCAAATCTTAAATGATAAGTCAGATCATGATATAGAAAACAGATTGTACCATATATCATGCATCGTGTAAACAGGTCCGTGTAATGAACGCCCCTCTAAACCCCACTTTATAGGGAATGTAGTTGTAAAGTCTGCAACACCCTATCATACATCCTGGGTGATGATGACAGTTACATATCTGTTTTCGATGAGTGGAACAGTACTTATCCAAAAGCTCATTGCTCTGACATTTTTTAATGTGTCATTAACTGACTTTTTAACTGAACTCTAAGATACTTCACAATGAAGAAGAAACCTTAGGAGTTTGTTTTTGGAGGTTTTTTTTTTAAATCCGTCCTTTGAAATAGCGATGTCCGGGGCGGGGGGGGGGGGGGGGGGGCGTCGTCGGAGGTTAACCTTTTTTTAAGTAATATATTACCTTTATTCTTCAGTGGATTGCTTTCAAATTAGGATTGTTGCTTCATTGATAGTACCTCTTTCATATGCAATCCATTATAGTCTTTCAAAACGCAGTGAGACGCGACTGCACTTTTAATTTTGGACTAGTCCGTGCTTTAGGTAAGTCGCCTTCAGTTGGGATTTTACATTGGGAGATAAAGTTTTACTGAGATTCGCACTGCATCATACTAACAACTTGTCCGCGACTTCTGCATAATGGCATTGTCAAAAAAAAAACGTATTTATAATTTTAAAATGCTGTGAAAAAAAAAAAGAAATCCGAAACCTGCTTCCCCTAAAGCATGGAATAGTCTTGCCACGCTTGAACGTTGAACTCTCAAAGGTCGTTGATAAACTATAATGGCACCAGGGACCAAAGTTTTGTTGAAAATTACCATCTTTCGAACTTAAGTTTATTTAAGAAATTTGGTCCGTATTTCCTACATTACTTCTGTTGCCAGCTTGATAGTGAACTTGATAGAGTGCTGGATTCTGAACCAGAGGGTCCTGGGTTCAATTCCAGGTGGAGGAGTGTTTTTTTCTGTCTTTAAAACACATAAACGTTATTTTCACTTGCAAGTTTGTAAAATTTCTTCTTTTTGTTAGTCAAATATATAAATTTCGTTTTGTACAATGCAAAGGCTTGAATATTTCTTGTGGTTACTTTTTGGTTATCGTTCAATTGCTGCAGTCTATTTAACTATTTTACATAAGAAAATGGCTTTTGGACGGTATACAATCGTGCATACATGTACGCATGCATACCTGCATCCATGCTCACACGTATGTATGCTCACACACACACACACACACACACACACACACACACACACACACACACACACACACACACACACACACACACACACACACACACACACACACAAAGACACACACACACATATACACACACGCACGCACGCACTTTCCTGCACACATGCATGCATGCATGCATGCACACACACAAATACTAGGGACAAAAAATAAGGGAACCCCCAAATTCAAATAGAAAGAAGCGAAACCTCAATGTCACAGGGAAGGTTTAAATGAAAAGTAGATCAGTATCTGGTTCATGCACCACGAGCATTGATGCATACACGACACCTGGGCATGCTAGTGTTGTGGAATTGGGGGTCATGCTTACCATACCAGGATACAGGTATCACAGACACCATCTGAGTCCACCACTGGCTGAGTTGGTGTGTGTGTGTATTCTGTGAGGTGTATAGAATATGTTCTTGGTATAAAGTCACAATCAAGGGCAGTTTTAGCTCGCCTAGGGGATGCCCTAAGACACTATTAGCTGAAAGATTTCAAGCAACTTGGAGTCCCCCACCCACTCCCCTTATCAATGGGGTGATCGTTTCACCGATCCCAGTGTTACCTTATCACCGTTGGTGCTTCCGAAACCGTTGCACCGGTTGGTTATGGTCTTTACCATCTCTCGGTATCGGTAAATTCCAGCCAATCATAACGCTTTCCTTTTACCAGAATGACCGCTGATGTCATTTTCCTGGTTCTTTGAACCAAGCGTTCATTCCGGTCTTGTCTCTCGGGCTGAGAAGCAGCAACTTTGCGACCCATCAAGATTTTATTACTTTTCCGCCTTTTTGACAGCTACCTTGACCTTCGAAATTTAATAAAAGTGAGTCTGGAAGTCGTATTACTTCCGCTATGCTCTGTTTCATTCTTTCGTCGGGTGCATTGTGAAAATATTGAGTTTTTACGTGTTTTCGTGGCATTTTCCGACTTGGAATAATTTCGAGCATGGCTTATATCGGGGTCTAGATATATGACCGCGAGAGCTCGCGTTCTACCTTCAGTTTTTCACTTCAAAACAATTGCTGACCCGGTTTTACGACAGTCAACAGTTGGGGGAGCACATGGCTAATTAATATTCATAAATTTGACAGTTCCACGTGTCTTTGTTTACTTAAGCTAGGCGAGCTGAACTTCCCTACCCTCATATTTACTAGTCACCTGCTTGTTATTTTTAAGAATGATTGATGTGTTGTTTTATCGTCTTGTTGTGAAAATTAATGGCAGTTAACTTCATACATAAATACTTCTTGTTGAAAAGGGTCTTCTTTTCTTTTGAAAGAGTTCTTTAAGCCCAGTGCCAGAGACTTGGAGTTTTGTCATCGTCAGATCTCAGTACTTTAGGCACTTTTAATTAAATGACGGATGTCTGAGGTCATTTATTAACAGCCTTTAGCCTGAAGTTTGGTGACATTGTTCACAGTCTAAAGTTATGGGCCTTGCTGGTATGCTGGCGCATGTTCTAGAAAAATATTAAGGCGTCAGCGATTGGAGTGACATAGATATGGGCCTTGCATTAATGCTGGCGCATAAGTCACCTCGTATATCTCCATCGCAACCTCAAATGGACCACGCATAAAGGCTGGTGCATTCAGGATTCTGATTCATCCACTGTAGAAGCCAGTCGTCCACCTTCTACCCACAATCAAGGTAGCACTGAGCGCGTATCACCTTAGCACTTCGGAAAGTGCTGGAAAGGGGAAAGGCGTTACAAATGGTGGCAGCGGTGGGATAGAAACAGTGCCGCTGGTTTGTTGCATAAACTCCGCCCTCAGGTGTAGCCTTGTGAGGCATGTCTTACTTCGGGAATGTAACGGTTATGGATAATACCACTTCTACAGCCTTGCTGTAGGAGCCGGCTCTTCTAGCGACGGGGTAGAGTGGTTGGCTTATTCGCGAAGTTAAGCAACGGATAACGCGGTTAGTACCTGGATGGGTGACCGCGTTGCTTGACGTCGTGGACGACCCGGTACACGCTACATTGTAGACATTAGGGAAGGGGCTCTGCCACTGCGCCTTGCGAACTTGTCTGACAGCCCACAGACTGTCCATACCGGTACCGTTGCGGCAAAATGTGAACCAGTCGAGATTGTAACTTGTGATATAGCATATGAAGCCGAAAGGTATGACAGAGTAACTGCGAGATCCGATGTTCAGGGTTCGGTTCCTGAGCATCTTAAGGAGCTATTTGACATGGCGAAAGTTAATTTGTCAGAAAATGAGTCAGAATCATTGAGGAGTATGCTTACAAAGCATGCCAATGCGTTCTCCAGGTACAAAGGGGATATTGGACGGACGACTTTAATAGAACATAGAATTTTATACCGGTGATAACCCCCCCCCCCCCCCCCTATAAAACAAGGCCCCCGTCGGTTAGCTCCGGTGAAACGCGAAGCTGCATCTGCCGAAGTCCAAAGGATGCTAGATCAAGATCTGATCATCCCAAGTAAAAGCGCGTGGAGTTCCCCCATTACCTTAGTAAAGAAAAAGGATTCAACATTCCGCTTCTGTGTCGACTACCGAAAACTTAATGAATGTACACATAAAGATTCTTTCCCTTTGCCGCGTATAGATGATTCACTAGATGCGCTCGGGGGGAATAAATACTTCAGTGTTCTCGATATGGCGTCAAGTTACTGGCAGGTCGGGGTACATCCTGATGACCAAGACAAAACTGCATTTGTGACTACCGATGGTTTGTACAATTTTAAAGTAATGCCATTCGGACTTTGCAACTCGGGGACCACATTTGAGAGGCTAATGGAGCTCGTACTGGCCGGATTACACTGGTCGACGTGTTTACTTGATGTCGACGATGTCATATGTTTCTCGCAAACGACTAAAAACCATATAAAACGATTAGGTGAAATCTTGAGTCGAATTGAAGAAGCCGGGCTGAAACTGTCACCTTCTAAGTGTAAATTGTTCCAGCGCGAAGTCAGTTTCTTAGGACATATAGTATCCGAAAACGGAGTTAGTACAGACCCAGAAAAGGTCCGGGCTGTAAAAGAATGGCCTATACCCCGTAACGTACACGAACTGTGCGCATTCCTTGGCACCGCCTCCTATTACAGAAAATTTTGTAAGTCGTTCTGTGACAAAGCGCGGCCATTGCATAAACTTACTTAGAAGAAAAGTACTTTTGTTTGGACGACAGAATGTGGAAAAGCATTTAATGACCTGAAGAACGCGTTGACCACTGCTCCAGTATTAGGATATCCGAGGCGCAATTCGGAGTACCTACTGGACTGCGACTGCAGTGGGTTTGGAATGGGGGCAGTCTTGTCTCAGAAGCAAAATGGCATAGAGCGAGTAATTTCCTATTACAGCAAAAGTTTAACCAAGGCCGAGTGAAATTATTGCGTGACACGAAGAGAGCTCCTTGCTGTAGTAAATGCCGTCAAACACTATCACCATTTCTTATACGGTGTTAAATTTACGGTGCGGACGGATCACAGTGCACTACGATGGTTACTATATAGCTTTAAAATCCAGAAGGCCAGCTAAGTAGGTGGCTGGAGGTCCTCTCAGCATATGACTTTAAAATTGAGCATCGCGCTGGAAGGTTGCATGGCAATTCCGACGGGTTATCGCGGATTCCTTGTGATATGTGCACTGTGTGTACGCGTTTGAAAATTAGGGAACAGCAAAAGTCGGTGGAAGAGTCCTGTGATTGCCAGAATGTGGAGTGCACTGTTGAAAGTGAACACATTGCAAACACACAGGGTGACAGCCAAGGGTCAGTACTAAGTCCACAACCTTTTAGTGGGGAGGATGTTCCCGATTCCAGTGGATATGCGACCCATGCATTTAATCGTGTGACGACGAGAAGTCAGACACAATCGTACACAGATATGAGAAAGTGGTTAGCCGCAAAACCCACCCGAGAGATTGTGACCGAGCAAGCAAACGACCTTAAAATAGCTGAAGTAATACGCTGGAAGAATAGTTCGCCGGATCGCCCACAATGGGAACTTGTTTCCCACTTAGACACTGATTTTAAGGCATACTGGTCTTAGTGGAACAGGCTGGTACTAGCAGATGGTATCCTTTACCGCAAGTGGATATCAGAAGCAACCGGTAAAGAGCATCTTGAATTAGTCGTACCTGAAACTTGGCGTCATGAAATCATGAAAATGTTCCATGCTGATCCAGGGGCGGGCCACATGGGGGTAAAACGGACTGTAGAAAGAATTCGATCACGAGCATATTGGCCAAAATTAACGAGTTCGGTAACTTCATATTGTGAGCGGTGCGAACAATGTCAAGCTAAGAAAAATCCAACAAAGAAGCCGAAAGCGCCCATGAAATTGTACATATCAGGAGCCCCCAATGAACGAGTTCAGATCGACATTGTAGGCCCGCTTATCGAATCCTATAAGGCGAATAAGTATTTAATCGTTTTAACGGATTGTTTCACTAAATGGGCTAGCGCGTACCCAGTTCCAAGGGCTACAGCCATCGAAGTTGCAGATGCGGTGCTTGACTGGGTGGCACAATTCGGGGTCATGAAAATCCTGCATAGCGATCAGGGCCGGCAGTTTGAATCTGTGGTGATGCGGGAACTCTGCGATAAATTGAACATCTTGAAGACGCGTACAACCAGCTATCACGCACAAAGTGACGGTCAAGTTGAACGTTTAAATCGCACACTCGTGGAAATGCTTTGCAAACATGTAGGGTAGCACCAGCGGAGTTGGGATACGCACATCCCAATGGTTCTCCTGGCCTATCGTTCGTCCGTTCACAACAGCACCAAATTATCACCGGCTATGATGACATATGGCAGGGAACTGGACCTGCCTGCTGACCTTATTTATGGAAACCCAGAGGAGCCTCAAAACCGCGAAGTACCTTCTACGTATGTTGCAAACTTTCCAACTCCATGCTTAGGATACATGAGATGGCCCGCACCAAACTAATTGAGGCGGGAGAAAAACAAAAACGCAGTTACGATTTGAAGCAATTCAAAAACAATTATAGAATAGGGGACGAGGTACTACTATTTACCCCAGCCATAAGAAAGGGAAAGTCTAAAAAACTGAATAATGGTCTGTGGACTGGTCCGTATCGCGCTGTAGAAATTCTGTCGGATGTCGTTTTGCGGTTACGGAGGGGCGCGCATGCGAATGACAAAATAGTTCACCATAACAGAGTGAAGCCCTTTCATCATTGAATATCCTATGGTCACTCGCGCCGTGCAAAGCTTCTAATAAACGGGGCCGATATTTATATATAATTTTTTTTTTGCTTGTTTGTTTCTTTCGTTGTCGGAATTCAGCTTGCCGAAAGGCAATTCTAGCATGCGTGTTATGGGCTGTACATTAATCTCATTACAGACATGGACAGCCCATCTGTTAGACCTGGTAGAACGGTGATGGGGAACCAATTTGTGCCAGTCTTACCCAGGATGGCAGTATCAGTGAGGTCCAACCGTCTGCCGGCACCTAGGTTCCAGTATTTCTGTCGGGTCTGCCGCAAGGGGTACCAGACCCTGGCTTCTCTTCGCCGTCATGAGAGGGATTCACATGGGCCGAGGATGAAGTGTGGGCGTTGCAGGTTCACCTGTCCTGAGACGCGCACCTATGAGATGAGGCGCCACCTGGAGCAACAGCACGGTGTGCGGACGGGTTCTCCTATGCCAAAGAAGAGGAGGCAGTTGGTGGATGTGGAGAGGACTCTGGCACCCCCAACAGAGCGTGTTCCAGCAGAACCCTTGGCAATCCCAAGTTACCGCCTTTCAGCTGGACAGGACCCCTTTGGTGTTACGGACCTTGGGCCGGAGCCAGATGTCACGATAAGCGAGCCGGAGTTTAACCCTTCATATAAATCTCCATCTTCAACTTCTCTGTCTAATTCTGGCTGTCTTCCCTCTTTGTCTGTCTCTACTGCTGTTTCTGATCATGATATTCCCTCTTCCCTTAACCAGGTGGGTCCCTCTGGCGATGCACCTGTTGTTCTTCAGCTTCCTCTTACTACTGCCTCGTCTGATACCTTGCTCATCTGTGCCCCAAGCTCATCTGAACCTTCTCTTCCCTTATCTGTGGCTAATACACCTATTGTATCCACCCTGGAGTCTCAGGGCCTGGTTTCTTCCCAGGTGGACTCTCAACCTGTCACTGCCCTCTCCTTCTTAGAGGCCCAGTGTGTGTCCTCTGGTAGGGCCTCACCCCTTATTCTGTCTGCTTCTCATCCCCCATATTCCCCGTCTGACTTTGCGGCTCAAAGTTTGCCTTCTTACTCGACTGATACTTCCTTTGTGCCATCACCTGTTGCTCTGTCTCTCAGTGGACCTCAGCCATCTGGGTCTACTGCTTCTCCGCTCATTGTGCCGCTGCCTGTGGCTTTTCCCTCTGAATCTATTACTACGCCACCTATGTCACCTGTTTTGGAACTGTCTTCTCTGTCAATTGCAGATGCACACTTACCTGTGCCTTCGTACCTCGTGTCATCCCATCTGACTAATGTGCCCGTAGCCACCACTTCCAACTCCTCTCAGAGCATGACTGTCACCACATATACCCCTACTCCTCTGTCGGTGTTGGCCAAGTCTGGAGTGGTGTCTCAGGTATCGCTCAGTTGGTCTGACTCGTGTGGTATTCCTGTGGAATCTTGCAGCCTGGACAGTGACACGTGCTATCTTTCTTCAGCATCGTCTGTCCCTATCGTGTCCTCACCCGGACTGGCAAGTCTGCAGTCACACCTTGACTCTGTCTTAACAACTCGCACCTTTGCCTCCACTTCTTCAGCTGATCCACCTTTGGTAACTAGCCAGCTTTCTTCTGTAGCGTTGCAGTTATCCTCCATGTCTCATCCTCATAAACAGGTGTCAACTACTCAACCTTGCTATAACCTACCTTCTGAACTTGTTTCCCTTATCTCCACCCTCTACAATAAAGTCAGGCCAGTGCGTGTGGAGCAAGGTTCACAAACAGATGGAACTGGGTCAATCGAGAAAGGTACTCAGACTAAGTGGCAATTGGTTTGATGAGGTTGTCTGATCACGAGTTCCAACTGTTTGAGGCCCTTGTTTATATTATATGTATATATAGTATTATATGCCATATTTGTATACTATGTGCATATACCACGACATATATGGCAGGAGCATTAAGCTGTCAAGATTGGACATATCAGTTTCTGTACTTTCTTGACTATAGTAATGTGTAAATTCGTCCAATGTTTGGACAGATAAATGTTTATTCAATTGTGTTTTGTACAATAAGAGTATGCCAAAACACATTTCACAGTTTATTTATTTTCATTCAATGTTGTCTGTGGGACGAGAGCCTGTTCTTTATCTTTTTGTATGGCCTGGCTTTTTCTTTCTGAATGAATTGTAATCTATAAATATACTCTTTCACTCTTGCTATTTTCTGCTTCAATCCAAAAGTAGATTGTATTTGTTCGTTGGTTTGTCACCGTCAACACTGTATAGGTAATTTTTGAGACGACGCTTTAAATTTTGGAAGACTTTTACCCAACAGTGAGATGAAATGACATCTCAAGCCCTGTCGCCCGGTGAGGCCAATGGGATATATGAGCAATGGCGGTCCGACTCGCATTGCTTTGCTTGGGCAGGCTTAGACCCTCTAAGCGGTTTATCAGAACTTGTGTGCGGTCAGTTGTAGCTCTGCGTGGAAGCGTCATGCTGCCGATCCAAAAGTAGAGTGAACAACTTTAAATCTTAAGAATAGTATAGGGTAGTGATGTGGGGTGCAGCTTGTAAAACACTTGAAATTGCATGGAATGCCATCAATGGAAATTCATGCAGCATATAGGTCTGGCATGTATGAACTGTCAGATTTTTATGATGCAGGGTCCCATTCATGTTAGACTGTTAAGATGCTTAAAAGAGGATTTCATGTAGGTTAGGCTGGATACATTGTTATGATTATGAGGCTCTTGTGACCTAGTGGATAAGAGAGCTGGCTCTTAATCATTGGGTCTCTCACTGCCTTGGTACAAGCGTGGATTGGTCGCATGTGAGACGCTAAGTTCTGCAGCGGGGGTCGGATGGTTTTTCTCTGGGCGCCCCGGTTCCACCCTCCTCTGATTAATGATCGGTTCAATATGGGTGAAATCATCTTGGAACTGCTGTAAAAAAAAAAAAAAAAAAAAAAAAAAAAAAAAAAAGAAAAACAAGCCTGCATTCCTGCATTCACTTCCCCAAATAAGGCAAATGAACTGAAACTATTCCCTGTTAGGTAGGCACTTATGTTGGGGAAGCCTATTTTGATTATTCAAGGGATGCTTACCTGATACAAGTGACAATGTATTATGATATTTGAGAAATTATGTAGCAATAAGTCCCTGATTATTATTATTATTTTAATATGTGAATAGTTGCTGCAAGCCAATGGGCTTTACAAGATGAGGTGATTTGCTTTCTCTTGTCAGAGGATTTTAGTAATACGTGATGCGAAGTTTCGTGTGGTGGGTACATTGGAGAACGCTAAAAAAATCCATGATGGCATTTTGCGAACAGAGGGCAGACAGCATATGCGTTGTTGACCTTTTTTTTCTTTTCGGTCTCTGTTTGACAGTGTGTGTACATGGTGGCGCATCGGCGCTGGCCTATCCCAATCTATTTAGGGACACCACACAGTCCACTGTAGGGGGAACTACATGAAGTTTCCATGTAAGCATGGTGGCATAATCGGTGCCTGTACTTCCCTGTACAGTGGCAACAGGAGTTCTCTATCCTGTTAATGTAGAGCAAAACAATATGTGACCGGTCACCATGAGGTATGTTCATGCTACATTGTGTGAAATTGAAACAGTAGCATGGTGCAATGTTTCTTTAGATTTTCTTTTTTTAAGTGGTACCATGACAAAGTAAAAATGTTATAATGCTGTTATGGAACATACGTGGGTGATCATCATGGTAGTATAAAAGCATACTCGCATGTTCTTGCATGAAGAATTTTTAATCTGTGGTTAAACCTAAGCACCAACAGCCTGGTAGGATTTAGTAGGCTGATTATAAGTCATAGTTCTTTGAATATCACTGGTTGTGTGATATCACTAAATATGCATTGCTCATGGTCTCAGTGTATGCCGTTTCACATGTTAACACAAGTAAATCATCTGATACTAGATATTCATATTCACCAACATCCTAGTTGTGCCATATATATCATTCGTGTTCTCACTTGCTACTTGTTAAAATGGCACAAAAATTATCAGCTGCAGACAGGGACGTATGGTGGTGGCATATCTTGTACACTTTATGTAATCTGCTTCATTCTGGTGGAATGGGTGCTGGTGACTCGTTATGGTGTCTCTGTGGTTATGGGGTGAGCCCTGCTGGCGGATGCTCAGCTTAGGACCTAGGGGGACGCTGTGCTGGTCTTCTTGCAGGCGGTCCCTGCCCTGGCAGAGTGAAGACATTCAGTAAAAATCAATTTGTCTGAAGCAAAAAAAAATAAATAAAAACGGTCTCCATTCATTCTACTATTTTGATAGATAAACTAGGCTGGCACGAGATAGAGACCTTGCACCACCCACGGTTCCCTGTCAATTTTTAAATGTAAATTATTATTTGTGACAATATGATCCAGAGCATGTGTTCATCTTTCATACACACCTCAGCCTGACGGCCCAATGTTTGTCTTAGTTAAAAGTATAGTTGTTGCAATTATCAGATTGTTTTGTTCAGCCAGTGTATGGTTCCTGATCTTGTAAAAGCTTGTGTTCAATTTTGACTTAGACATTCATAATGGCTCTGTCGGTTGAAGGTTTACTTGTCTTTTATACTCGAGTATATGTGGCAACCTTTAAAATATTCATGCTTGTCATGTTGTTGCCTTAAACTCATTACGTGTACGTGCACAGGTTTGCCAGGAGGCAAAATCTTAAATGAGTGGGGGGTAGTGTTGTGGAATTGGGGGTCATGCTTACCATATCAGGATACAGGTATCACAGACACAATCTGAGTCCACCACTGGCTGAGTTGGTGTGTGTGTGTGTGTATTCTGTGAGGTGTATAGAATATGTTCTGGGTATAAAGTCACAATCAAGGGCAGTTTTAGCTCGCCTAGGGGATGTCCTAAGACACTATTAGCTGAAAGATTTCAAGCAACTTGGAGTCCCCCACCCACTCCCCTTATCAATGGGGTGATCGTTTCACCGATCCCAGTGTTACCTTATCACCGTTGGTGCTTCCGAAACCGTTGCACCGGTTGGTTATGGTCTTTAACATCTCTCGGTATCGGTAAATTCCAGCCAATCATAACGCTTTCCTTTTACCAGAATGACCGCTGACGTCATTTTCCTGGTTCTTTGAACCAAGCGTTCATTCCGGTCTTGTCTCTCGGGCTGAGAAGCAGCGACTCATCAAGATTTTATTACTTTTCCGCCTTTTTGACAGCTACCTTGACCTTCGAAATTTAAAAAAAGTGAGTCTGGAAGTCGTATTACTTCCGCTATGCTCTGTTTCATTCTTTCGTCGGGTGCATTGTGAAAATATTGAGTTTTTACGTGTTTTCGTGGCACTTTCCGACTTGGAATAATTTCGAGCATGGCTTATATCGGGGTCTAGATATATGACCGCGAGAGCTCGCGTTCTACCTTCAGTTTTTCACTTCAAAACAATTGCTGACCCAGTTTTACGACAGTCAACAGTTGGGGGAGCACATGGCTAATTCATATTCATAAATTTGACAGTTCCACGTGTCTTTGTTTACTTAAGCTAGGCGAGCTGAACTTCCCTACCCTCATATTTACTAGTCACCTGCTTGTTATTTTTAAGAATGATTGATGTGTTGTTTTATCGTCTTGTTGTGAAAATTAATGGCAGTTAACTTCATACATAAATACTTCTTGTTGAAAATGGTCTTCTTTTCTTTTGAAAGAGTTCTTTAAGCCCAGTGCCAGAGACTTTGAGTTTTGTCATCGTCAGATCTCAGTACTTTAGGCAGTTATTTAAATGACGGATGTCTGAGGTCATTTATTAACAGCCTTTATGTTTGATTTTTATTTAGCCTGAAGTTTGGTGACATTGTTCACAGTCTAAAGTTATGGGCCTTGCTGGTATGCTGGCGCATGTTCTAGAAAAATATTAAGGCGTCAGCGATTGGAGTGACATAGATATGGGCCTTGCATGAATGCTGGCGCATAAGTCATCTCGTATATCTCCATCGCAACCTCAAATGGACCACGCATAAAGGCTGGTGCATTCAGGATTCTGATTCATCCACTGTAGAAACCAGTCGTCCACCTTCTACCCACAATCAAGGTAGCACTGAGCGCGTATCACCTTAGCACTTCGGAAAGTGCTGGAAAGGGGAAAGGCGTTACACTAGTGAGTGCTTGGAATCCGTCGCCATTCTTCTTGCAATGCTCGGCCAAGCTGCTGCAGATTGTTCCAACGCTGCGGTTTGTTGCACACGCGGCGACCCAAGATATCCCAAATGTGCTCAATCGGCGACACATCGGGGGATTCGGATGGCCACGGCAGTGTCCTTACACATTGTTGTCTCAGAAATTCGACGGCAACACGGGCTCGATGTGGGCGTGCGTTGTCGTCTTGGAATTTACCCCCCTAGGATTTCAGTTAAATAAAGCAAATTCTCCTGATACCGAGGCCCTGTTTTTGGATTTACATCTATCTATTGTATATGGGTTTGTTTCGTGCCAAATTTATGATAAACGCGATGATTTTGATTTTAAGATTGTAAATTTTCCTTTTTTTGGATGGTGATGTTCCTCGTGCGCCATCCTATGGCGTTTATATTTCGCAATTAATTCGATATGCCAGAGTGTGTAATCATGTAACTGACTTCATTACTCTTAATAAATTGTGAACGGCTAAAATTCTAAATCAGGGTTATCGGTACCATAAACTACGCAAAGCCTTTTCAAAATTTTATAGACGCTATTCTGATTTAATTTCAAAATTCAATATTGGACTTAAATCTCTTCTGCAACATCGGAACCCGAATTTTATGGTGACTTAGAATATAAATTCAGAAAAATATATAACCACAATGACTTCAGCACCCAATTTCGTAAAATCATTCTTCGATATAAAAAGATTGGGTACAACATGGATGTTATACGACAGACTGCATGCATGATAGTTAACCCAATCACGGTTGACAAGTTTGCTTCCCTCTTTAATTGCACGCCGGTTGGTCAGGCCTCAGATTCTATGACGGTTCCAACGTAAAGGCTTATTGAGAATAAGACCGATCTAATTCAAGGTAATGTTGGTTGGTGCCTGATGCTCTGTCCCTGGTCGGGCCCATCGGAGTCTAACTGTTGGTTTTCTTTTGCTCCAGCATTTTAGTGATTTCTTGCTGTCGAGTCCTCACCGTTGTCTCACCTCTGTGGTTGTTTTATTATTTGTGTGCACTTGTTGCACTGATGAGTTAAGAGGCCTTCATGCGGACTGAGCAAATTATTTGTCTAAATCACGACGGAAGCAAGGGCGAGGATTGAGGCCACGTAAAATCGATTTAAGCCCCCCCTCCCCAATCCCACCCCGGTGGGATTCGTTTCCGCTGACCGTTCCAAGGCGGTTCTTCTGTCCCGGTTTATTTTCGTTATGTTTTTTTTTTGTGTGTATGTGTCGCTTATGTTATCTTATTTTGGATAGCCTATTGGCCATTTTGTGGGAAAGTAACTGTCCTTTTGGCTTTCCGCTGTTGGTGTTTCCATTAGGGTCTGTTGTTTCATGTTTGTGTGTCTTTCCCTTTGGTGTCTCTGATGGGAGCTGTGAGTTAATTGTATCGATATCTGATCATTGCCTCCGCTTCTATTTTAGCTCACCTGTCACGTAGTGACGAGGTGAGCTTTTGGGATCACTTTTCGTCCGTCGTCCGTCGTGCGTGCGTGCGTGCGTCCGTCCGTCCGTAAACAATTTCTTCAAACGACATCTCCTCCTAAACCACTAATCGGATTTTGACCAAACTTCACAGGAATGATCCTTAGGTGGTCCCCTTTCAAAGTTGTTCAAATGGTTCCGGTCCGTTGCACATATAGGTCACAGGAGCCAAAAATATATTTTTTTTCACTGAAAACTTAAAAAATCTTCTTCTCTGAAACCGCAAGGCCCAGGACTTTGATATTTGGTATGAAGCTTCATCAAGTGGACCCCTACCAAGATTGTTCAAATTATAGTGCTGGGCCAAAAATGCCCCCGCACATGGGCCCTTTGGTTTTACATGGGCTTATATAGGGAAAATCTTTAAAAATCTTCTTCTCTGAAACCGCAAGACCCAGGTCTTTGATATTTGGTATGAAGCTTCATCTAGTGGACCCCTACCAAGATTGTTCAAATTATAGTGTTGGGGCCAAAAATGCCCCCGCCCCGGGGCCCTTTGGTTTTACATAGGCTTATATAGGGAAAATCTTTAAAAATCTTCTTCTCTGAAACCGCAAGGCCAAGGTCTTTGATATTTGGTCTGAAGCTTCATGTAGTGGACCCCTACCAAGATTGTTCAAATAATAGTGCTCGGGCCAAAAATGCCCCCGCCCTGGGGCCCTTTTGTTTCACATGGGCTTAAATACAATGTAGGGAAAATCTTTTAAAATCTTCTTCTCTGAAACCACAAGGCCCAGATCTTTGCTATTTGGTATGAAGCTTCATCTGGTGGACCCCTACCAAGATTGTTCAAATTATAGTGCTGGGGCTAAAAATGCCCCCACTCCGGGGCCCTTTGGTTTTACATAGATTTATATAGGGAAAATCTTTAAAAATCTTCTTCTCTGAAACCACAAGGCTTAGGTCTTTGATATTTGTTATGAGGCTTTAGCTAGTGGACCTCTACCAAGATTGTTCAAATTATAGCCCTGAGACAAAAAATGCCCCTGCCATGTGGCCCTTTGGTTTTACATAGCTTTATATAGGGAAAATCTTTAAAAATCTTCTTCTCTGAAACCACAAGGCTTAGGTCTTTGATGTTTGTTATAAAGCTTCAGCTTGTGGACCTCTACTAAGATTGTTCAAATTATAGCCCTGGGGTCAAAAATGCCCCTGCTCCAGGGCCCTTTAGTTTTACATAGACTTAATATCGCGAAAATCTTGAAAAAATATTCTTCTCTGAAACCACAAGGCTTAGGTCTTTGATATTTGTTAAGAAGCTTCAGCTAGTGAATCTCTATCAAGATTGTTCAAATTATAGCCCTGAGACCAAAAATGCCCCCGCCACGTGGCCCTTTGGTTTTACATAGACTTATATAGGGAAAATCTTTAAAAATCTTCTTCTCTGAAACCACAAGGCCCAGGTCTTTGCTTTTTGGTATGAAGCTTCATCTAGTCGACCCCTACCAAGATTGTTCAAATTATAGTGCTGGGGCCAAAAAAGCTCCCGCACCAGGGCCCTTTAGTTTTACATAGGCTTATATAGGGGAAATCTTTACAATCTTCTTCTCTGAAACTGCAAGGCCCAGGTCTTTGATATTTGATGAAAAATTTCATCTAGTGGACCTCTATCAAGATTGTTCAAAATATGGTGCTGGGGACAAAAATGGCCCCTGCCCGACACCCTTTGGCTTTACATAGACTTATATAGGGAAATCTTTAAAAATCTACTTCTCTGAAACTGCAAGGCCATGGTCTTTGATATTTGGTATGGAGCTTCATCTAGTGAACCTTTACCAAGATTGTTCAAAGAATAGCCCTCGGGCCATTATGCCCCTGCCCCGGGCCCTTTGGTTTTACATAGACTTATATAGAGATAATCTTTGAAAATCTTCTTCTCTGAAACAGCAAGGCCCAGGTCTTTGATATTTGGTGTGAAGCTTCATCTAGTGGACCTCTATCAAGATTGTTTAAATTATAGCCCTGAGGCCAAAAACACCCTAGCCCTGGGGCCATTTGGTTTTACGTAGGCTTATGTAGGGAATATCTTTAAAAAAAAAAAACCTTCTTCTCTGACACCGCTAGGCCCAGGTCTTTGATATTTGGTGTGTAGCTTAATCTAGTAGACATTTGCCAAGATTGTTCGAATTATAGCCTTTGTTGATGTTTGGTCTGAAGCTTCACCTTTTTAGACCTCCCTCAACAGTATGCACATTATAACCCTGGGGTCAATAATGGCCCTCCCAGGGGCCCACTTGTTACTCTATGGATCAGGTGAGCGATCCAGGGCCATCATGGCCCTCTTGTGTTTTACATTAGGATCACTTTTGGTCTGTCATCCATGCGTTAACAATTTCTTCAAACGACATCTCCTCCTAAACCACTGATCAGATTTTGACCAAACTTCACAGGAATGATCCTTAGGTGGACCCCTTTCAAAGTTGTTCAAATGGTTCTGGTCCGTTGCACATCTCGGTCACAGGAGCCCTTTGGTTTTGCATGGGCTTATATAGGGAAAATCTTTAAAAATCTTCTCTAAAACCACAAGGCCAAGGTCTTTGATATTTGGTATGAAGCTTCATCTAGTGGACCCCTACCAAGATTGTTCAAATTCTAGGGCTGGACCCAAAAATGACCCCGCCCTGGGACCCTTTGGTTTTGCATGGGCTTATATAGGGAAAATCTTAAAAAATCTTCTTCTCTAGAACTGCTATGCCTAGGTCTTTGATATTTGGTATGAAGCTTCATCTAGTGGACCCCTACCAGGATTGTTCAAATTCTAGTGTTGGGGCCAAAAAATGCCCCCGCCCCGGGGCCCTTAGGTTTTACATGGGCTTATATAGGGAAAATCTTTAAAAATCTTCTACTCTTAAACCACAAGGCCCAGGTCTTTGATATTTGGTATGAAGCTTCATCTAGTGGACCCCTACCAAGATTGTTCAAATTATAGTGCTGGGGCCAAAATGCCCCCGCCCCGGGGCCCTTTGGTTTTACATAGACTTGTATAGGGAAAATCTTGAAAAATATTCTTCTCTGGAACAACAAGGCCTAGGTCTATGATATTTGGTATGAAGCTTCATCTAATGGACCTCTACCGTGTTTGTTCAAATTATAGCCCTGAGACCAAAAATGCCCCCGCCTCGGGGGCCCTTTGGTTTTACATAGACTTGTATAGGGATAATCTTTAAAAATTTTCTTCTGTGAAACCATAAGGCCTAGGTCTTTGATATTTGTTGCGAAATTTCATCTAGTGGACCTCTATCAAGATTGTTCAAATTATAGCCCTGGGGCCAAAAATGCCCCCGCCCCGAGACTCTTTGGTTTTACATGGACTTATACGGGGAAAATCTTTAAAAATCTTCTTCTCTGAAACTGCAAGGCCAGGTACTTTCATATTTGGTGTGAAGCTTCATCTAGTCGACCTCTATCAAGATTGTTTAAATTAAAGCCCTGGGGCCAAACATGCCCCCACCATGGGACCATTTGGTTTTACATAGGCTTATGTTGGGAATATCTTTAAAAAAATCTTCTTCTCTGACACCGCAAGGCCCAGGTCTTTGATATTTGATGTGTAGCTTCATCTAGTGGACCTTCGCCAAGATTGGTCAAATTATAGCCTTTGTTTATATTTGGTATGAAGCTTGACCTTTTTAGACCTCCCTCAACATTATGTACATTATAGCCCTGAGGTCAATAATGGCCCTCCCCGGGGCCCACTTGTTACTCTATGGATCAGGTGAGCGATCCAGGGCCATCATGGCCCTCTTGTTTATTATATACCAAGTCACCATAAAATTAGGGTTCCGATAGACATTGTGCAGAAGAGATTTATGTCCAAGTCTTCGACCGTGTGTATCGCTTTTTGTTTATAGTCAATTGGCCATTTTGTGGGAAAGTAACTGTCCTTTTGGCTTTCCGCTGTTGATCGTTTGTGTGTCTTTCTCTTTTGTGTCTCTGATGGGAGCTGTGGGTAAATTGTATCGATTCCTGATCATTGCCTCCACTGCTTTGTTGGTCTAGTTTGTATTGGCGAAATAGTATACACTGATTACCGTCAAATGGGCTATATCTTAAGCCTTCAGGACATTACCACCAACTAAAGAACGTTGACTGTTCGTTCACGAGTGTAAAAAAAAGAAAAAAAAAACATTCCGGAAAGCCTATTTATTTTACCATTAACCACATTAAGGACAAATCAATAAGTCCTGTTCTCGCCATGCACCGCTACTTGAAATTTCGACCAGCGCGTTGTTTTCTGTCATGCGGATGCATCACCAGCCACTAGATACCAGTTCTCATTAGACTATCTTAGTGTATATCGCAGCGCTGTTTTCCATCGTCATTATACAAGAACCATTCATTTCGTACCGGCCGAGCAACTTCTTTTGCAATGTCGGGGACTAACAGCGAAACAACCCAGCGCATAGGACGGTGAAAGTCGTATGCCTCTCGAATTTTTATAAGATCAGTTAGTCGTTGATCACCATTCTAATATGCATGTACTCATCTAAATGTCATTTCAGATGCTTGGATTGTTGGTGATTGCTTAATTCATTACTCTGCTACCAGGGTCAAATTCCTAGAATCCCAATGTTATTATTATTATTATATTGCAGTTGTTTTTACATTCAAATGGCCTGCCTTCGACCGATAAAATTACTATGTTAAACAGTAATGCTTCATTTATGCATGTTTAAATGGAAGTTGTATATATGTTATTTACACACATTCATACTTCATTGAATAAATATTGTTTAAACCGAAAACATTTAACCCCAAAATATCAGAACATTTGTCACAATTTAAAACAAAATCAGTGATATATCCTCATTTATAGAAAAAAAATCCCGAAAATATCCCCAGGCAAATTAGTAAACTATGAAACATTTTAATAAACCTCGCCAAACGAGGAATTAAATTATAAAAAGTCACTTAATTATATCACACTTATTTAAATTAAAAAAATAAAGAAAGAATTAATTGGTGTCAGGTAGCAATAAGGAATGTTTCGCCTTGGTTCGTGCAAGGAAAGTGGGCTTTTATGGAATATAAACTTGAAACTTTGATTAAAACGTAGACTACATGAATAATTCATGAAAAAAGAAGAAGTTAGTAGTGGGGATTTAATGAAAATGTTTTTATATAAAAGGTAAACATGGGCGTCTGTTAATTATAAAAATTAGATGTTCAAAACGTTCCATGTTTTCGGTGTCCGAATCACATTATAAAATCTGTGTATGATGTGGATTTAATTTATACAGTCATATATGCACTACCTACTATCAAAAATCCTCCAACTTCATACCTGCACAGAGTTTTTTTTTCAGGTAGAAAGATGGAAATTTTGACAAAAACGTGACAACAGTATTTATTATTATTATTATTATTATTATTATTATTCTGCTAAAGGTTTTTGAGAACATTTTGATGCACCGTGAGCTTTTTAAATCAAATCCATTTTTAGGGTATAAAGATAAATATTTTCGCAGAAAAAACTAACTTGTTCATTATACATCCCGTGTGAAACTTGATGGCCTTTAATATTTGGTACGTAGCTTTATCTGAGGACGTTTACCAAGACTTTCAAAGTATTGCCTTGGGGTCAAAAATGGCTCTGTCTCATTGGGTCGGTTATTCTACAAAAATCAAATTGCATTGACTTATGTAGAGAAATACTTCAACATTCTTCTTGTTTGAAAATATAAGGCCCAGGCCTCTGATATTTGGCAAGAAGCTTCATATTGTAAACTTTTCTCAAGATTAATAAAAGTACAGCTATGGGGTGAAAATGGCCCCACCCCAGTCATTTTTAGCTCACCTGAACACAAAGTGATCATGTTGACATATCTTGATAACTGACATCGTCCGCCCGTCTAATGTATGGATCTGTAATAGCAAACTTTTTGTAAATTGCTCATCATGGAATTTGCAGTTGTTTTTTTTTTCTGAAAAAATATGTATTTTTTTACAGGGAAAAATGAAACTTTTGAAACGTCTTAAAGTTCCACAAGGTTTACTCTGTGGTTATTTGATTTTTTGTGTTCACGGAGCTGTTGCACTGATGAGTTAGGAGGCCTTCATGCGGACAGAACAAATTATTTGTCTAAATCGCGACAAAAGTAAGGGCGAGGATTGTGGCCACGTAAAATCGATTTAAGCCCCCCAGTGGAATTCTTTCCACTGACCGTTCCAAGGCAGTTCTTCTGTGGCGGTTATTTATGTTGTTGTTTGTTACTACTTACTGTGTGTATCACTTGAGTCTTTTTATTTTGGATGGTCATTTGGCCATTTTGTGGGAAAGTAACTGTCCCTATGGCCAGCCTTTGTTTAGGTTTCCATTATGGTCTGGTCGCTTCATGTTTGTGTTTCTTTCCCTTTGGTGTCTTTGGTGGGTGGAGTAAGTTAATTGTATCGATTCCTGATCCTTTTTTTACTTCTACATTACTAATACCCATATTTATACCTTTTTACAGCAAAACATTTTCAAGAATCCTTACCAATAAGTTTTTAAAGGAGTTATTCCTGTTTTCCAAGACAAATGTCTGTGCAGGTATGAGTTGTTGGAGTTTGATGTCTCCTTGACAGTAGTTAGTGCACATCTGGCAATATAAACTGGTCTAACATCATACAGTATACTTGTCAAAAATTATATATTTTGAGTGTTTTTTTTTCTGTTAAAGGAGCAATTTCGTACCCTGATACATGGAACTTTTTAACTGATACATGTACCCCTATATAACGTTTGTTTTTTACATCAAAACATTTTCACGAATACTCAACGCTAATTAAAAAATATTCCCGTTTCCTGCGTTTTGTGTGTGAGTGTGTGTGTGTGTGTGTGTTTTTTTTTTTTTTGTTTTTTTTTTCAAAATTTCCATGTTTCTATCCCCCAAAACGAAAACTTTTTTATGCACATATCAAGCTGAAACTTTTAAAATTGCTACAAGATACCAGTTAATTAATTGGATACCAGTTAATTAACATTAATTAATTAATTAATTAATTTGTTTATTGGTGGGGTAGGGCGTGTTTATTCAAATTTTGAACATTTGACCGCCCCGAAGCACCTACCACCCAAATGAATTTTGAGGAATATTTTGAAGATTGTTTTAAGCTTGGACACCTCACTGATTTTGAAAATAGTGACACCTGTTTTCCAGGAATTTGTATGAGGTTAAAGGCATTTATTCTTGATTATTGGGGACTATCATTTCATTACATAATATTATGTAGCCCTTAAGATATATCCTCTGCCCTACTGTTACAAGAATAAATGCCTTTATGCGACAATTTTGACTAACATGAGTAGCCTAAAAGTTGAGGATGAGTAGCCATGAGTTGAGGATGAAAACCGCCCTTCATTTAATCACTAAAATCATTAAAGATACAACAGCAGACTGATTGAAGTACTTCTCCAAGTGCCTTCCTAAAACAGTCGAGTTTGCAAGTATAAATGATAGGGTTTATGGCAGAATTGAGCGTTAAGAATATACATGCTATAACACGGACGTTCACTGGAAGTATAACGTCTGTAAATCTCTCCACGGCAAATACCACAATGAATGGCAAAACGCAGATGTCGAAAACACACAGAACCAGTCCTGAAATAGAAACAATAAGAACCAACATGAGGAAAGCATATCTGTGTGATCATAGTGCATTCTTTCTTATCTCCAGAATTGTTATTTCTCTTATGAAAATGTTTGATATTTTGCTTATAGGTAGTCCAAACAAAGGTTGTGGGTGCTCGTTAGAACCGCCTCATTGTGGTGGTTCTTACGAGTACCACAACCTATGACTCGGAATAGAAACAATAAAAATAATGAATACTTCTCAAAACCCCGTTTTTTGTTCTATACAATAATGTGGGATCTACAGGGGACTTGTTATGGCGGTGGTTTCAGCAAAATCAAGGTGACGTGCGATGAGCTAGCGTACATGCATGACAAAGAGCAAACCAGACAATTTAAGCTGGGGTCTCAAATCTGCAATCTCAAACACGCATTTTGAATTCATTTTACGTGAGGCCCTGTATCTATAAAAATGACTTTATTTCTTAGATTAAGGAAAATTGGGTCTCAGGAGAGCTCCTTGGTTTACTCCTTGCTCAGACGTATACCCTTTACACAAATTATCAGTCTTAAAAAATATTCAATAATGTTCATCGTAATATTGAAGGGCTTTGTACGTCTCCCCGTACATCAACCATAGTGCAGTTTATATTTAACTTTTGGTCCTTTGAGATCATCGTGAATATTCTGATAAATCAGAAAAAAATTATTTGTTTAGACTCATTCTTGACAGGTTTTTAATTATTTGGACCCCATTTTGATTTATATCAGTCTTTGAATCGACTGCCTATTCGAAATTCGCAAAATTGCAGTATGTTTCCTCTGGCTTTGTTTGCCGGATCATTACAGGGTCACTGATGAGGCTTTATAAGCCGAAACTACGTAGTATGACCCATCTTCTTTCTTATGAATGTTTTCATTGCTCTTAAAGGAACTCATTTTTGATTTTTCTTTATCAAGGAGTATTTTAAAATCATGAACTCATTTGTTTTCGTTTCTGTATTCATATTATAAAATATTTTACTTTAAAAATGTCTAAAATTTTAGTCAAAAAATTGAAAGGACTGAATTCATTTCCAAAACTAGGCATGTTCCCATTCTTGTCAACATATATTTTTTTCTAAGTAATATGCGAATTATGTCTTCTCACGATGTGTGAAATAGCATGGAATTTTGAAACCGGTAACATACATATAATACCCATTATATGTGCTTATGTTGGTTTTGAGCAAGATTGCTATTTTTTTTGTTTCAAAAAATATAAAAAAGACATGAAAAATATAAACTATTACATTAACTAAGTCAGTCATATTATATAGCTACTGCAGAGCAACCACAATCCTCTAAAATATTGATTTTAAAATAATTAGCAAAATTTGGCCTTTGTCATTTAACTGTCAGTCAGAATATCAGACATGGTGACGCATTACTTGTGCTAATCTATGGTTGTTTTGCTTCTACAGAAGTACGGTCATTTCGAGCCTCATTCAAACAAGAATGATAAAATTCTGGACAAGTGCCTATCATCTTCTGAGATAAATGTATACGCCCAACACTTTCTTAATAGTACGTGTATGCACCCAACAAAGGTTACCTATTTTTCTCTGTATTCACACATGTTTTGATTTCACTTTATATTCATCTTATTTTATATAAGCAATTGTAAAATACATAGTGACTGTCTTTGAAGACTTAGATCAGTAGTCAATTTAGCACTGAAGCTTTCCTATTCTTCTGTTTTGTGTTTTAGGTCACCTTCTAAGGTTTCTTTCAGATTTTATCGAGTGTTTCTTTTTTCATCCTTGTTTGCTTCACGTGTGAGGTGAAATATTTTCGTCTTGTCTAGCAATTAAGGTGTAACTATACCAAATTTAGTGACACAGAGGCCTTTCTGATATTCAATCTTCGTCAGTGTGTCTAAACCCCAAAGTTTTGAAACCGAAAGGGATGATGGACAAGACCCGGCAAGCACAGCACATCCCCCTCCGAACACACACCGACCGACGTAGCTCATGAGACATGTCAGCTGGAGGCATCAGGCAAGAGACGCCCGATCCAGATAGGCGTCCCCCACCGAGCCAACATCAGCAAACATGGCCAACGCTCCACGGAAGTCCCGGCCATCAGGAAGCAGATGTCCAAAGTAGCGAGACTTGCAATATTTAAAATATAACAAAACGTGGCAACCAAATCCGCTAAGATACATGTCTCACCTGACACGTCAGCCTTAGTTTCAGAAAAATTAGATTTTATAATGCAAAAATTAAATATATAATATAGTTATTTAAATCAGTGCTTGAGTGCTGACGCCAACACCGCAGTATTGTTGAAGCTATGCATAAAACAGCCAATAAAACACTATTTTTATGAATGCATTTCATATTTGTGTTCAAAAATCTTGCTTTAGATTTTTTTTTAGTTCAATGGTTAATTTATCACTGTTCTGGGTAGGTAGAACACTAAAGTTAAAGCTGTAAATTCTTTCAGCCTATGGTTCTTGTAACACATATTTTCTGCTTTTGACTTCAATCATTCACTATTCGCTTAGTATTTTTTAGTAAACAAGCTAAAGGCTTTCTTTTCTGTAAAGCTGTAAAATATTTTTGAAAGAAAACTGTATGTTTGCTGTATGTAGGGAGTTATGTTTGTAAATAACATTTTAGGGTTGATGTTTCACTCATATGTGGAAAATTTACATCCTTTATGTGTGCCATTTCTTTAAAGAGAACTAATCACATTTTGGAATTGGCAGTCATTTTAATAATGTAACTGTACAGTCAATCATCTAGGTGTAACTGTTTAGAACAACAGCTCAGTTGTTGTCTTCAAATATTCAACTGTTCCCATTTTGTACTTCTGAGTAGAAAGGCAGTTAGTGCTATCATGGTTCCACCTCTTGCTTAGTTACAGACTTTTGATGAAGCTAAACAGGTTGCTGTATCAACAAAACTTTAGTGAATATATTTCATTGTTGAATTGTTATATATATTGTGATTTGCTATTCTTACTGTCCTCACTGTTGCTATCCTATCTATTGCTTTGAGCGACAGAGCATTTCATGTTGATGACATATCTGTGAATAGTTTTTATTGTTGTACTTTTGTTCATTCCTATACCTTGTGTAATTAACTTTTTGAAATAGTGTCATTATTTTATGCTTTAGACAGAGAGCCTTTCAATTTCGGAACTGTATTTTCTCTTTTGCATTAAATACTATTTGAGTGCATTTCTGAATTGCTCCTCATTCTTTTGTGTCTTATTTTTTCATCTACTGTTACTTTAAACTTATTACTTGAACCTTTGTAGTTTGAATCATTTTGTATGAATTTATGTTGGTTTACCTGTCGGTTTTCATTAAGTGTGACTTAATGACAGATAACGTTTTGTGGGTCAGTAAAATTGCAAGCACTCTATGTTTTTCTTTTATTATCTCTATCTTTATTCCTTCTTTATGTTTTGGCTAAATGGGACCAGCTCAGTCACTGGCCAAGAAGTCCTAGTTCCGACTGTGTACCAGTGTCATTTGTACTTGGCCTGACACTGACACGCGGTATGCGGACCATACTGAACCAGGGGGACATTAGTTTTCAGTAGCTGCCGTTAGAACGTATCATATGCTCACAGACATGGCACTTGCTCTGATCCGTGCTGGTGGCTCAGTGCAGTTGCCATGTTAGCGATACTTGCACTTGGCTGGAAAAATGATAATGCTGATTCTCAGTCGAACTACTCAGCCGGTGTGAGTAGCTATTCAGTCAGCCAGTGTGACTGATTCAGTCTAGCTACTCAACCCGCGTGAGTATCTATCCAGTCAGCCAGTGTGACTGATTTGCCTTTAAACCCAGCTACTTAGCCAGTGTGAGTAACTACCCAGTCAGCCAGTGTGACTGAGTGTGACAGCAGCATTACCATGAAGTTCCAAAGTATCCGCAGTCTCTTAGAGCTACATGAAAAGCGAGAATATGCTCCAGGCTGCTGTAGCCTGGTAGAACTTGGATGTTTGGTAAAATGAAATGAAATTCCCCATTATTTTGTATGAAATAATGTCATTGTTTGATGTTTGGTCAATACATATTTCATCACATAGCATCTTTTGAGAAACTTTTTGTTCTCATTGTTCCCATTTGCTGCTTAGCGTGGAGATATATAACTATTTATGAACCCATGATATGCCAAAATACATTAAGAGCATAGTTAGAACCTAATCAAGGTTGTTTTGCATATTTTGAATAGTTTCCCAAATATGGCTTGGCTGATTTGATGTCCAAAACCAAGTTGTTACCGGTTTCAAATTTTTATGAAATTTTGCGACAATAATTTGCGCATGTGTGGCCTATTTTTATATTAAAATGATAGGGTTGACAAGAACTGCAACTGAGAAAAAATAGAGTTCTAAGCCTTTTCTAAGTTTTATAGACGTCATTCTGATTTGGTTTCAAAATTCAATGTTGGACTTAGAACACTTCTGCAACATGGCCTATCGGAACCCGAATTCTATGGTGACTTAGTATATAAATTTAGAAAAATACCTGCCTGTAATGACTTTAGTACCCAACCAGTGCTTCAGCTGAAGTGCACGACCCGCCGGATGCTTTTAGCTTTTTGAGTGTTACCATATATGGGTATGGCGGCCATTTTGGTCATGTGACCTGGACCTAAAACGGTTCCCCCAATAAATGCGCCTTATCGTAAGGAGCTAAAATATATCTTATACTTTAGTACTGTATTCTGAATCGGTTGCAGGATAAAATGCATTCTCACTTTTCCAATACCAAAACATATGTGTCAAAGTTTGACCTAGGCACAAAGAAGGTCAAGGTCAACCCAGGGTCATCATTTTAGCAATTTATGATGGGCCTACGTCCCAGATGCTATTTATCAAGTTTCGTGGAAATCTGCCCAGTGGTTCTGGAGAAGACCTGAAGGGTTTTTACCATATATGGCTTGGCGGCCATTTTGGTCATGTGACCTGGACCCAATGAGCAAATTTTGCTTTCCCCCATCCCATAGAGGCTCCATATGAAATTTGACTTTAATCGGCACAACGGTTTCCGAGGAGAAGCAGTTCGAAAATTTTCACATTTTTCGCCTCGGCGAGGCTATACTAAATGGAATGTAATATTCCGCAAGTTCATTGGTTAGATCTCATTGATATCTATCAGTATGCCAAAAATTGTTTAAATATTCCAACAAAAGCATATGTGTCAAAGTTTGACCTAGGCACAAAGAAAGTCAAGGTCAACCCAGGGTCACCATTTTAGCAATTTATGATGGGCCTACGTCCCAGATGCTATTTATCAAGTTTCGTGGAAATCTGCCCAGTGGTTCTGGAGAAGACCATTTTGAAGGGTTTTTACCATATATGGCTTGGCGGCCATTTTGGTCATGTGACCTGGACCCCATTGAGCAAATTTTTGTTTCCTCCATCATATAGAGGCTCCATATGAAATTTGACTTCAATCGGCCCAACGGTTTCCGAGGAGAAGCAGTTCGAAAATTTTCACATTTTTCGCCTCGGCGAGGCTATACTAAATGGAATGTAATATTTCGCAAGTTCATTGGTTAGATCTCATTGATATATATCAGTATGCCAAAAATTGTTTAAATATTCCAAGCGGTTAAGTCACTATCACCAATTTTCACAAACGGGTTACGGACGGACGGACAGACAGACCATATATGGCTTGGCGGCCATTTTGGTCATGTGACCTGGACCCCAAGAGCAAATTTTGGTTTCCCCCATCCCATAGAGGCTCCATATGAAATTTGACTTCAATCGGCCCAACGGTTTCCGAGGAGAAGCAGTTCGAAAATTTTCAAATTTTTCGCCTCGGCGAGGCTATACTAAATGGAATGTAATATTTCGCAAGTTCATTGGTTAGTTCTCATTGATATATATCAGTATGCCAAAAATTGTTTAAATATTCCAAGCGGTTAAGTCACTATCACCAATTTTCACAAACGGGTTACGGACGGACGGACAGACAGACCATATATGGCTTGGCGGCCATTTTGGTCATGTGACCTGGACCCCAAGAGCAAATTTTGGTTTCCCCATCCCATAGAGGCTCCATATGAAATTTGACTTCAATCGGCCCAACGGTTTCCGAGGAGAAGCAGTTCGAAAATTTTCACATTTTTCGCCTCGGCGAGGCTATACCAAATGGAATGTAATATTTCGCAAGTTCATTGGTTAGATCTCATTGATATCTATCAGCATGCCAAAAATTGTTTAAATATTCCAAGCGGTAAAGTCACTATCACCAATTTTCACAAACGGGTTACGGACGGACAGACAGACTGACAGAATGACAGAATGACACGGTGATTTTAGGGCACTCCTAGAAATCAACCGACTTCAGTCGGTCGCTTTTTCTGCGGGTCGTGCAATTTCGTAAAATCGTTCGTCGATATATAAAGATTGGGTACAACATAAATGTTATAAAACAGACTGCATGCATGGTGGTTAACCCAATCACGGTTGGTAACTTTGCTTCCCTCGTTGATTGCACACCGGTGGGTCGGGCTTAAGATTGTATGACGGTTCCAGCGTAAAAGTATAAATGGAACTTTATTTTATTTTAGTCTTCTTTATGTTGGTTGGCGCCTGATGCTCCGTCTTTGGTCGGGCCCCTCGGAGTCTAACTGTTGGTTTTCTTTTGCTCCAGCAATTCTGTTGTTGTATGCTGTTGAGTCCTCAACCTTGTTTCATCTCTGTAGCTTTTTGATTTGTATGTTCTCGGAGATGTTACACTGATGAGTTAGGAAGCCTTCATGCAGACTAAACAAAATTAGTGTATACCGCGACAGAGGTAAGGCAAACAGATAAAGGAGGAAATGCATCTTTAGAACAAAGGACCCATCCTAGGCTACAACTGTGCATAATATTGTTAGATTCTGTGCGTGGGCAGAGTCCTATGTAAATTTACTATAAGCTAATACTTCGCGTTTGTCATGCTCATAAATATTAAAATGTTAACAGCGACACATTTGAGATATTGAAAACAGTTTTATAAACCCATGTATGTCCAGTGCATTTAAAATGAACACAGGCAAATATTGCAGGCCCAGATCAGTCGCCGTCTGCTTGAAGTATAGCATTCTTAGCTCACCTGATCCAAAAGCTCCGGAGGAGTTTATAGGGTGACAGCCTCTGTCGTCGTCCGTCGGCTGTCGTCCATACTTTCAAACTAGGATATCTTTGCAGACTGCAAACAGTTATCTGTAGCATGTATTTGGTGGGGGAAAGTTTGCATATACATTTTAGGAAAATGGTCTAGAACTTTGGTTACTAAGACATCTGATTGTCCCATAGGCTTACTATGGGAAAATGCTTGTGAACAGCGTAGCTTCTTCATTTTTGCTGGATCTTAATGAAACTTGCAGATAACAATGGCATGGATAGAATCCCGGACGAGTTCAAATATGGGCCAGTACGGGCCAGTAATTGCAGAGTTACGTGCCCTTTATTCACAGAAATGGCCGTTTTTGGCCTTGTGAACAGCATAGCTTCTTTACTTTTTGTCGGATCTTAATGAAACATGCAGATGACAATAGCATGCATAAAACCTCAGAAGAGCTTGAAAAGGGGTCAGGTCGGACCAATAATAGCAGTTAACGTTTCCTTAATTCTCGAAAATGGCCATTTTTGAACTTGTGAACAGAGTAGTTTCTTCATTTTTATCTTTATGAAACTTGCAGACAACAATTACATGCATAAAATCTCGGACGAATTCGAAAATGGATCAGATCGGACCAACAGAGCAGAGTCACGCCTCCTTGATTTTGAAAAAAGGTCATTTTTTACTTTGTGGCTTCTTCAATGAGGCGATTATAAGGAGTACACACAACATAACTTTATTCTATATAAGATAGACTTCAGGTTAACAAGTCCGTGAAATGAGGACCCCTCTAAACCCCACTTTCTATAAACCCCACTTTCTATAGTGAAAATCTGGGGTTTACGGAGGTATAATTTTCTTATTTTTGCCCCAAGATATGGTTTGTGTGTACTCGTTAACCAACAACCTATGTTTGCAGTATTTATAAGAAGAATATCACGATTTTTTATCAGAAAAGTAGGAGGGGTGAAAAAATGCACTTTGTCGTACGGGTGTGTTATCGTAATGAAATATCATTCAAATTATGTATTCTGATCTGGCGTAATAATCCACTCTAAGTGGCTGAAACCACCCCTATCTTGAACAGTGTTTTTATGAACCCCAAAATTTTACCGTATTTTACTCTGTTGAAACAAACACACATGCAAAATCGGCCACGGACCTGAAATGGCCAAAGCATTCATTGAATATTTACCTACTGCCATGAGAGCTTTACGTTGGTTTCCTTGCGCTCTTACGTTTACTTTGAACTCTTCAACCTTGTATATGTTGCTTTCACTGGCGGCTTTAATAGCTGAGCTTGTGTAGGTATATTTTGGCTCTTCAACAGTTTCGTCGTTTCTACTGTTGACCATTCCATCAACTTCCTCCGTCTTGTTTTCATCTTTTCTCAAAATAGTTTGGTTCCCATGATCGAAATATAAATATTTAGTGCTCCCTACAAAGTTGTTGGATTCTTCATTAGGAATTTCAGTTTTATTGAATGTGTATGTGTTTGTTGGTAATTCTGGTTTCCTCTCAGGTGCATATAACATATTCTGGTTTTCTTTCAAATTCAGAACACCGTCTGAATATGTTCGGCGCAACTGTAAAATTTCACATTGAGATTTACCATACTGATAAGCTGTTGTATCACTGCTGCTACATTTTGATATATGTATACTGTACAATTTCGTGGAGAGTTTTGGTATATCGTTGTGCTTGTAGCAACACAGTTTGATAATAATCATCATTGAAACAGCATTTGTGATCAAGAATGGTACCGAATACAACATAAGCGCATAGCTAAGAAGAGACATGTATCGGTCTTGAAATATTCCGGACACGGAGCACACGGTTGTAGTGGGCTTGTGTGTGCCCAAATGTATGCTAACTGAAACCGTTAGAATTAAAGTAAACGCCCAGACCAAACTGAGATAGAGCAACATAAACTTATATCTTATCGGGGCTACAGTTGGTCTTTTTAGTCGCGACACAGTAACTAAGCGGTCAATGCAAATCCCCAGAATATGAAACACAACAGCCCCCTGTGCACATCCGAAGAATACATATCTGAAAATACACATCTCGAAATGTGTTCTTATGCCCATTCTCGTGATAAATACGGGTAGAGTTGAAAGTCCAGCAATTAAATCAGTGATACTAAGGGTCAAAATATTAAAACAGAAATTAGTTTTCATAAGATCGCGTCGTTTTTTAAAGAAGCACACAAGAACAAGGAAATTTGATCCAATAATCCAAAGACTTATGAGCATACTTAACGCTGCGTAGACTGGTGATAATCTCAGTAGAGTAGGCTCCTCAGTCGCGTTTGTCATAGTAGTACCGCTGTACCCCGTCGTATTCAAATGCATTCTGAACTAGAATTCCGTCAGAAAACAAAAGTGGCTGTTTTGTTCATGAGTCTTTAAGATATTCCTCCCCATAACGCAAACACCCCTATATAATTTTGACCCCGTAAACCCCGCTTTTATATAGTAAAACTTGGGTTTACAGGGTTATATAATATTTTTTCTTAATTCTGCTCAAAAACATAGATTGTGGGTACTCATTAGAACGGCCTCATCGAGGCGGTTCTAACGAGTACCCACAATCTATGTTTTGAGCAGTATTTAGAAAAATATCAGGATTTTTATCTGAAATTTTTCATTTTTTTTGGTTGTAAAAATTTTACTGATTTATTTGTATATGCGTGTTTTGCAAATGTAGCTCGAGATATCAAATAGTTGGTATTATTGTGTTGAAAATATATATGTATATACATGTAGTCATAAGAATCGCCTCATCGAGGTGATTTTAATGAAATGAGTAGCGCAACTATAACTTTTGGCGAATATCATGGTAAACCGTCCGTGTAATGAATACCCCTGAAAACCCATTTTATACACATAAAGTTGTGTTTACATGGGTAAACATTATTTTCCTTAATTTTCTTAAAACTATACACTTTAGGTACTCGCTAGAACCGCACCATGGAGGCGGTTCTAACGAGCACCCACAATCTATGTTTAAACTAAACTATAGATTATGGGTACTCGTTAGAACCGCCTCATTGAGGCGGTTCTAACGAGCACCTACAATCTGTTTGGACTAGAAATAAGAAAAATGCTTTAAAAAAACATCTGAAAAATGCTCCTTTTGGAGGTAAGAAAAATGTCAGTTTAGCACACAGGTGTGTTATCTTGATGACGTCAACAGCATATGCTTAAATCCCGTTATGCCCCCTGTCCTATTGCGATTATACAACCTCCGTCAATGGCTCGAACCACAGCTGTTTAAAACATACTCCCATCGTAAAAAAGGTGCCAGAGCCAATGAATTCAATAGTATTATATATCTAATAAAAATGAACAATTAACTTGCCTACGCAAGTTTTGAGATGAAAATGGATATGAAACCATTTATAACAGAGCCGGACCACAGTAGAATGTCACTGCTAGAAGCAAGTGCGCGCGCTGAAAACTTTGGCCAACTGTAGACTTATCAGTCTTAGAGCGAAACACGAAGATGGAATTTGTATCGTTGCGCATGCTCATCGGAATCTTAGCAGTTCGTATATGGCAGTTATTCTCTTGCTGTGCTAAGGATAAGATCTGTCCTGTTATTGATCTTTATCTATCTCCAAGACTTCTCATTTGAGTCATGTCCAGGAAAAATGTGTTTTCTAGCGTGTGTGCGATGTGAATATCAACCATTACCTTTGAAGATGGTCATCTGATCAGGATCTACACTTTTGTCATGCAGTTTGTGAATTGAACAAATACATTATACCAAGTAATTTGACTCGTGGATAGTCAGAAAAGGATGTGGCATAATTAATTTACAGTCGAACTTCAATGGCTCGAACACCTTTGGGACCTCGAAAATCTGTTCGAGTCAGGGGTAGTTCGAGTCACTGAGGGTTACTGTGAGGAGGCATAACGAGCTTCTTTTATACATCTTTCCGGTGTTCTATAATGAAAATGTATGCTGTGTGTACTCATTAGAATCGCCTCATCGAGGCGATTCTTATTAGTACACACAGCATACATTTGCAATATAAAAGACTAAAATCTCCTTAATTATCCCCGACTATTTCTTATGTAGCGGATTTCGCTAGGGGCTCAAGAATGTGTTCGACTCAGCCATGGTAAACGAGCCATCGGTGTTCGAGCCATCGAAGTTCTTCTGTATTCAGCAGGATAATGGTTAAGTTATTGCTGTAGTATCTTGAAATGTACCCACAATCTATATTTTAGAGCAGAAATAAATAAAGGGTTATCCCCTGTAAACCCCAGTTTAACTATATAAAAGCAGAGTTCAAGGGGGTCAAAATTATATAGGCCTGTTTTCGTGATGGTCATTTAAACACAAGGTAACAGTTTTTGACTAGATATGTATATTTCATCTATACATCAAGCAGTATTTCTATCATAAATGAAATGTACTAAAAGTGTGTCGGTGAATCGTAATGTGTCGGTAAACTGTCTTCAAACGTGTCGCTGAACTGTCTCTAAAAGCGTGTCGATAAATTGTCCTGTCGGGTCGGTGAACTGCACCATTACACTGGCAGTCACGGGTTTTACACTCGTATCAGATATGGTTGGTTCTCTACTTTTAATAGAACGCAGGCATCAGTTACGGATCAGCTATATTAATTCGCAAATTCATCCATATAATTTGCGAAGGAAGAATCCAATATGATTACAGATTCCATCTGTCATTTCTAGCTGTCCCAGGCTTTGACTCAGTACTGCTGAAACTGAGTCCGCGCAAAAACGTAGTTCGGCAAATCACCTATGTTAGATAAATTTGAATATTTTCTCGTGCAAAAGTATACATGTATTGATTTAAGTTTGCAAATGCCTTGAATAATCATTATTCATATAACCTACATTCGAGACTTTCCCTTTTCACCCCTGGGTTTCAGAACAGGACTCTTGGGTGCATTCCTTCTTGTAGAAGGTTCTTTTTTTTTTCGAGTTCATTAACATGCTGGCAAACAGTGTACATGTAGAGCCTGGCGAGACTGCTCGTTACGTGCCTCTCATCTGTATCTACAAGGTTTGCACCGGTCGACAGGGTTGAAAGGGTTAATAGCTTTTATAAGTACGAATTCCAAGTAGTCACAAATAGAATTGGTTTAACAACCCTTTACTGACCGACATCGAACATGGTTGTGCACCCTTATTACCAAATGTGTGTTGTCACGTTTATTCTATAAATTGTGAGTTTTAAATCGGGTTCCGTACCTCAAGCAAACAGTGAAGAAACTGATCAGACGTCGCATTCGGTGGCCTTTGGTTAGGATCTTAAATGTTTCCGAGTGTCCCGGTAATGGGACGATTGGCACTGACGGGTATATATGTTCGATTGATTATAGCAATTATCGACTCGGCGAAACCAGATATCATTTTGGGCAATGAGTCTTGGTTAACCCCAGAAATTAAAAACTCGGAAATTTTCCCTGAATCCTTTGAGGCCATCCGGAAAGACAGAGTTGGGGATGCACATGGAGGTGTCTTCGTGGCTTTCAAGCGAGACCTACTCTGTACAGAAACTCCGGAGTTGGACACCAACTGTGAACTAGTTTGGTGTAAATTGAACATCATTGGATGTAGGACTCTGTACCTTGGATCTTTTTATCGCCCACCAGATCAGATTGACCCAGAATATCTTGAGGCTTTTAATTCATCTTTGTCTAGGATAATGTCAAATGCAAATGCCCATAGTTTGGTTGGCGGAGACTTTAATTGTGGTGACATTGAATGGAGCAACATGCAGGTGCCCCATGGTGTGCCTAAAAGGCAGACACAGCAACAACTTTTGGACATAATTAAAGAACACTGCCTGACCCAAGTTGTTAACATACCCACCCGGCAAGATAAGACCCTTGATTTATTGTTTACAAATTCTCCATCCCCAGTAAGCCGAGTTAAGGGGATGCCCCCGATTGGCAAAGCTGATCATGACATAGTCCTTGTTGAGAAAGACAAAAGCTAAACGAATCAGACAAGTCCCGCGTAAAGTTTTCTCTACAAACGTGCGGATATGGATGGTCTGCGAGACCATATGGCGCGATTTAAGGATTCGTTCCTTTCCTCTGACCTCTCACACATGTCAGTTAATGACTTGAGGGTCAGTTTTAAGTCCGAATTAACCACGGCAATGGAAAGGTTTATACCAACGAAAATGACCAAAACAAAATATAGGGCACCATGGATCGATAACACGATCAAGCATCTCATCAGAAGACGCAATAGAATGTATTTTCGCGCTCGCAAGTCTAGCAGCCCTGATGTTAAGAACCATTACAAACGGTTCAGAGCACATGTGCAAAAGGTTATAAGAGATGCATATTGGAAGCATGTTTCCAGCATCTTTACCTTTGAAGATGACAATATAGATCCCGATAGCCCCCAAAAGAATGGTAAAGTTTAAAAGTTTTGGTCATTCGTTAAGTCCCTGGTGCGTTTGGGATCACTTCGCTAAGGGAAAATGGAATTCTAAAACCAGATGCGCGCGATAAGGCTAATATTTGCAATAAACAGTTTCAATCAGCATTTACGCGTGAAACTGATGGTGAGCTACCATCTAAAGGTGCAAGTCCGTTCCCCTCTATGGGGGACATAACAGTTGACCCCAATGGGGTCGCTAAACTGATACAAGATACATAAGGCATCTGGGCCCGATGACCTGAATGCCAGAGTACTTAAGGAATGTAGTGCTGAAATATTTCCTGTGTTGGCCTTTATCTTCAATAAATCATTTGCCCAGGGCACTGTACCAGATGACTGGCGACAAGCAAATGTTACCCAAGTCTATAAAAAAGGGGGAAAATATGATGCAGCAAATTATAGACCAGTGTCGCTAACATGCATCTGTTGCAAAACCCTGGAGCATATATTAGTAAGCAACATCAACAAGCACATAGCCTTTGAGAGCATTCTTGCTGACTGTCAACATGGTTTCCGGAGTCAAAGGTCTTGCGAAACGCAGCTTGTTCAATTTTACCATGACATTGTGAGCAATCTGGATGGGGCCATAAACCAGACTGACTTGATCATCATGGACTTCGCTAAGGCCTTTGACAAGGTACCTCACAGAAGGCTATTACATAAACTGGAGTACTATGGGATAAGAGGATCCACACATAGGTGGATTAGCTCATGGCTCTCTGGGCGCTCACAACAAGTTGTACTTGATGGCCAAGCGTCTGATCCAGTCCCTGTCTTATCTGGAGTCCCCCAAGGTTCGGTCCTTGGACCGGTCCTTTTTTTGGTTTTCATTAATGATCTGCCCGATAATATCAGGTCATCTGTCCGTTTGTTGCTGATGATTGTGTCCTGTATAGGAACATATATTCTCCTTCTGACTGTCTTATTTTACAAGATGACCTGGATCAACATGCACAGTGGGAGGCCGATTGGCAATGAAGTTCAATGTGGCCAAATGTCACTCAATGATGGGTGTCACGACACCCTCCGGACAAGCAAATTAAGTTTGACTATACTCTTCACCAGCAAATTTTGGAGCATGTTCAATCCGCCAAATATCTTGGTATCACCATCACTGACGATCTTGATTGGGGTCAACATATCTCAGAGATTACATCTAAAGCAACTAGGACTTTAGGATTCCTTAGACGGATCTTGGCTTTTGCACCTAGGCAGACAAAGGATGTTGCATATAAAACATTGGTTCGCCCTCAACTTGAATATGCATCATCCATTTGGCATCCCTATGTTAAAACTCAGACTCAGCAGGTGGAGAAGGTGCAGAGATCAGCTGCTCGATGGACCTGTAGGCGATGGCGAAATAGAAGTAGCGTCGGTGACATGCTTAATGAGCTAGAGTGGCCGTCCCTGGAGGCCCGTCGTGAGCAGTCCTCTTTAACCTTCTTCTACAAGACACACTCTGATTCAGTGTCTATTGATAAAGATAGGTACTTGACCCATGTAACAGTGTCGACCCAAACAAGGGCATCAAAAGTAAACGACTCACAATATCGTAGATACCAGTCCTATAGTGATGCCCTGAAGAACTCGTTCTTTCCCAGAACTTTTCCCCAATGGAATAGTCTTCCCTCCTCTGCGGTGAATGCCAAGTCCGCAGAAGAGTTCAAAGCCCGCACAGTGTAAGATTGGGACTCAGAGGTATGCGTTTTAGGATACCTCTTTTATGCAGATTGTAAATAGTTTTAAGGACGCATCCAGTGCCTCTCTCTTTTTTTTTTTCTTTTTTTTTCCAGCTAAATTCTAAATTTAGCCACCTAATCAACTGAGGTAATGGCCAGATATGACCGACTCAGTATAAGAAGATAGATAGATAGATAGATAGATAGATAGATAGATAGATAGATAGATAGATAGATAGATAGATAGATAGATAGATAGATAGATAGATAGCCCCGCTTTGAAAAAGTGGGGGCTATATTGGATTTGGCTTGTCCGGAATTCCGTCTGTCTGTCTGTCTGTCTTTCTGTCTGTCTGTCTGTCTGTAATATTTGATAGTGGGTACCTTGTGACCGCAACTCCTCTTACAGTTCTAAGTCAGTCCTTTTGAAACTTTACAGGTGTTTTCATATAGGTCTGAAGATGTGCATATTCTTTTTTCATTATCCTTAAATAATTGTTTTCAATTATTTCACCTTTTTTAACTTAGACAATTTTTGAGATCTACTAATGTTAAAATGTATTGGGAGTAGCTACCTTGTGACTGCAACTCCTCTTACCGTTCTAGGTCAATCCTTTTGAAACTTTACAGGTGTTTTCATATAGGTCTGAAGATGTGCATATTCTTTTTTCATTATCCTTAAATAATTGTTTTCACTTATTTCACCTTTTTTAACTTAGACAATTTTTGAGATCTACTTATGTTAAAATGTATAGGGAGTAGCTACCTTATGACTGCAACTCCTCTTACAGTTCTAGGTCAGTCCTTTTGAAACTTTACAGGTGCTTTCATATAGGTCTGAAGATGTGCATATTCTTTTTTCATTATCCTTAAATAATTTTTTTCACTTACATCACCTTTTTTAACTTAGACACTAATGTTAAAATGTATAGCTACCTTGTGTAGCTACCTTGTGACCGCAACTCCTCTTACATTTCTAGTAGGCGAGGTACTTTAATTTTTAAGGTCGAACTAATTCCTTGAGAAATTCTTTTAACACCAAAACACAAGGCTATGCTATAATAATTACCAAAAAAAAGTCCTCAAAAAATATCCGTGCCAGTTCTGAGAAAAATAGGTTTTAATCCGCAGAAAAAGCATTAGATAAGTAATGGCCAGATAACAGCACCATACACTGTTTTACCAGCTGTAAGGCTCCTCACGCGCAAACAAATGACGTCATCAAAAACAAAACTTACGTCAGAAATTGATAAAAAGTGCAGTCTTTTCTACATTCTATTTTTTTAATACATGCCATTTATATTTTCCTTGTATGCTATTGATAAACAAGATCTATGTTCAAGTTGTAAGAATAAACTTTTTTTTTTGGTCGGAAAATACATTCGTCAATGTCTTATGACAAAATTTTAATGTATGGAAGCACATTTGTGCCATCAGAATCAAATGAATTAATATTGTAAATATGTGCATACGGTGTATTCCGGTAACATGGCGCACGTAAGATTTTGATAGCTATGTGTGACTTTGTGGAAGCAACCACTCAAAAATCACAATCAGAACAATTGCAACACTGTCCTATCTACTTACTGGAATAGAAATTGGCCCCTGACTTTTTAACAGGCAGGAAAAATAATAGGGGCGTATCCCCTTGAAATTGATTTACAAAGTTTGTCTCCCAACATTGCGCACAATAACTGTTTTGAGCTGACTGAACACAAAGGTTGACTCAAACAACCTTAAAAGGGGCAAAATACGGATGAGAAAAATATCCTTCAGCTAATTTGCCATGAGGAATCCATATATGAAATTCCAAAACCCTGGTAAACAAGGTTCTAAAGTTTACTATGCATCACAAAGCATAGGCCTACAATGTACCCAAAGTGACAAAGGACCATTAGCCACAAAGAATTTTTCGGAATTTAGTCAAAAGTTTATCAGGACATCTACTCGTCCCCAACTTACAAGGCTCTAGCTCCAATAGATTTTGAGATATTTTGCTGACAAGATTTTATAAAAAAAAAAATTCAAAGGGTAATAACTTTTGAAAGGGGCATAATCTGGATAAGAAAAAAATACGCGTTAGCTAATTTTCCATGAAGAATCTATATAGGAAATTTCAAAACCCTAGCATGGATGTTTTCTTGTGTTATGCTATGCATCAAAGGCGTAACGGAAAGTCGAATGGACGAACCAGAAGCAATATGCCCCTCCAACTTTTTTTAAAGTTGGGGGTCATAAAAACATAACGAAAACATGCATATTCAAATTTATTAGAAGATTTGATCATCCCCCAAAAAATCCAGAGAAAAATTCTGAGGTTTTTCTTATTCATCACGAAAACGAGACGTTGCTTCCAAGTTTGTAGGGCTTTTACCTGACATTGAGATGAAATGACATCTCAATCCCTGCCGCCAAATGAATCCAAAAGGGTTTACATATATGGACAGGCTGACTCGCAGCAACTTTTCTGTATATTCTCAGCGGTTTAGCAGTACTCATATGCGGTCGGTATCAGTTCTTTGCGGAAGCATTAGCAGCCCAATCAATTACTCCAAGCCCAGATGGGTGGGGTAAAAACACGCCTATATAATTTTGACCCCTCGAACCCCACTTTTATATACTACAGGGACAAATATTTTAATTTAAAAATTTCTTATATCAGCTCAAAAACATAGATTGTGGGTACTCGATAGAACCGCCAAGTTCAGGCGGTTCTGTCGAGCTCCGCAATCTATGTTTTGAGCAGAAATAAGAAAAATATCATTTTTTTTTCATTTTTGGGCTGAACAATTGACAATGGTTTTGTTTAGGCGTATTTCGTATTGTCTGCTCAAAAGCATAGATTGTGGGTACTCGATAGAAACCCCCTCCTACTGGAGTTTTAGTTTATACTAATTTAATTTAGTTCGATTGCGATGAAAGCCTCAAGCTTAAATAATCGCTCTCGAACACTCATTCCGGATGTTTTCACGCGCAAGAGGGAGAGGCAGTTGACTTTTACACCACCGCTACCCATTTACACCTGGGTGAGTGGGGCTGAACAATTGACAATGGTTTTGTTTAGGCGTATTTCGTATTGTCTGCTCAAAAGCATAGATAGTGGGTACTCGATAGAAACCCCCTCCTACTGGAGTTTTAGTTTATACTAATTTATTTTAGTTCGATTGCGATTAAAGCCTCAGGCTTAATTAATCGCTCTCGAACACTCATTCCGGATGTTTTCACAAGCACGAGGGAGAGGCAGTTGACTTTAACACCACTGCTACTCATTTACACCTGGGTGGGTGGGACACTGGGGAGTTTTAGGGGGTGTACATGTACATTATTTTTCTTATTTCTGCTAAAGGAAGCCTCCATGGTGTAGTGGATAAGCTACTAGCCTCATAAACCAGGAGTCGTGGGTTCGATCCAAGGGCTTCTCCAGACTCTCAGATGAGTCTTTAAACCGAGGTCCGGTCTCCGTATGCAGAGGTTTCATCAATAGACGGGTAGTGGAGATTTTCCCATTTACTTAGACATTATTCCCCTGCTACGCTTGATAAATTTGTAAGGGCTTTATTCAGATAACATTGAAAATCACACTCCTAGCTTTCGTTGAAATCTAGATGCCGAAATGTTTTTGAAACCACTGCATATGACATTTGCTGTTGACGGGATGTAAACCTCAAACACACTCACTCTCTTATTTCTGCTCAAAACATAGATGAGGCAGTCCTATTGAGTATCAACAATCTCAGAAGCTATGTTTTTGAGCAGAAAAAAATATAACCCATAAACCCCAAGTTTTTCGAGTATATAGATAAAAGTAGGTTAGTGGGGGTCAAAATTGTATAGGCATGTTTTCGTGATGTGTTTGCTTTTGATTTTCCTATTTTCCCCTTCCCCTGACAAAAAATATCTTTTGCACAGAAACTATCATTTTTAATGATTTCATGAAGTTAAGTACCGATATGGATTTACTTTTAAGATATATGTCAGTGATATTAATTTTTTCTTGTTTTAAGCGACTTTCCTTTATTGTCTACGCCCACGGGTGTAGACAGTCTTAATGATAGCTTTTGCTCGGGAAGTATTTACTGAAAGGTCATGACTGGTATTCTGTTGACTGGTTCTACTTTTCATTTTCCATCTGATTCCCCCCCAGGACACCCCAACTCTGGTCATACTGGAACGCCCACTTGCATATTGAAACCCAGCAATTAACTGAAAGCTGCCTAAACTTTATCACATGGATAGGCACGATTGCTCTCACACTTGCAAAATTAACATATATTAGCCCTTATCTAGTTCTGCCCACATCCAATTCTTAATGGTTTCATTTCTAGACGGCAATCTTGGCAGATTGTTTTTTCATGACGTTAACCTAGAATGTAAAATGAAAGTTTAAACCAGAATGCGAAATGAAGAAACCGTAAATGTAGGCATGTAGTAAAATTAGTTGTAATTGATAGTGAAAAAAATCGGAAATGTTGTTTTATGTGACATTGGCGATAAGATTTGGAAATCCTCATTTGATACCTGTGACTTTTTTATACTTTGTGGAAACTGGCACATTTCAGTTCTACACAAGTTAATGTGTGCTTAGCATAGACTCAAGCTTTTTATAAAAGCTAATACTTGTTTTTCTAAATTTCACACAAAAAAATATACAAAAAAAAAAAAAAAAAAAAAAAAAAAAACTTTTATCTTCAGAATTTTTAGTATTTTTCCCCAGATAGAAATATTCATTTTGGATGATTTTATGAAGTCAAGTATTAATTGTTTAGCATACGCCTGTTTTTTGTGATTTTTCGTATTTTTTTCACCCCCCAAAAATACCCTTTCCTCTCGGATTTTTTTTGAGGACTTTTTTTCTATAAATCAGGACACCTTCCTGATACTAAAACGGCTGATAACATTTCTCAAGGAATTAGTTGTGGGTCAAGGGTCATTTCCGGCTAAATGTACTGGCCTATAGGTCAATCCATTTGAAACTTTACAGGTGTTTTCATATATGTCTGAAGATGTGCATATTCTTTTTTCATTATCCTTAAATATTTTTTTTTCACTTATTTCACCTTTTTTAACATAGACAATTTTTGAGATCTACTAATGTTAAAATGTATAAGGAGTAGCTACCTTGTGACCGCAACTCCTCTTACAGTTCTAGGTCAATCCTTTTGAAACTTTACAGGTGTTTTCATATAGGTCTGAAGATGTGCATGTGCTTTTTTCATTTTCCTTAAAATATTTTTTCCACATTTCACTTTTTTAACTAAGACAATTTTTGAGATCTTCTAATGTTAAAATGTATAGGGAGTAGCTACCTTGTGAACGCAACTCCTCTTACAGTTCTAGGCCGATCCTTTGAAACGTTTCAGGTGTTTTCAAAGAGGTCTTAAGATGTGCATGTGGTTTTTTCATTATCCAAAACTTATTTTTTAACTTAGACTGTTTTTCAGATCTAATAACGCGAAAAGTCTATAAGGCGTAGGTACCTTGTTAGGGATTTAACCCTCTCACAAGTCTTTACCTTTAATTCATGAGTCTTTCTCCTCTGACAGGGCTATAGCGGGGCTATAGTCAGATCCTCTGACAGTTCAAGTTTCTTCTGTGTAGAAGCCTCACTGGTGCAGTGGTTACGATACTCGCCTTGTAAACCAGGGATCGCAGGATCGATCCCGGGCTTCTCCAGACTTTCGGATGAGTCTTTAAACCGAGGTCCCGTCTCCGTATGACCTTAGCTGTTGGTGGAACGTAAAACTAAAACTCACTCACATGATTTCTTCTGAATCCGATAAACGCTTTAGGTGCAATCACAGCAATTGTCGTCTGCTTTGTTGACTGCTGATAATGTTAAAAGTCATTGGTGCAAACAACATGGGCCACGATCAGACAGCTCCTTTACGAGCGTAGCAGCCCCCGTGGTGTAGTATTTACGCTACTCGCCTTGTAAACCAGGGGTCGCTGGAACGATCCCGGGCTTCTCCAGACTTTCGGATGAGTCTTTAAACCGAGGTTCCGTCTCCGTATGACCTTAGCTGTTGGTGGGACTCAAACACTCACTCACTCCTTTACGAGCGTCCAAACTATGCAAAAATAGGTTTGAAAAGTTGATAAGAATATAAAGCAGACGACATAAACAGAGGCATATTGAGGATCTTACATGAGTGTTCATGTATTATTGAATTTATTAAACGAGTTGGGGAAAAGGGATAAAATGCGAGGCTTTGTCGAGCATTTTATCCCTTTTCCTCAACGAGTTTAATAAATTTAATAATACATGAGCACGAATGCATGATTCTATGTATCATATGACATTTAAAACGCATTTTATTCTCGACTGTTTACAAAATGTCAATTTTCCGCCATTATTAAACGCTACATCGTTAAGGATGTCGTACATGTAACGTTACGGGGCGTATCTAGCTAATTTGCATATTTAATCCACTAGAGAATTATTGAAAATATTACATGGCGTTATTACACCCTCAGACGTGACATCATATGATAAATAAGGGTTAATGAACTGAGACTTATACTGTTTTGTTTAACCCAGAAATACCAGTATTTTAAGCAAATAATGTAGACCGTTATCAGACGCCGCGTTTTGCGGCGTTTGATCTCGGCCAATGCTGTTTGTCAAGCCCAGCATATGAGTCATGATCATACACACTGAAATGATAACAGGATTTGAGGTGTCGTGCGTATTGTCTCCTATGGAGACACTTTTCATGAGATGCCAAATCCTTTTTTGTAGGAAAAATAAGAAAAAAATCAACGTTCGTCGTCTGCTGAATTAGCCCAGAGGGTTTCAATAAAGGCATTGATATTCACGAATTTCTCATAGAATCTGTCATTTCAGTGCCTTTTGGCGCTTTTTTCTTAATTTATGGAAAGTAAACAGAAGGACATCGCGTGCACGAAATAAATTGATAGAATGTACAAGTATTTTGTTTCATCGACATTTTTTTCTGGAGCTTGAAATCGAAACTGTTTTGAATATGCATCAATATTTTCTCACGGATTTTCTTGGTGGTGATTAGGCCGGTTGCATTAAGGTCGATTGTTTCAAAATACTAATAACTTAGGAGCAATTGCCACAAAAATCGTTCTATATTATAATGTGTTTAATCAAGTACTTTCGTATTGGCCCAGTTACAGGTCCGAGGTCTGCTGTATTGGCCGGAGGCCGAAGGCCGGGGCCAATACAGCTGACCGAGGACCTGTAACTGGGTCAATACGAAATTACTTGATTAATGACAATTTTATTAATTGACACCAATAAAAACATAAATATTGATTTTTGACCTAAGTGTTAATACGGATGACCTCCGAACAATACAGGATAGTCAATTAATAACATGCTGTATCAGTGTTACAGGAATGCTCTGAAATTTGCGACAGTGCATTTTGCTACAAAGTCCAGGGGGCTGAAATAGGTTGTTGTCGGAAAGTCTGTAACTCAGCCATCAACTAAAACAAATCTTTCAAAAATATGCACTGCAAAAAAAATTCTTCAAAAAAAAAAAAAAAATAAATAAATAAATAAATAAATAAAACTCTTTCTCAAACATGAAGGCCTACTCTTAAAGTAAAGACATTGCTCCTAATGGAAGCAAATTATTTCCTTTGAGAGCAAACCCTTTGACATGAGAGGTAAATGTGCCATTCAAGTCCGTAAAATGAACACCCCTCCTAAGCCACGCTTTATATAGGGAAAACTTGGGTTTACAGGGGTATACATGATTATGCCTCCAACTTCAAAGAAGTTGGAGGGCCATATTGCTTCTGCTCCGTTTGCCCGTTCGTCCGTATTTTTTTCTCATCCGGACTGTGCCCCTTTCAAGAGTTATTGCCCATTGAAATTGTTTGATAAAATCACAAGAATCAGCAAAATATCTCAAAAACTATAAGAACTAGAGCCTTGAAAGTTGGCGAATAGATTGGTGGTGATGAGTATAGATGACCTGATTAACTTTTGACAAAATTGAGAAATATTTAATGAATTATTGGTGAGTTGTTTCTAGTGATGAGTGGATGACCTGATTATACTTAACTAAATTCCGAAAAATACTTCATGAGTTATTGCCCTTTGTCACTTTGGGCATTTGTACATTGTATGCTTTGTGATGCATTGCAGAACTTAAGAATCGTGTGCCAGTGTAGTGGATAGAGTGCAGGCCTACGAATTAGATTGTCGACTATGTATCGGAGGGTCGTGAGGTCAAACCCCAGAGGAGGAATGGACACTTTTTCTCTCACTTTCTTCTTCTCTTTTTTTTCTTCATAAACACACAAACATTTATTATCCCCCTCGCACAACAAAGTTGTTAGGGTGTGAGGATATTGCATTTATCCTGTTTATACCTACCTACATACCGGCTGCATGATGCTTCCACGCAGAGCTGCAACCGACCTAAACACGAGTACTGGTAAACTGCTTAGAGGATCTAAGCCTGCCCAGGCAAAGCGGTGCGAGTCGGACCGTCCATGCTTATAAACCCTATTGGTTTTATTGGGCGGCAGGGCTTGAGATGTCATTTCATCTCAATGTCGGGTAAGTCCCCTAAAATAAAAAAATATTGGAAGCAACGTCTCCAAAATGACCTTTACAGTGTTGACGGGGACCTCAAAATCAAATAAATAAATAAAAACATACATACATACATACATACATACATACATACATACATACATACATACATACATACATACATACATACATACATACATACATACATATAGTTCGAACAATTTGACCTGAGACTTACCTTTATGCATGGAATAAATTTGTCAACGTTATCGCCTAATACGCCGGCTTTCGTAACCTTCTCGTGAATTTTCGGCATCACGTGAATTGCGACCCATTTACCGACCTTTATGTATTGAATAACAATATCGCCATCTTCGGGACACGGCGAAGATAAATACATGCATTCAGCCGGGTTGAAATTCACCAGTCTCAGGTCAATTTGTTCGAACTATACATAGGCCAGCTAATGGGTACATGTAGTCGTATTTTTAACCCATTTTGTACTGAATGCAATCTTCCATCTTATATATAGCACAAGTCTATTTAAAAATTTATGGGTGTTATGAAGTTTCTTCATCCAAATTTATTTGGAAAATAGCTGAACTTTTTTTGCAAACAGTGTAGGTCCTGATCAGACGCCATGTTATGTGGCCTCTGATCTGGGCCTGCACTGTTTGCCAATTACCCGTACAGCCTGGGCTAAACAAAACATTTAACAAGAAAATTATTAGAATTAAGACAAAAAACGCTATCAGCTTAATCCGCCTCTACCCCAGGAGCAACAGCGTGTTACCTTGTAATCTTCTTAGATGGCCTACTAACCCATTCGTGTCTAAAGTCACTCTTTGTGTTTTTAACTAACAGGGTGAAGCCAGGTCCGGGCCTAAAGTATAGTTAATTCTCCAACTGTGGAACAAAAACCATGTACATTTTGTTTGAGTTGAGGTTTACCGTCCCCGTAAATACTATTTAGGTTTTTGTTTATTTTTTTTTTTTTTTTGGTTTGAATTGAGGTTTGACATCCCCGTCAACGCTATTTAGGTCACACTATTTAGGTCATTTTTGAGGGATCCCAATCTTGTGGGACTTTCGTGCGACATTGCGATGAAAATACATCTCAAGCCCTGTCGTCCATTGTATACTCTTCAACTCGCACCACATTGCCTGGGCAGACTCAGTCCTGCTTTTCGGTTTATCAGTACTCAAGAGTGGCAGTTTCAGATCTGCGTGGAAGAAGCATGCAGCCCAATCTGTTTCTCCAAACCCCGATGGGCGGGTCCCACAATGCACGGTAAAATTCCAGTAACTCGAACACGGTTGACTCGTTCTACATGGCTAGTTCGAAATCGCACTCGAACTCCCGTGAACAAGTCCGTGAAACATTACGAAAACACGCCTATACAAATACATTGCCACCTTTATCGCCGAAAAAATGAAAATTTTATGATGTACTATTGTGATATTTTTCTTATTTCTGCTCAAAATATAGATTGCGGGCACTCGTTAGAACCGCCTCATCGAGGCGGTTCTAACGAGTACCCACAATCTATATTTTAGAGCAGAACTAAGAAAAATACGGTACACATTGCCTGGGCAGACTCAGTCCTGCTTTGCGGTTTACCAGTACTCAAGAGTGGCAGTTTCAGATCTGCGTGGAAGAAGCATGCAGCCCAATCTGTTTCTCCAACCCCCGATGGGCGGGGCCCACAATGCACGGTAAAATTCCAGTAACTCGAACACGGTTGACTCGTTCTACATGGCTAGTTCGAAATCGCACTCGAACTCACTAAATAAGGCGGTTCTAACGAGCACCCACAACCTATGTTTGCATGCAGTATTAATAAGAAATAAGAAAAAATATCACAAATTTTAATTAGGAAAGTCACCATATTCGAGATATGAAAGAACACACTTCATCAGGAAAACACACCTATATAATTTTGACCCCCTTGAACCCCACTTTTATATGGTAAAACTGGGGTTTCCGGGGGTATACCTAATTTTTCTTATTTCTGCTCTAAAATATAGATTGTGGGTACTCGTTAGATGAGGCGGTTCTAACGAGTGCCCACAATCTATATTTTGAGCAGAAATAAGAAAAATATCACAATTTTTCATCATAAAATTGTCATTTTTTTCGGCGATAAAGGTGGCAATGTATTTGTATAGGTGTGTTTGCGTAATGATGTCCCACGGATATGTTATCGTTATGTTTGTCCAGAGAGAACTTTTTGTTTTCTAAATAACTCCTGATTCCATATATTGTGGATACTCTTGGGAGGTTTTTCATGTTTTATCTTGAAAACTAATGTTGTGTACACTCATAAGAATCACTTCATGGAGGCGATTCTACACAGCACACACAACAATCCTTTCTTTTAAGGAAGATTGAATTAAACCATTCCCAATATGCCCGTTAACAAGTCCATGTTTTTTTAGTGTTTTTAGCTCGTCTGTTTTTTGAAAAAAAAACTTTCGAGCTATTGTCATCACTCCGGCGTCTGCGTTGTCGTCCTGCGTCGTCTTGCGTCGTCCTGCGTCGTTCCAAAAAAACTTAACCTTGGCTATAACTTAAAAAGTATTAGACCTAGCCTCATGAAACTTCATACACACACTCATCATCACAAGAGCTACATTTTGACCAAGGACCATAACAACATTGTTGATTTTGGCTGAATTATCTCCCCTTTTCCATTTTTTTTCTGAAACACATTTTTTGCTCTCATTTTAATACTATTCACAACAGAGCCTTCAAACTTCACATGAATGGTCCTTGGGACAAGACCTTTTCAGTGATACCACACTTTTTGATCTGTGACCTTGACCTTTGAACTTTGACCTATTTTTCGAAAATTTAACCGAAAACCTTAACCTTGACCATATTTCCAAAAGTATTTTGCCTACCTTCATGAAACTTCATACACATACTCACCATTACAAGAGCTACATTCCCTACAAGTTTTATAACTCCATCTTGCAATTTGATTGAATTATCTCCCCTTTTCTCTCCGTTTTTTTTCTTAAATTGTTTTTGTCTCTTATTTCAATACTATTCACAACAGAGCCTTCCAACTTCACATGAATGTTCCTTGGGACAAGACCTTTTCAGTGATACCACGCTTTTTGACCTGTGACCTTGACCTTTGAACTTTGACCTATTTTTCGAAAAAATAACCAAAAAACTTAACCTTGACCATATTTCCAAAAGTATTTGGCCTACCTTCATGAAACTTCATACACATACTCACCATCACAAGAGCTACATTCCCTACAGTTTTATAACTCCATCTTGCAATTTGATTTGACTTAGAACTTTTGTTTTCTAAAAGAAACTGCAGACGAGCGTTGGCACCCGCTTGCGGTGCTCTTGTTTTTTTTTTTTTTTTTTTTTTCTTTTCTTTTGTTTGTTTCAAGGCCTTTCAAGATTATGTCACTTATTTCGAGCCGATCGATAAACAGACGGTGGCGAAAACCGGAGTACCCGAAAAAAACACCTGACCTTCCGTTGCACTTGGCGTTCCACATATGAACCGAGCGACGCTAGAAACACAGTGGTAAGAAATGCAATGCAAATCCCTGCAAACTTGAATGCTTGGTTGCAATATGAATCCGTGTTTGTCTCTATGGGGTGCCGTTTTACTATTTAATCAATATTTATAGATACCCATAATTCGATTTATGGATATCCATAAATCGAATTATGGATATCCATAAATCAGCCTAATAATGGATATCCATAATTCGAATTATAGATATTCATAAATCGAATTATGGATATCTATAAATCGGGCTGAATTATGGATATTCATATTTCGAATTACGGATATCCATAATTCACCGCGAATGCCTTTGGTTTAAGTTAATATTTATTGTATTTATTTGCCAAGACGAATTATGGATATACATAAATCGAATTATGGATATCTATAAATGGACCGAATTATGGATATCATAATTCCAATAAATGATATCCATAATTCGTCGATCTGAATTATGGATATCCATAAATCGATTAATGGATATCATTAATTCAGAGCGATACATGGATATCCATAATTCGAATTATGAATATCAGTAATTCCAATTATGGATATTGTTATGCATAAGAATTTATTTTTCTGATTCCCACTTTCACCCCACTGTTGACCTAATAGTGCTATAAATATCTTGTTAATCTTCTTATAGACGATTCTCGAAAACTGAGTCACAGATTAATTTCATTTTTGTAAACAACATGTTTACATGGAAAAGTACTTCAGAACCTTCCAGAAAGTTCAGGTTTGCATTATTTTTAGAAAATTACATCATCTTATTCCACTGCCCTGTGGAACATTCTAGAGAAATCTTAGGGTCTATAAAAGGACTTGAATTTTCTCATTGAGTCAGACTTTCGAGTTTCAAGTTTGGGCTTAGAAGAAAAATTATTTCTAAATTCTGTGTTGGATTGTTAAAGGATATTACTTTTCATTTTGGACTGTGAATTCTGTGGGATCAAGGAAAATAGATTCATTCAGGATATTTCATAACAGAGCTAAGTACATTTAATTTTCTTACTTCTACTTGTAAATAAATTTTGTTAAATTTTTCCAAAATGCTTGTTTGCTTTTCTTTCTGCTACGCTTGGCTCGTAACAGAAATTGGGGGCTCGTCCGGGATAAAACCATTTGAGCATTTTAAAACCGACATTTCATGTGACGGCAGGTAATTGTCATTTCTTATCAAATATAGACTTCGCAGTTGCTTCACAGGATTGGTATTTCCCTATAGGCATATATGGGATTGTCATTTCAAGTGAACTGTCATTTCAGGTGAAATAGTACTTGTAATTTCATGTGAAATTCTTATTGGGCTTGTCATTTCAAAAAGAAAAGAAAAAAACTTTGTCAAATTAACATCAATCGGTATTTCTATAAATACTTTAAAAAACAAACAAAAAGCAAACATGTCGTTTGATTTGAGAAGCTTTTTGGCTCAGCCTACCCAGGAGTTGTTTAATCTGGCCAAAAGGACAGATTTGCTAGAAATTGCTTCCCATTATGGGGTCACTGCTGTCAAAACAAGCATGAAGAAGCATGAAATTAAGAACATTTTGGTACAGTTTTTTGTTGATGAAGAACTTTTCGATCCATCTGCTTTGTATCTCATTATGGTTTCACATACTGAATTGCAAATGAGACAAATTGAAATAGGAAGGCAAATTGAATTAGAAAAATTAAGATTAGAGATGGAAGAACGCATACATAAAGAAAAAAATGAAAAGGATGAAAAAGAAAGAGAAATGCAGAGACAAATGCAGATGGAAAGATTAGAAATGGAAGAAAGAGAGAGGGAAAAACAAAGAGAAATGGAAGAACGAATTCGAAAAGAAAAATTAGAACAAGAAGAAAAACGAAGAGAAATGGAGGAACGCATTCAGAAAGAAAAATTAGAAAAAGAAGAACGGCTCGAGTTGGAAAAGGAAAAAATGAGATATAGTATTGAAGAAAAATAAAGAGAAAGGCAGTTTCAGTTAAGATTGAAGGAAATGGAACTCCAGGGTCAAGATAGGGTGAAACATACCCCTGTTTTTGACTCTGGTAGTTACTTTGATGCCACAAAGCACATCAGATTAGTTCCGCCATTTCAGGTAAAAGAGGTAGATAAGTATTTTTTGCATTTTGAAAAAGTTGCAGAAAATTTAAAATGGCCAAAAGAGCACTGGACCTTACTTTTGCAAAGCGTTGTTGTCGGAAAGGCTCGAGACATTTACACTCAGCTAACTGTCGAGTAAAGCTCAGACTATGATCTGGTTAAGGAGCTTATTCTTAAGGCATATGAGTTGGTCCCTGAGGCTTACAGGCAGAAATTTCGGAACTGTAAAAAAGAAATTTCCCAGACCCATGTAGAATTTGCTCGAACCAAAGAACAGTTATTTGATAGGTGGTGTGCTTGTAAAAAAGTAGGCTCTGATCATGACAAACTTAGACAGCTTGTCCTTGTTGAAGAGTTCAAACGGTGCATAAATTCAGACATTAAATCTTTTCTCGATGAGAGACAGGTTGAAACTTTGGAGGAAGCTTCTCGTTTGGCAGATGATTATGCTTTGACTAATAAAGTCTCATTTGTGAACAGGCCTTATCCTCGAAAACCTTATAATCCACAGACAGGTCCAAGATTCTATCCCAGTAATCCTTCTGGTAGTTATAGCCATACATCTAGTACTGTGCCCAAACTTTCTGGTGAAAATAAAAGCCAGAATCCTTCCAAACCTTCTGGTGAAAACAGAAGCCAAAATTTTTCCAAACCTTCTGGTGAAAACAAAGACCAGAATCCCTTATCTCAATCTCAAGTAGTTTGTTATTATTGTAAAAATACAGGTCATTTGATCTCTGAGTGTTTAAAATTAAAGCGAAGGAAAGAAAGAGAAAGACAAGAGGAACTTAAGCCTACAGGCTTGACTTCTATAAGGCCAAAACCACAGTCTTGTGTAAGGGAGGAAACTCTTTCTGATACCAAATTATCCGAGACTGATTCAGTTATGGAGATTTATGAACCATTCTTATCAGATGGTTTTGTGTCACTAAATGGTGACAGTTATGCCCATCTTACCCCTATTAAAATCTTACGAGATACTGGAGCTTCGCAATCTCTTATTCTAGCAGATACTCTGCCTTTTTCTGAGAAGACTTCTTTGGGCCAAAGTGTCCTTATTCAGGGTGTGGAATGTGGATTTGTTAATGTTCCGCTTCATAATGTGTATTTGTCATCAGAATTGGTATCCGGTTCAGTGGCTGTTGGTATTAGACCTTCTTTACCTTTGAAAGGTGTTCAATTGTTGCTGGGCAATGACTTAGCTGGAGATAAGGTTGTGGTAAACCCACTTTTGACTTCTAATCCTTGCACTGATCAACCACCTGATCCCATTGAGCAGGAAATTCCTGATCTTTATCCGTCCTGTGCAGTCACAAGGGCTATGGCACGTAAGGCCAAGCAAACTGATGGGAAACAGGATTTTGATTTTACTGATACCTTTTTGGGTCAGTCTTCTAATGACGAGATAACAAGGTCTCTGTCTTCAAGCCTGCCTGATAAGCAGACAGATTTTCATGAGAATAACTCATCTTTCGATCTAGGCCATGACAAAATGTCTGGGTCTCAACTAGCTATAGAACAGCACAAGGATCCTGAGATTTGGCCTTTGTTTGAAAGGGCTTTAGATGAGCAGGAAGTATCTCGGGTCCCAGTCTGTTATTATGTCAAAAATGACATTCTTATGAGAAAATGGCGTCCACCAGACGTCTCAGCAGAAGACGAGTAGACTGTCAACCATCAGATAGTGGTTCCACGGATTTACCGTCCGGAAATATTAAACTTGGCACATGAAACTCCCATGTCAGGACATTTAGGTGTCAATAAAACCTATCACAAGATTCTTAATCATTTTTACTGGCCTGGGTTAAAATCAGATGTTTCTCAGCATTGTAGGTCCTGCCATACATGCCAAATGGTAGGAAAACCCAATCAGACTTTACCTAAGGCTCATTTGCAGCCTATACCTGCTTTTGATGAACCTTTCAGTTGAATAATTATAGACTGTGTGGGTCCCGTGTCCAGAACAAAGTCTGGTTGTGAATATCTATTGACTATTATGTGTGCTTCCACACGTTTTCCTGAAGCCATTCCACTAAGAAATATCAAAACTAAGACAATCGTCAAGGCCTTAGTGAAGTTTTTCACATTTGTTGGGCTTCCTAAATCTATTCAGTCAGACCAAGGCTCAAATTTTATGTCTGGAATATTTCAACGAGTAATGCATCAACTTGGCATTGTACAGTATAAGTCATCGGCCTATCATCCTGAAAGTCAAGGCGCCCTTGGAAAATTCCATCAAACATTGAAAAACATGATAAGATCATATTGCTTTGACACAGAGAAGGATTGGGATGAAGGCATCCATCTCCTTTTATTTGCTGTTAGAGAATCTGTGCAAGAATCTCTTGGCTTCAGTCCATTTGAATTAGTATTTGGCCATACTGTTCGTGGTCCTTTGAAACTTCTCAAAGAGAAATTTCTCTCCAATGATGACACCGCCCTGAATTTACTTCAGTATGTGTCTGATTTCAAAACTAGACTTTCAAAAGCTTGTGAGGCTGCTCGGACCAATCGTCAGTCAGCCCAAAGGAAAATGAAACAACTATATGACAAAGGGACAAAAGAATGGAATTTTAAACTAAGGTACTAGCTCTTTTGCCTATTCCAGGAAAATCGTTGCAGGCCAGGTATTATGGTCCATACACTGTAGACAAAAAGATCAGTGACGTAAATTACATAATAAACACTCCTGGGAGGCGCAAGCTAAAGCAGCTATGTCATATTAACATGCTTAAGGAATACATAGAAAGGGACAATATATCTTTAACATCAGTCAATCTAGTTAGCTCTGTTCCACTTAATTCATGTGACAATGACTGTGATGATATTAATTCAGTGAAGTCGGATCCCACATCATCAAAACTTCAGAATTCTGACATTCTACGGAATCTTGACCAGAAACTGTCACATCTAGTGCAAAATCAGCGGAATGAACTGAAACAGCTGATTTTTGTATATGAACACTTATTTCCTGACATTCCAACACGGACAGACAAAATATTTCACGATGTGGACATAAATGGTTCTAAACCTGTAAAACACCACCCATACAGGATGAATCCTGTGAAACAAAATATCTTAAAGAAGAAGTTCAGTATCTATTAGACAATGACTTTATTGAACCAAGCCAAAGTGAGTGGAGTTATCCTTGTATTCTTGTACCAAAACCTGATGGGACATATCGTATGTGCACAAATTTTAGGAAAGTTAATTCCTTAAGTAAAACAGATAGCTTTCCTATTCCAAGAATGGATGACTGCATTGATAACATCGGGAATGCCAAATACATAACGAAATTCGACCTCCTGAAAGGAATTTGGCAAATTCGACTTACAGATAGAGCAAAGGAGGTTTTGGCATTCACAACACAAGACGGATTATTTAACTATAAAGTCATGCCATTTGGAACGAAAAACTCTCCGGCAACATTTCAGCGCTTAATAAACATGGTAATTGCGGGGCTGGAAGGCTGCAGTGCTTATATCGATGATGCTATCATATACAACGACCAGTGGAATCAACATCTTGGGACTATTCGAGAATTCTTTGATAGACTGAGTAATGCCAAATTGACAATCAATCTTTCTAAAAGTGAATTCTGCCATGCAAGTTTGACATTTCTAGGTAATGTTTTAGGTCAAGGTCATGTGAAACGAATTGATGCTAAAGTTGAGGCTATCTCAAATTTTCCCATACCCACGTGCAAAAGACAGCTGATGTGATTTCTTGGTATGGCTGGTTATTACAGAAAGTTCTGTAATAATTTCTCTGTCATTGCTGAGCCTTTGACAAATTTAATCAGCAAAAGAACAAAAGTCCATTGGAATGCAATATGCCAAAATGCTTTTGATAAACTTAAAGCCATACTCAAGAGAAAACCAGTTCTCTTAGCACCAAATTTGAAAAGGAGTTTAAGCTAGCTGCAGATGCTAGTGACGTAGGTGCAGGTAGTGTTTTGTTGCAGGAAGATGAAAATGGTGTGGATCATCCAGTTTGCTACTTTTCCAAAAAGTTTAAAAAGCATCAGAGAAATTACTCTACCATAGAGAAAGAGTGCTTGTCTCTGATTCTTGCTCTGCAACATTTCGAAGTTTATCTTACCACTACTACTGCACCGATTGTTGTTTTCAGTGATCATAATCCACTGACTTTCATACATAAAATGAAAAACAAAAATCAGCGGTTGCTCAGGTGGAGTCTTATGCTACAAGAGTATAATTTAGACATAAGACATATCAGAGGGAGAGATAACATTGTCCCTGATGCCCTTTCAAGAGCTTGAGCAGTGTCAGGAGTTGTGTTTTTCTTTCCTACTAAAGTGGATTGTAGATACATGTAATTTTATATGCTACGCTCATTATTTTATTATTCTTAAGCAAAAGAAAGCTTTATTACATAAGCTTTTCCTCAAAGAGGGGGAGTGTTATGCATAAGAATTTATTTTTCTGATTCCCACTTTCACCCCACTGTTGACCTAATAGTGCTATAAATATCTTGTTAATCTTCTTATAGAAGATTCTCGAAAACTGAGTCACAGATTAATTTCATTTTTGTAAACAACATGTTTACATGGAAAAGTACTTCAGAACCTTCCAGAAAGTTCAGGTTTGCATTATTTTTAGAAAATTACATCATCTTATTCCACTGCCCTGTGGAACATTCTAGAGAAATCTTAGGGTCTATAAAAGGGCTTGGTTTTTCTCATTGAGTCAGACTTTGGAGTTTCAAGTTTGGGCTTAGAAGAAATGTTATTTCTAAATTCTGTGTTGGATTGTTAAAGGATATTACTTTTCATTTTGGACTGTGAATTCTGTGGGATCAAGGAAAATAGATTCATTCAGGATAGTTCATAACAGAGCTAAGTACATTTAATTTTCTTACTTCTACAGGTTAAAGTTAACTTGTAATTAATTTTGTTAAATTTTGTTAAATTTTTCCAAAAGGCTTGTTTGCTTTTCTTTCTGCTACGCTGTAACAATATCAATAAATCAAAATATCGATATCCATTATTCCGCCAATTTATGGATATCCATAATTCGAGTTATGGATATCCATAAATCGAATTATGGAGATCTATACACCCCCGCCCATCGGGGCTTGGAGAAATAGATTGGGCTGCACGATGTTTCCACGCAGAGCTGATACCGACCGCACATTCTAGAGTACTGGTTATCCGCTTAGAACGTCTAAGCCTGCCCAGGAAAATTGCTGCGAGGCGGCCCGTCCATGCTTATAAACCCTATTGGTTTTATTGGGCGGCAGGGATTGAGATGTCATTTCATCTCAATGCCGGGTAAAAGTCTCACAAATTGGAAGCAACGTCTCCAAAATGACCGGAATAGTGTTGACGGGGACGTTAAACCTCAAATCAATCAAACAAACAAAATGGAGATCTATAAATCGGGCGGAAATATTGATATCCATATTTCGAATTATGGGTATCTATAATTCACCGCAAAAGCCTTTGGTTTCAGTCATTATTTATTGTATTTATTTGCCAAGACGATATCGAATTATGGATATCCATATATCGAATTACAGATATCCATAAATCGAATAATGGATATCCATAATTCGATTTATGGATATCCATAATTCGAATTATGGATGTCATTAATTCGAATTATGGATATTATAATTATGGATATTAATAATTCGAATAATGGATATCCATAAATTATTATGGAAAGCTATAAAAGGGGAATAAATAATAAAAGGGCACTGAGTACTCAATTTGTGAAGAAAATCCCTGCCATGTTTTGAACGACCCTCGTTATGTTCTACAGAACAAAGATATATTGTGTGCACCCATTAGAATCGCCTCATCGAGGCAATTCTAATGAGTACCCAAAACATACGAGCTACCTAGATTATCCCTCACTGTCTCTTATATGGAGGAATAGGACTGAAGAACGAAGTCTACTGAGCCATGGTTTTCCTTTGTTTGATTTGGTGTTTATCGTCCCCGTCAACACTGTATAGGTCATGTTAGAGACGTTGTTTCCAATTTTGTCGGACTTACCCGTCATTGAGATGAAATGACAGCTCAAGCCCTGTCGCCCAATAAAACCAATGGGGTTTTATATGCATGGACGGCTCAACTCGAACCACTTGAAGTCACGCGCGGTTGGTTTCAGCTCTGCGTGGAAGCATCATGCAGCACCTCTTTTTCTTCAAGCACCGATGGGCGGGGGCGTAGTGAGCCATGGTAAAAGAGCTAACAGTGCTTGAGGTAATGGGGGATTCAACATCCGGCAAATTGCAGTTGGAAAAATTTCTTAAAACTGAGACAGAAGATTTTATTTGGCATCAGTGGGATAATGACACGAATGTTCTAACAAAGGAAGGTCTTTCAACTTTAAGGTCTTTCAACTTAAATACGATATTAAAAATGGGATTACAACTCACGCTGACATACAGACACAATTTTTATTTTAGGAACAAATTACGAATGTACGCACGCATCTATGAACTAACACCTATTTTAGGAATAAATTACGAATGAACGCACGCCTCTACGCACTAATATCTACCAGACAGACATGCGCACGCACGCACGCACACGCCCGCACGCACGCACACACACACGCACATACATACATACATACATACATACATACATACATACATACATACATACATACATACATACATACATACATACATACATAAAACAGACACGGAAATAAAATAATCATTTTCATGAATTGGCAAATCAGTAACATTTATCATTTTTTAAAGAATTTATCGATCAATTAATCCATTGTCCGATTAATCGTGCAAGCACCTCAGCTAGAACGAAACAGCGGGTTAATGTCGGACCGACATCACTTTCGGCCACACATTGATCCGACATTCTTTGCTGGCAGGTGCTTTGTCACTCCAAATTCAGGGCTCCATTAAGCCAGCTTGCGTCGTATCGATGTTAGACCGAGGCTGACCCGCTGTTTGCGCTCGCTAGGTCACTTTCCGGCTTCAAGTTCGACTCAATAATGATCGCAACCTGAAATGACCGCAGATTAAGGGGAATGGGTACACCAGGCAGATTTTTCAGCCATTTTTCAAAGAGAGATATTTTTCAGGACTTTCTTTCGCTTTTTTATAAGTCCTGTCACACTGAAAAGGGGGTCCATTATTAAAGGAAAGAATTTGCTCCTGATTCTTTCTTCCTCAGGAGCATATTCTTTCCTTTACAAGTTGACCCCTATTGACATGGGAGACAAAAACACTTGTGCAGGAGTTGCCTGCCTTGAAGGTGTTCACATTCCCCTTAACACGAAAACACTCCTACCGGATCATTCCTAAGCCATCTGAGAGTGCCGCCGAAACGTGCGTCGTATCGATGTAGGCCCGACAGTGCTCCGATGTTTAGTGCTGGTAGGGTTGCTTCTCTTCCAATTGGACTCCAGAAAGTTCGCAAATTGAAATGGTAGCTTAAAATAAAATATTGAGGTAGTAAGTAAATTTTCAAAGAACATTTTAATTCTTATACACCTCAATGAAGACATATTCCACTATTATTTACAAACTCTGAAACAGTAAATTACTATTTTCATCACTAGTTCATTACCAAAAGTTATCCATGAAGGCCCCGCCATAGACTATATATAAAGAAAATATTATCATTTCAGATAATATGCCATACTAATAATTAACCCATTCAGTACCAGAAACCCCTTAAGGGGTACCCTGGCAAACAGTGCAGGCCCAGATCAGACGCCGCAGAAAACACAATCTGACATCCCTAAATTTTGAAATGGACTCCGGCTATATATAAGGAGGAAGATAAGGTTAATAACCAGTGCTTCAGCTGAAGTGCACGACCCGCCGGATGCTTTTAGCTTTATGAGTGTTACCATATATGGGTATGGCGGCCATTTTGGTCATGTGACCTGGACCTAAAACGGTTCCCCCAATAAATGCGTCTTATCGTAAGGAGCAAAAATATATCTTATACTTTAGTACTGTATTCTGAATCGTTTGCAGGATAAAATGCATTCGCACTTTTCCAATACAAAAGCATATGTGTCAAAGTTTGACCTAGGCACAAAGAAGGTCAAAGTCATCCCAGGGTCACCATTTTAGCAATTTATGATGGGCCTACGTCCCATATGTTATTTATCAAGTTTCGTGGAAATCTGCCCAGTGGTTCTGGAGAATACCATTTTTGAAGGGTTTTTACCATATATGGCTTGGCGGCCATTTTTTGTCATGTGACCTGGACCCCATGAGCAAATTTTGGTTTCCCCCATCCCATAGAGGCTCCATATGAAATTTGACTTCAATCGGCCCAACGGTTTCCGAGGAGAAGCAGTTCGAAAATTTTCACATTTTTCGCCTCGGCGAGGCTATACTAAATGGAATGTAATATTTCGCGAGTTCATTGGTTAGATCTCATTGATATCTATCGGTATGCCAAAAATTGTTTAAATATTCCAAGCGGTTAAGTCACTATCACCAATTTTCACAAACGGGTTACGGACGGACAGACAGACAGACCATATATGGCTTGGCGGCCATTTTGGTCATGTGACCTGGACCCCATGAGCAAATTTTGGTTTCCCCCATCCCATAGAGGCTCCATATGAAATTTGACTTCAATCGGCCCAACGGTTTCCGAGGAGACGCAGTTAAATTTTTTTCACATTTTTCGCCTCGGCGAGGCTATACTAAATGGAATGTAATATTTGGCAAGTTCATTGGTTAGATCACATTGATATCTATCAGTATGCCAAAAATTGTTTAAATATTCCAAGCGGTTAAGTCACTATCACCAATTTTCACAAACGAGTTACGGACGGACAGACAGACAGACCATATATGGCTTGGCGGCCATTTTGGTCATGTGACCTGGACCCCATGAGCAAATGTTGGTTTCCCCCATCCCATAGAGGCTCCATATGAAATTTGACTTCAATCGGCCCAACGGTTACCGAGGAGAAGCAGTTTGAAAATTTTTACATTTTTCGCCTCGGCGAGGCTATACTAAATGGAATGTAATATTTCGCAAGTTCATTGGTTTGATCTCATTGATATCTATCAGTATGCCAAAAATTGTTAAAATATTCCAAGCGGTTAAGTCACTATCACCAATTTTCACAAACGGGTTACGGACGGACAGACAGACAAACCATATATGGCTTGGCGGCGATTGTGGTCATGTGACCTGGACCCCATGAGCAAATTTTGGTTTTCCCCATCCCATAGAGGCTCCATATGAAATTTGACTTCAATCGGCCCAACGGTTTCCGAGGAGAAGCAGTTCGAAAATTTTCACATTTTTCGCCTCGGCGATGCTATACTAAATGGAATGTAATATTTCGCAAGTTCATTGGTTAAATCTCATTGATATCTATCAGTATGCCAAAAATTGTTTAAATATTCCAGGCGGTTAAGTCACTATCACCAATTTTCACAAACGGGTTACGGACGGACAGACAGAATGACAGACTGACAGAATGACAGACTGACAGAATGACACGGTGATTTTAGGGCACTTAGAAAATCAACCGACTTCAGTCGGTCGCTTTTTCTGCGGGTCGTGCAATCTTGCTGTCATAGAAAATCCTTCGGGTATAAGCGACCATAACGCAACCATTGTTAGAACAGTCGTCGGACAGTTTTAAGCAAACAATTAAACCATCCAGCTCAAAATAGAATTGAAGGCAATGATCAAGAATCGAAGCAATTAACCCACAGCCTCCATCAGAGACATCAAAGGGAAAGAAACACAAACATGAAATAACTAGACCCTAATGTAAACATCTATAGCGGAAAGCCAAAGGACAGATACTTTCCCACAAAATGGTAAATTGGCTTTCCTAAAAAAAACAAAAAACAAATATAAGCGATACACGCACTCAACCTAGTTTAAAGTGATGTAAAGGCGTCTTATGTTTTGGAGGTAATAAGTTCGTATTTTGAGAGTAGAAAGAAATGCGTTTGTTCACTAGTTTGAAAATGCTAAGTTTCCATTCTTTGAGGGCTTTATGCTCAACATACTCTCGTTTATACCATCGATTATCAGATCCATTCAAGGCAGCAACGATTTCATCTCTACACTTATTGAAATCAATTTTAGAAGGAAATCGATATTTCGGTCCTTTAGAAATTATAGTTCGTATCCTAGAATCAGGAGTAATGTTTAAATTGCCACTATAATATGACCAGCAGCAGGATATTAATACACTGAATTTTTACAATCGCAGGTATAGGGAGCGTTAGTGTCAATATCAAGATCAAAAACAAGTTTATTGAAATTAAAAATGATAGATCTAACAGATTTAATGTATTTCTAGCAAATTATGGGTGTTTCAGTATTTTGAAAATAAGCAGGAATGGATGCAATCACCGAACTGTCCCGGAGAATACTAGGTTATAATAATATAATAATAATCGGCCTTATTTATAGAAGGTAACACATTTAGTACTAGTACTAATTATTAGTACTTCAGAACAAAGTCGCCAGATGCACTGAAATGTGTGTCCTCCTTCAGGTCCGTCACTACGTTTTTATTAAGGTAGCAGTCACCAAAAATGTCATAACGTTTAGATGATGGGAGAATTGACCAAAAAGTTTAAGCCTACAATCATTCTGTGCAATAATATTTTATGTTCTTTTTTTTTTTTTTTTTTTTTTGTTAGCTCGCCTTACGAAAGTAAGGGGGAGCTATTGCCTTACCCCCGGGCGTCCGTCGTCAGCGTCGGCGTCAGCGTCGGCGTCAGCGTCGGCGTCAGCGTCGGCGTCGGCGTCCGCATTTGGTTAAAGTTTACCTGCAAGCTCTTATATGTGATGTTTTACAAGTTTATTTTGAATATATAATTCGCAATTGGTAAAAAACAATATTTAACATTATCATTTTACTTCATTTTACAGGTTTTTTGGCTTAAATTGGTCTTTTTGAGAAGTTAATATTTTCCTCTGTATTACCTCCCTTGAAATCCTGTGTTAAAGTTTACCTGCAAGCTGCGTGAGTTCAAATCCCGGGGGAGGCATGTTTTTTTTTTTTTTTTTCTTTTTAAAAACATAGCGGGTCTGGGGCTCAAGGTCAAGGTCATTGGCTATTTTTAGAAAAAACATTGTAATCACTATAGCGCCTTCATTTATTGATGGATTTTAATATAACTTGGGACATAATGATATCTCGAGTGACTTTGACTTTCAGGGTCTGGGGCTTAAGGTCAAGGTCACTACTTTCAGGGTCACTGGGTCAAGGTCACTGTGTCTATTTTTAGAAAAACATTGTCATCGCTCTTGCACCTTAATTTATTGATGGATTTTAATATAACTTCACACAAATGTTGGGTATGATTATATCTCTAGCAAGTTCAACTTTCAGGGTCTGGGGCTGAAGGTCAAGGTCACTGTGGCTATTTTTCGAAAAAACTGTGATCGCGGTAGTGCCTACATTTATAAATGGATTTTAATATAACTTACACAAACGTTGGGTTTGATGATATCTCGAGCTCGTTCGACTTTCAGGGTCTGGGGCAGAAGGTCAAGGTCTCTGTGGCTATTTTTAGAAAATCTTTTTCATCGCTCTTGCGCCTTTATTAATGGATGGATTTTTATATAATTTCACACAAATATTGGGTTTGATAATATCTCGAGTGACTTTGACTTTCAGGTTCCGGGGCTGAAGGTCAAGGTAACTGTGGCTATTTTTAGAAAAACTTTGTGATCGCTCTAGTGCCTACATTTATGAATGGATTTTAATATAACTTTACACAAATGTTGGGTATGATGAGCGAGTTTGACTTTCAGGGTCTGGGGCTGAAGGTCAAGGTCACTGTGGCTCTTTTTTGATAACTTGCCCACATCCATCTTAGGCCCCCAAAGGCGAGCTATCTTGTCTTCTGACAACTCTTGTTTTTTTTTTGTCTTGTATGAATCTGATTTAATGTAAGGAGGCCCAGGTACTTCTATCTATCTCTATCTTCCAATTTCGCTTTAACCCTAGGAGGGGACCCAGAAGGGGCATGTTATGTACATACACTCCAGTTTTGCAGGATGAAAGCCTACACAGTAATCATTTAATTGCGGTAGGGTTCTTATACCTGCACATGGATGGGTCTCACTGCACAGGGGGCCTCCAGTTAAAGTTCCGATACGAAGGACAGAGCACTTTATGACATTCATCCCTGCAAATGATGCCAATGGGGAGTGTGTATGAACACCGAAATTTTATCACCACTTCCGGGGATTGAACCTGGGACCCCTAGCATTAGAGGCAAGTGCACTAACCACTGAGCTATCATGCTCCGCATGATATTCATAGTTACCACATGTTTTGTATTCATAGTAGAATTATCCTAGTTTAAATCTTTTGGATAAAATTCTTACTACAGTCGCCGTCAGGAAGTGTCTGTCAAGTATTATTATCTTACCTAACAATTTACGGGCCCTTGAATATTGATCGGGATCCCAAACATTTGAGAGTTTGGGCCTTTGCGCAGGTTAAGGTTTATCCCTGTTGTTTATTCCACAGTCTGCTGTCTGGCATAGGCCTGCGCTTCAAATAACAATGCCATTAAAGAAAACCTTTTAGTGTTTGTAGTATATTTTCCAAATTTCAGTCAATATATTGATAATTTTCCCAATTCTAAAGACCCCATCCCCATTCCCTAAAAGGGTGCAAGAGCCCTGCCTTGCTCTCTTTGGCAAGAGTCTGTGTAAGGTGTGCCCTTTTGATATGCAGTGCCGCGTTGCAAAAATGCCCTTTTTTGGAGAAGCACCCTGCCCTAATTTCAGTCTGCGGGAAACACTATAATATTCCATGTGGCTCTCTTTTTCTTGGTAGGAACCGATGCTAAGCAATGTGGATAAAGTCTCTTGCTCAAAGAAACAACACTTGGCGCTTGCGGGAATCGAACCGGCTACCTCTCGATCTTCAATCCGATACTTTACCACTGCACTAAAGCGCTCCACAATTTACAAAAAAACCAAACCCTTACATTACGATAACACACCCGTGCGGCAAAGTGCATTTTTTACACATCTCCAGAGTAGGCATTTTTCTGATGAAAATCCGTGATATGTTTCTTATAAATACTACAAACATAGGTTGTGGGTGATCGTTAGAACCGCCTCATTGAGGCGGTTCTAACGAGTACCCACAACCTATGTCTTAGAGCAAGAATAAGAAAAATAATGTATACCCCCGTAAACCCTAGTTTTCTCTATATAAAATGGGTTTGGGGGCTGTGGGTCTTCATTTCACGTACTTGTTCACGTGATGGTTCGTCTAAAGGCGGCCAGCAGAAAACCGCTTGGATGGTGAAGGGGGTTTCAACTCTGGCATTAATGAATGTTTGAATCCTTTATCTTGGTCCAAACAATATTTATTCATTTTCAACAAATAGGCAAGTTACCTGTGCAAGTACAAACTGCAATGACAGGATTTAAAAACAAGCAAAGCGCTTATGTGAATCATCTCCTGTCGTGAATGAGTAGGTGTGAATGACATGTTGTATCAATTCATATCATAAAATACTTATCAGTTTTGTGCGACTGAGAAAGAAAAAAAAAGGAAGAAAGGAAAATAATAATAATAAAATCAAAGATTTCACGAGCCTAGATACAAGACCCACAAGGCAAAATAAAAAATGACTGAAAGAGTAGAGAAAGAAGAAGGAAGGAATGAAAATTTTCGAAAAGGAATTGTAAACATGAAAAAATACCAATAGAAATCACTCAGAGAATAAAAGAAGAATACGTCAAGACCAATCTGAATATAAAATCTACCCTTAATATCTGGTGGCTATGGAAATAAGAGCTGATATAAGAAAGAAATGGAAGCAGTGCCAGTTTCATGGTTACAGGTTCTAGGATAACACAAATCAGAAAACAACCGATTAGTTTTTGTTATGAAAGTCTGCACTTCCTTAAACACACGAATGTTGTTTTCAACAGAAATATTGCTGTCCCCTTGCAATAGCAACCTAGTTATAATATAAATATCAGGCGGTACTGTTGATATGCTGGCCTCGGTAGCTCAGTCGGATGCACGTCTGACTGGTGATCAGGAGGACGCGGGTTCGATACCTGCTGGGGTCGGCAACATTCTTTCGTGGAGATTGATCATGAAATCATTTCTACGGTCATTCTCTCCCTTCCGCTGATTCAAGAAGGGCGGTTGTCAGTTTCTGGCGAAAGAATGTGCACTGTACTGATTAACCGCTTACGTATAAACCTGCCCAGGAAAAGTGTGGCTTAGTAAACTGACCGGCTCAAAAATGACCTAAATAGTGTTGACTGGGCCGTTAAACTCCAATACAAACAAACCAAATCAGGTGGTATATACTCACGAATTTTGGTTAACATGTCTGCACGTATCAAATTGAATCGTTCAATGGTTATTACTCTCTACTTTGCTCCTTGTACAATTCGGACTGGATACAAGATTCCTTCTGGACAGGTGCTGGTTCAATACACTGAATTCTCTTTGAAGACGTGTGGCCAGGATCTGGGCTGTACTGTCGCCGCTAAAAATGTAATCGGGATTTTTTGGCCTATTGAGGGTAAAAAGTGATTTGAATGATGCCAGCGAGTCAGCATTCTTAGTTGAGTTTGCGAGAGAGTTCCTTGACTGGATAGTTGAGGGAAGAAACGAGCTGGCACAGGAGCTAGGATGAGCATTGATAGACAGGTAGTGAGTGATACGCGTTTCGAAGTGAATAGGCAGAAACGTCCCACACAGGTGGAGGAATTAACTCGGTGAGATACAAAGGCGTTAGATTATTCTCCATCTTGAAAAACGAATAATATTTGTGCAGACTCTTCGTTCAGAGAGCTTGAGCCAACCAAGTATTGCGTACAGTTTGTCAATCTCGTGTTTAGCCAGCCTCGAGAGCATTGCTTTGCTGCTGGGTACAATTGTCACACACGTCTGTATATTCTTAAAGTGAGCGGGTGAAAGTAAAGTAATTTTGCAGAGGTTTTCTGTCAAGCTTAAATTTCAAATTTCTGAGGAGATTCATTTGAGACCAAGCCATTTCTAGTATATAGTCAAGAAATGATTTTGCCAGTCACAGCATTGAGTGAAGATCAGTCCTAGATGCTTGTGTGATGCTACTTCCTTTATTAAGACCTCGTTATGTAAAGTGTTGGATGTTCTCTTTTTATTTGAACCTAACTAAGACTCAGAAGTAAAGTTTTGATTTTCTTTGGATTATAATTAACAAGCCATCTATCTGCCCAGTTGCCTATTCTGAGATGATCAGCCTAGTATATGGGCTGCTGAGTCCGGAGAGTCGGCTATTATGTAAGTTCCTGTACCAGCTTCAAACAGTCGGATATTTTAGTGTATGTCATGCACAATGTCATTGACATACCTGTATATGATAAATAGTAGTGGACCAAGAATAGACACCGATTTGATAAAAGATAAAAGATAAAGAAGCTTTATTTAACGTCGCATATTCGAAACAAATAACATAAGCTCTGTAGAGCTTTTATTGCGACAAACTAAGTATCCTCTAACAAATACTTACCTGCCTTCATTTATCTTCCTAGGACTACCCCTGATAATGCGAGCGTCAGCCAAGGGAGCTCCTAGTACCATTTTTCACGCCTTTGGTATGGCGCGGCCGGGGATCGAACCCGCAACCTCCCATTCCCGAAGCGGACGCTCTACCACTGAGCTATCGGGGCCGGTAAAGTGAAACCAATCAGATTTACCACCGGTAACACAACCCATTGATACCTGTTGGATAACTAGCTTTCAAACCAACTCAGCAGGCAACCAGAGATTCCGTAATGTTTCAGTTTTGCTAACAAACCTCTATGCCAGACCCTTTCGACGGCTTTGTTGATATCGCAGAATACAACATGTACCTCTTTGCCTTCGTCCAAGGCCCGACCAAAGGTATTGAAAAGATCCACGAGTTGGTTTACAGTCGAATCATCTTTTGTGAAACCAGAATGAAATGAAGTGTTAGTATTATTTTCCAGAAGGAATTAATCCAAATGCTTATGTACTATTTTTCATTACGAAAACACTCCTATACAAATACATTGTAGTTTTTACCACGGAAAAAAGCGAGAATTTTAAGATGAAAAATTGTGATATTTTTCTTATTTTTGCTCAAAATATAGATTGATGGTACACGTTAGAACCGCCTCATCGAGGCGGTTCTAACGAGTACCCACAATCTATATTTTTGAGCAGAAATAAGAAAAATAAGGTTAACCTCTGTTAACCCCAGTTTTACTATATAAAAGTGGGGTGTAAGGAGGTCAAAATTATATAGGCCTGTTTTCGTGATGTTAAGTGATTTACCTACAGACATCACGAAAACAATCCTATATAATTCTGACCGCCTGATACCTCACTTTTATATTGTAAAACTGGGGTTTACAGGGGTATGTATGTTTCTCCTACTTCTGTTCAAAGCAGAAATAAGAAAAATTGCAGAATTTTTTATCTGAAAATTGTCATTTTTGCTAGTAAAATTTTCTGTATTTTTTAATTTGTTTTCAAAATGGCTTAGGAGTGAGATCAGCCTATGATTTTCAACTAGGGTTTTATCGTCTTTCTTATGGATAGGAGCTACATGTGCCCTTGTCCATATATCAGGCATTGTCGAAATCTGTCAATGGGACAGATAAGTGTTGTATACATTCCTTCGGACCTTTATAATTAATCCAAAACTTTATTATTAATTTTGTCTGGTCCGCTTGCTTTTCCAGTAGGTAACGATTTTAGGATTGAAAAACAATTCTTATTGCTGGACGGTCACTGATGATACAGTATTAGATGGGTTGGCTAAATTGGGGACAGGTTTATTAGTATCATCTACCACTGAGACTGGAAATAAATATTAAATACATTTGCCTTTTCTGTTGGCTCGGTAACTATTCAATGGAGGAATAGGGTCAGTTTTATCCTTGCCGGTCAATGTTTTGAAAAGTTTCCACCAATTCTTACCAGAAATACGACAATTCTTTAAGTTGTCAGCTAATTATCTGTATAGTCCTTTTTAGATACACGAAAAGCATTAATGGCTTCATTCCGATGTTTCTCGAAACTTTCTCCAGCTTTGAGCGCTGTTAAGTCACTTCGCAATTTTATGTGCACGTTTCCTTTTACGGATAAAGTTGTTGATGGAGTTGTTTAACCATGGGGGTGGGTCTGAGGGCTGAACAGTAATAATGTTTTTGGAATAGATTCTATCTTAACCGCAATGTAGATTTACACACAGGAAGTTCGATCATCTTTGGTTTAGTTTGGTGTTACTTTTAGCGCACCTTCCCCTCGAGTAAGTGTAACAACCAATCAATGCCTACGAAACAAATTACTGGTTCTAGTGTTCTGTAGTGCTTTAGGGAAAACCGGGAACCAGTCATCCATGGTCGAACCATTCTAACCTCGTTGGTCGAACCGTACAAACTAAACTGACGTTATTTCCTCTAACCAAAAAGTTTAGTCACAGTTTAGTGACCGTGGTTCTGACATCGAACTCGCCCATAAACCTGCCATCCGTAGGTCAAGGGTAACTCAACTATGCCTGAATCGGAGTTTAGGTCTCAACAACAATATGACGTCCCAGAGATACAGTCCCGGCACGCAGCCAAGGAACGCTGAAAAGTTTTATTTTTAAAACCGAAAATTTGATTTTCAAAATAACGCTTGGTCTCAACAACAATTTGACGTCGCAGAGACACAGTCCCGGGACGCAGCCAAGGAACGCTGCAAAGTTTTATTTTTATAACCGAAAACTTGATTTTCAAAATAACGCTGGCATATTCTTCCCTTGGGTTCCGTATATGTAGCTTGAGTTTCGATCACTGATATATGATCCAGCGCATGATAAAACCTACAATAAGACAAGTGCGCCCAACGAAGACTCAGATCAGCCTGCGCATCCGCGCAGTCTGATCGGAGTCTTCGTTGTGCACGCTAAGGATAGCTAAGGGCCAAATGCTCCTCCATGCGGCAAGAGAAGTCTCCGGTTAGACTATATGGATGCGCAGGTTGATCTGAGTCTTCGATGGGCGCACATGTGTTATTGTAGGTTTTGTTGTGCGCTGGCTCATATTCCTTGAGCCTGTTTACCTTCTTAAACTAACTGAAATAATTCGGTCAAGCCACAAACCTTGGTTTCTTCTAATGACATTTAATCGTATTGAAGATAAACACGGGAAGCTGTTAGTATTAGGGAGTGGCACGAGTTTAACAGGCCAATTACAATAATTGTCGTCTTCACTACTTTAAAAGTCATTGTAATATACTAAGTAGATCCGGACCAGATTTTCTTCATATATATAGATAGTGCCGGTTTTGAGGTAATCTGTTAAAAACCCTCACAAATCACCTCTTCAACCAGCACTATCTATATATAAACACATCTTACCACATATATATTTTACCGCAGTATTTTGAGCAGACAGATAAACCGACTATTACATGTCAATTTATCTTTACCACACTGATAGTTGGACATCAAAGTCCAAAAGGGAAATCACCTACGGACTATTTCAGTATTTAGAAAACCATTCACTGGACAAAAAACTAGTCATTTATTTACGTTCAATTTCTTACTATTCTAGTACAAGCCGTGATAGCCGAGTGGTCTAGATGGTTTGGACTGTAAATGGTGGGGCATGAGTTCGAATCCCGGTAACGACATAAAAATCTTTTTATAATGGAACATTGAATAAAAATGATGACAGCGTAATCGGTTTCAATAAAAAGCGTTTCTAAGCGATAAAAATGGGTTAAAAAAAAGAAAAAAATACAAAAAAAATCCTGATAACACTGTAATCGGTTTAATTAAGAAAGGTTACTAAGCAACTCGTAGAGAACAACAAATAATTAAAAGTAATATCCAAAATCTGCTCCGATAAAAGTCGCGGATAGACACTATATAGAAACATATTAAAAAGAATTTTGAAAATTCCACTTTGGGGCAAAAACTTTAACCCCTCCTGAAAGTGCCTTTACATAATCCAATGACCACCAGATTTTGCACATATAACAAGACTTTAAGGCTGTATAACATATTAAAATTCCAAGTTCCTATGACAACTTTTGGAATTTCAGAAAGTCTTTGAGTCTTCCTAAAAGTGGAATCCCATCAACCGATTAGTCTCAAATTTTGCATATGTATTTGGGTTGCATATATACATATTATCACAAAATTTCAAAGTTCTAGCATCATTTTGGAATTTCCTGCAAGTCTTTGAATTGTTGTAAAATAACATTGGTTCAACTAATTACCACCAAACTTTGTACATATGTTTCAACATACAAAATGCACATTCTTATAACATTGTAGGTCGGAAGTGAAGCAAAAAAAAAAAAAATATTAACTTTCATATTTTGGTGGTGGGTCATTTACTATTGTAATTTTATTGAATAAAATCAAGCATTTTCTATCTTTTTTTTCATTTCATTCTTCGCTTGAGCCTTGCCTTCCTCAATAAGTTTCTTTCTCTCACTTTCACTCAGTTTTGAATGTTTTGAATGTATGTTCTCTTTCAGTCCTGAATCATCCTCAACACTCTATCATACTCAATCTTGCAATTTCCTGCTTAAAAGGTTTTATAGAGTTAAAATATCTCTGTTTTTCTCTAAAATTCTTTCCACCACACTTATCACAGATTTGATATTTTGCTGTAGTACCTTTACCACATTGTAAACATTTCACTACTTTACTTTTGTTATGTTTTATAATAAAATTATGAGCCTTGCAGTATATAGAATGCTTTACTGATTTGTTTTTACATGGTTTATTTGAACCTAACGGCAACATAGCACATATATTTTGCATCTTTGCTTTTTCTATATCCATTTTTATTATTATATTTAAAATTTTTTTTTATAGTTTAAAAGAAAACAAAAAAATGAGTTCTGTAGAGAGACTAATACAATTGCATAGTGAAGGAAGAATTAGTGATGAGGCTTTAGACAAGGGTCTTAAATCCTTAGATATTGAGAAACAGAAGAGTGATGCACCACAACAAACTTCTGCATTAGATAATCTGCGTAAAAGACGTAGAAATAAAAAGAAAAGAAAACGACAGCAACAAAATGCTGTTAAAACAAGTGAAAAAATTAATAATGAAGATATAGATGATGATACTAAAGAAGAGAAAAGTGCTCTGAAATTAGTTGATAAACCATTATGCAATTACTTCAAAGCGTATGAAATAGATGCTCATAAATATAAAGACCCAAATATTTTGTTTAATGATAAAAAATCTGTCATTATAGATAAAATTAATGAAAACATTAAAGAATACAATGGTATTAAATTTTCAATTGGGTTATCTATAAAGTTTTTTAAAGATGAACTTAATGGTGAAAGAAAAGAAGTTACCGGTGCATCACACGGAGAACAATGTGCAGTTCTTGATGGAAATAATTTAGATGAAAACTATAACAAACAAACAACTTATATACAAACATGGATTGAAAAATTCACAAATACCGCAACGGGTTTAGAAATTGACCATTGTATCAAACTTTATCTTAATATAGCAAAATATGAACCACTCAAAGGTTCTTCGTATATTTCTCTTCCAAGTGCAATAGCAAATAAAAAAGCAATAATTAATTTATCAAATGATGATGATAGATGTTTAGAATGGCATATACTTGCTTCTAAATACCCAAACAAAAACAATCCAAGTAAGTTATCAAGTTATCGTAAATATTTAGGCACATTAAATATGGAAGGAATAGACTTTCCCACACCAATCTCACAAATACCAAAAGTTGAGAAACAAAACAATATAGCAATCAATGTTTATGGATACACATTAACAAAAAAGACAGAGAAACTTACTATATTTCCATATCATATTTCAAATCAACCAAATGATAAAGAACGAATTAATCTGCTTTTGATAACTGAAGATGTTGAAGAGGAAATTGATGATAGTGAAGAAGAAATGATAGATGAAGATTATAATCCTGATGACTATCCTCCTGATGAGTCAAAAACAAAATATCACTACTGTTTTATTAAAAACCTTAATAGATTACTTTACAATCAGAACAATAAACACAAACATAAAACACATTTCTGTGATAGATGTCTTTATGGTTTTACAAGAGAAGACCTACTAATCAAACATAAAGAAGACTGTGAAGGCATAAATAAATCTCCAATGCGAATAGAAATGCCATCAAAAGGTCTTATCAAGTTTAAAAACCATCAAAATCAAATGCCCGTTCCATATGTTATCTATGCTGACTTTGAAGCACAAATCAAACCCAAATCACAACAAAAAGGAGATAAATCAGAAATAACAAGCGAACACGAAGCGTGTGGATTTGGATATCAAGTTGTTAGATATGATGGTAAAGCAGACAAACCAGTAATATACAGAGGTGAAGATGTTGCAGAGGTTTTTCTAAATCATTTAAAATGTGAAGTGAATAACATCAACAACATCTTTAGACATCCTAAACCATTAATAATGCCAACAGAACAGAACATACAAGATTATGAAAATGCTTCCCATTGTTGGATATGTGAAAAAGAAATTAATAATGAAAAGAATCCAAAAGTAAAAGACCACTGTCATTTCACAGGAGAATATAGAGGACCAGCACACAAATCCTGTAATCTCAAACTTGCAATCAAACCAAATAAAACCAAAATTCCAGTTATCTTCCACAACTTAAAAGGTTATGATAGCCATCTAATAATGCAGAAAATACACAAAGCAAGTGGAAACATTACTTGTATTGCAAATAATTCAGAGAAATTCATCTCATTCAGTATTGGACAACTGAAATTCTTAGACAGTTTTCAATTTATGGCTTCCTCTCTTGAAAAGTTGGTAGATGGAGCAATTGGTGTAAAGACAGAATGTGAAAAATGTAAAGGTACAGAAGAAATAAACATCAATGAAAATTGGTTATTAACAGCAAAATGTAAAAAATGTCACAATACAAGATATAAAAAACTCAACAAATCAGACTTACCATTAACTGTAAAACATACAACTAACTCACATCTTCTTGCTCGTAAAGGTATCTATCCATATGAATACATTGATAGTTTTGATAGATTTGATGAAACACAACTACCACCCATAGACAAATTCTACAGCAGTCTTACAGATGAAAGTATCAAACAAAAAGACTATGAACACGCTCAAAAAGTATGGAAACAATTTAACTGTAAAACACTTGGTGATTATCATGATTTATATCTCAAAACAGATGTTCTCTTACTTGCAGATGTTTTTCAAAAGTTTAGAGAAACCTGTATGAATAACTATAAACTTGACCCTCTACATTACTACACTGCACCTGGTCTATCTTGGGATGCTCTTCTAAAATACACAGAAATAGAATTACAACTTCTATCAGATTTGGATATGCATCTTTTCATTGAAAAAGGAATGAGAGGTGGAATAAGTATGGTTTCTAAAAGACACGCAAAAGCAAACAATAAATATGTAGCAGATTATAATCCAAATGAAGAAGACAATTACATAATGTATTTAGATGAAAATAATTTATATGGTCATTCAATGAGCCAACCACTTCCATTTGGTGGTTTCAAATGGATAACTAATAAAGATTTAATAGATGGAAAACTTCCAAAATTACAAAAAGGTAGAGGAAGAATATATGAAGTAGATTTAGAATACCCCAAACATTTACATAAACTACATAATGACTATCCACTTGCACCTGAAAAATTAGCAATTAAAAAAGAATGGTTATCCGACTATCAAAATGAACTAATTGAAAATAGTATGTTAAAAACAGAAAAACTTGTCCCCAATCTAATGGATAAGAAGAAATATGTAGTACATTACAAAAACTTAAGACTATACAAACAACTTGGTATGAAAATAACAAAAATACACAGAATATTAGAATTTGATGAGAAACCTTGGATGGAACCTTACATACGTCTGAATACAGAATTACGTAAAAAAGCAAAGACTACATTTGAAAAAGATTTCTTTAAACTTATGAACAACTCAGTATTTGGCAAAACAATGGAAAACATACGTAAAAGAGTTGATATTAAATTAGTCAAAACAGATGGCAGTGAAAATGAAAAAATCCGCAAGATAATAGCCAAACCAAACTTCAATCGTAGAATAAAGTTCTCTAATGAGTTATCTGCCATTCAAGTGAATAAAACAAGATTAACTCTCAATAAACCAATATATGTTGGCTTCTGTGTTTTAGATTTATCAAAACATCTTATGTATGATTGGTATTATAATACATTGAAAAAGAAGTATGGTGATAACTGCACCTTGTTATACACCGACACAGACAGTTTATTAGTAGATATCAAAACCAAAGATGCTTACAAAGATATGTCTGAAATGAAAGATGAATATGATTTCTCTGATTATCCAAAAGAACATCCACTATACGATGAAACAAACAAGAAGGTCATAGGTAAGATGAAGGATGAATGTGCTGGTGTTCCAATATCAGAATATATTGGTCTTCGTCCTAAATTATATTCAGTATTAAGAGCAGATGAACAAGTCATCAAAAAAGCGAAAGGAACAAAAAAATATGTAATCAAAAAACAAATCAATTTTGAAAACTACAGAGATGCATTATTCAACAAAAAGAAATACACACACTCAATGAACATGCTACGCTCAATGCATCACAACATATATGGATTAAAAGTAAATAAGACTACACTTTCTCCTTTAGACACAAAAAGATACATAACTGACGATGGCATTACGACATACGCGTATGGGTATCAGCCGGAACAATAAGTAATTCCTCTTTGACAAACCCTCTCTTAGGTGCAGGAGATTTCAAATAATAAACTCTTATTCCCTGCGTTATAATATGATAGTCAATCTTATGAATATCAACAGACCATACTGGGTCAGTAGCCCTTCTCTTTCCACCACCTTCTAATTCTCCAGGTTGATACAAATATCTAACATTTACATAAGGACAAATTTCAGCATCAACTTTTCTTGTTATAATTGGAGGAGGTTTTTTCGTCTCCTTATTTAATGCTTTAATAACATCAGATAATCTCTTAACCCATTCTCTGTTTCTTTTTTTAGTATCAATCTCTTTAGCATACTGATAACCAAACAATCTTTCTGCTAAGGTTCTATTAAATCTTTCTACTATTCCTTGGTCTCTGTGTATTTCTTTTCTACCTCTTCTTATTTTGGTATTATGCTTTTCCATCAAAGTTGAAACGGAACTCATAAATTCTCTACCAGGATCAACTTGCAATAGTTTAGGATACTTCAAATGTCTTTTATAAATCTTCTCAAAAGCATTTGCAACTTCTTTACTATCTTTCGACGTCAAAGGTTCGGCTTCTTTATATCTTGTTCCAATATCAACCACTGTCAATGCATACTTGTATGTCTTCCTACCAATAGTATCGTGAGGTAAAAACAACAAATCAGCTTGATGAACTTCATTCTCTGCAGACACATCAAATTTAGGTCTTATTATTCTCTTAGGTGCAGGTAAATATATTTGCCATACTGCTTGTTTCTTTAAGAACTCTAATGCTTGTTTCTGACTAACCTTTGCTTCTTTTGCTAACTTACCAACAGCTGAGTGTCCTTTCCAGAAACCTTTTGGACTATAGTATATCTTCTCCATTTATTTTTATTTAAGAAAAAATATTTATATATAAAAAGATGTCAAAGAACGCACAAACGCAAAATATAGCACAATTGCTTGATGATGACTATACACCTACAAAAGAAGAGTTTGAAGAGCTGTTAAAGGAACAAAGTCAATTTGACACAAAGAAATGGACTGATTTAGAAATCAACAACATTTATACAATCACTGACTACAGAGAAATTAACACAGAAAATGGTGTGAGTGTAATTTTAACTCTCAAAGACAATGGTGAAGTATGGAGTCCTGCACATCTCACAAAGAAGATAGAAGGTAAAGAACCACCATTTTATGTAAGACCACTTGGTTTGAAACCATGTAAGAATAATAAAAAAAATAAATATCATGCTTATGATTTAGTTTTTCCAAAGAAAGATTATGTCAAAAAATAATTTTTTTTTTTACCTACATCAACTTCCAAGCAACAAATCCTGTCAATGCCATACCACCAACAACAAATGCAATCTCTCTATTTTTCTGGTCTTCTGATGGAGTGTAAAAATCACTCAATGTAGGTTTTGGTGGTAATGGTGTGGATAAATTATCTGGCAATTGTTTTCCTGTAATATAATAATATTGTTTCATAGCAGTGTCAGCATCACTGAACTCATCCACAGCATGATGTTCCTTCTTCAGTTGCTCATTAATAAAATCCAATCTTTGTGTTCTCTTCTCATTCCATGCAGTTGTTGCTGATTCTAATTGTTCCATCGCCTTATCATGTCTTTTTCTCTCTTCATCACTATTACTACCCATATGTGAAAATAAATAATTACTACCTGAAAAGGCTAAGGCGTTTGTAATTGCTCCTCCAACCATTAATGCTACTGCACTTGCCATTTTTATATAATGAAAAAAAAAAAAAATTAAAATTACTTCATAATATCTGCAGGAATAATACCTTGCTTAACAAGCATATCCTTTGTTGCCATTGCAAGTAATATATCAATGGACAACATACCAATATCTGTCATATTAAAATCTACTTTTGGTGCTGGTCTTTTCAATAGTTTTCTACCTAATTCTGAATATCCAACAGTTAATACAGTTTCCACTCCAGCATGATATAACATGTTTGCAATTTGTTTTCCGTCTATTGAGGTTGTCATTTTTTTTAATGAGAATATTATTTTTTTAAATTAATTAAATTCAAATGGGTCAATTTCTTTTTGTTGTATAATAGGTGCAGGTTGTTGCATCATAGGTTGTTGTTGTGGTACAACTTGTTTAGACTTGTACATATACAATCCTATTCCAACAACTCCAACTGTTATGCATAATGGTATATAATTTTTGTATATATTTATATTCTGTGAATTTGGAGAGCCGACATCATCATCTTTTGTTATAGATTTTAATTCCATGTTTTCTTTCTTTATAGTTTCAGTCTCCTTTCTTCTTAATTCTGCATTTCTTTTTCTTGCTTCTGCACCTTTCTTACCAGCAACTACTCGTCTTGGGTCTTTTGTTTTAACTTCAGTATCACTCATTTTTTTCTAAGGAGATATTTTCTTTTTTATTAAAATCAATATGTCTTGCTGTTGTTAGCATTGCAGTTAAAGGAGCAAGATACATTCCATATCTATAGTACAATTCACAACACGAACTTGTCAAAGCGTGATTGATAAAAGGGTCTTCCTCTAAGTCTTGTATCAGTTTAGGTGGATTAACAACATTGAAATACTTTGATACACCCATCACGTATAAGCTAATGAAAGAATTACCCAATGTCTTAGTCATACTTGCTCCCAATCTTGCTTCATATCTGCAGTAAAGTTTGTTTATTTGTTCTGCTGTCATTGTATCAATGTCTGATAGTTGTAAGTCTTTACCAAGATACTGCTTACTACCACCACCAGCAACAATGGCTGATAATCGCTCACGTTTTGTTTCTTGTTCATTATTTTCTGTGCTTTCACATTCAATGTCTTGTAATAATTCTTCAGCATTCATTTTTATTTTATGTAATTTATTTTTTATTTTTAAAAAATAAAACATCGCATATCCGACTATTGATAAGATTGCAGTGTTTGTTATGATTATTGATAAGATTGCAGTGATTGATAATATTTCTAACAGCATTGTTTTTTAGTATTGCTATTTTACTTAAAACATTGCATAAGCATTACTTAAGATTTGCTACAGCATTGTATAAGCATTACTTAATCATTGCATAAACATTACTTAATCATTGCTAAAAAAATAATCAATCAACCAACCAATAACCAGTAGGCTGGTCAGTCTTCAAAATTAACTTACGATGCTTCTTTTTTTCAGTTCTTCTTTTATTCTCTGTCGTTCTTCCAAAGTTGGAATAACATCATTCTCTCTTAAACAATTTTCAAAACTATCTCTATCTTTTGTGTAGAACATGCATAGCCATTTTGTTTGTTCTCTTAAATCTTTTAACACAGAATTATATCTCTGCGAAATAACCCACACTGATTGTTCTGCATGCCTACCAGAAAATGCTAATTCTGATAACATATCTTTTTTCTTTGTTAGTTCTTTCGTTGCACTGCAATCATCAATAATGTAGAGAGTAGAATGACCAGCATATTTATTAAAGAACATTCTTAGTAGTTCTTGTAGTTTTTCTTCTCCATTAACAATAGGATTAACAATTGTTATATTTTTTGTTTTAGGTTTCCTGACATCACCAATCCACTCACGATTTTTATAAGCCTTGTTCCATTGAATGGTTGGGCAAAGTATAACAATATGTTTAAATACTTGACGATATTCCTCTTCCAAAAGGTCAAGGACAAACTCTGTTTTCCCGCATCCAGTTTGACCACATATAATAGCACAATGAGGATATTTTGGTAGTTCCATTTTTATTTGTAAAAAAAAAAATATTAATAACTGACTTCTTTAAATCTACCATCTTCAAAGTTGATTTGTGCATCTTGTATAACAAACAAATAAAGATTGATTGGTTCATCTGCTCCTGCTTCTTTCGTTATTTGTATTGTAATACCTTCTGATGCATTTTCAATTCTTCTTCCAGAACCATGAAGTGTATTATCATCAGTTGAACGTAAATCCAACCATAAAGCATACCTGTTCGTTAGATATTTTTCTATTGTTGTATCAGTAAAATATAAATCTTTAACGACCATACTTGTTTCTTTGTTTCTTTTTGAATTCAAAGCAAAGAATTTATTTATTTCGTCCCAGTGTTGGTGGGACTTCATTCCTTGACTATACAATTGATTCGGAATCCCTTCTATTGTCATTTCCACTTTTGTAATTTCTGGATTATAATATTCTTCTGTGCTGGCCCTTTCAGGATCTTCGAATAGCATAAGAATTCCTTTCATACTTCTTGCAGGAACATTTAGATTGATATTCCATAGTGTATCAGATTTGTTTTTAGTTATTTTTCTGTGTCTTAGTATTCTGTCATACAAAATAACCATTTTACCATCAACTTGCTGTCTTATTTGTCTTGCTAATTCAGTATCAGAAACAATATCAAATTCCAAACAAATATTTTTGATTGTATAAGTTGAAGTTGCATCGCCTGATTTAATTACTTTATTATAATCATTGAATGTAAGTTCATATTCAAGTCTATCTCCTAATCCAGCTTGATAAAAAGGCATATGGGTTTCCAATAATTCAAAATCAAGTGGGATGCAAAACCTGTTTCCATATGCTTTTGCGATGGCTTGATCTTCTTTATCTGCTGTTGCGTTTCCTGCACCCACTCTATGTTTCAACATGTTCTCTTTGCCAACGCCTTGATATACCATATTTACACGTTCTGTAATAGTCTTCCATAAATCAATATAACAATGATAGATGTCACTATCGTCAATGGACATAACTTCATTTCCACTAATTCTAATTGTTGTTTTCTTAATTATTGCTCTTCCTATGTTTTGAAATATAGTTGCATTTGCATCTTTAGAGGTTAGTTCAATTTCAAATGCTAATCTGACTGTTCCGGGAACAATAACATCATTACTACTTAGATTAGGAAATCTCACTAATAATTGTTGATTTTGGTCAATAGTTGAAGGGTTATTTGTTATTACTACACTTTGGCGAATGCCTTTTACACCACGTGGTTCTCTTATTTTTCTGTAAGGGTTTAGTTTATCTCCGTAAGCTGACATGTTTTTATTAAAAGATAAAAAATATTTTTAAATAATAAATAAATAATGGCTGAATATGAAAATCCTGAGTATGACAGGGAGGATTATGATGAAGAAGCAGAAACATCTTTTACAGATGAAGAGCAGTTTCAGAGAACATTAAATAGTCAGTTTGCTGGTTTGAATGATTTAACCGGTGATGATTGGAAAACTCTGCGTAATAGCATAGGTCAAAAAATGATAGATAGATTTTACGAAAGGAATGAAGAACCTAAACGTAAAATCAAAGGTTTGTCTCTCAAGAAAGATGATATAGGGAGACCAATGTTATATGTTAAAGATGAAGGTGGAAAGGATATTGCATTAACATATTATCGTTCCAATGCACCAGATGAAATAGCAACATTTTTATCATTTAATACTTTGCAAAGGAAATATGGTGTTGATTTTGTTAGGAATGTATTAGGTGTAGATGATTTTAAACCATCTGCTACAAGACTTAAAGAAGGTAGAACAGCATTCGCACAATTACTTCAAACGAGAACTCAAATAACACAAACAGAAGAAGAAATACCTTTACAAGATATATCATCACAAGAACAAACTCAAGAACTATTAAATACAACAGTTGATGTAGAAACTGCTGTGAAAACATTGGAGACATCATTTACTAATGAACAAGAAACACAAACAGATTGGACAAAAAGAGAGATTGATGGAATAGCAAATGCAATGACAACAGTCAAAGAAGAGATAGCAAATGAATTGGCAAAACTGAATGAAACAAATAAAGACTTAGCAAAAGAAAATACAAAATTAGAACAAGCCAAAGCAGACAATGATGAATTTCAAATAGAAAGGATAAGTAGTCGAATCAAAGAGTTAGAAAGTGAGAGAAGTGCAAGATTGGAAGTTATTAATGTTAATAAAGATAAACTACGTAGTCAGGTAAATAGAATCAAAGAGACTATAAACAAAGTATTAAAAGAAGACACTACATTGGGTGAAAGAATTAGAACATTATTCAGAGAACAAGGCATTACAATTGTTAGTATTTTAACCGCTTTTGGAATGATTATTGGAGTTATTGTTGAGGCTGTTATTCCTGGTGGTACTACTTCAACCCCTCCTTCTCCACCAAAAGGTGGTGTTAAAGATTGGGTTAAGAAACAATTATCAAATCTTGGTAAATTACTTTCTACCCTTGCAGGAAAAGTAGCTTCTACAATACCAGGTATTATTGGTTCTATTGTGTCTTGGTTGTTGTCTTCTGCGGGTAAAGTTGTTAATTGGTTTGGAGAACATCTATGGGCATTAGTTGTATTGGTTGCTGGATTGTTATATGCATCTGCAAGAGAGTTTATAAGAAAAAAAAGAACTTAATAAATTTCATACATAATTAATAGTCCAATTGCAATACTACCAACTATTAATGCTGTTTTGTTGTCTTCGTGTTGTATTGCTTCTTTTTTTTCAACGGGTTCTGGTAGAGATTTCTTTGTTTCCTGATGTTTTGGTTCTGGTAGAGATTTCTTTGTTTCCTGATGTTTTGGTTCTGGTAGAGATTTCTTTGTTGGTGTGCCTTGTATAGTTGCAGGTTGTGTAGTAGGTGCAACAGGTTTAACATTTACATCACTATTGAAACCAAGTGTTTGATTTTCTGTTGCAATTACAATTTTATTATTATATCCAGCGATAGTGCCAATTTGTAAAATCATATTACTGGGAGACATATATAATCCAATACCATAAACAAAATCTACTTTACTTCTTGCATATTTGAGTGTGTTTTGATATCTTTGTATTTGACCTGGTAAATCAATAGTCCGGGATTTGAGACCAGATTTCGACAAATTTAATGCACCCAAAATTCTCACGCTTTATTTGTGCCGTTTCATTGAGATAGGAGCCTAACCTATATGACATGTGATTATTTAGCAAATCTGGTGGGGAAAAGGGGTTGAAAATTCTATGAGTTTACACCCACCCACATGCGGATGGTATAGTTGGGTTGAGTTTAGTTACGTGTAGCTTGCGCTTACATATGAATGTTGATTTATTGCATCAGCCAAAATATTTGTCAATACTCGAAGACACCAAAATTCATGATATGACGTAATTACATCCGGTGTTACCATACATTTTGACCATTGAAATTTGACCCCAAAATTTTGGTATATTTTACACTATTTTCGCGCTAAATAATTTTTAGTACTTTTTGAAACAATTTCTTGTTCGTTAGTATGAAGGACGGTTGTTTTTGCACGTGCATATGAAACTGGATGACTCTGTTTCAATCCGGGCATGAACAAGGGACTCCGAAACCTATGGACCATTGTACCACTTTTTCCTGTTGTGTCACAGATCGTGATAAAATTTATATTAAAACCAATTTAAACTAAATTATTTTACTGGCTGGTCATAGATGTATCATAACAGGAACCGATAGATATATTTTTGAAAAGTTAGTGATGGCCATTTACTTCCGGTTTATATTTAGTGAGGGGAATATACATCACCAAGCATATTTGTCAGCGGGTGAACTGGCAAGTGATTCTCTAAACTGGTGACTTGAAACAATCAACATTTAATGAATACATTGTATAGTTCAAGAATCAGTATCCAAACTTTCCGGTTTGTGCTGAAGGCTCCCAAAGTAACATCGACATTATTATATTTTAAACACGTAAATGTTACTGGCCACTTGAAATCTTACTGGTTACCTTATTTTCTGTTAAGTCGCACGACTAAAAATAAATTGTACCCGAGGTTTAATGTAACGTAAAGCCATTCCTTAAACATTCTTCTATCTTCCCCTTTCCCTGAGTTGTGGTATAACCTGTAAACGTGCATCTTAAGATGTCACCTGCACCTACTTTCTATCAGTTTGTTGGGCGACCTGCCTACGATAGCCTTGTCCCTCTATTCACCATTAGCTCTTAATCATCCTGTGTCTCTTGTCACACACTGATTAATCTGTTCTTCATCTCCTTTATTACTACTTTCTTTTTCTGACATTTGTCCCATATATTGATTGTTTTGGGTTTAAAGACACGTCACCCCTTGTTGGTCATTTTTGTCCTCTCTCCAGAGAAAGGGAGAAAAGCGACAGAAGAGATAGTTGAGCAAATGCAAGTAAGGGGCAGAGGAGAAATGGGAAAATGGAAAAGCAGAAACAGAAGAAATAACAGTTTTCCCCATCTACCCTTAACTGCTGGAAGAACAGCAGGTCTTGTCCAGCTGTAAGCCACTATCAGCTGGACGCCCTATTGACGCAAGATACACGTCACCTTTGCCTCACCCAACCACCCCAGTTGTTCCATATAGATTGGCTAAAAAGGCCTTCTATAACAAGCCATCAGGAGTTATCACATTTGAAAAACAGAGTGTATGCAATGATCAGGAATCTATACAAAATATCTCGCACCTCCCATTCAAATCACCAAAATGAAAACGTCATGGATGGATAGCCAGAATGACAATTATCTCCCCACATGACCGAACGGCTATCCTAAATAAAAAAGGCATTAACAATACATACATCTTAAGGGCTAACAATGAAAATAATAAAACACAAAAAAGATCGACGACGGGGTCAGTAAGAAGTTTTAGGGGGTGGGGGGGGGGGGGCCGAGGTGGGGTTGGACACTTTAATAGATTTTAGATGGTCACACTACTCGCTCTTGATTGTCGTGGTTAAAACCGATAAGTTGTTCACTCTACATGATGGAGTTCTAGCTCATCAGTACAACATCTCCGAGAACAGAAAATTAAACGACTAAAGAGATGAAACAACGAAGAGGACTCGACAGCAATGAAATAGCTAGAATTCTGCAGCAAAGGAAACCAAACAGTAAGGCTCCGGTTAACCCTACCAGAGACAGAGCATCAGACACTTACCTTCATGCGTTCTGGCGGACATGCGTTCGTACATATGAAAGGAACTAGGCGGGTGGGTTAATTTAATCGAGGTTGAAACCTTATATGACAGATATATTGAACAGTGAACAGTGACGATGTTTGGCATAATAAATGTTACGATTCCTACGTAAATCAAGCTTCTTCTCTTCACTATTGTCAAGAAGTGTGGGAACATTGGGTTCAACACCGACCCTCGCCTGAACTTTTCTGCATCTTCATGTAACTTGGCGACCTCAATTTGCGCATGTTTGCCAATAGATCGACCAAAACCAGAGTCATTCAATCAGCAAATAAGCTGAAGTATATCAAGTCCGCAGCTGGAGAATCAGATGCCGTTATTTAAATTTAGTAGAGTATCTTTTTTTGCAGCAAATTAATGTTAAAAACCAAAACAATAAACCTCTAAAACATTTAAGTGAAATCGTTCCACCGAATACTGTATAATATTTCTTTTTTGTTCGCAGTAAAATTTCGCACACCTTCAGTCAAAAGGAGGCTTGATTGTTCAGTGGCGTAAACTCATTAAAACACGACTTTCCTTCAATTATGAAATACTGAAGAAAAATCTGCCAACCCTTTGAAAAAACAAAACTTAAATAGGGCCGCGCTGTTATCTTCACTGAACATTGTCGTCTTTCAGAGGTATTGCTGTCATGGTAACTTCATACCAAACTACCACTGGTTACCAATTAATTGTTTATGAAGGTAAGAAACAAAAGATAACCAAACAAGCGCAATCAGTAAAGCAGAGAACTGTGGCTGCTGTATCATGACAACGCCAATTAGATATGGTTTACGCTTGCCATCAAGTTTACGCGACTTTTCCCTGAACACAAAATTGTAAACAAGCGGCCGATGGAAAACTACGCTCACCAGAGCTCAAGTGAGCTTAAAATAAACCCCCCCCCCCCCCAACACGCACACACCCGTTTAAATTTATTTTAACAGACCATAGTGGTTTAGTAGAGGCCAATCCCAGGACCATTGATGCCAAATTATCTTGAAATCAACCATTGTTTTCTTTTGTTGCAGTCGCATACATTATAGTCAGCTTTGAGCCATCTTAGGGCTAGAGTCCAAAATGCTGCAAACCAAGGTCTTGTATTTCCTGACATGCAGAATTTAAAATCCCTTTTAGCCTTTAATTAGTGTGCCGATCACACGGATCCCTGTAACAAACTTGGATTTCTCGACCACGCTGATGCAGTATATGTAATGTTGTATCAGTTAGCCCAATAGTTTTAGAAAAATTAAAAACTATTTAATCTTATGGCCCCAGGATTATTTAGCTGATTGCAAATATCAACTATGATGTCATAAGCTGCAACAGAACCAGAAAACCCTGTCTTTTCCATACAAAATCCTAAGTGACCGCATGTGACCTTGACGTAAGAAAGGTCAAGGTCAACGAAATATCATCATTTGAACAAAATCGATAGGGCCCGGGTCCCATATATTGTATACCAAGTTTCAAGGTCATCGGTCGATTGGTTCCTGAGAAGGCGATTTTCAAAGGTTTTTACCATATATGGGCATGGCGGACATTTTGGTCATGTGAATCAAATATTCAGAATATATGTTTGTTCTTCCACCACATGGCGGCTTCACATATAATTTGGTTCCAATTGGCCTTGTAGTTTCAGAGGTGATGTCGTTTGGAATTGTTTGGATGCTTAAATGAGAAAAGAGGGTAGGAACATTTATCTCCCCTTTTATGTCTTTTTCCCCACTTTTTTGATTTTCAAACTCCATTTTCAAGATGCTGAGAGACCTCTAAATAAATTCGTATCATAGTTAAGTGTGAGAAAGTAAGGTGCATTAAACTCCTTAAATACGCGTGCTACGAATTTCAAATCCCCGACTACAACTGGACTATTAATAGCGTCTTCAATGTTAGCAAGAAATTGTTTCTGAGCATCAAATCCTGTGCCTATTTTTAGTATTTCTACACGTGTTTGAGATTGTGCTCCTAATAGAGCCCATACAAACATTCTAATACTTTCGTTAATTCGTTCAATACCTGTTTTTGTTAATCCTTTTGATTTGTCTAATATAAACATTGTCCAGGCGTCACTTATATCTACTGTATGTGCTATTTTATCATTTGGATTAAAGAATGGTCCATCACTTCTATGATCTTGTCTATATTTTCCACTTGGTTTAAAATATTGTGTGTAACTCCCTAGACCACTGCATTTAGAACTACTTTCTAATTTTTGACGCCAATCTGTATTAGGTGAAACATTGAATTCATTGCATAACTTTTGATAGGTTGCTTTGTCGTATGGGTTTTTGTAATAACAAAATGATGCATCTGTTGGTAAAGGTGTTTGAAGTTCTTTCAAAATACGAGCAATACAATAATAAACATGAAATGTATATACTGTTTTAGTTAGTCCTGAAGTGTTTTGCAAATGGTCTTGATAACTTACACCACATCCTGCAGTGGCACACCAGACAGCAAAATTTAATTGACATTGCCACCAGTCAAATGATGAATGAAGCCATGTATTCCACGGTTCATTGGTGTGTAATGTTGGATTTTGATAGTTTTGAAATAAGTCGGGAAACGTTACTGGAAAATGGTCGTCTTTGTTAACATAAATCGTTTGTTTTATAAGTTCAATATTCTTTTCGGTATATTTAGTATTGGGGTTATATGATGCATTGGGATTGTACTTGAATTCTTTAGGTATCATTTTTATTATTGATTATATATAAAAAATAAAAATGTATCATACAATTTCGAATATTGACAAGACAATAAACTTGCAACAATACATTGATAACAGAGATGGGAATAAACGTATTGGTTTGAAATCTATAACATATGGTGTTGGATGGTATAATGTTGTTGATGAATATTTGCAGAAGACTAAAGAGAGACCTCATAAGATTATAGATGGTTATTATAGTTTCCAACAAATAGCAGATTTATTTCAAAGTAATAATATTACATTATCTGTAAATGAAACAAATGGAATTGCTTCTTTAATTACACCGGATGAATTGAAGATAAGCAAGGGCTTAAAACAAATGTTGGGGTTTGGAAATAAGCGAAAGTTTGCTGTTAATGAAACTCATTATGGTGAGAGAGCTGTAGATTTTGCTGTTTATAAATCATTGTATGTTCATTTGGAACAGATTAATACTTCAAATAATTATTTAGATGGTATGCCGAGTACTGTGTTGGCTGTTGTTCCAGTGGAAAATAAAGAGTTTGGAGAGATAACAACAGTGAGATTTGAGCATCCAGAATATAAGTGTTTGGTGAATTATGCTATAGCAGAATTGAAATTAGAAATCAGGGATGAAAATAACAACAAGGTAATTAATCATCTACCAATTAATTGCGTTTTGGAAATTATATAATTATAATAAAAAAAATGAGTATATTTGGTGCTAAGAGAAAACACGTAGATGCATTAGGGTTGAAACAAGAAATATTTAATATGAGAAGTCAAGCATTTACACAAATAAATACATTGAATGATAGACATACAGGACTTCAAGATAGATTTCGGGATATGTATGTCAATCATCGATTATTATATAATAAGGTTGATAATATGTCAGACAGAAAATTGATAAGCATTTGTGCGGAGAGTAAAGGTTCCTTACAGAAGAATGAAGTGTTTGGCTTTGGAAATGGTGGTAGAGAAGTAGGTGTTGGATATGTGATGAACTTTCCTGGCCAGATAATAGGTGTTGGACTGTCGAGTAAAAGAACAAAAGGCGATGTGTCTGTGGCGATTGCAATTAATGGAAATCCACAAGCAGGATATGATATATCATTGAATAATATTTTAAGAAAACACGATAACTTTGCTGCACCGTTAAAGGTTGAGGCTGGTGATGCAATTGATTTTGTTTGTCAGACTAATAATGCTACATGTGTTAATACTGTGGCTTCGATGATAATTGAATTATTTATTGAATAAAAAAAATATATGTTATCAAGAAAAAAATGAAACAACCTAATGCACCGCTATATCCAGAGTTGCCTATTGAAGATGGGCAAAATTATAGATTACAGAAGATATCTGAGATAGAGAAGACGTTAATTAATGAGAGAGATGTGAGAAAAGCATTATACAAAAAATACAAACGTGGAATAAATATTACTGATGGAGTTGATACTGGTTTGATATCAACAAGTGTTATTTTGGCAGGTGTTGGATTAACTGTTCCAATTATGTTGCCTTTAGAGATTAGTGCTGTTGTGTGTGGGAGTTTGGGTGTGTGTGTTAAACTAATTAGGCGTAAAATGACTTCAAAAGCACAGAAACATTATGAGATTAAAACTATTGCTGATAGTAAGTTGAATAGTATAAAGGATTTGATTTCTAAGGCTTTGACAGACGGACAGATATCTGAGAATGAATTTAAACTTGTGTTGGATGAGTTGGACAAATATAATAAACTCAAAGACAATATACATTCAAAACAAACAGGATTGAGTGAAAGTGAGAGAAAGAAACTTATTGAGGAAGGCAAGGCTCAAGCAAAGAATGAAATGAAAAAAAAGATAGAAAATGCTTGATTTTATTCAATAAAATTACAATAGTAAATGACCCACCACCGAAATATGAAAGTTAATATTTTTTTTTTTTTTGCTTCACTTCCGACCTACAATGTTGAAATTTTATAAGAATGTGCATTTTGTATGTTGAAACATATGTACAAAGTTTGGTGGTAATTAGTTGAACCAATGTTATTTTACAACAATTCAAAGACTTGCAGGAAATTCCAAAATGATGCTAAAACTTTGAAATTTTGTGATAATATGTATATATGCAACCCAAATACATATGCAAAATTTGAGACTAATCGGTTGATGGGATTCCACTTTTAGGAAGACTCAAAGACTTTCAGAAATTCCAAAAGTTGTCATAGGAACTTGGAATTTTAATATGTTATACAGCCTTAAAGTCTTGTTATATGTACAAAATCTGGTGGTCATTGGATTATGTAAAGGCACTTTCAGGAGGGGTTAAAGTTTTTGCCCCAAAGTGGAATTTTCAAAATTCTTTTTAATATGTTTCTATATAGTGTCTATCCGCGACTTTTATCGGAGCAGATTTTGGATATTACTTTTAATTATTTGTTGTTCTCTACGAGTTGCTTAGTAACCTTTCTTAATTAAACCGATTACAGTGTTATCAGGATTTTTTTGTATTTTTTCTTTTTTTTAACCCATTTTTATCGCTTAGAAACGCTTTTTATTGAAACCGATTACGCTGTCATCATTTTTATTCAATGTTCCATTATAAAAAGATTTTTATGTCATTACCGGGATTCGAACTCATGCCCCACCATTTACAGTCCAAACCATCTAGACCACTCGGCTATCACGGCTTGTACTAGAATAGTAAGAAATTGAACGTAAATAAATGACTAGTTTTTTGTCCAGTGAATGGTTTTCTAAATACTGAAATAGTCCGTAGGTGATTTCCCTTTTGGACTTTGATGTCCAACTATCAGTGTGGTAAAGATAAATTGACATGTAATAGTCGGTTTATCTGTCTGCTCAAAATACTGCGGTAAAATATATATGTGGTAAGATGTGTTTATATATAGATAGTGCTGGTTGAAGAGGTGATTTGTGAGGGTTTTTAACAGATTACCTCAAAACCGGCACTATCTATATATATTCTTCTCTAGAAGCAGTCTGATCCGGCTTCACACTGTTTGTCTGTATTCAAAAATATTTTTGAAATATTTCAAGAAGATTCAGCAGACGACATAAACAGACGACCGTTTCAGATGCAGTTTTGCTTCGCATCTTAAGGGTTAAACAAATGAGAAATAAAAGGAAACACAATGACAAATAAAAGAAGGAAAGGTATCCAGTATCTTTTAGAGAATTGTAGCAACACAGATAAAATACTCCATTGTTGTTTTTAAGGAGAGACTAGACCTTACTGCAGTGGTCATTTTTAAATACATTTTTAAATACATTTTTGGCATTTACTCATTTGTCATAAGTTTTATGTCAATCTTAAGGTCCGACATTAAATCTTTTACCATCATTATTGGGCGTTGATTTGTTTTCACGATACACTGAACAAAAGCTTCATTTCGAACAGAAACCCGACCATATATAGTTATCAGGTCCATTTTTTCGACGAATCCGTTTGCCAAAAAGTGTTATAATCTGGCCGAGAAATAAAGGAAAGTATAAAGCATTATATTCATTACAGAATCCTTTCGATGGATCAGGTTAACTTCACTGAATGAAAACAAGGGGCCCATGGGCCACAATGCTCATCAGAGCTCAGGGGGCCAATGTCCACTGGCAGCAATCTATTTTAATTAACCATGGAAGCCCTACACCCAAGGCTGCTACAGATAAAATTTGGACCCAATCAGACTAGTGGCTTCAGAGGTCTGATGTCGCTTGAAGACAACAGATGGCAATTGACAATTTCCCATCTGTGGCAACAAATAGGCCAAAAAGAACATTATTAAAGGAACATTTCTATGAAAGTTTGACAAAATATCTATGGCATTAATGTCATTTTTCAATTTTCCCCATTATAAGTCAATGGAAACTGTTAACTTGCCATAGCAAACAAACCAAAGAGCCAAATTTCATAAACCAGAGCTCAGGCGGGCACTGCCCAATGTAGCCCTGATTTGTGTCACTAAATGGGTCTTATAAAAAGGAACAGAGACATATATGGTTTAGCGGTGGGGATATGTATTGTTCTTGAGACGTAAGGCCTTTTAAGCAATGGAGGGAATCGGGCATGGCAGATCCCAGAAAAGCCCAAGGTTGTTGTCACTGAATATGTCTTATCATAAAGATCAAGACTATATATGATTAATGGCGGGGATCTGAACGGTTTCTGAGATATGAGGCCCTTTTATGAAGTGGAAGGGAGAGAAATGGCCACTGCGGACCCCCCAAGACAGGGTTGACTGAATGTGTCTAACAACAATGAACAAGAATATATGTGATTATAGGATAGGGATTTGAATGGTTTCGAGATATATGGCCTGTTATTAAGTGGAGTCTTATCATCAGGAACAAGAATATATATGGTTTAGGGGTGGGGATCTGAACGGTTTCTGAGATATGTTGATTTTAATGAAGTAAAGGGTGGGGCATGGCCCGTGGCACCCCGGGGGCACCCTCATGCTGGTGTCGCTGTTGGCTTCTTATCATAAGGAACAAGAATATATATGGTTTAGGGGTGGGCTCTGAACAATTTCTCAGATATATGGTCTTTTGTGAAGTCGAGGGATGGAGTATGGCCCGGGCGCACCTTGGGTGACCCCTAGGTTGGTGTCACTGAATGTGTCTTATCATAAGGAACAAGAATATATATGGTTTTGGGGTGGGGATCTGTAAGGTTTCTGGAATATTTAGCCTTTTATGAAGTGGAGGGGGTTGGGCATGGCCCCCGCACATCCCGGGGACCCCCAAGTTGGTGTCACTGAATGCGAATTATCATAAGGAGCGAGAATATATATGGTTTAGGGGTGGGGATGTGTAAGGTTACTGGGATATTGGGCCTTTTATGAAGTGGAGGGGTGGGGCATAGCCCTGGCACATCCCGGGTGACCACCAGGTTGGTGTCACTGAGTCATTCTTATCATAAGGAACAAAAATATATATTGTTTAGAGGTGGGGATCTCAATGGTTTCTGAGATAAATGGCATTTTATTAAGTGGAGGGGGTTGGGCATGTCCCCGGCAAATCCGGGGGGACCCCCAGGTTGGTGTCACTTAATGCATCGTAGCATAAGGAACAAGAATATATATAGTTTAGGGGTGGGGATCTGAATGGTTTCTGAGATAAATGGTATTTTATGAAATAGAGGGGGCAGGGTATGTCCCCAGCACATCCCGGGGGACCCCCAGGTTGGTGTCACTTAATGCATCTTATCATAAGGGACAAGAATATATACGGTTTAGGGGTTTGGATCTGTACGGTTTCTGAGATATAACGCATTTTATGAAGTGGAGGGGCAGGGCGGGGATTGGCCCCGGCACAACCTAGGGAACCCCCAGGTTAACATAAAAGCATATGGCTGAGAGAAGTTTACTCAAGGAACATGTCCATGTAAGTTTTGCCAAAATATCTGCAATGACTTGGCAGTAAATGCAATTTTTCAGTTTTCCCCATTATACGTCAATGGAAACTCTTAAGTTGCCATAGCAACAAAACTAAAAGGGCAAATTTCATTAAAAAAAACACAAAACCTGTAAAGGCAAATATGGTGAATATTTTTATAAAGTCTCAGCCTCCTAGAGCATATGGTTTCTGAGGAGATGATTTTTTAAGTATTTTTTTTTTTCTATATTTCCATTTTGGTTTCCGTGGCAACCAATAAAAATGAGCAGAAGGTCTAAAATCATACGGCAGATAGTAGATTGCCTATGGAACAGTTCTATGAAAGTTTTGTCAAAATATCTGCAGAGGCTTGGCAGTAAATGCCATTTTTCAATTTTCCCCATTATAAGTCTATGGAAACTACGAGTTGCCATAGCAACCAAACTAATAAGCCGATTTTCATAAAAACGAAAAACTTTCAATCCCCCAGCCCAAGGATGCTACAGATAATATTTAGGCCCAATCGGCCCAGTGGCTTTAGAGGAGATGTCGTTTGAAAGTGTTGACGCACGCAGACGCAGACGACGACGGAGATCTAACTGCCTATCCTATAGGAGGTTTTAGGAATTCCGTTTATGACGTCATACTTGCACATGCGCAAAGCACTGGCCGTCAATTGAAACGGCCATCGCTATTCAAATGTATTGGCGGAACTCAAAATGCTAACAATATTCAGGCATTTTGAGAGAAAATATACTCGTTTGCATTGAAATAATGCCTTGAGAAGGAAAGAATGATATTTTGCTTTTATTACTGAAATTCATTTAATATCCTGGATCTGTTTTAATTGGCGAAAATCTCTTCGTGAATAACTCTTGTCAATGGCTTAAGATACCGTCATTCACGAAAGCTTACTTACAAAATAAGTTCTATTCGCTATCCAAGTATAGCTATAATATATGGACAGAACTTAGATCTGTCTGTCTGTCCGTCCGTCCATCTGTCAGTACGTCCGTCCGTCCATCTATGCAGTTAAAAATGTCCAGCGATCTGTCTAATCATTACGAAAACACGCCTTTATAAAACTGACCCCCATACATCCCACCTTTTTACAGTAAAACTGGGGTTTGCAGGTGTATACATTATTTTTCTTATTTCTGCTCGAAAACATAGATTGTGGGTACTCGTTCGAATCTCCTCGTCGTGGCGGTTCTAACGAGTACCCACAATCTATATTTTGAGAAGAAACTCTGACGGTCTAAGGAAGAAATAAGAAAAATAATATAAATGTTCATCTTAAAATTTTCCTTTTTCAGCAAATTAGTAAAATTTACAATGTATTTGAATAGGCATGTTTTCATAATGGAGTGGACTGACAGACAGGCGTCGAGTCAACGTTGGTTCGACGTCATGCCGCCGACACCCACTCCAACTCCCTTCAATGTCACGTAACCGTTGAGATGAGAGAGAGGTTTGACTGATCCCTGTATCCAAGAAGATATTGTAGAGCTAAGCTATTAGGCCATTCACCCTTTTTGTACCAAATGGAATCTTCCTCCTTATATATAGCAGGAGTCCATTTCAAAATGTAGGGGTGTTAGGATGCGTTTTCTGCAAAATTTGTTTGGAAATTGGCTTGACTTTTTGCAAACAGTGTAGGCCCTAATCAGACGCCGCGTTCTGCGGCGTCTGATCTTGGCCTGCACTGTTTGCCAGGGTACCCGTTTTTGTAATAAAATGTAAGGGCTGGGCAGGTTGAACAAATCTACAAATCTACTAGATTTTACTTTAAAATCTTGAACTTCAGAATCGCATGCACTGAAAGTGTGTTCTACGTTTGTTTTGAATTTAATCTTCCAGTCACATTGAGTCTTGATGGGTTCGAGCACTTATTAAGCAGCACCGTATTATTGCCAACACAACGTTCTGACGTTTCATCGACGTTGCAAAGTCAAATTCAGTGCATTGCTTTTATGTCGGATGACGTGGAGTTATTTAACCACAAACTGTAATTTACATTTACCTACGCTCGCTAATTGATGGTACGCTAAGAAAGAGAGAGGGAAAGAGAGAGAGAGAGAGAGAGAGAGAGAAGAGAGAGAGAGAGGGGGAGAAAGAGAGAGAGAGATAGAGGGAGAAAGAGAGAGAGAGAGAGAGAGAGAGCAACATGTAGGCCATGGCACACTCGGAGAGAGAGAGAGAGAGAGAGAGAGAGAGAGAGAGAGAGAGAGAGAGAGAGAGAGAGAGAGGGGGGGACCCTGTTAGGTTTTCAGTACAATATATCTTTAACCCATTTAGTTCCAGAAACCCCAAAACGAAACGGGTACCCTGGCAAACAGTGATCAGGGCCTCCACTGTTTGCTAAATATTCAGTCATTTTCCTCGGCCCCGCCCATAGGGGCTTGAAGAAATATATGGACTGCATGATGCTTCCACGCAGAGCTGAATCCGGCCCGCACACTATAACAGGTAAACCGCTTAGAGGATCTAAGCCTGTCCAGGAACCGTGGTGTGAGGCGGACCGTCCATGCTTATAAACCCTATTGGTTTCATTGGGCGACAGGGCTTGAGATGTCAGTTCATCTCAATGTCGGGTAAAACTCCCACAAAATTGGAAGCAACGTCTCCAAAATGACCTTTACAGTGTTGATGGGGACGTTAAACCTTAAATCAAACAAACAAACAAATCAGTCGTTTTTCAAATATTTTTTTTATCAAAACACAACCTGTCACCCCTAAATTTTGAAATGGACTCCTGTTATATATAAGGAGGAAGATTCCATTTGGAACAAAAAGGTTTAAGAGCAGTTAACTAAAAATAATAACACTTGGGATTGGCGAAATTTCACACCTTGCAGCATATCGGTGCTTCTTCCATTATCTTACATTAGAATTCGCCAAAAGTTTAAAAGAATTCCACTGTATGCCCCATTGCCTAGAAGCAATACGACAGTTGACGGCCAGGGCTTTTCCCGTTCTATTTTTAGAACCGGAAGTACGTCACGAAAAAAGCTCCTATAAGCTCCCCCGGAGCCTTTGGCTCTGGTGAGCTAAATAAATACGTTATAATTATTAATATCAATTCTTGTGCTATAAGTTGGCCAATAAATAAAGGAACTAAATTACTTCAAACCAAGTGATATAATCAAATTGCAATAATGCAATCGGTAGATCCGCCTTCTCAATCTTATTTGCGACTAATAGACATACTTTAAAATTGACAAATCCGTGCGCTGCCTTTTTACACAGGGTGAGAATGTTTATTGTTTCACTGAGTCTGACTGTTTGTGTTGATGTTTTACGTTCCCGTCAACACAATTTATGTCATTTTGGAGACGCTGCTTCCGATTGTTTGGGACTTTCACCCGACTCTGAGATGAAACGACTTCTCAAGCCCTACCGCCCAAAGAAACCGACAGAGTTTAAGAAGATATCCGACTAGCACCACGTTTCCTTTGCAGGGTTAGACTAAGCACTTATAACCAGTACTCAAATTCGGTCACAGAAGCACCATGCAGCCCAATCTATATCTCGATGGGCGGGGGCACATCGTTTCACTAATATCGAAAAGATTGATTCTAAATGGAAATAAAGACAGCCGATAGTTACCTGCACTTCGAATAATATTGCATAATTCTCCTGAAGAAATTGCCGACCTGACACTGATTTGAGTCTGATTTAAGCTTCCAATTTAGTCTAGACTTTTAAAAGTATGTGCCTTTAGGCTGTGGCACTTATCTTTACTATATCTGCCTTGCTTAATTATGTTTTAAAACTACATAAAATGGATCAAAGCGCCAAAAGACACTGAAATGACAGATTCTATGAGAAATTCGTAAATATCAAACTCCGTATGAAGAGGTTTCAAATTTATTTTTGAGGTCCATGAACTATCACCGATTTGAGGAAAACAAGTTTACGTTTTTCAGTAGAAAACAGTTCTGTGCTATTCTTGCTGATGTTATGCCATTGCCTTTATCAATAGAATATGAATAGGAATCGTGCGTTGGGATTGAAACTGTAGACCCAGATTAAACGCCGCAGAACGCGATGTCGGATCAGGGTCAAACGAAACAGTATAAGTCTCAGATCAGGGGCCAGTTGTTCAAAACTAACGACGTCGTTAGTTAACGTATCGTTAAAACTTTGATCATTAAATATGGCAAATACGCTGAAATTTTTGCTGAAAAAATGTGAGCAGCTTTTGCGGACGCAAAAGCTGCTCACATTTTTTCAGCAGAAATACCAAAATTTTCGATATTTTTCTTGCTAGAAGAGTTAACAATTTGACCACTAACGAGCTCGTTAAGCTAACGATGCTTTGAACAACTGGCCCCAGAACTGTCGACAAAACAACCCTTAAGGTGGTGTGCATTACATTCTTTCAAACTTTTCATACCTTTGTTTTAAATTTGGGCAAACGGTGCGGATGCTGACCAAACTGTTCCTAGAGGGAGTCTTTGATCTGGGCTCATCACGAAAACACGCCTATATAATTTTGACCCCCTTGAACCCCACTTTTATATCGTAAAACTGGGATGTACAGGGGTTAACCTTATTTTTCTTATTTCTGCTCTAAAATATAGGTTGTGGGTACTCGTTAGAACCGCCTCTGGGTACTCGTTAGAACCGCCTCGATGAGGCGGTTCTAACGAGTACCAACAATCTATATTTTGAGCAGAAATAAGAAAAATATCACAATTTTTTCATCTTAAAATTTTCATTTTTTTCGGCGATAAAGGTGGCAATGTATTTGTATAGGCGTGTTTGCGTTATGAGGATTTTAATCGTTCCCAGCATACAACAAAGCAGACAGTACGTGTTGTGATCGACATCTTAAACGTTAAACAGTTTAACTGATGCATACGAAAGTAACCGGACCTCACCGGGCACTCTATAACGGAAAATGGGCCGATTTTATTATGGGCCGAATTGTCCAAGGACCGTCCTGTTACTAGGACACTCGGATATATTTAAGTGAGCGATATGAAGGCATCACGAGAACATACCAATATAATTTTCACCCCCTTGAACCCCACTTTTATATAGTAAAACTGGGGTTTACAGGAGTTAACCTTACTTTTTCTTTTTTCTGCTCTAAAATATAGGTTGTGGGTACTCGTTAGAACCGCCTCGATGAGGCGGTTCTAACGAGTATCAACAATCTATATTTTGAGCAGAAATAAGAAAAATATCACAATTTTCCATCTTTTCGGCGATAAAGGTTACAATGTATTTGTATAAGCGTGTTTTCGTAATGTGATTTAGCACTCGTTACTTACAGAATTAACATGAAAGCGGATGGGATACAATATTCTATGTCGGTCAGTAAATGGGGTTGTAATTCAACCCTGTCGACTGTCGCCAACATTGTAGATCCAGATGAGATGGTACGTAACGAATTTTAGAAGATTGTTGATATGTAACGAAGAAATTAAGGGGCTAAATATGATTTCTGAAATATTTTTGTAACACGGGTACGCCCAATATCTGACTATTCTGAGGGCTAAACTAAGAAATTTACAAAACGATAGATTTATACAAGATGGCGGACAATACATGTATTTACAAACTGACTAAAAAATTTGCACAAGGGTCATGACCTTTGACTCGCATTACATGTCTCTAGATTAACTTAAATATCACCATTTTCACATGAAATTAAAGATCAGATTGTACAGAAAAAGGTTTATAAATGCGTTTGGAGAAACATGATTTTGCTTGAACTGTGCCAAAAACTGAAAATAAGCCGGACTAAGTTTTTGTGTGTACTCATATTTCAATGGTACTGAGCCGGAAGTTGCTTCAAAACGTCTAGGCCAGCTAAGAATGACAGATAGAATCATTAAGAATCAGTCTGCTTTATTCAACTGCAGGCCAATTTCACTTATGTGATGTAAGAAACCTTCAGAAAAAGAAATAAAAATCTCTTATTTCATAAATGAGAATATTCTTTTCTACACATCAATGATCATTCCACTATGTTTGAATTATTTGGCATATTTCAGTATATTTATCAGATTTTGGCAATTCTTTTATTGCATTGTATTTTACGTAAAGAAGTCTGTGTAATGGACGCCTTGATTGGTTGCTGCTAGTGTTTAAGGTAACCGGGCGCAAAAAGCACATAGGGGCTACCCCTGAACATGTCCAGGATTAGTTCCCCACTTTCTTTTTAAGGCTTTCGCAATGGGGCGTACACAAAGAGTCCGAGCACCCATGCTCAGTTTTAAAGAGAATGGGAACACCTGACAGATTTTTTTTCGCCATTTTTTCATAGGGAAACAACTTTCGGGACTTCTTGTTCGCTTTTCTATAAGCCCTGTCCCTTCTTGCATTGTATTTTCATCTGTTTAATAACGCCTGGATTGGTTGCTGCTAGTTTTTAAGGTAAACGGGCTCTAAAAGCACATAGGGGCTACCCCTGAACATGTTCATGATTAATACACATAGAGTCCTAGCACGCATGCTCAGTTTTAAGGAGAATGGGAACACCTGACAGATTTTTTCGCCATTTTTTTCAAAGGGAAACAACTTTCGGGACTTCTTGTTCGCTTTTCTATCAGCCCTGTCCCACTGAAAAAGGAAAGAATTTGCTTCTTAATTGACATGGGAGACAAAAATACTTTTGAAGGAGTTGCCTCCCATGAATGTGTATCCATTCCCCTTAAGTTATTATATGTACACATTGGCAAGGGGAGGAATGAGGCTAAGCAGCCATAATGCAATTCTGCTATGGCTTTTTATGGGTCTTCCTATATCCAAGCTACCCCGCAAAAATCGGCCCCGCCCATCGGGGCTTGCAGACATAAATGGGCTGCATGATGGATCCACGCAGAGCTACATCCGACCGCCAGGAATACTGGTAAACCGCCTAGAGGATCAAAGCCTGCCCAGGCGAATCGGTGCTTATAAATCCTATTGGTTTCATTGAGCGACAGGGCTTGAGATGTCATTTCATCTCAATGTCGGGTAACAGTCCCACAAACTGGTAACAACGTCTCCAAAATGACCTATATAGTGTTGACGGGGACGTTAAACATCAAATCAAACAAACAAAACCCAGCAAAAATGGTTATTACCTTTGCCCCGCCTAAAACCAGGTTTGTATGGTCCTTTGTGGCAAGATGTTTTACCTTCGCTTTGCATACCCTGGCCTCCATAGAAGCCTCGTGGTGCAGTGGTAAACCAGGGGTCGCAGGATCGATCCCGGGCTTCTCCATGCAGATTTTCGGATAAGTCTTTAAACCGAGGTCCCGTCTCCGTATGACCTTAGCTGTCGGTGGGACTTAAAACTCAAACACTCACTCACTTTGCATACATCCTGCGTTTTCATCAAGGGAGCATCGCGGCGGTGGGGGGGGGGGGGGCGGGGGGGGGGGGGCGGAGATCCGTGAGGTCTCCTTTCGGGTACTCACAGGATGGCATCTCGGTATGTTGGTGTTCTTCGCCAAGGATTCCCGCGTTCGCAAAAAGAAAGGTGTGATTAGTGGCTTGGGGCCCCCTATGGCTTCGCTCAGACTCAGACTAGGACAGTTGTGGTCAGTATCAAGGCCCCTTACAGATCGCATCATCGTCGCGCTTCGAGTGTCTCTCGGTTACGGACCGTGTAGCGGATAAGGTTTGAGGTGTACCAAATGTACCAAAGTGCTTTATGCACTGCCTGTTAGCGCTAAAATCAATGTGCATTCTACTGTTCGTGCGTTTCTCGGATTCTGTGCGCCGGTGAGCTGGGCTCGGATGGGAGATAAAGTGCCTCCAATAAGTAATGAACACCCTTGCAAACCAAAGTTTATATAGAGACAACTGGGGTTACTAAGGATGTACTATAAGAATCTGAGTGTGAGGGGTGGATGGAAATATCTTTCCCGAGACACACTGTCTGGCATCACGAGGCTTGCCGAGTGATGCCGGACAGTGATCCCGAGGGTCGGATTTTTCTGTCCACCCTTCATAGCCATGTAGGATTCTTTTTCTTGCATACCTTCCATTTCTTAGCGCGGATTATAATGCTACAGTCACTTCGGTTACCGACGTCCGCCATATTGTGAATGTTTGGTGACGTCACGTTACCCGTTGTGACGTCAACCTTAACGACGGCGCGTATGAGGTCGTATTCAACCAGTGCATTTATCAAAAAAAAAAAAAAAAAAAAGTGCGTGTGGAATTCGATTTTGGTTAAGAACACCAGGGTAAGAACAGAATTTCTATCCCAAGCTAACACTATGGATTTCCTTATCTGGTGTGCAAGAATATAAGAATCTTATATGGGTGCTAGGAGTGGATGGCAAAACCCGCCCCGAGGGGCATTGTCCGACATCACGAGGCTTGCCGAGTGATGCCGGACAGTGATCCCGAGAGACTGATTTTTCTATCCACCCCTCACACCCATATAGGATACTTTTTCTTGCATACCTTCAATTTTTAATGCTGCAGTCACTTCGGTTACCGATGTCCGCCATATTGTGATGACACTACAGGAATGTTTAGTGACATCACGTAACGTGCTGTGATGTCAATCTTTACAACAGCGCAGTTGACGTGGTATTCAATCGGCGCATTTATCAAACACGCGAGAATATTCGATTTTGGGTAAGAACACCAGGGTTAGAACAGAATTTCTTGTACACCAGATAAGGAAATCCGTTATTATACCCTGGGATAGAAATTTATGTTCTGACCCTGGTGTTCCGACGCAAAATCGAATATAATCGCGTGTTTGATAAATGCAGTGGTTGAATACGACCTCATATGCGCTGTCGTTAAAATTGACGTCACAGCACGTTACGTAACGTCACTAAACATTTCTGTAGTGTGGCGGACGTCGGTAACCGAAGTGACTGCAGCATTAAAAATCTGCGCAATCCGACAGACACGTCTTTTCCACGTTTACATGGTTAGACGTTCTAAGAGGTTTACCGATACTGAAATTCGGTCGGTTTCATCTCTGCGGAAGCTCATAGATTGTGGGTACTCGTTAGAACTCTAACGAGAACCCACAATCTATGTTCGGTGAGAAATGTGGATACAATGGAAGGTATGCAAGCCTCGTGATGCCGGACCGTGACCCTTGGGACGGATTTTTCCATCTACCCCTCACACCCATAAAATACTCTTATATTCTATCCCAAGCTAAAACGAAATTATTTTTCTTATTTCTCCTTTACTCAGTACATTGGTTTTGAATACTCGTTAGAACTTTCTCGTTAAGCGTATATAGACTCTATAACAACAATTTCACAAACTTTCACCACGAAATGACCGTTTAGAACGTTCTATGTCAAACGGACATGTTATCTTAATACAAAAAGAGGGCTTGTTTGTTTGTTTGATTTGAGGTTTAACGTCCTCGTCAACAATGTAAAGGTCATTTTGGAGACGTTGCTTCCAATTTTGTGGGACTTTTACCCGATATTGAGATGAAATGACATCTCAAGCCCTGTCGCCCAATGAAACTAATAGGGTTTATTAGCATGGACGGTCCGCCTCGCACCGCGGTTCCTGGACAGGCTTAGATCCTCTAAGCGGTTTACCAGTACTAGTGTGCGGGCCGGATTCAGCTCTGCGTGGAAGCATCATGCAGCCCATATATTTCTTCAAGCCCCTATGGGCGGGGGCCGACAAAAAAAGGGTACACGTATGTTCAAACAGTGGGATTTTCTTTGTTTGTGTTAAGGTTTTACCCCCGTCATCACTATGTAGGTCATTTCGGAGACGTTGCTTCCGATTTTGTGGGACTTTTACCGGTACTGAGATGAATGACACCTCAAGCCCTGCCACCCAACCGTCTAAACAAACCACTAGGGTTTCAGTAGCAATCCGACAGACACGTCTTTTCCACGTTTACATGGTTAGACGTTCTTAGAGGTTTACCGATACTGAAATTCGGTCGGTTTCATCTCTGCGGAAGCTCATAGATTGTTGGTATTCGTTAGAACTCTAACGAGAACCCACAATCTATGTTCGGTGAGAAATGTGGATACAATGTAAAATCATCTCAAAAAGATATCACCACGAAAGCACACCTATATAATTTTACCCCCTTAAACCCATAATTTCGGCCCCTGCCCATCGGGGCTTGAAGAAGTAAATGGGCAGCATGATGCTTCCACGCAGAGCTGAATCCGACCGCACACGAGTACTGGTAAACAGCATAGAGGATCTAAGCCTGCCCAGGCGAAGCGGTGGAAGTCGGACCGTCCATGCTTATAAAACCCTAAGGACAAAGCAGAAGCGTTTAATGATTTCTTCTCTTCACAAAACATCATAGACGAATCAAATGCAAAGCTTCCCGAAACTAATCCTACAAACGACCAAACTGAAACACTTCATTCTATCCAGCTCTCACCGTCTGAAATCGAAACATGTCTGAAGTCTCTCCATACGGGCAAAGCTGCAGGACCTGATGCTATCAACAATAGACTCCTCAAGGAACTTTCAAATTCTCTTTCTCATCCCCTACGTGACCTCTTTAACTATTCACTTTCAACCGGTCAATTCCCTGAATCATGGAAACAGGCTAACGTCACTCCGATACACAAGAAAAACGACCCCTCCGACCCTTCGAACTATCGCCCTATCTCTCTCCTAAGTGCGCTAGGCAAAGTTCTTGAGAAGCTTGTTCATAAGCATGTCTTTAACTTCTTCCGTGAAAATGGAATAATCACTTGCCTTCAATCTGGTTTTGTCCCAGGAGATTCTACTGTAAACCAACTAATTGACATCTACAATACCTTCTGTAAAGCCCTCGACGAAGGCAAAGAAGTGCGTGCCATATTTTGCGACATAAGCAAAGCCTTCGATCGAGTATGGCACAAAGGACTGCTTTACAAGTTGAACAGAGCAGGCATAACGGGCTCTCTCCTGTCATGGTTTACGAATTACTTAAGTAATCGATCGCAAAGAGTCGTTCTTCCAGGAGCTAGCTCAAACTGGAAACCAATAAAAGCAGGTGTGCCTCAAGGCTCCATTCTCGGTCCCCTCCTGTTTCTAGTATATATTAACGACATCGTCAACGATATTCACTGTACAATTCGGTTGTTTGCAGGCGATACAAGTCTTTATATTACTGTCGATAACCCGATCGAAGCGGCTCAATTTCTAAATGCCGATCTTGAAAAGATACATCAATGGGCCAAAAGGTGGATAGTCAGCTTTAATCCAGCAAAGTCTGAAGCTCTCCTGCTTTCTCGCAAAGTCAATAAACCTAACCACCCTCCAGTCACCATGAACAATCAAGCCATTACTGAAGTCAACGCACATAAACATCTAGGCCTTATATTCTCTAGTGACTGCACGTGGCATGACCATCTGGATGAAATTAGATCCAAGGCATGGAAAAGAATCAATGTCATGCGTAAACTAAAATTCTTACTCGACAGAAAATCTCTTCAAACTATTTATTTTTCATTTATTAGACCCCTCTTAGAGTATGCCGATGTCGTCTGGGACAATTGCACCCAGTATGAGGCAAACGAACTAGAGAAAATCCAGACCGAGGCAGCCCGTATAGTAACCGGCGCAACCAGGCTTGTATCGTTAAATAATCTCTATGCTGAAACAGGGTGGGAAACGTTGGCCTCCAGAAGATATAAGCACAAAATTACAACGCTTTACAAAATGTATCATGGTATATCTCCAGTATATCTGTCCTCACTCTTACCACCCACGATCGGAGAAAACGTCTCATACAATCTTCGCAATCCCAACAATCTTCGTACGATTCAAAGCCATTCGCAGCTCTACCATAATTCTTTTCTTCCAAGTGCTGTGAGAACTTGGAATTCCTTACCTGAGGAAACCAGACTTTGCACTTCTACAGCATCACTAAAACAGCATCTAAACCAGGACGTTAACCCTCCACCTCGCTTCTACAATGAAGGGAAGCGCCTCGGTCAAATTCTTCATAGTTGATTGAGGACCAACTGCAGCTCCTTAAACCAACACTTATTCTCAAAGAACATTGTTCCAAGTGCATCGTGTACATGTGGTCTTATCGAAGATACCAAACATTTTCTTCTTCACTGTCCTCTCTATCACAACATCAGGATCGATATGTTACGGTCTGTTTCTCAGCTTTGTCAGCCCAGCCTTGATGTCCTCCTCTACGGCGATCCAAATCTTAATCATCATGAAAATACGCAAATATTTATTTCTGTTCATAACTATATTTTGAAAACCAAAAGGTTTCAAGTCAATCGATAAGTTGATATAAGAAACAAACACAAATTAATCTTAGCTGATGTATTCTGTCTAGAGTTCTAGTAAACTCTACGTGCTCAAGCATAGCATATGCAAAGATACATGTGCCTTTGATAAGCATGGTCAGCAGCGCACTAGATACCAGTAGGAACTGGAAGTTAGTTGGTCCCCGTGGAGCACCCCCCCCCCCAACATACAGTTCTAGTTTTGTAGTCTCATGTTACTGTATGACCTTTTGTAAATTCTGGATATTCGTATACCAACAACAATGCTGCAGCAAATGCGTGATGGTTCCCAACGGGCGTTCGTGATAGAACTGTGCTGCATCGGCGATGATCCGACGTTGTGACGTCGAAATATTGTTGATGCAGCGCCGTAATGTCCAACCTCGACCCATTTGGGAACCACTATCTCTTTGTAACAGCATAATTAATTTTATACCTTTGCAATCGACAATCGCTTTGATTTGTCTCTGTTGTACCACTGACAAGTATCTAGGGATACAGATTCGTATAAGTCCTTGTCTTTCTTCTGAATCCCCTTTGTATTGTGTCATTTATTACACTTTGTATTTGTATGCTTACTATACGAATAAAATATGTTTAAACCAAAACCCTATTGGTTTCTTTGGGCGACATTTCTCCAAAGTGACCTATATAGTGTTGACGGGGACGTTAAACACCAAATCAAACAAAACAAAAGCCCCCAATTTAGGTAGTAATACTGGGGTTCAGAGGGGTTACATTAATTTTGTTATTTCTGTTCGAAACATATAGATTGTGGGTACATTGCTTGGTTGTTCAATTTTTAATATACAGTCGATCTTCGATGACTCGAACCCCATTGGACCCTTGAAAATTGGTTCGAGACAATGGTAGTTCGAGCCACAGAGGCACTATTAGTGCCATACCAGGAGGTATAATGGAGATAACTGTGGGATATCTTTTCAGTGTTCTATATTATAAATGTACGTTGTGTGTACTCAATAGAATCGCCTCATCGAGGCGATTCTAATGAGTACACACAGCATACGTTTCCAAGATAAAAAAAGAAAATCTCCCTACATTTTCCATATATGGTATTTGGAGGAATTCCCTGCGGACTCAAGAACGGATTCGACTCATCGATGGTAAACGAGCCATCGGGAGTCAAATATGTTCTATAAAAGAGTTATCCTTTGGAAGCAAGGAATACACCACAGAACTGAACAATATGGAGTGTGCATGTTTTCTGGGCCAGACTAGCTAGTTTCGGCCAATTAGGCCTCATCAGTAACCCTCAAATATTTTCAAAATTCCACAATGAAATCAATGATCCCAAAGGACAAGAAAATATAAACTACATAAGATGTAGGGCAGGGAGACGTTTTACGGCCGCCACACATTACCAGACACCACGTGTAGTGACGTTAAATATGTTTCCTTTGGAAGCAAGGAATACACCACAGAACTGAACAATATGGAGTGTGCATGTTTTCTGTGCCAGACTAGCTAGTTTCGGCCAACTAGGCCTCATCAGTAACCCTCAAATATTTTCAAAATTCCACAATGGAATCAATGATCCCAAAGGACAAGAAAATATAAACTACATAAGATGTTGGGCAGGGAGACGTTTTACGGCCGCGACACATTCCCAGACACAAGCTGTAGTGACGTTAAATATGTTTCCTTTGGAAGCCAGGAATACACCACAGAACTGAACAATATGGAGTGTGCATGTTTTCTGTGCCAGACTAGCTAGTTTCGGCCAATTAGGCCTCATCAGTAACCCTCAAATATTTTCAAAATTCCACATTGGAATCAATGATCCCAAAGGACAAGAAAATATAAACTACACTATGTTTTAGGACAGGGAGACGTTTTACGGCCGCCACACATTCCCAGACACAGCTCTAGTGACGTTAAATATGTTCTATAAAAGGGTTATCCTTTGGAAGCAAGAATTACACCACAGAACTGAACAATATGGAGTGTGCATGTTTTCTGGGCCAGACTAGCTAGTTTCGGCCAATTAAGCCTCATCAGTAACCCTCAAATATTTTCAAAATTCCACAATGGAATCAATGATCCCAAAGGACAAGAAAATATAAACTACATAAGATGTAGGGCAGGGAGACGTTTTACGGCCGCCACGCATTTCCAGACACCAGCTGTAGTGACGTTAAATATGTTTCCTTTGGAAGCAAGGAATACACCACAGAACTGAACAATATGGAGGGTGCATGTTTTCTGGGCCCGACTAGCTAGTTTCGGCCAATTAGGCCTCATCAGTGACCCTCAAATAATTTCAAAATTCCACAATGGAATCACTGATTCCAAAGGACAAGAAAATATAAATTACACTATGATGCAGGGCAGGGAGACGTTTTACGGCCGCCACACATTCCCAGACACCAGCTGTAATAAGCCATCGAAGTTACACTGTACTTCAATAGGCGGGCTTTGGTAGTGCAAATGGACGAAATACGCCAGTGTGGCACACAGGTGTGTCATGTTGTATTACTCTTTGCTGACTCACTTTTAACCCATATATGACAATGGAATCTTCCACCTTTTAAGTTTGGGGAAGTCCATTTCCAATAATCGGGGTATCAGGTTTGGTTTTGTTTGTGGCAAGTTTTACGAAAATGAATGTCCTTTAAGCAAACAGATTAGACCCAGATCAGACGGCGTCTGATCTTGGTCTGCACTGTTTGCCAATGTCCCAGAAAAGGGCCGCTAGGCATATATAGGTTAAATCATAAAACTGCAAAAACCAATCAAAGTCATTAAACAAATGACAATAAAACTGGTTACATACAGCTGCTCGCTTATTTGGCCCTAACCCCTGAGTATCTAAAATGGACTTTTCCATCTTTGAATTTGGACGCGTCCATTATTGTAAATATGAGTTTTGGGTCAAAATCATGAACAGTATGTCAAGCAGTGTTGAACCTGATGAGACCATTTATTATGAGCCGTCTCAGCCAGATTGATTCTGTCTACATATGTGTCTATACCGGTCTACAGAATGGAAAGGATTTACCGTAAAAATCCTAAAAATTCGGACGCCTTTAAGACTTGCTGTAATTCTTCTAGAATTTTAACAATTTTGTTTTACGATCCAGCTAGACGTCCAAAAGGTGCAGACGGAATGGCAAACAGTGTAGACCCTGATCAGACTGCTCCTTCAGGAGCAGTCTGATCTGGGTCTGCACTGTTTGCTCAGGCCTATCTGTCCCAATACGTAGTATCATTACGGTAGTCGGAATGCATTTTCTTTGCATTAAATCAAGGGTGGAATCAGTCTGGTTAGCTATCAGTCTGATTTCATATTTTGCCGTGTATTCAAGGATGCTGAGAACGCTTCTTATCCAACTATTGGTGTTTTCACTTGGAGAAATGGCAGGTATTTGTACGTTCATGAAATATTAGGCTTTATACTTTCTCTGAATGGCAATATTTCAAAATGTCGTTTAACGCATTTCTCACCGGCCCCGATAGCTCAGTTGGTAGAGTGTCCGCTCCGGGGAACGGGAGGTCACGGGTTCGATCCCGGACCGCGACATACCAAAGTCGTTAAAAATGATACTAGCTGCTCATCGCTTGGCACTCGGATTTACGGGGTAGAGCTAGGACTGGTCGACCCAGTGTCAGGATAATGTGACTGGGTGTGGTATCATGTAATGTGTCTGGGACATGATACTTCAGTGAGGCAGCACTATAAAAGTGAGCATTGAGCTCCCTGTCGCAACCAGACACCGACGTGATATGACTGAAAAATTGTTGAAAGCGACGTTAAACCCGAATTCACACACACAAACGCATTTTTCGTAAAATCAAACGAGCCATAATTTTTAACGTGTTAAAAAAAAGTCGCAGATTCAAGTTACATTCCTGCGACTCTTGCGAGGAAAATGAAAACCAGCGCGAACGTAAAACTTTTTCGCAATTGGTCGCCAACAGTCTTGGGCCAGTGGTCGCCATATGGACGCCAAGGCGGTCATTTTGGATGCGCGAACGGAAACATTTTAGCATGTCACCCCCAATGCCTCCCATCAAGTGTTATCTTAATCCGACTACCGGTTCTTAGATGTCGCAAAAGTGAAATGTTTACGACGGACGGCGCACGGACGGACAACAGGCTATGGCATAATCTGACATGGAGCTTCGGTCCAGGTGAGCAGATTACTGAGACTTTTTCAAAATGCTTTTGAAAGCAGAACTGGTCTTAATTTTAGTTTGTCTAAATAGTAGAATTTTAATGTACAAAGACAATTAAACTACCAAATCGCCACATTAAAAAAACACGCCTATACAAATACATTGTCACCTTTATCGCCGAAAAAATGATTTTTTAAAGATGAAAAATTGTGATATTTTTCTTATTTCTGCTCAAAATATGGATTGTTTGTACTCGTTAGAAGAAATAAGAAAAGTAAGATTTACCCCTGTAAACCCCAGTTTTACTATATAAAAGTGGGGTTCAAGGGGGTCAAAATTATATAGGCTTGTTCACGTAATGAAATTCTTTTTAGTCCGTTGTAGATTTTATAGAATAAGCAAAAATTTCCAAGTAAATCCCAGATTCTTAAAATCAACGAATTTCTTATTAAACATTACATTTGAATTTCGCCTGAATTGTTTTTTTTTTTTTTTTTTTTTTTCAGAGAAATAAATATGTGTAGCTTTGGCAATGCAAAAGCCACACAATGTTTCTTTCTGCTAAAACACCACTGTGACGGTCTTTGGTAGACTGTACTCGCTAGAACGTCTAACGCTTCGAACCACTGTCAAGGTTGTTGAGCTGTCAAGACTGAGCAAATAGCTCTAGGGCCCAGTTGCTCAAAGCAACGTTAGCTTAACGAGCTCGTTAGTGGTTAAAATGTTAACTGGTTCTAGCAATGTTTGTTTGTTTGATTTGAGGTTTAACGTCCCCATCAACACTGTAAAGGTCATTTTGGAGACGTTGCTTCCAATTTCGTGGGACTTTTACCCGACATTGAGATGAAATGACATCTCAAATCCTGTCGCCCAATGAAACCAATAGGGTTTATTAGCATGGACGGTCCGCCTCGCACCGCGGTTCCTGGACAGGCTTAGATCCTCTAAGCGGTTTACCAGTACTAGTGTGCGGGCCGGATTCAGCTCTGCGTGGAAGCATCATGCAACCCATATATTTCTACAAGCCCCTATGGGCGGGGGCGTACTGGTTCTAGCAAGGACAATATGTAATATTCTGGTATTTTTCCTGAAAAACGTGAGTAGCTGGTGCAAATGCAAAAACTACTCACATTGTTTCAGCAAAAATGTGAGTAAAATCTGCGAGATGGAATATTTTTGGTACTTATCGAAAAAAAAGAGAATTAATTTTCTTCTTATTTTATCCGAGAAAAAGGGCTGCTACTGTGAAAATAACATGGTCATGTTATTGTTCACAATGTGAAAATATCATATATTGTTTTATTTTGTTTTGTAAGAAAGCGTAATTTCACATGACATTATTGAATTTATTAAACGAGTTGAGGAAAAGATAAAAATGCGAGGCTTTGCCGAACATTTTATGCCTTTTCCTCAACGAGTTTAATAAATTCAATAATTTATTAAACGAGTTGAGGAAAAGAGAAAAATGCGAGGCTTTTCCGAGCATTTTATGCCTTTTCCTCAACGAGTTTAATAAATTCAATAATACAAGAGCATGAATGCAAGATTCTTTTTATCATATGACATTTAAAACGCATTTAATTCACGATTATTGTACAAAAATGTCAATACTCCGCAACTGGTTAACGCGACGTCGTTAAAGACGTCGTACGCGTAGCGTTACGGGACGTATCTAATTTGCACATTTACAGTTATGTTAATCCACTAATGGATTACCGAATTTATTACATGGCGTTATAACATTCTCATGCGCGACGTTATATGATAAATGGGTGTATTATCCTTGTGGCGTTTGATTTTTCTCTCAACAGGAGAAAAACTTGTGGATTCAAGTGTCTCACCGTTTCCAACACATCCTACAACAAGTGATACAGGTAAGACAACGATTTGTATCTCTGTCACTTTTTATGTCAGTTATTTGTCAATTAAGAGCAGTAGTTTTGCGTTGCTGATGGTTATTTATTTCCTCGTTTTTTGTTTTTTTTTGTACTACTGAGGTCATAGTTTTGCGTGAAAAGAATTACCTGTAGAATCGACCAGGGCTGGACTCGTGTTGGTTTGGCAAACAGTGTAGAGAATGAGCATACGCCGCAGAAAGCGGAGTCTGATCATAGGCTATACTGTTTGCTTGAAGTACAGGAACCCAAGGATTAAAACGAAATGGTCCAACTCCCCGGTCCATTCAGAACCATTTTCCCAGCCTGCACTTGACCCACCAAGTGTTGTCATTGCTTTGATTCTCTTTTTGCTGCAGTTGATTGACTCACTCGACCGTGGTTACTCATTTAGTGTTTTGTGTTTTACGTCTCACCAACAGCTAAGGTCATACAGAGTCGGGACCTCGGTTTAAATACTCATCCGAAAGTCTGGAGAAGCCCGGGATGGATCCTGCGACCTCTGGTTTACAAGGCGAGTATCATAACCAATACACTACGGAGGCTTCTGGTTACTCATTTAACCTTATCTTGCTGAATATTCGTTTAAGCCACACCCATTTCTGTCTATCAACCAATCAAATTACATGTAATTTATTGCTACAAATTCATAAACTGAATGCAAAACAGTGAAGATCCTGATCAGATGGCTTCTTCCATCTGATCTGGATCTACAGTGAAGCCATCTGATCTGGATCTACACTGTTTGCAAAGATAGGGGTTGTCGAGTGTGTTTGTTTGATTTGAGGTTTAACGTCTGTAAAGGTCATTTTGGAGACGTTGCTTCCAATTTTGCGGGACTTTTACCCGACATTGAGATGAAATGACATCTCAAGCCCTGTCGCCCATTGGTTTCATGTATATAACAAACTCGTCGTATGCTACTTTGCTAGATCCCAAAGAATATGCGTGGTCTCTTCTGAACCAGCATTAGTACCTGTAAATGTATAGATCAAGTAGAAAAATGATCATTTCTGGTCCTTTTTCTACATGCCTGATACATTACATTTTGCAAGCAAGTTTAACCCATATATGACAATGGAATATTCCACCTGGTAAGTTTGGAGTGTTGAAATTCCAGTTATAGGGGGTCAGGTTTGTATTTGTTTGTGACAAAATTTACAAAAACATGAATGTTCTTTAAGCAATCAGTGTAGACCCAGATCAGACGCCGCGTTCTGTGGAGTCTGATCAGGGTCTGCACTGTTTTGCCAATGTCCCAAAAAGGCTGCTTGGCATATTTGGGTTAAATATTTCTTGCACATTATTTATCGATATTTAATCGATCTTCAGACACTTGGATTATCCGTTGATCGAACACAAATATTGAGCCTAGTCGACCGCCAGGTTGTATCAAGTACATAAAATCTTTTACGAAGGTTCTGTTGTAGACCGCGCCAATGCAGATCCTTTTGAAAAGCTAGTAGGTAAATTGGTAATTCAACTTTTATAGCTTTATTTGGGGACGAATTTAAATGAAATGCACCGGTTAAAAGCGTTTCATATTACATACTCAGGGGAAAGATGGGGGGGGGGGGTGGAATTATGCAGTCCTAACGAGCACACACAGTATAAGTTAGAAGCAGAAATCGAGGAAATAACACACAATGTTGTCACAGAAATGCATTTTCAGATCCATGAAAGAATATAAGAATCTTATATGGGTGTTAGGGGTGGATGGAAAAATCCGTCCCGAGGGTCACTGTCCGGCATCACGAGGCTTGCCGAGTGATGCCGGACAGTGATCCCTCGAGACGGATTTTTCTATCCACCCCTCACACCCATATAGGATTCTTTTTCTTGCATACCTTCCATTTCTATTGCGAATTTTTAATGCTGCAGTCACTTCGGTTACCAATGTCCGCCATATTGTGTTGCCACTGCAGGAATGTTTAGTGACGTTGCGGTGACGTCAGCCTTTACGACGGCGCATACGAGGTCGTAATCAACCAGTGCATTTATCGAACACGCGATTATATTCGATTTTGGGTCAGAACACCAGGGTCAGAACATAAATTTCTATCCCAGGGTAAAATCAAGGATTTCCTTGTCTGGTGTGCAAGAAAGCATTATCTCACATGGGGCCGATCGGTAGTTCAGTCGGATACGCATCTGACTGGTAATCATGAGACACAGGTTCGATGCCTGGCGGGGTCGGCAACATTCTTTCGTTGTGATTAATTAAAAAATATATTTTCTATATTCATTATCTCCCATTGCTGATTCAAGGACAATTGTCATTTTTGGCGAAAGAATTTGCACTGCAATTGTTAACCCTGTATGTACAGTAAAAGACCTGTATTAAGACCACCTTTGGGACTGTTCAAAAGTGGTCTTTCAGACCACTTTTGAACAGCCACAAAGGTGATCTCTGACCAAAGGACACTGCATGCATAAAATACAAAGAAAGAATCACTGCAACCTACAAAATAAACTAAAGATTGTAGGTGGTCTTAATAGCGGAATTTTACTCTATATAAGCCTTCGCAGAAAAAGTGTGGTTAGGTAAACTGACCTACTCGATATGATATATGTAGTGTTGACTGAGTCGTCAAACTAAATAAAATAAAATAAACAATAAAATAATCAAATCGCACATGGGCGTGTGTTACATTAATGGTGTTATATTATTCTATAAACAGGAGAATGGCTTATGGATAAAAGCTTCTCAACGTCTCCAACACGTCGGACAACAAGTGAGGCAGGTAAGACTCTTGACTGTTTATGCCGTCTGCTCCATTTTGTTGCAAACTTTTCAAACATATTTTTGCATATAGGCAAAAAGTGTGGATCCTGATCAGACTGCTTCTAGGTCCACACTGTTTGCAATTTTTAAAGTATCTTATAGACGATGTTTTTGTGATCAGCGTTTTATGGATTGTTGGTGTTTGATTATACCGTAAACAGGAGAATGGCTTGTGGATAAAACTTCTCATCACGTGAACAAGTCCGTGAAATGAAAACCCCCTTAAACCCCATTTTATATAGAGAAAACTGGGGTTTACGTGGGTATGCATTATTTTTCTTGTTTCTGCTCCAAGGCATAGGTTGTGGGTACTCGTTAGAACCGCCTCATGAACCGCCTCAATGAGGCGGTTCTGACGAGCACCCTCAACCTATGTTTTAAGCATTTATAAGAAAAATATCAAGGATTTTCATCAGAAAACTAGCAATTTGGGAGATGTGAAAAATGCACTATGTCGCACGGGTGTGTTATCGTAATGTGGCCATTTCCAACACAAATACGTGAGACAGATATACGAGTTGTTTCTCTGTAACTTTGTCTCGTCTTTAAAATGCCAAGAAAAATAGCATCTGAAAATGTTGTCTGTTTATGCCATCTGCTACATCTTCTTGCAAACTTTTCAAACATATTTTTGCATATAGGCAAATAGTGTGGACCCTGATCAGACTGCTTCTAGAGAATCTGTCTGAGCTGAGTCCACACTTTGCAACAATTACTTATAAAGTAACCAACAGACAGCAAAGCAGACGACAATAGTTGTGATTGGCTTCTGAAGGGTTGATTGGTTTGGATGGTTACTTTTAACCCTTTTTGTATCATATGGAACCTTCCGCCTTATACATGTCAAGAGTCCATTTCGAAATTAAGGGGTGTCAGGTTGTATTTTTCTTCAAAATTTATTCGGAAAATGGCTTAACTTTTTACAAACAGTGTAGGCCCTGATCAGACACCGCGTTCTGTGGTGTCTAATCTGGACCTGTACTGTTTGCCAAGGTACCCTTTTAGGGGCTTCTGGTACTGAATGGGCTAATGGCAAAAAAAGCAGAATTGATAATTCGTGAATATGGATCTTCCAATATTATCTACGATCTTTCTCTCTCCCCTCCGCTAATTCAAGAAGGGCAGTTGTCAGTTTATGGCGAATGAATTTGCACTGTACTGGTTACCTATAAGCCTAGCCAAGAAGTAAGTAAACTGACCGGCTTGACAGAACTTTAACGCACTTTATACCGGAAAACCCAAAATAGGTCATTGGCAAAATGCGACCGGCCTTTGCTGTTTCTTTCAGACCACTTTTGAACCGCCCCAAAGGTGATCTCTGACCAAAGAACACTGCATGCATAAAATACAAAGAAAGAATAACTGCAACCTACAAAATAAACTAAAGATTTTAGGTGGTCTTGATAGCGGAATTTACTGTATAAGCCTTCGCAGAAGAAGCAGGTTAGGTAAACTGACCGACTCGATATGATCCATGTAGTGTTGATTGAGTCGTTAAACTAAAAAAAAAGAATAAAATAAACAAATCTCATATGGGCGTGTGTTGCATTAACGGTGTTTTATTATTCTCTAAACAGGAGAATGGCTTGTGGATACAAGCTTCTCAACGTCTCCAACACGTCGTACAACACGTGAGGCAGGTAAGACTCCTGTTTTTGTCGTCTGCTCCATTTTGTTGCAAACTTTTTCAAACATATTTTTTGCATATAGACAAAACTGTGGATCCTGATCAGACTGTTTCCACGTCCATAATGTTTGGAACTTTTAAAGTAACTTATAGACGATGTTTTTGTGATCAGCGTCTTATGGATTGTTGGTGTTTGATTATTCCATAAACAGGAGAGGCATGTGGATAAAAGCTTCTGGCCTATTCCAACACAAATGTATAAGTGAGACAGGGTTAGATACGAGTTGTTTCTCTGTACCTTTGTCTTGTCCTTACAACGCCAAGAAAAAACAGGATCTGAAAGTGTCGTCTGTTTATGCCGTCTGCTACATCTTCTTGCAAACTTTTCAAACATATTTTGCATATAGGCAAATAGTGTGGACCCTGATCAGACTGCTTCTAGAGAATCTGTCTGAGCTGAGTCCACACTTTGCAACAATTACTTATAAAGTAACCAACAGACAGCAAAGCAGACGACAATAGTTGTGATTGGCTTCTGAAGGGTTGATTTGTTTAGATGGTTACTGTTAACCCTTTTGAACCAAATGGAATCTTCCACCTTATACATGTCAGGAGTCCATTTCGAAATTAAGGAGTGTCAGGTTGTGTTTTTCTTCAAACTTTATTCGGAAAATGGCTTAACTTTTTACAAACCGTTAGGCCCTGATCAGACGCCGCGTTCTGCGGCGTCTGATCTGGACCTGCACTGTTTGCCAAGGTACCCTTTTAGGGGTTTCTCGTATAAAATGGGTTAATGGCAAAACAAAGCATAATTGCATACTTGCTAATCTTGCAGTATTCTCTTCGACCATTCTCCCTTCCTCCGCTAATTCAAGAAGGGCAGTTGTCAGTTTATGGCGAATGAATTTGCTCTGTACTGGTTACCTATAAGCCTAGCCAGGAAGTAAGTAAACTGACCGGCTTGACAGAACTTTAACGCACTTTATACCGGAAAACCCAAAATAGGTCATTGGCAAAATGCGACCGGCCTTTGCTGTTTCTTTCAGACCACTTTTGAACAGCCCCAAAGGTGATCTCTGACCAAAGGACACTGCATACATAAAATACAAAGAAAGAATAACTGCAACCTGCTAAAGAAACTACAGATTTTAGGTGGTCTTAATAAGGGAATTTTACTGTATAAGCCTTCGCAGAAAAAGTGTGGTTAGGTAAACTGACCGACTCGATATGATCCATGTAGTGTTGACTGAGTCGTTAAACTAAATAAATAAAAAAGAAATCTCACATGAGCGTGTGTTACATTAATGGTGTTTTATTATTCTCTAAACAGGAGAATGGCTTATGGATACAAGCTTCTCAACGTCTCCAACACGTCGTACAACACGTGAGGCAGGTAAGACTGCTCCATTTTGTTGCAAACTTTTCAAACATATTTTTGCATATAGACAAAAAGTGTGGATCCTGATCTGACTGTTTCTAGGTCCATAATGTTTGCAACTTTTAAAAGTAACTTATAGACGATGCTGTTGTGATCAACGTCTTATGGATTAATGGTGTTTGATTATTCCGTAAACAGGAGAATGGCTTGTGGATAAAAGCTTTTGGCCATTTCCAACAAAAATTTATAAGTGGGACAGGGGTACGAGTTGTTTCTCTATAACTTTGTCTCGTCTTTAAGACGCCAAGAAGAAAACTGCATCTGAAAATGTTGTCTTTTTATGCCGTCTTTAAGACCACTTTTGAACAGTCCCAAAGGTGGTTTCTTTTTAGGAGACAGTTGGTGTAGAAAACACAAAGAAAGAACTACCGAAACATTATCAACAAGCTTTGAAATGCAGATTTAGTCTTTACTTTAGGTGGTCTTAATAGCGGAATTTTAGTGTGTATTGAAAATCTTACAACCAAAATATGAATGTTTTCAGAAAAAAAAAATCTGATATTTTTCTCATTTCTACTCAAAGATGGATTGTGGAAACTCGTTAGTATCGCCTCGGCCAGGCGGTTGCAACGAGTACCCACAATCTATGTTTATGAGCGGAAATGAGAAAAAAATGTATACCCCTGTACATTACGAAAACACGCCTATACAAATACATTGTAACCTTTATCACCGAAAAAAAACGAAAATTTTAAGATGAAAATTTATGATATTTTTCTTATTTCTGCTCAAAATATAGATTGTGGGTACACGTTAGAACCGCCTCATCGAGGCGGTTCTAACGAGTGCCACAGTCTATATTTGAGAGCAGAAATAAGAAAAATAAGTATTACCCCTGCAAACCCCAGTTTTACTGTATAAAAGTGGGGTTCGAGGGGGTCAAAATTACGAGGGTAGGCTGAAAAGTTCTGAGCCTGACCAAGATCCTATGGTTTGTCCATGCTGAAAATGCCTTATTTTTCAACATAGTCTACCTTCCTGTCCACACACTTCCTCCAGCGATGCTGGAGTCCTTGGATTCCAGTAGAAGGTCTCATATTGGTCCCTGAAAAACTCCTCCACAGCAGCTATCACCTCCTCGTCTGACCGATAATGCTGCCCAGCCAAGTGCTTTTTCATGTTTGGAAACAGGAAATAATCTGATGGAGCTAGATCAGGTGAATACAGAGGGTGATCGACAAGTGTGAAGCCACAGTCATGCCACAGCAGCCATTGCGACAACCGATTTCTGAGCAGGCGCATTGTCCTGATGGAACAAGACCTCTTTTGTCAATTTTCGGGGTCGTTTAGCCTTAACTGCTTTTCGCAATTGTTTTAGCAGATCTGCATAATACTCCCCATTAATTGTTCTGCCCTTTTGAAGGTAATCTATGAATAGTATACCCTTGGCATCACAGAACACTGATGCCATCACCTTCCCTGCAGAGGAGACGACCTTTGCCTTCTTTTGAGGGGGTGAGCCAGGGTGCTTCCATTGCATGGATTTTCTTTTGGTCTCTAGCTCAAAGTGATGAACCCAACACACATCCTGAGTGACAAAACGGTCAAGAAAACCATCTTGGTCTCCTTCAAAAATAGCCAAGTTGGCTTGTGACAGGTTCAGTCTGGTCAGGCGTCAAAAGCCGTGGCCCCCATCTGGCGGAAACCTTCGACATTCCTTATTCATTGTGTAGAATGTTCTCTACTCGTTCACGGGAGATGCCAACAGTGTTAGCTGACTGATTCACAGTTAAACGCCTGTCATCCATCACGGCCCTGCACTTGGCTGATGGTTTCCTCAGTTGTTGCTGTTGTGGGTCGTCCACACCGGTCATCATCTTCAAGGCTGTCCTTGCCCATCTTAAAATTTGCTGCCAACCTTTTCATGGTTGCATACGAAGGAGCATCATCCCCTAATGTATAAACCATATTGGCATGAATGTCCTTAGGAGCTAACCCCTTTTTATGAAGGTACTTGATGACACCACGATGCCAGATTTTGTCCATTTTCTCAAAAACGTGCTAGTATCAATTTTCAAAGTCTAGAATTTCTACGTTATTGCAGGTAAACTTGAACTCATTTGAGTCAAATCAAGTAATAAAGGTTTGGATTTAATGAATGCAAAATTTCATGGCTGTTCGATGCCTGCTTCTTGGTCAGGCTCAGAACTTTTCAGCCTACCCTCGTATATAGGCGTGTTTTCGTGATGTAAACCCACGTTTTACTATATAAAAGAAGCCTCCGTGGTGTAGTGGTTATGCTACTCGCGTTGTAAACCAGGGATCGCAGAAACGATCCCGGGCTTCTCCAACCTTCGGGTGAGTCATTAAACCGAGGTCCCGTCTCCGTATGACCTTAGCTGTTGGTGAGGCGTAAAACTCAAACACTCACTCACTTTACATTACAAAAAGTGGGGTTAATGTGGATAAAATTTACATTGGCGTGCTTTTGCGACGGTGCTCTTGTCCTTTCCAGTGAATATGCGGTGTCCAGAAAATATCAACCTGTCTAACTATACTGGAACAGTATCAATAACCAACAGTGGAAGGATTTGTATTAAATGGTCTGATACTAAACGGTTTCGCTCTCCACGTTTATCGGTGCTGGGAGACGCTGATTTTCCAATGGAAGGTTCTATTAAAGAGGCCAACAATTATTGTCGAAATGTAGATGGCAGTGAGCAGCCATGGTGCTATGTTTCCAGCGTATATATGACTTTAGATAAATGTGATCACCAGATATGTGAAGGTAACCAAAATACATATACAAAGACAAATGCACTACTCGAAAAAAAAATCGGCCCCCGCCCATCGGGGCTTGAAGAAATATATGGGCTGCATGATGCTTCCACGCAGAGCTGAATCCGACCCGCACACGAGTATTGGTAAACCGCTTAGAGGATCTAAGCCTGCCCAGGCAAAGCGGTGCGCACGAGTCGGACCGTCCATGCTTACAAACCCTATTGGTTTCATTGGGCGACAGGGCTTGAGATGTCATCAACGTCTCCAAAATGACCTTTACAGTGTTGACGGGGACGTTAAACATCAAATCAAACAAAACTACTCGAAAAAAATGTCTAGAATAAAACTACCAAATCACCAGAAGAGTAACACTTTCAAACCCTTATCTTGCTGTTCACGACAACCCCAACATTTGCAAACAGTGTAGATCCAGATCAGAAGAAGCAGGGTCTACACTGTTAGTCATGCATTTTATGAACTGAATAAATATATTATATTTAGTAATTTGATTGGTTGATAATCAGCAATGGGAGTGGTTTAATATATGCAGAGGGAAAAGGATTAATTTTGATAAATCTAGCATATCTCGGATTGTGGAGCGCTGTGGTACAGTGGTAAAGTATCGGACTCGGGATCGAGAGGTACCGGGTTCGATCCCCACGAGCGGAAAGTGTTGATTCCTTGAGCAAGAGACTATATCCACATTGCTTAGTACTGGTTTCTACCCAGGAAAAGAGGGCCACATAGAAGATTAGTACTAGTTTACTAAATGTGTTACCCTCTATAAATAAGGTCGATTATTATTATTATTTTTATTATAATGTTCATGTAAAACAACTGTATTTCGTGTTTATAATGCGTAGTTTGTGAGTGAGTGTTTGAGTTTTACGTCCCACCAACAGCTAAGGTCATACGGAGACGGGACCTCGGTTTAAAGACTCAACCGAAAGTCTGGAGAAGCCCGGGATCGATCCTGCGACCCCTGGTTTACAAGGCGAGTAGCGTAACCACTACACCACTGAGGCTTCGACGCGTAGTTTGTTGTTTAAAAATCGCAAAAGCAGGCGTGGCTCATATATCGTAGCAAGCGTCGCCGTAATTTAACGGAATTCACGACCGTAAAGCCGACGATTTACCTCCCCGAATGACAGTTTTCAATGCAGTTATCCCCTATTCTAATGCACCTATTCAGTTGTTTTGTTTTTTCGCTCAGAGCGGCAAGTGCTGTGAGCTGCGTAAAGCCAAATGCTACCCAATGGAAAGCGACGTTACATCATGACGTTATATTTTCGACAGTATATCGTAGTCACAAATTGTAGACTTTATCCAATCAGACGTCGCGTTACATACGCAAGTGCATTAGAATATAGTAAATACATGGTTAGTGTCTTTAATAATAAAATATAATCGGTGAGCCTTAGACAATTTTAAAAGGGCGAGCTTCAGCGAGCCCCTATAAAATTGTCACGTCGAACCGACTATATTTTATTATTTAAGACACTTATCATGTATTTAGTTTATACCGCAATTCAAAACACTCAAGGGTTTTGCAATAAGTTAGCAAATTTAAGCAAAAAAGGACAACAATCAATGTGGCATGTTAAACGACATTCAGTGCATGGTGCGCACACGTAGTATAACGTGACGTCAAGGAGTGCACAATTTATGATGTCACCGCGCCACAGAGACACTGGAAACAACATGGACGCTCGAATAAAAGTTTCTCAGCGCTTTCCAGTCTGCATGAAAAGCTGCAAATAAACCAGTGCTTCAGCTGAAGTGCACGACCCGTCGGATGCTTTTAGCTTTATGAGTGTTACCATATATGGGTATGGCGGCCATTTTGGTCATGTGACCTAGACCTAAAACGGTTCCCCCAATAAATGCGCCTTATCGTAAGGGGCAAAAATATATCTTATACTTTAGTACTGTATTCTGAATCGTTTGCATGATAAAATGCATTCTCACTTTTCCAATACAAAAACATATGTGTCAAAGTTTGATCTAGGCACAAAGGTCAAGGTCAACCCAGGGTCACCATGTTAGCAATTTATAATGGGCCTATGTCCCAGATGCTATTTATCAAGTTTCGTGGAAATCTGCCCATTGGTTCTGGAGAAGACTATGTTTGAAGGGGTTTTACCATATATGGCTTGGCGGCCATTTTAGTCATGTGACCTGGACCCCATGAGCAAATTTTGGTTTCCCCCATCCCATAGAGGCTCCATATAAAATTTGACTTCAATCGGCCCAACGGTTTCCGAGGAGAAGCAGTTCGAAAATGTTCACATTTTTCGCCTCGGCGAGGCTATACTAAATGGAATATAATATTTCACAAGTTCATTGGTTAGATCTCATTGATATCTATCAGTATGCCAAAAATTGTTTAAATATTCCAAGCGGTTAAGTCACTATCACCAATTTTCACAAACGGGTTACGGACGGACAGACAGACAGACCATATATGGCTTGGCGGCCATTTTGGTCATGTGACCTTGACCCCATGAGCAAATTTTGGTTTCTTCCATCCCATAGAGGCTCCATATGAAATTTCACTTCAATCGGCCCAACGGTTTCCGAGGAGATGCAGTTCGAAAATTTTCACATTTTTCGTCTCGGCGAGGCTATACTAAATGGAATGTAATATTTCGCAAGTTCATTGGTTAGATCTCATTGATATCTATCAGTATGCCAAACAATTGTTTAAATATTCTAAGCGGTTAAGTCACTATCACCAATTTTCACAAACGGGTTACGGACGGACAGACAGACTGACAGACTGACAGAATGACCGAATGACAGAATGACACGTTGATTTTAGGGCACTCTTAGAAAATCAACCGACTTCAGTCGGTCGCTTTTTCTGCGGGTCGTGCAATTGCTTATTTTACTTTGGAATTTATTTTCGAGGTTGAGCCGTAACCGCAGTAGCAGTGCACAATTATTCCAATGGACCATTCAAACCAGGAAAGCCCGACAAGGTAAGAATTTAGCTGAAACCAGTGCTTCAGCTGAAGTGCACGACCCTCCGGATGCTTTTAGCTTCATGAGTGTTACCATATATGGGTATGGCGGCCATTTTGGTCATGTGACCTGGACCTAAAACGGTTCCCCCAATAAATGCGCCTTATCGTAAGGAGCAAAAATATATCTTATACTTTAGTACTGTATTCTGAATCGTTTGCAGTATAAAATGCATTCTCACTTTTCCAATACAAAAGCATATGTGTCAAAGTTTGACCTAGGCACAAAGAAGGTCAAGGTCAACCCAGGGTCACCATTTTAGCAATTTATGATGGGCCTACGTTCCAGATGCTATTTATCAAGTTTCGTGGAAATCTGCCCAGTGGTTCTGGAGAAGACTATTTTTTAAGGGTTTTTACCATATATGGCTTGGCGGCCATCTTGGTCATGTGACCTGGACCCCATGAGCAAATTTTGGTTTCCCCCATCCCATAGAGGCTCCATATGAAATTTGACTTCAATCGGCCCAACGTTTTTCCGAGGAGAAGCAGTTCGAAAATTTTCACATTTTTCGCCTCGGCGAGGCTTTACTAAATGGAATGTAATATTTCGCAAGTTCATTGGTTAGATCTCATTGATATCTATCAGTATGCCAAAAATTGTTTAAATATTCCAACAAAAGCATATGTGTCAAAGTTTGACCTAGGCACAAAGAAGGTCAAGGTCAACCCAGGCCCAACGGTTTCCGAGGAGAAGCAGTTCGACAATTTTCACATTTTTCACCTCGGCGAGGCTATACTAAATGGAATGTAATATTTCGCAAGTTCATTGGTTAGATCTCATTGATATCTATCAGTATGCCAAAAATTGTTTAAATATTCCAAGCGGTTTAATCACTATCACCAATTTTCACAAACGGGTTACGGACGGACAGACAGACAGACCATATATGGCTTGGCGGCCATTTTGGTCATGTCACCTGGACCCCATGAGCAAATTTTGGTTTCCCCCATCCCATAGAGGCTCCATATGAAATTTGACTTCAATCGGCCCAACGGTTTCCGAGGAGAAGCAGTTCGAAAATTTTCACATTTTTCGCCTCGGCGAGGCTATACTAAATGGAATGTAATAGTTCGCAAGTTCATTGGTTAGATCTCATTGATATCTATCAGTATGCCAAAAAATGTTTAATTATTCCAACAAAAGCATATGTTTCAAAGTTTGACCTAGGCACAAAGAAGGTCAAGGTCAACCCAGGGTCACCATTTTAGCAATTTATGATGGGCCTACGTCCCAGATGCTATTTATCAATTTTCGTGGAAATCTGCCCAGTGGTTCTGGAGAAGACTATTTTTGAAGGGTTTTTACAATATACGGCTTGGCGGCCATTGTGGTCAATGGACCTGGACCCCATGAGCAAATTTTGGTTTCCCCTATCCCATAGAGGTTCCATATGAAATTTGACTTCAATCGGCCCAACGGTTTCCGAGGAGAAGCAGTTCGAAAATTTTCACATTTTTCGCCTCGGCGAGGCTATACTAAATGGAATGTAATATTTCGCAAGTTCATTGGTTAGATCTCATTGATATCTATCAGTATGCCAGAAATTGTTTAAATATTCCATGCGGTTAAGTCACTATCACCATTTTCACAAACGGGTTACGGACGGACAGACAGACAGACCATATATGGCTTGGCGGCCATTTTGGTCATGTGACCTGGGCCCCATGAGCAAATTTTGGTTTCCCCCATCCCATAGAGGCTCCATATAAAATATGACTTCAATCGGCCCAACGGTTTCCGAGGAGAAGCAGTTCGAAAATTTTCACATTTTTCGCCTCGGCGAGGCTATACTAAATGGAATGTAATATTTCGCAAGTTCATTGGTTAGATCTCATTGATATCTATCAGTATGCCAGAAATTGTTTAAATATTCCAAGCGGTAAAGTCACTATCACCATTTTCACAAACGGGTTACGGACGGACAGACAGACAGACCATATATGGCTTGGCGGCCATGTTGGTCATGTGACCTGGGCCCCATGAGCAAATTTTGGTTTCCCCCATCCCATAGAGGCTCCATAAAATATATGACTTCAATCGGCCCAACGGTTTCCGAGGAGAAGCAGTTCGAAAATTTTCACATTTTTCGCCTCGGCGAGGCTATACTAAATGGAATGTAATAGTTCGCAAGTTCATTGGTTAGATCTCATTGATATCTATCAGTATGCCAAAAAATGTTTAATTATTCCAACAAAAGCATATGTGTCAAAGTTTGACCTAGGCACAAAGAAGGTCAAGGTCAACCCAGGGTCACCATTTTAGCAATTTATGATGGGCCTACGTCCCAGATGCTATTTATCAATTTTCGTGGAAATCTGCCCAGTGGTTCTGGAGAAGACTATTTTTGAAGGGTTTTTACAAAATATGGCTTGGCGGCCATTTTGGTCATGTGACCTGGACCCCATGAGCAAATTTTGGTTTCCCCTATCCCATAAAGGCTCCATATGAAATTTGACTTCAATCGGCCAAACGGTTTCCGAGGAGAAGAAGTTCGAAAATTTTCACATTTTTCGCCTCGGCGAGGCTATACTAAATGGAATGTAATATTTCGCAAGTTCATTGGTTAGATCTCATTGATATCTATCAGTATGCCAGTAATTGTTTAAATATTCCAAGCGGTTAAGTCACTATCACCATTTTCATAAACGGGTTACGGACGGACAGACAGACAGACCATATATGGCTTGGTGGCCATTTTGGTCATGTGACCTGGGCCCCATGAGCAAATTTTGGTTTCCCCCATCCCATAGAGGCTCCATATGAATTATGACTTCAATCGGCCCAACGGTTTCCGAGGAGAAGCAGTTCGAAAATTTTCACATTTTTCGCCTCGGCGAGGCTATACTAAATGGAATGTAATATTTCGCAAGTTCATTGGTTAGATCTCATTGATATCTATCAGTATGCCAAAAATTGTTTAATTATTCCAACAAAAGCATATGTGTCAAAGTTTGACCTAGGCACAAAGAAGGTCAAGGTCAACCCAGGGTCACCATTTTAGCAATTTATGATGGGCCTACGTCCCAGATGCTATTTATCAATTTTCGTGGAAATCTGCCCAGTGGTTCTGGAGAAGACTATTTTTGAAGGGTTTTTACAATATATGGCTTGGCGGCCATTTTGGTCATGTGACCTGGACCCCATGAGCAAATTTTGGTTTCCCCTATCCCATAGAGGCTCCATATGAAATTTGACTTCAATCGGCCCAACGGTTTCCGAGGAGAAGCAGTTCGAAAATGTTCACATTTTTCGCCTCGGCGAGGCTATACTTAATGGAATGTAATATTTCGCAAGTTCATTGGTTAGATCTCATTGATATCTATCAGTATGCCAAAAATTGTTTAAATATTCCAAGCGGTTAAATCACTATCACCAATTTTCACAAACGGGTTACGGACGGACTGACAGACAGACCATATATGGCTTGGCGGCCATTTTGGTCATGTGACCTGGACCCCATGAGCAAATTTTGGTTTCCCCCATCCCATAGAGGCTCCATATGAAATTTGACTTCAATCGGCCCAACTGTTTCCGAGGAGAAGCAGTTCGAAAATTTTCACATTTTTCGCCTCGGCGAGGCTATACTAAATGGAATGTAATATTTCGCAAGTTCATTGGTTAGATCTCATTGATATCTATCAGTATGCCAAAAATTGTTTAAATATTCCAAGCGGTTAAGTCACAATCACCAATTTTCACCAACGGGTTACGGACGGACAGACAGACAGACCATATATGGCTTGGCGGCCATTTTGGTCATGTGACCTGGGCCCCATGAGCAAATTTTGGTTTCCCTATCCCATAGAGGCTCCATATGAAATTTGACTTCAATCGGCCCAACGGTTTCCTAGGAGAAGCAGTTCGAAAATTTTCACATTTTCGCCTCGGCGAGGCTATACTAAATGGAATGTAATATTTCGCAAGGAAAAGGTGTGAAGTAGGAAGCGAGAATTAGGAAGTATTTGTTTGTTTGATTTGAGGTTTAACGTCCCCGTCAACACTGTAATGGTCATTTTGGAGACGTTGCTTCCAATTTTGTGGGACTTTTACCCGACATTGAGATAAAATGACGTCTCAAGCCTTGTCGCCCAATGAAACCAATAGGGTTTATAAGCATGGACGGTCCGCCTCGCACCATGGTTCCTGGGCAGGCTTAGATCCTCTAAGCGGTTTAACAGTACTAGTGTGCGGGCCGGATTAAGCTCTGCGTGGAAGCATCATGCAGCCCTTATATTTCTTCAAGCCCCTATGGGCGGGGCGTTGAAATAGGAAGTAGAAATAGGAAATAAGAAGTGAGCAGTCATGACCGCTATTTCTCAAAAAGCAAGACGATTGTGTTCAGTAGTACACTTATTGTACAGGCTATACTATCTTATTTCTTTTTTTCTTCTTCTTCTTTTCTTCCTTTGTTGACACGACTATTGCACACACAAATAAACAGATTGCACGACCCGCAGAAAAAGCGACCGACTGAAGTCGGTTGATTTTCTAAGAGTGCCCTAAAATCACCGTGTCATTCTGTCATTCGGTCATTCTGTCAGTCTGTCAGTCTGTCCGTCCGTCCGTAACCCGTTTGTGAAAATTGGTGATAGTGACATAACCGCTTGGAATATTTAAACAATTTTTGGCATACTGATAGATATCAAGGAGATCTAACCAATGAACTTGCGAAATATTACATTCCATTTAGTATAGCCTCGCCGAGGCAAAAATGTGAACATTTTCGAACTGCTTCTCCTCGGATACCGTTGGGCCGATTGAAGTCAAATTTCATATGGAGCCTCTATTGGATGGGGGAAACCAAAATTTGCTCATGGGGTCCAGGTCACATGACCAAAATGGCCGCCAAGCCATATATGGTCTGTCTGTCTGTCCGTCCGAAACCCGTTTGTGAAAATTGGTGATAGTGACTTAACCGCTTGGAATATTTAAACAATTTTTGGCATACTGATAGATATCAATGAGATCTAACCAATGAACTTGAGAAATATTACATTCCATTTAGTATAGCCTCGCCGAGGCGAAAAATGTGAAAATTTTCGAACTGCTTCTCCTCGGAAACCGTTGGGCCGATTGAAGTCAAATTTTCATATGGAGCCTCTATTGGATGGGGGAAACCAAAATTTGCTCATGGGGTCCAGGTCACATGACCAAAATGGCCGCCAAGCCATATATGGTCTGTCTGTCTGTCCGTCCGTAACCCGTTTGTGAAAATTGGTGATAGTGACTTAACCGCTTGGAATATTTGAACAATTTTTGGCATACTGACAGATATCAATGAGATCTAACCAATGAACTTGCAAAATATTACATTCTATTAATATAGTCTCGCCGAGGCGAAAAATCCGTAACCCGTTTGTGAAAATTTGTGATAGTGACTTAACCGCTTGGAATATTTAAACAATTTTTGGCATACTGATAAATATCAATGAGATCTAACCGATGAACTTGCGAAATATTACATTCCATTTAGTATAGCCTCGCCGAGGCGAAAAATGTGAAAATTTTCGAACTGCTTCTCCTGGGAAACCGTTGGGCCGATTGAAGTCAAATTTCATATGGAGCCTCTATGGGATGGTGCTAACCAAAATTTGCTCATGGGGTCCATGTCACATGACCAAAATGGCCGCCAAGCCATATATGGTCTGTCTGTCTGTCCGTCCGTAACCCGTTTGTGAAAATTGGTGTTAGTGACTTAACCGCATGGAATATTTAAACAATGTTTGGCATACTGATAGATATCAATGAGATCTAACCAATGAACTTACGAAATATTACATTCCATTTAATATAGCCTCGCAGAGGCAAAAAATATGAAAATTTCGAACTGCTTCTCCTCGGAAACCGTTGGGCCGATTGAAGTCAAATTTCATATGGAGCTTCTATGGGATGGGGGAAACCAAAATTTGCTCATGGGGTCCAGGTCACATGACCAAAATGGCCGCCAAGCCATATATGGTAAAAACCCTTCAAAAATAGTCTTCTCCAGAACCACTGGGCAGATTTCCAAGAAACTTGATAAATGGCATCTGGGACGTAGGCCCATCATAAATTGCTAAAATGGTGACCCTGGGTTGACCTTGACCTTCTTTGTGCCTAGGTCAAACTTTGACACATATGCTTTTGTATTGGAAAATGTGAGAATGCATTTTATCCTGCAAACGATTCAGAATACAGTACTAAAGTATAAGATATATTTTTGCTCCTTACGATAAGGCGCATTTATTGGGGGAACCGTTTTAGGTCCAGGTCACATGACCAAATGGCCGCCATACCCATATATGGTAACACTCATAAAACTAAAAGCATCCGGCGGGTCGTGCACTTCAGCTGAAGCACTGATTGTACATAATAATTACGTACTACATATATACATGTTTATCGGAGATGTATAGATCTTTGTTTACATGTATTTTTAAAAAGGTAATTATATATCTGCCATAATCAAACAATACATGTATCGCATATCATTACTAAAAGAAACCCTGTGTGCCGAGAAAAAAAGTAGATAGATGTACAACGTCTTTTCTTATGCTTCTATGTAGTGTATGTTTCTTTCGAAATAGTTAAGATGAGGTTACGGCATGCCTGAGTTGTCCGTAACTTTACGATATGGTTAAGTTGTCTCCATAAATTACGGTACGTTCGAGTTACTCACACTAATCGCTACGAGTTGATTAAGATATACTTAAGGTCGTCGCAAGCCTTAAGAGAGCTTCGAGTTACCAACCCCTGGTTTACAAGGCGAGTAGCGTAACCACTGCACCACGGAGGCTTCTACCATGGCTGTTTGAAGCCATTGTCAAATGGACCGAAAGCAGTGCTCAAACAGCATAAACTATATTCAAATAATGTATTTCGCGTGCTGTTTGAACATGGATTTTGAGCTTTTGACATCATAAGACGGGCCTTGCTTTGTTTACGTTACGTTGAGCGACGTAACGTTATCGCCCTGAACGTAGCGTTTTAGGGTTCTATGATGAAGTCAGAGGGTTACTGCATGGCAACGTCATTGTAAACAACATTCTGAACTGGACGCCATTTTGGTTTGCCAGCCGCATTTGAAGAGTTTTTATGGAATTTATATGGCGCTTTTGGGCGTTTTCGTCAAAATTTGCGGTCGGATTCGAAAGTTATGCAAGAACAACAACGATCATCCATGGTTATTTCATTACATTAACAGTTGCCGGATCCCTCGGAAGATATTTGAACATTCGGCCTAGCGGCCTCATGTTCAAACAGCTTCCTCGGGAACCGCTAAATGTTAATGCATGAAAAACCATGGTTGATCCCTATATTTATTTTATAAAATTGACGGGTTACAATAAACACGACGCGGATTCTAACGGAACCTGGGAAGGGACATGCATTTTTTAAATATGTTGTGCTTTTTTGCTTGTTTGTTTTGGAGTTAAACGGCCCAGTCACACTATTTTAGGTCATTTTGAGCCGGTCAGTTTATCTTTCCACACTTTTTCTGGGAAGGCTTATACCTGCATGTATAAGCTGTTAAACAGTACAGTGCACACTCTTTCACCAGAAATTGACAACTGCCCTTCTTGAATCAGCGGAAGGGAGAGAATGACCAGTAAAAAAGATTTCATGATCAATCTCAAAGCAAGAATGTTGCCGACCCCGGCAGGTATGAACCCCCACCTCCTGATCACCATTTAGATGCGCATTCGACTGAACTACCGATGCCGGCCAATAATGTGTTGTGCGAACAAGATATTAAGTTGTGCGAACAAGATTTCATCTTGTGCTGACAAAATAATATATCTTGTGCGGACAACATAATATCTTGTGCGCACAATATATATCTTGTTTGCACAACTTATTATCCTGTGCGCACAATATATCATCTTGTTTGCACAACATAGATCTTGTGCGGACAACATAATATCTAATGCATCTTATTAAATTGTGCTAACAAGATAATATGTTGTGCGAACAAGATATTAAGTTGTGCGAACAAGATATTATCTTGTGCACACAAGATATTATGTTGTCCGCACAAGAAATTAAGTTGCTCGAACAGTAAAATATCTTGTGCACACAAGATATTTTGTTGCCTGCACAAGATCTATGTTGTGCAAACAAGATATATTTTGTGCGAACAAGATAATATCTTGTGCAAACAAGATAATAACTGATGTGCACAAGATAATATCTTGTGCGCACAAGATATTATGGTGTGCGAACAAGATAATAAGTTGTGCGCACAAGATATAATGTTGTCCGCACAAGATCTATGTTGGGCAAACAAAATAATATCTTGTGCGCACAAGATATTAAGTTGTGCAAAGAAGATATTAATAAAATCATTGATTTGTTTGTTTGAATTAAGAAATAGATCAGCTCTAACTGTGATTTGTTGAGTAATAAATCACAGTTTGGAGATCAGTTGTAAAGTAGATCAAATTACGAGCGCGTAGCGCGCGTGATTTGTATACTTACAACTGATCGACAAACTGTGATATATTACTCAACAAATCACAAACTAGAGCTGATCTATTTCGATTCTAACAGACTGAAAATCGGCAATAATGCTGTTGATTCCTTCAAAATCTCACAACTTTTCGCCATTGTTAGAAGAAATCCCGCTAAAATTATCGACTGAAACACATGCATTTATACCCTTTTCTAACGTTTTCGATGCGAGAAAATGACGTCAAGGAAATCGACTAATGACGTCATAAATTTGCATTTTTTAATGACGTTACTCGTCACGCTCTTCCTAGCCGTGACTTGTTGTAGATTAAAACACAGCCGTATTCCATTGCCTATATAGGCGCGCTGTGTTAGAATCCAGGTTTAACGCCCCCGTCAACACTGTACTCGTATAGGTCATTTTGGAGACGTTGCTTCTAATTTTGTGGGACTTTTACCCGCCATTGAGATGAAACGACATCTCAAGCCCTGCCGCCGAATGTAACCAATATCTTTTATAAGCATGGTTATTCCGACTCGCGCAACGCTTTGCCTGGGCAGGCCTAGATCCTCCAAGCGGTTTACCAGTACTCGTGTGCGGTCGGTTTCAGCTCTGCGTGGAGGCATCATGCAGCCCATCTATTTCTTCAAGCCCGATTGGCGTGGGCAGATAAAATCATTGCCCAACTATTATAAACAAGGAATTAACTTAAGATGCCATGAAAACCTGCATCTGAAAAAAAACGTCTTGCAAACATTTCAAACATATTTTTGTGTACACACAAATAATGCGGACCCTGATCAGACTGCTCCTAGAGGAGCAGTCTGATCGGGGGCGACTCTGTTTGCAAAAATGTCTTTTGAAGTTCCAAGTAGACGGCAAAAGAGACGAAAATTGTTGTGATTGGCAGTTTTCTTATTTCTGCTCTAAAATATAGATTGTAGGTACTCGTTAGAACCGCCTCATTGAGGTGGTTCTAACGAGTACACACAATCTATATTTTGTGCAGAAATAAGAAAACTATCACAATTTTCCATCTTGAATGTCATAAAGTGCACCGTCCTTCGGATCGGGACGTTAACTGGAGGCCCCCTGTGCAGGGAGAACCATCCCCTGTGCAGGTTAAAGATCCCTACCGTAATTACATGATTACTGTGTAGGCTTTCATCCTGCAAAAGCTGGAGTGTTTATAATATACACCTGCGGTAATGGCCAAAATGTGACCGACGCAGTATCAGAAGATAGATAGATAGATAGATAAAATTTCCATTTTTTTCGGCAGTGAAGTTTACAATGTATTTGTATAGGCGTGTTTTCGTAATGAATGTAGAAATTAATAGTTGAAGAGGTTACGGACTGGTAGCTGATATCATATAGGCTAATAGGGGGTGGTTGGGTGAGGCGAAGGTGTCGTGTTGGTTGGTTGATTTGAGGTTTAACGTCCCCGTCAACACTATGTAGGTCATTTTGGAGGCGTTGCTTCCAATTTTATGGGACTTTTACCCGGCATTCAGATGAAATGACAGCTCATGCCCTGCCGCCCAATGAAATCAGTAGAGTTAATGTGCATGGACGGTCCAACTCTGGACGGGCTTAAATCCTCTAAGCGTTTTACCTGTACACGTGTGCGGTCGGTTTCAGCTCTGCGTGGAAGCATCATGCAGCCCATATATTTCTTTAAGCCCCGATGGGCGGGGGCCAAAAGTGTCGTGTATGTCTTGTGTATGTCTTGTATCTTGTGTCACTGATATTGGATTCCAATTGGGCAAGGCCTGCTGTCCTTGCAGCAAGTAAGGGTAGAGGAAGAATGTTATTTCTTCAGTTTCTACTCTTCTATTCATTGTCTTATTTCTCCTCTGTCTTTCACTTTTATCTCCTCTACTGTATCTTCTTTCTGTTTTCTTCCTTTTTGTGGGAGACGATACAGAATGACCCACAAGGGTTGATGTGTCGTTAAACCCAATACAATTTATCGTATAGGCCAATAACTAACTAGCAGACGGCATTTCAATGCTGTTTTTCTTCTATTTATTTACTTTACAGATGAATCATTTACTGGGCAGTAGATTCACTATGAATGTCAAACCTTATTAGCTCTAAGATTTGAAAAATAAGAATCAAAGTACTGAGAGTACTGGTGGGTCGATTGTCTCTGAGCGTAGGCTGGGAAAATAGGTGCTGGACTGAGATTTAAATTGTTTCGTTTATTCCTTGAACTCGGTATTTTTAAGCAAACAGTGTAGACCCCGATCTGCGGCGTCTGATCTTGGTCTACACTGTTTGCAAAGCCAACCCATGATTCCAGGCCTGATTCTACAGATAACCCTCTTATGCAACACTCTGACCTCTCTATAAATAACCGGCGTTATTCCCACGAGTGAGAGACAGTCCCGAGGGAGGCTTTTACGCTTAGTAACTTTGGGTCGATTGACAAAAAGTCGATCAAAACATAGGTTGTCGCTGCAATAGAATTTCCGCTTGGCGCATCAAAGGTTAGTCTTGTTCAAATATTTTTAGTGGATGGTCCGCCATGCGGCGGTGTTATTACCAGTGCCCCGGGCTGGTTTGCGTCCCCCGACAAGAACAGCGATGGTTTTTATGAGAATGGCCTAAACTGTCTTTGGTTTTTAGATGCGCCTGTCGATCATCAAGTACAGGTTGAAGTTCTGACCCTTGATACTGAGTGTCAAGACGACTTCGTTGAGGTATGTTCATACCGTAACTTTTGACCTTGGTGAAGTATATGGGGAGTGTTTTGCGTTGTGTTTGATATGAGATTTAACGTCCCCGTCAACACTGTAAATAAAAATCTAAAATGAGTTCCTTTAAGAGCAATGGAAACATTCATAAGAAAGAAGATGGGTCATACTACGTAGTTTCGGCTAATAAAGCCTCATCAGTGACCCTGTAATGATCCGGCAAAGAAAGCCAGAGGAAACCTACTGCAATTTTGCGAATTTCGAATAGGCAGTCGATTCAAAGACTGATATAAATCAAAATGGGGTCCAAATAATTAAAACCATGTCTAGAATATGAGTCCAAACCAATAATTATTTCCGATTTCTCAGAATATTCACGTTGATCTCAAAGGACCAAAAGTAAAATATAAACTGCACTATGGTTGATGTACGGGGAGACGTTTTACGGCCGCCACACGGCACAACACCAGCTGCAGTGAAGGCAAATAAAAATCATTTTGGAGACGTTGCTTCCAATTTGGCGGAACTTTTACCTAACACGGAGATGAAATGTCATCTAAAGCCCTGCCTCCCAATGAAACAAATAATGTTTTAAGCATGGACGGCCCGACTGGCACTGCATTGCCTGGGCAGGCTTAGATCCTTAGTGGTGGGCGGGGGCTGATATGGGGAGTGTAGTGAATGGTTGACATATAATAGTAGTCGCAGATAAAATTGACAGAGCGAAGCTATCGTTTGCATCTACATGTACCTCTGGAATATTCTATAATCAAGACGTGTAACGGAAACAAAGCTATAGAGTACATGGCCATACGATCCGCTTGTGCATTCAGCGACTTTGACATATATTGACACCCTGTCGATTTAAACTGCGCCACCAAATATGCAATCTTCATTAGAATTTGGATCATTTGAAAATATCGTCTGTTTTATGCCATCTGCAGTCTATTCTTGCAAACTTTTCAAAAACATTAAGCATGGTAGCAATCTGCTGTTTTATAGCAAAGCAGGCGACAATTGTGGTGACTGTCATTTTAAGGGTTAAATAAGATCCCTGCCTAAATATTCGGACAGCTCAACCCCTTACCATACTCATAAGGGTCGTTCAATATTTAACTGGCCTAACCCAATTACTGACCCGTGGCAAGGTCACGCTTGTCACATATTATTTAAGAAATGAAATTTAGTTTTCTGCTGTTCATGGAAGTATGAACGCAGTGGGTCGCGTGCAAAGTAAATGAACCTCGGAGGGGCCAATGTAAACTTTGCTAGCCCGCTGTCGTTCATACTATCATGAAAAGTAGAAAAATAAGTTTATTTCTTCTATTTACATTAATTGCCCTTCATCACTCGGCGAACAAAATGCTTATAGGGCAAACTTTTAAAGCTGAAAAACATTTACAGGCTGTTTTTCTACAAAGAGCGGAACAGCGTTGACGTCACCAACGCCCGTAGAGATGACACCACTTGACGTCACTGAAATCATGTGATTCGATGCGTTCATGGATGTATGAACTACATTGTTTTCTATAGGCCAGACTATTAATGGCGACTATTATGCTAATATTTTGGACCGATTCGTGCATCGATAGTACAGAAAAGGCGTGGCAAAGTTACAAAAGGTGTACCGTTGAAACATGACAATGCTAGAGTCCATCCTTGCAAAGTTTCTGTGGATGCAATGACACGGAACGGTTTCAAATCATTACCCCATTCACCCTATTCTCTTGATCTAGCATCCAATGATTACTTTTTTGTTTGAAGAAAAAATTGCATGTACGTCACTTCCGGTCAGATGACGAGCTTAAGACAGCAGTGGGAAGATGGATTGACTCTAAAGACCCTGAATTCTACAAAAATGGACTTTCAGCCTTGGCAAATCGATGGAGGAAGTGCTTATTGCTGCAGGGTAACTATGTGGAAAAAGAAGAAGCCAAGCGTGACTCCATATAAGTAGGGCCAGATACTTATTGAACGACCCTCGTATTCTAAAATTTGAATCACGATGTTGTGACTAAAATATGCGTGAAAAGTGGCAAACAGTGTAGACACTGATCAGACGCTCTGCGGAGTCTAATCTGGGGATACACTATTTGTTCAGGCTAACCTGTCCGATAGATATGGAAACTACGATAAACGCCTGCCTCTATGTACATGACAAGATCGTCTCATAGTATGGTTAGCATCCAGAGAATTTGTATTCACTGCACAACCCCGGCGGAACTAGGGCGAGGGTAGTGACCACGTAAAATCGATTAAAGCCCCACCCCCACCCCTGCCCCGCCTCTCCCCCAGGTTTATTTTTAATGACCGTTCCAAGGCGGTCCTTCTGCATGTGGTGTATTATTGACGGTATTCGACTGGAAGGTTTCGTGAAATTTCCGTGAAATTCCACGTAGGAGTGTGGTGCCTAGTTGTAATAGCTGGTCACATGGTCCAATCAAATATTTTATTTGTGTAAAGCTCATAAGCGACCGTGGTGCACGAAAGGTTCGACTTTTCCTTTGAATAGAATCGTGCTTATGTATTTGAACAATAACTCATATTTGAATGGACCATGTGATCGGCTATTACAAGAAAGACACCACACTCCTGCGTGGAATTTCACGGGAAATTTCACGAAACTTCCCAGTCGAATATGGCCATTGTCAGTGTTCGTCTTTGCATTATGTACTGATAATATCTTTTTCTTTTGTTATTTTTGATAGTCGTTCGGACATTTTGTGGGAAAGAAACCTTCTGTTATGAATCAGAATCAGAATCAGAATTGTTACTGGTGACACGTCAAATGACATTCATACACCAGGACCTGTGATATGGGAAGTTAGTCCCTAGCTCTAACCAAAGATGTAAACTTAGCTACACAATCCTCAGCACCTTCAGCCGTCAAAATAATAGAATCGGGAAGGGCATTCCAATCTCTAATGGTTCGGGGGAAAAACGATTCTTTATAAATATCCGTTCTTGCAGTAAGGGTCTGAAACGTCATTGAATGGTGTTTTCTACAATGCCTAGCTGGGGGAACAAGGTCATCTGTTGGAATGCTGGCAGCACCCTTTAGACCTTTGTATAAGAGTATGAGCCTACTGTCTCTTCTCCTTTTCTTTAGAGACTCCCATCTTAATTTTCCTAGAATTCCAGTCATGCTCCCAGTTTCAAAGCAATAATTTCCAGTTACAAATCTAGCAGCTCTATTCTGAACTTTTTCAATTTCTTCATTTAGGACCACTCCGCTTGGGTCCCAGATGCAACTACCATATTCCAAGATTGGGCGAACAAGTCCCTTGTATGCTGTTTCTTTCACATCCTGAGGACACTGATGAAGATTTCGCCTCAGGAAACCAAGTGTTCTATTCGCCTTTGTACACATATTGCTAATGTGTGTATTCCATCTCAAATCGTGAGTGATTGTCACACCAAGGTATTTAATGGAATTCACATTTTCGAGGACCGTTCCCTCTAAGGTGTAAGAAGCCTCAACTTTATTAGATCTCTTCCTTGTTATCTGCATAATATTGCATTTAACTGGTTGAAATCTCATGCCCCATTTTCTGGCCCAACATCCTAATCTATCTATGTCATCCTGAAGTTTCAGTGAGTCATCTGTATCTCTAATTTCCCGGTAACAAACACAGTCATCTGCGAACAGTCTTATTTCTGAGTCAATATCAGTGGAAATATCATTGATGTACAGGGAGAACAATAGAGGACCAAGAACGGTCCCTTGTGGAACTCCAGACAAAACTGGCGCCCATACTGAAGATTCACCATTAACAACAACACGCTGTTTTCTGTAGCAAAGGAAGGAATCTATCCATTTAAGAGTCTTCCCACCAATTCCATAACCAAATAATTTGGATTTAAGTAGTTCATGAGGAGGGGTGTCAAAAGCCTTCTCAAAGTCCAGAATAAATGTGTCCACCTGCCCCCCCCCCCCCTTTGTCCAGGATTTTTGCCCAATCATTAATAACCGTGCTCAACTGAGTTTCGCAACTATGCCTTATCCTAAATGCATGTTGTCTGTCTGACAAAAGTTTATGTTCATCCAAGTGGGCCATGATGTTTGAGCAGACTATGTGTTCAAGCAATTTACATAGAACACAGGTCAGTGACACCGGGCGATAATTACGAGCAAGAGCTTTCTACTTGTAATGTTTAAATTACGGTGCCGCTGTAATATGCTTGTGCTTCTCTCTTTGGTGTCCTGCATGGTAGAAAGGTGTAATATAATTGTATCGATTCCTGATCATTGCCTTCACTTCTATTTTTACATGTATAACCAATTAAGGGGAATGGGAACACCTGGCAGATTTTTTTCGCCAGTTTTCAAAGGGAGACAACTTTCGGGACTTCCTGTTCGCTTTTCTATAAGCCCTGTACCACTGAAAAGGGGTCTATTCTTAAAGGAAAGAATTTGCTCCTCGGGAGCAAATTCTTTCCTTTAAGAGTTGACCCCAATTGACATGGGAGACAAAAGTACTTTTCAGGAATTGCTTCTCCTAAAGGGGTTCCTATTTCCCTTAAAATGTATACATTATACAGAAAAGAATGATTAATGGTCTTTTTCTTACAATACCAAGCTTCAATTTCTTTTAAATCCAAAACTGTGTGACAATTATAACATCACTGGTAATAGTTTAGTAGTTTCACTGATCGAAGATGAATCGATCATCGAGCACTTGATGAAGCTGATGATCGACCCGTCACGTTAACAGTCCCATGTAATTAACCCTTTTAACCCCATTTTATATAGAGAAAACTGGGGTTGACTTGATAACATTATACTTGTTATTTCAGCTCCAAATTATAGACAGTGGGTACTCGTTAGAACCGCCTCATTGAGTCTTTATCTGGAGCGGAAATAAGAAAAATATTGAAAATTTTCATCAGAAAGGTATCAATTGTGTTGATTTGAAAGAATGCGCTTTGACACATAGGCACGTTATCTCCAATGGACAAAATTTCAACCAAGTCCAACAACTCTTGTTTTCAGATATATGAGTCATTCTATCACCGAATCTACTCCCACACTACTCTCTGTGGAAACGCTACAGCAACCATAACATCGGGAACAACTGATTTGTATGTCTGGTTCAAGACGGACAAATCCATACGTGGGCGTGGTTTCAATATTTCGTATTCGTTCATTCCAGGTAACAAACCTTCCTGTAAACAATACCTGTAATATTGCATGCTGATACTAGAGAATCTATAGATAAATTCACATGTTAAGGGGAATGGGAACACCTGGCAGATTTTTTTCGCCATTTTTCAAAGGGAGACAACTTTCGGGGTTTCCTGTTTGCTTTTCCATAAGCCCTGTCCCACTGAAAAAGGGGTCTACTCATGGGCAAATTCTTTCCTTTAAAAGTTGACCTCTATTGTCATGTGGGACAAAAAATATACGTTTGAAGGAGTTGCCTCTCTTAAAGGTGTTCTCATTCCCCTTTCCAAGACTGACTTTTATCCTCGCGCTAACAAGTCCGTTTTTTTTTTGTGTGTGTTGCGGTTTGAGTTGCGGTTTGTGTGTTCCGGTTTTATAACCCATCGACACTATTTAGTTCATTTTGGAGACTTGACGTTGCTTCTGCTTTTATGGGACTTTTACATTTCAAGCCCTAGAGCCCAAAGAACCTGCAAGATCCTACTCGCACCACTTTTTCTGGGATAACTTAGGCCTAAGCGGTTAACAGTCGGTTTAAGCAGCCTAATCTATTTCTCCAAGTGCTAAAAAGTCAGTGAAATGAGCACTGTTACAACGCTTAGTGTCCACACGACGCTAAGTGCAACGTTTAGTGTCAAATGTGCGCACTAAGCGTAGTCTGATGATCCCAACACTTATTGTCCACCATGCCTTTCAAACAGTTGTCACCAGATAGCCTCATATATGATTAGTCGTACTCGCCGTCAGTCAGGTAATAAGCCAAATTATCAAATGTGTAGATGTGGACGTTTGGAATTTCCACATTGCGGATCCATATTCTCCACATCACATCCACATCGTTCCACATTGAGCATTTTAAGCTTAGTCTTAGAAGTGCTCGTTGCAAAATTGCCGAATGTGTAGATGTGGACATGTGGAATCCCCACATCGTGGATCCACATTCTCCACATTACATCCGCATTTGGTCAACATCACCTACACAATTTCAATGTGGAGATGTGGAGGTTCCACAATTTCAATGTGGAGGTTACACAATTTCAGTGTGGAGATGTGGAGGTTACACAATTTGAATGTGGAGATGTGGATGTTACACATTTGCGATGTGAAGATGTGAAAGCTAAGAGACCAATAGTATGCCACTATGAAGTCGACCAACATAATGTCGTCTTGTGGTATCCTTGACCTCTTGAAAGTTTATCACAAACATTTCCAACAACAAACACCAGAGACTAAGTTATTCTAGATAACGCTACAATCTCTCAAAACTGAAAATTTATAGCGTCATTATGAAACAATTCATAATGACGCTATAATCCCACAAAATAGAAAATTGATAGCGTCATCTGGAAACAACTAAGTTATTTCAAAATTAAGACTGAAATCTATACCTACACACTCCAGAGACTCAGTCCACAGACCCAAACCTAGCCTAGTCAAGCTTAGATCAAGCGGTGTAGGTATAGCGTCATTTTTATAGCGTCAAAGCGTCAAAAGACGCTATAAAATTGACACTATAAAACGACGCTATATCTAAATCCTATACTACTATTATTCTAATCTACATGATCGACGCTTATTGTCACTTTGTCAACGTGAGCACTGAACGTTGCAGTCGCAACGCTTTGTGTTCACATGGACACTAAGCGTCGCGTGGACACTAAACAGCGTTACACGGCTCATTTATTCTTTTTATTATTCAAATACATTCCAAGTTTTACCGCCGAAAAAACGAAACTGTTAAGATGAAAAAATAAATGTAATATTTTTATGCTCTATAATTTATTCTAACACAGCGCGCCTATACAGGCAATGGAAAATTACTGTGTTTTATTCTGCAACAAATCACAGCTCGGACGAGCGTGACGAGTGACGTCATTAAAACTGCCAATATATGACGTCACTAGTCGATTTACTTGACGTTAGACGGTGTAACGTCATTTTCTCGCATCGAAAACGTTAGAAAAAGATATAAATGCATGTGTTTCAGTCGATAATTTTAGCGGGATTTCTTCTAACAATGGCGAAAAGTTGTGAGATTTTGGAGGAAACAACAACATTATTGCTGATTTTCAGCGTGTTAAAATCGAAATAGATCGGCTCTAGTCTGTGATTTGTTGAGAAATAAATCACAGTTTGTCGGTCAGTTGTAAGTAGACAAATCACGCGCGCTACGCGCTTGTGATTTGATCTACTTTACAACTGACCTCCAAACTGTGATTTATTACTCAACAAATCACAGTTAGAGCTGATCTATTTCTTAAATATAGATTGTTATAACCGCCTCATTTCTGCTCTAAAATTTTAGAGCAGAAATAAGAAAAACAAGGTTTACCCCTATATACACGACTGCCAAGTTGGTTCCTTATTCCTTGTTCCGTATTCCTTATTCCTCTGAGGCTCAATCATGTCTCCTTATTCCTCATTTTCCTTATTTATATTTTCAACCGGTGCAACAGAACATCTGCGTATGGCACATTCATCATAGCATAATGGCATAGGTTTCGAAATCAAGCGAGTATCAATTGTGAATAAGGAATAATGAAAATTTTGATTTATTGCCTATTCCTTTTATCGAAAATGACACATGCTGGCTTTTGAAACCTGGAAGTAAAAATGATGATGAATGTACCATACGCAAATGTTCTGTTACACCGCCTCGTAAAGTTCTATGAAGCTGAAAATCGAATAAGAAAAAAAAAACTGTAGTATATTTCTGTTTTCTACGGAACCCGGGAAGGGACATGCATTTTTTTTAATATTAATATGTTGTGCGAACACTCAATTGTGCGAACAAGATACTATCTTGTGCGCACAAGATATTATCTTGTGAGGACAACATAATATATCTTGCGTGGACAACATAATATCTTGTGCGCACAATAAATTATCTTGTTCGCACAACATATTATCTGTTTTGCACAACATAGGTCTCTGTGGACAACAACCTATCTTATGCGTCTGATTAAATTGTGCTATCAAGATAATATGTTATGCAAAAAAAAAAAAGATATTATCATGTGTGCACAATATTATATCTTGTGCGCACAAGATATTAAGTTGTGTGAACAAGATAATATCTTGTGCGCACAAGATATTATGTGGTCTGCACAAGTTCTATGTTGTGCGAACAAGATAATATGTTGTGCGAACAAGATAATAACTTGTGCCCACAAGGTAGTATCTTGTGTGCACAAGATATAATGTTGTGAGAACAAGAGATAATAAGTTGTGCGCATAAGATATTATGTTGTCCGCACAAGTTCTATGTTGTGCAAGCAAGATAATATCTTGTGCGCACAGGATAATAAGTTGTGCGGACAAGATATTATCTTGTGCCCACAAGATAATAACTTGTGCACACAAGATATTACGTTGTTCGCACAAGATAATATCTTGTTCGCACAGCATATTAAAATTAATTGCATGTCCCTTCCAGGGTTCCGTAGTTTTCCTTTTTCGCAGTTTATAATTCCTAAATTAATGCTCTTAAGGTTTTGTTTGTTTGTTTGTTTGTATTGGAGTTTAACGGCCCAGTCAACACTAATTTAGGTCATTTTTGAGCCTGTCAGTTTACCTATCCACACGTTTCCTTGGCAGGCTTTTACGTAAGCAATGATCTTAGGTACCGAGTCTTTTTTTAGAATATTTACGTAAAGTCGTCTTATTTTGATAGGAGCCGAAACGTGAAGTCGACTTATTTTGATGGGGCCGAAAATGGACCTTTACTGATTGACACTTTTTAAAAAATCAGGTTGAAAATATAAATATAATATAATATAAAAATAAGGAAAAAGGAATAAGGAACCAACTTAACACTCGTCCTATGTACCCCAGTTTTACTTATATGAAAGTGGGGTTCAGGGGGATGGGGGTCAGAATTATATAGGTGTGTTTCCTTTTAGAACGTTAAAAATCTTCACATTTCTATACAGCCCTATTCGGGCAGTTTACAGCGACATTTTAGTCTTTGTTTTATACAGACACCTACTTAACGGTCCTGTACATGAGCGGTTTGTGATGCCTGGTCACGGAGTACGGCCTGGACTCCCTTTTAGGGTCGATTGTAAGTCAAATCTGAATCTGAGTTAGGAGACTAACCGTGCAAACAGCGTTTGTACGAAATCCAGGATAGGCCTCACGTGAACAAGTCCGTGAAATGAAGACCCCCTATACCCCCTTTCATATAGAGAAACCTGTGGTTTACGGGGAACATTGTTTTTCTTATTTTTGCTCCAAAAACATAGGTTGTGGGTACTCGTTAGAACCGCCTCATCGAGGCGGTTCTAACGAGTACCCACAACCTATCGAACATCGATAACCTATATTTGCAGTATTTATAAGAAATATATCAGTCTCCGTTTTCCCAGCCTGCTTTCAGAGACAATCAACCAATCAGTGCTGTCAATGCTTTGATTCCTGTCGCAATACTTCTGTATAAATACTGCTTTTATTGTTGTCAAAAGTTACTAACTACAGAAGCCTTCCGACTGCTATTGTTCACGTGACTATCGCTGACCATGTACAAAATTCAGGTAACTGTCATTGATAGCAGCGCTCATCACGCAAACATGCCTATATACTTTTTACCCCCTTGAACCCCGCTTTTTTACAGTAAAACTGGGGGTTACAGGAGTAAACCTTAATTCTCTTATTTCAGCCCTAAAATATAGATTGTAGGAACTCGTTAGAACCGCCTTATCGTAGAGCAGCCTCGATGAGGCGGTTCTAACGTGTACCGACAATCTATATTTTGAACAGATTTCTGCTCTAAAATACAGATTGTGGGTACTCATTAATACCGCATCGATGAGCTCGCTGAGGCGGTTCTAGCGTGTACCAACAATATATAGTTTGAGCAAAGATAACAAAAATATAAAAAAAATTTCATCTTAAAATTTTCGTTTTTTCGGTGGTAAAGTTTACAATATATTTGTATAGGCGTAATGAGCCTTCTCCCTATGACGTCGCATTGACTTTTCAGTCTATATGGTGTGTCCAACCGATACCAATCTAACATCATACAGTGGGACCGTGTCATTGACAAACAGTGGTAGACCTTGCGCAGTCTGGACGAGTTATGAACAAAATTATACAGATGCTAATTTTCCGTTGGACGTATCGATCCAGAATGCTCAAAATTACTGTAGAAATGTCGGTGATAAGAGATTGCCATGGTGTCACGTGATAGACCCTTTCATGGAGTGGGACTACTGTTATCATCGTATATGCAAAGGTACATTTCAACTAACCTCGAAAACAGTGTATTCTCATACACGTGCGTCTGTAACGTGACGTCTGATTGGATGCGAAGGTATATTCTGCGATATACTGTCGGAAACCCGACGTCATCATGTAACATCGCTTTTCATTGGTTGGTATTTGATTTTACGCAGCTCGCGGCGCTTGCCGTTTTGTGCAAGTAGGATAATAATTTAACAAAACAAATTAATAAATGCGTTAGAATGGGGATAAACTGTATTAAAATTGTCATTTTGGGAGGCAAATTGGCGGTTTTGCGCTCGCAATTAGACAAGATCCAACACGAAGCAACTAGAATTGCAACGGGCTACACGAAACTAATTTATTTAAACGCCCATTGTAAAGAAGTCCGGTGGGAATAAAAAAATGACATTTTTTTTTTTGTAAAATAAATCACAACCTCACTCCTTCAAACCTTTCTTCCCTTGTGCAACAAACGGTCAGCACGTCTCCGTAACGCGTCACCGTAAAACGAAATTTCCGACAGTAAAACCGTCGATTTACCTCCCCAAATAGCAGTTTTGAATACAGTTAGCCCTGGTTGGTTATTCGTTTAGTCTGTGGTTTGTTGAGTAATAAATCACAGTTTGGAGGTCAGTCGAAAGGAAGATCAAATCACGAGCGCGTAGCGGTTTGTCGGACAGTTGTAAGTAGAAAAATCACGCGCGCTACGCGCTCGTGTTAGTAGACAAATCCCGCGCGCAACGCAATCGTGATTTGATCTACTTTACAACTGACCTCCAAACTGTGATTTATTACTCAACAAAACACAGCTAGGGCTGATCATTTTCTTAAACAAAGTTATATTGTTGATATCCGCGTGACGTGCAAGTAGGGTTTACAGTACAAAATCCCGGAAACGGGTTATTTTTAGCCATGCTGTTTTTGTCGTTGATAGCCTACGTAAGGATGTTGCAAAGAGGTTTGTCTGTTGAGCATGGACTGGGCTCATGTGCTTGGATGAAGACCCGAATCAGATGCCACTAAACGCGGCGCCTTATATCAAGGTATACACCAATGTTCACTTAAAGCACATACATTTATGGGTTAAACCGAACAGTCACAGCTAGGTCCCCGTTCAGGACCATTTGTCCAGCCTGCACTCGGAGAAAGTCGACCATACGGTATTGCCAGTCTCGAACCATAGCAACTTCTCACATGGCTGCCGACGTCATTTTAGGTTCTCACTGCACGAGTATTATACTGGGTTCATTATATAACCGGTATCGGCAAGCATCCCAGCTAGCACGCAATAGCCCGACAGCGAAACGACGTTGCCACATTCTTTGCTAGCTGAGATCAGGTTTACAAGTGGGTGTAATGAACACCCCTCCTAACCTCACTTTATGTGAAGAAAAGTTGGGTTTACAGGGGAAGTTCTGACGAGCACATAAAATCCGACGTGATCATGTTACCATGCTTTTCATTATTTTAAAATTACTTTGAATCTTGACGACGAACTTGGATCACATTTTCCGCATGAGAGCGATAGCTGCCCTCACCTTAAGGCTCGGGCAAATATCGCTCTCAGGCGGGTAATGTGTCCTCGCCTTACGCCTCGGGCAAATGTTGCTCTGAGTAGGGCAGTGTGATCACACGGTTCCGTCAAGAATCAAAATAACTAATTTGTTATACTGCAAAACTTTTCATAACATTTTCATTTTGTACATTGTTGCAATGTTTCAGAAAGCATTGTCGTCGGAGAAGGACATCAGTACCGGTACATGCGATGTCATCAAACGCGTCCACCTACACTCACTTTGATCCCGGTGCTCAGTGGGAAAACATTTATTTCATGTTAGAATATAGGGATCAACCATGGTTTTTCATGCACTCATTTGCCGGGCTCCGAGGAAGCTGTTTGAACATGATCCCGTTGTCCGAGTGTTAATATATCTTCCGAGGGACCCGGCAAATGTTATTGCAATGAAATAACCATGGATTGTCGCTATTCTAGCATTACTTACGATTCCGACAGCAAATGGTGACGAAAACGTCCTAAAACTCATTATCAGCTCTTCAAATAATTATTGTAAAACCAACATGGCGACTAGTTTACAACGTTGTTACCAATGACGTCAGTATCGGAATGACGTTCTGACAAAATAAACTTTTAAAATGCTAGTTAAGGCGACGTTACGTCGCCAAACTAACTCAAACAAATCAAGGCCGATCTTTTGATATCAAAAGAGGCCGATCTTATGATATAATGAGTTTTAGGATGTTTTCGTCTACATGTGTCGTTGGAATCGTAAGTTATGCGAGAATAACGTTAATGTGGAGCGTGATAGCTCAGTGGTTAGTGTACTTGCCTCTGATGCTAGAGGTCCCGGGTTCGATCCCGGCAGCGGCGATAAAAGTTCGGTGTCCGAACAAGCTCCATTGGCATCATTTGCAGGGATAAATGTCATAAAGTGCGCCGTACTTCGGATCGGGACATTAACTGGAGGCCCCCCTGTGCAGGGAGAACCATCCCCTGTGCAGGTTAAAGATCCCTACCGTAGTTACATGATTACTGTGTAGGCTTTCATCCTGCAAAACCTAGAGTATATGTAATGTACACCTGCGGTAATGGTCAAATGTGACCGACGCAGTATCAGTAGAATGAAAGATATATCAAAAGTTCAAAACCCATGTTCAAACAGCACGTGAATTTCATGATTGGAACATGGGTTTTGATGTTTGAACACGGCTTCTGGCTCATTCAAGAATAGCTTTAAAAAGCTATGTTCATAGAATTTTATACGAGCCCCGCCAAGCGAATTTGTGTCTTCGAGCATTCCGTCATGACAAATTTTAACTGCGCATGCCCAGCCATTCAGAGGGGCCAGGGATATGGCTTTCTGTCTGAAGGTTCCTCTTGATTCACTGCTTGTATGAGCGAGCAGCGAAGGTTCTGGCGAGACTGCGCGGATGCGCAGGCTCGCCTGAACCTTCGCTGCTCGCATTGGCGACAAGTACCAAAATCGCTTGACGGGGCCCAAACAATAACGGAAAACATTTAATGAATTAAAAACACTCAAAGTATTTATTTGCCGGCCTCGGTAGCTCGGTAGTCGGATGTGCGTCTGACGGGGGATCAGGAGGTCTCTGGTTCGATACCTACCGGGGTCGGCAATATTCTTTCATTAAGATAGATCATGAGATCTTTTCTACGGTCATTCTATCCCTTCCGCTGATTCAAGAAGGGCATGCAGTTGTCAGTTTAGACTGGCGAAAGAATTAACCCTGTACTGGTTAACCGCTTACGTATAAGCCTGCTGAGGAAAAGTGTGGATAGGTAAGTTGGCCGGCTCAAAAATGACCTAAAATAGTTTTGACTGGGCCGTTAAACTCCAATACAAACAAAGTATTTATTGTATAGTCTTCCAAAACGCAGTGAGACGTGAATGCACTTTTAATTTTGGAAGGTAAGACGCCTTCAGTTGGGATTTTACATTGGGGAGATATACTCGTAGTTTTACTGAAATTCGTACTGCATCATACTAACCACTTGGCCACGACTTCTACATAACGGCATGTCATAATTTTAAAACCCTGCGAAATAAAAAAGGAATCCGAAAACTGCTTCCCTAAACACATGGAAGCTTGAACGTCTCAAAGGTCGTGAGTATTTATTTATTTATTTATTTATTTATTTTTTTATTTATTAGCTTGCGTGAGATTATTTTGCTTTTATTTCTCATCAGGTGTGCTGTAAATCCAAAATGACGGACATCGCAATTCAGCGAAGGCGAGCGCGAGAGGGCAATGTTTTTTGCTTGTTGGGTATGTGGAAAATAACTGCCTTGTCCGCCATCAAATTATCTTTATTTCCGAGCGTGAAACAGATGATTTACCTCACAAAATAGCCATTTTGATTTTTGTTTGTTTGTTTGATTTGAGGTTTAACGTCCCCGTCAACACTGTAAAGGTCATTTTAGATACGTTGCTTCCAATTTTGTGGGACTTTTACCCGACATCGTGATGAAATGACATCTCAAGCCCTGTCGCCCAATGAAACCAATAGGGTTTATTAGCATGGACGGTCCGCCTCGCACCGCGGTTCCTGGACAGGCTTAGATCCTCTAAGCGGTTTACCAGTACTCTGAGTGTGCGGGCCAGATTCAGCTCTGCATGGAAGCATCATGCAGCCCATATATTTCTTCAAGCCCCTATGGGCGGGGGCGTTAGCCATTTTGAAAACAGTTCTCTCCTAACCATCACGAAAACACGCCTATATAATTTTGACCCCCTCTTACCCCACTTTTATATAGTAAAACTGGGATTCACAGGGGTATACCTTATTTTTCATATTTCTGCTCAAAAGTATAGATCGAATGAGGCGGTTCTAACGTGTTCCAACAATCTATATATTGAGCAGAAATAAGAAAAATATCACAATTTTTCATCTTAAAATGTTCGTATTTTCGGCGGTAAAATTGACAATGTATTTGTTTAAGCGTGTTTTCGAAATGGGTGATAACGTCATGTTTCCTCTATCTTGTAAATGCCTTTTTCAGTGGAAGGCCCACCTTGCGGTGGAATTATCACCAACTCATCAGGCATTATTGCATCACCCGACAAGAATTCCGACGGTATATATGAGAACAACGAAGATTGTCTTTGGACCATTACAGCTCCTGAATTTCACTTCATTGAAGTTAAAATTCTTTACATGCACGTGGAATTTGATCCGACAAGAAGAAAATGTTTGGATTTTTTACAGGTATTCCTGCAAACACACATTGACTGAACGTTGAATCAACATTGAAACAACGTTTTCAATATAGAGATTATCCATATTTTTCGTGCATTAACATTTGCCTGATTCCGAGGAAGCTGTTTGAACACGAGGCCTCCATTCCGAGGTTTCAAATATCTTCTGATGGACCCGGCAATTGTAATTGCAATGAAATAACTATGGATGGTCGTCGTTCTTCTTGCATAACTTACTATATACCAACGGCAAATTATGACGAAAACGTCCTAAAACTCCATATAAACTCCATATAAACTTTTCAAATGCTACCAGCAAGCCAACATGGCGGCTAGTTGAGAATGTTCTTTACAATGACGCCAGATACGGAATGGCCCTCTAAAATCATCATAAAATTCTAAAATGCTACGTTCATTACGTCGCTTAAAGTAAAGTAAACAAAGCAAGGCTTGTGATATCCTGTGATAACAAAAGTTCAAAATCCATGTCATTACGCAAACACGCCTATACAAATACATTGCCACCTTTATCGCCGAAAAAATGAAAATTTTATGATGAAAAATTGTGATATTTGTCTTTTTTCTGCTCCAAATATAGACTTTGGGCACTCGTTAGAACCAGCTCATCGAGGCGGTTCTAACGAGTACCCACAATCTATATTTTAGAGCAGAAATAAGAAAAATAAGGTATATCCCCGGAAACCACAGTTTTACTATATAAAAGTGGGGGTTCAAGGGGGTCAAAACTATATAAGCATGTTTTCGTGATGTTGAAACAGAAGGTGAATTTCATGATTTGATAATGTTTTTTGGTCCATTTAAGAATAGTTTCAAGCAGCTATGTTCATAGGATTTTATGCAAGAACAATGTTTCAACATTGATTCAGCGGTGAGCGCATGTATGTTGCTATATCCCGAATTCAATGGCTCAAATACTCTTTGCACGCGTTCGAACGACTAAAGATAAATTATAGTGAAAGCTCAGAAGGCATAATGGTGATTATTTAGGTCTAGCTTTTCTATCTATCAGTTTAAAAGAAAGGTATGCTGTGTGTACTCATTAGAATCGCCTCATCGAGGCCAAAGAAGTTCAAAACGAAAACCTCTGCTGGCAGGTGATGGCAACTGTATTTTGGGACGCACAAAGCGTTATTATGTTGGAATTTCTAGCAAAGAAAAGTACAATAACACGTGCGTATTATGCAAATTTGCTCGACCAACTGAGAACTGCGATCCGTAAAAAATGTCGAGGTAAACTCTCAGAAGGGATTCTGCTCCAACAGGACAATGCAAAAGTGCACACTTGCAAAATTGTTATGGATGCTGTTGAGCTAATACCGCACACCGCCTATTCTCCGGACTTAGCTCCTAGTGACTATTTCCTATTCCCAACCTTGAAAAAGGATATCCGTCCATCGAAGAAGTCGTGGCGGCAGTTGAGGAGTCGGTCGGAGACAAGGACCTCGGCTTCTTCAGTTCTGGGCTGACGGCACTGGAACAGCGATGGTCCAGAGGGCAATTACTTACATGTACATCGAAAAAGAAAATATCTATCTCATCCAGAAATAAGTTAGGCTGGCATTTGAGCAGCTTTTGCAAATGCAAAAGCTGCACACATTTGTTCAGCAAAATATACCACCAAATCAGATTGGAGTTGCCAGAACAGTTAATATTTTGACCATTAACGAGCTTGTTAAGCTAACGATGATTTAAATACTGGGCCCTTAAACTCCTAAGACAGATTTTCTCGTGAATTGGCTAATTCTTTTTTTTTTTTTTTTGAAGATATACGAATTATATTCAAATGGCACGAAAATCTTGACGAGGACCGTATGTGGCAGTGAAAGGATACGCATAAGGTCAAGTTCGAACAAACTGTATGTGTGGTTCAAAACAGATGAAAGCGAACGGAGAAATGGCTTCAGAATGGCCTATAAACATGTACCTTTACATGGTAAGTATATGGTTATTATTCAGGCATATCGTCTACTTGAAAGTTGGCACGAGTGTGTGGGACTCTTGAATTACCTAAGTCATCGGTACTTCGATACAGACATCAGCGTGACAGTGGACAGTGCTGAAATCAGCACTGTCTTCGGTATTTCGGTGCTGACAACAGCGTGGCAGTGCTGAAATCAGCTCAGTCTTCAGTACTTCGGTACTGCCAACAGCGTGACAGTGCTGAAATCAGCTCAGTCTTCAGTACTTCGGTACTGCCACAAGCGTGACAGTGCTGAAATCAGCCCAGATTTCAGTACTTCGGTATTGCCACAAGCTTTACAGTGCTGAAACCAGCTCAGTCTTCAGTACTTCGGTACTGGCACCAGCGTGACAGTGCTGAAGTCAGCTCAGTCTTCGGCACTTCAGAACTGCCACCAGCGTGACAGTGCTGAAATACGCTCAGTCTTCAGTACTTCGGTACTGCCACCAGCGTGACAGTGCTGAAATCAGCTCAGTCTTCAGTACTTCGGTACTGCCACCAGCGTGACAGTGCTGAAGTCAGCTCAGTCTTCAGCACTTTAGTACTGCCACCAGCGTGACAGTGCTGAAATCAGCTCAGTCTTCAGCACTTCGGTACTGCCACCAGCGTGACAGTGCTGAAATCAGCTGTCTTCAGCACTTCGGTACTGCCACCAGCGTGACAGTGCTGAAATCAGCTCAGTCTTCAGTATTTTGGTACTGCCACCAGCGTGACTGTGCTGAAATCAGCTCAGTCTTCAGCACTTCAGAACTGCCACCAGCGTGACAGTGCTGAAATCAGCTCAGTCTTCAGTTCTTCGGTACTGCCACAGGCGTGACAGTGCTGAAGTCAGCTCAGTCTTCAGCACTTTAGTACTGCCACCAGCGTGACAGTGCTGAAATCAGCTCAGTCTTCAGCACTTCAGAAATGCCACCAGCGTGACAGTGCTGAAATCAGCTCAGTCTTCAGCACTTCGGTACTGCCATCAGCGTGACAGTGCTGAAATCAGCTCAGTCTTCAGTATTTTGGTACTGCCACCAGCGTGACAGTGCTGAAATCAGCTCAGTCTTCAGCACTTCAGAACTGCCACCAGCGTGATAGTGCTGAAATCAGCTCAGACTTCAGTACTTTGGTACTGCCACCAGCGTGACAGTGCTGGGATCAGCTCAGTACCAAGTACTTCCGTGATAGTGCTGAACTTAGCTCAATGCCAAGTAAAGAAGTGCTAACATCAGCCTGACAATGCCGAAATCAGGTTATCACTAGGTACTTTAGTAATGAAACTAGCGTGACAGTGTTGTAAACAGCCCAGTATCAATTTGCTGACATCAGCGTGACAGTGCTGCAATAAAAGCATTACTTGATCCATTGCTGATATCAGTATAGCAGAGCTGTAACCAGTGCCTTAATTGGAACTTCAGAGCTGATATCAGTGTGGCAGTGCATAATCAGCGCCTTAATTGGAACCAGTGCAAATATCAGTGTGGCAGTGCTGTAATCAGCGTCTTAATTGGCACCAGCGCTACTTTCAGTGTTGCAGTGCTGTACTCAGCGCCTTAATTGGAACCAGTACTATTATTAGTGTGGCAGTGCTGTAAGCAGCGTCTTAATTGGAACCAGTGCTCATGTCAGTGTGCCAGTGCTGTAATCAATGCCTTAATTGGAACCAGAACTAGTATCAGTGTGGTAGTGCTGTAATCAGCGCCTTAATTGGAACCAGTGCCAATATTTACTGTGGCAGTGCTGTAATCAGTGCCTTAATTGGAACCAGTCCTCATATGATATCAATATCAGTGTGGCAGACTTGATATAAGTGTTGCAGTGCTGTAATCGGCACCTTAATTGGAACCAGTACTATTATTAGTGTGGCAGTGCTGTAAGCAGCGTCTTAATTGGAACCAGTGCTCATGTCAGTGTGCCAGTGCTGTAATCAATGCCTTAATTGGAACCAGAACTAGTATCAGTGTGGTAGTGCTGTAATCAGCGCCTTAATTGGAACCAGTGCCAATATTTAGTGTGGCAGTGCTGTAATCAGTGCCTTAATTGGAACCAGTCCTCATATGATATCAATATCAGTGTGGCAGTGCTGTAATCAGCGCCTTAATTGAATCCAGTGCTCATATCAGTGTGGCAGTGCTGTAATCAGCGCCTTAATTGGAACCAGTGGTAGTATCAGTGTGGCAGTGCTGTACTCAGCGCCTTTATTGGAACCAGTACTAGTATCAGTGTGGCAGTGCTGTACTCAGCGCCTTAATTGGAACCAGTGCTCATATCAGTGTTGCAGTGCTGTAATCAGTGGCTTAATTGGAACCAGTACTAGTATCAGTATGGAAGTACTGTAATCAGCGCCTTAATTGGAACTTCAGTGCTGATATCAGTATGACAGTGCTGTATTCAGTCAGACTGCTGATATCAGCGCGTTACTTCAGTGATGGATTCAGTGTTACAGTACTGGGATCAGCTCCTTACATGGAACTTCAGTGACTGTATCAGTGTGACTGTGCCGTAATCAGCTCCTTAAATGGAACTTCAGTGATTGTATCGGGGTGACGATGTGGTAATCAACTCCTTACTTGGAACATCAGGCTGATGTCAGTATGACAGTTCGGTATTCAGCTCCCTACTTGGACTTTCAGTGCTGATATCAGCACCTTACTTGGAATTCCCATGCTGATACAAGTGTGACAGTACAGTAATCAGCGCCTCACTTGAAACTTCAGCGCGGCTATTAGCACGGCTTTCATGTTTAGCTTTTGCGTATTCGTCCATGAAGTCAAGCAACGCGATCACCCATCGCTCTCCGTTATTATAGCTTCGTGATAAAGCCGAGTGCCCTTCTGTGTCGCTAAAAGAGCCGACCCTCGAAGCAAGTCTCTAGAAGTGGTTTATATCCCAGGTTCGATCCCCGGCAGCGGCGATAAAATTTCGGTGTCCGAACACGCTCCATTGGCATCATTTGCAGGGATGAATGTCATAAAGTGCACCGTCCTTCGGATCGGGACGATAACTGGAGGCCCCCTGTGCATGGAGAACCATCCCCTATGCAGGTTAAAGATCCCTACCGTAATTACATGATTACTGTGTAGGCTTTCATCCTGCAAAAACCTGGAGTGTATGTAATATACACCTGCGGTAATGGTCAAATGTGACCGACGCAGTATCAGAAGATAGATATCATTAACCATTATTACCACTCGTCTCTTATATGCATATGCGATACCTATGCAACACACTAAGAACACTACTAATAGTAGCTCACGAAGTCAAGCAACGTGGTCACCCATCAAGATATTATTCCCGCTCTCAGTTGCTTAACTTCGTGAAAGAAACGATCACTCTACCGGCGTCTCTAAAGGAGTGAGCCGGTTCCTACAGCAAGGAGCAAGGCTGTGAGGAATAAGCATATCAATATTCAGCCCAGCACTTTGTACCACAATGACGACATCAACGTGTCAGCGCTGGTGGTACTCCAATACAACTATCAGCGCATATGTTCTGGAATCACCTCAGTACTAACATTAGTCCGTCAGCGCTGAGAAAGTACGTCTGTACTAAAGGGCAGTGACTAGGCGAACGTACGCAAGTACGTATGGATATACATGCACATGTTTTCACCTTCATGTGTATGCCGTCTCTGAATTACTGTCGCCGATGTTTGAAATTGTTTTGCGCCTGCACATGGTGCGATGTAGAAGGCATATTTTTCTGTCCGTTCGACCGCCTGTTCGTCCGCCGACAACATCAACATGTGCGTCATCTCTAGAAACAGCCCAGATGTTTAAGGGGAATGGAAACACCTTAAAGGGAGACAACTCCAGCAAAAGTATTTTTGCCTCCTATGTCAACAGGGGTCAGCTCTATAAGAAAAGAATTTGCTGAGGAGCAAATTCGTTCCTTTTAGAGTAGACCTTTTTTTTCAGTGGGACAGGGCTTATACAAAATCGGACAGGAAGTCCCGAAAGTTGTCTCCCTTTGAAAAATGGCGAAAAAAGTCTGCCAGATGTTCCCATTCCCCTTAAGTTCATTTATAATGATCTACAATCAAACTACAATCGCAGGCTAGACATAGCCTTCGGCTGAATTCTGGTTTTAGTATCGTGTCTTTTCTTCTCCTTAACCCGTATATGCCTAGTGGCCCTTTTTTGGGACGTTGGCAAACAGTGTAGACCCAGATCAGACGCCGCATAACGCGGCGTCTGATCTGGGTCTACACTGTTTGCTCAAAAAACATACATTTTTGTACAACTTACATTAAACAAAACAAATCTGACACCCCTATAATTGAAAATGGACAACTCCAAATTTATAAGATGGAAGATTCCATTGTCATATATGGGTTAATTGCGCAATTATCGTTTCTTGACTAAAGATGATACGTGTTATCAGGGTGGTTGGGTGAGGTGTAGGTGTCGAGTATCTTTCGTCATTGGGTGTCCAACTGATACTGGTTTACAGCTGGGCAAGACCAGCTGTCCTTGTAGCAGGATAGAGTACTGGAGGATGTTGTTATTTTTTTTCATTTTCTACACTTCCAATCATTTCCCACTTTCTCCCCTGTCCCGGACTTTCATCTTCTCTACTATCTCTTTGTAGCAGGTCGACCGTGTGGCTCGGTAGCTCAGTCGGTAGAGTTTTCGCACGGTATGCGAGAGGCCCTGGGTTCTAGTTCCGGTCGATCCATGTTCTTTTTCCACCCCTGTGACATCTTCTATCTCTGTTCCTTCTTTCTCCGGGAGCTGACTCAAAATTACCCGCAGCACAATAAATCAATGATACATGTGTCTCTATTTTTGCTTTGCTTTTGTGCTTTCCTGTTCAAATTTCGAATCAGCCCTGCGTAAAGGGAAACGTGGTCTTGTCTTAAAGGAAAGAATTTGCTCCTCAAGAGCAAATTCCTTCCTTAAAGAGTAGACCACTGCTGATAAAAAGACACATCTTTACAGAGTTGCCTCCCATGAAGGTGTATCCATTTCCCTCATTAAGCACAGTTCTTGTAGTGCGTTTGGCTTACGGTTCATTTTTGAGCCAGTCATTAAGTCAAATAGCTGTAATCACAATGAAGCATTAGATGTTATTTCTGTGGAATCAACTTCACACCATGAAAGTAAGCGAACAACCTGAAGCGACTTAATTAAGCCGAGAAATAATCAAAGCACTGAGAGTACTGGTGGGTCGATCGTCTCTGAGTGTAGGTTGGGAAAATAGTCATGAACTGAGAATCGAACTGTTCATTTAAATTTAAGCAAGCACAGTAGATCTGATCAGATATCGCGTTATGTGGCGTCTGATTATGTAGATTCTGTTTGCCAATGCCAAAGTGCACGAGCACAGCCCAACCAACTTGAATAATAGATGGACTGCATCATGCTTCCACGCAGAGCTGATACCGACCGCACACGATTTCTGGTTTACCACTTAGAGGATCTAAAAAGTAGAAGTAAAACAAAGATCAGGAATCGATACAATTAACTTACTCCACCCATCAAAGACACCAAAGGGAAAAAACACAAACATTAAGCGACCAGACCATAATGGAAACCTAAACAAAGGAAGGCCATAAGGACAGTCACTTTCTCACAAAATGGCCATATGGCCATCCAAAATAAAAAGACACAAGTGATACACATAGTAAGTAACAAACAACAACATAAATAAACCGCCACAGAAGAACCGCCTTGGAACGGTCAGTGGAAAGATTTCCATTGGTGGATCTTTCCACTGGTGGGGCTTAAATCGATTTTACGTGGCCACAATCCTCGCCCTTACTTCTGTCGCGATTTAGACACATAATTTGTTCAGTCCGCATGAAGGCCTCCTAACTCATCAGTGCAACATCTCCGTGAACACAAATAATCAAAGAACCACAGAGGTGAGACAACGGTGAGGACTCGACAGCAAGAAACCACTGAAATGCTGGAGCAAAAGAAAACCAACAGTTAGGCTCCGATTGGCCCGACCAGAGACAGAGCATCAGGCACAAACCAACATTACCTTGAATACGATCTCTGTAATTCTCAATAAGCCTTTACGTTGGAACCGTCATAGAATCTGAGGCCTGACCAACCGGCGTGCAATTAAAGAGGGTAGCAAAGTTGCCAACCGTGATTGGGTTAACTACTATGCATGCAGTCTGTCGTAAAACATCCATGTTGTACCCAATCTTTTTATATCGAATAATGATTTTATGAAATTGGGTGCTGAAGTCATTGCGGTTATATATTTTTCTGAATTTATATACTAAGTCACCATAAAATTCGGGTTCCGATAGACCTTGTTGCAGAAGAGATTTAAGTCCAATATTGAATTTTGAAATTAAATCAGAATGGCGTCTATAAAATTTTGAAAAGGCTTTGCGTTGTTTATGGTACCGATAACCCTGATTAAGAAGTTTAGCCGTTAATAATTTATTACGAGTGTTGAATTCAGTTACATGACTACACACTCTAGCAAATCGAATTAACTGCGAAATATAAACGCCATAGGATGGTGCACGAGGAACATCACCATCCAAAAAAGGAAAATTTACAATCTCAAAATCAAAGTCATCGCGTTTATCATAAATTTTGCACGAAACAAACCCATCTACAATAGATAGATGTAAATCCAAAAACGGGGCCTAGGTATCAGAAGAATTTGCTTTATTTAACTGAAGTTCTGGGGGGTAAATCTGACTGATCAAACCTTCGAAATAGGTATTATCAATATTTAATAAATCATCTAAATATCTAGAAGTGGAGCTAAAAGCTTCAATAATTTCAGATTGGTTATCAATGTAAGCGACAGCATGAAGTCTCTTTCTTAACAATACAAGAACAGATCAGCCACAAGAGGTGCGCAATTCGTACCCATCGGAATACCCACAATTTGTCTAAATAACTTAGTACCGAATCTAATATAAATATTGTCAAGTAGAAAGGTGAGGGCATCACACACTTTCTGACATGACAAAAGTGTATAATTCTTATGCTCTTTAGAAGTGAAAAATGCATTTCTTACATTACATGTAAGATAGAGAGAATCTTCTCTGTGAAAAGCCCATTCAATTAAATCATTAAGCTTTTCTTTTATAAGATTATGAGGAAGTGTAGTGTAAAGAGTGGAAAAATCGTAAGTAGACAGACTAGAAGCACGAAAATGTCTGGATTTCAATTTATTCATTTCAATTTTACCTCATTCGAATTTTTTATAGACCAAAACAGATTTCTTCCTGATCTTTCAAAGACTTTATCACAATATTTAATTACATGCGTTTTAATAGCAGTAAGACATGAAGTTAATAATTTAGAAAGTTCAGTTGTAGTGCAAGAGCTAGAATTTGCAATAAACCTAGAATTTGCAAAAAGGGTGTCCAGGCAAAGCGGTGCGAGTCGGACCGTCCATGCTCAATAACCCTATTGTCATTTCATCTCAGTGCCGGGTAAAAGTCCCATAAGAATGGAAGTAACGTCTCCAAATGACCTATACATTGTTGACGAGGACGTTAAACCTCAAATCAAACAAACAAACAAGCACAGCCCAGAATTTCCTCCTTACCCTTCGCTCTGACGTCTTAGGGATGCTATAAACAACCAGTACTTGGACTTTGTTCAAGGTTAGATGGTCAGTGATAGTCACGCGGACAATAGCAAGCAAAAGATTTTCTGCTTTATAACATAGACTGTGGGTACCCGTTAAAACTCTTCATTATAAGGAAAGTGTCCAGTCAATTTTTTGTCTGAAAAAAAATATGGTAGCATTTCCGTCAAATTATTTACATGTACTTGTCATTTGTTAATGTGTTTAATTGTTCCCCTTCTATATACGCGTATATTCATTCATCTTTCTGAATTGAAAGTATTTCATTGATTATGCAAAGCAATCTGTGCTGACAAAACATTACATGTTTAACATTTTATCCAGCTGCAAAGAGTGTAGATCCATCGATGGCTTCTGATCAGCATCTACAATGTTTGTCGTTGTTTCTCATCTCTCTTTTCTCCTCGCTCAGTCCAACCACTGCATCCAAGCTCCTGAATAACAGTGATCTGTAACAGAGCCCCTTCAGCGATATGCTCAAACAAAAAAGGTATTTTTACCTGTTGATGCAGTCCCGCACACAGTTGGGAGGGTGCAAACGGAGCCCCTCCACACTTTTGGAAATTATCTCAGATTCATGCAGTTTTTCACCCGAAATTCGCACCCTCAACCCGCCCCTTTTAAGAGTCTGCGTACGGGCCTGAATCATGTTCAAAACTGTTGCTACATACATATGGAGAGCAGTGCCGACCCTGATCAGAAGGAATGTAGTGTCTATCCGATCTGGGTCTACGGTGTATGCCTAATAACGGTACCACCTATAAAGACTGTGCTGCTCATTTTTTGCTCTTAAACATTTCAAGGTTCTAAACAGAAGTGCGAAAAGTCTATTATTACTCGACTTGGCATACATTTGTGTAACAGTTTTCCGAATACGTCACGTGACAGCGTGTATTGCGTGAGCAACCTGGCATTCTTATACTATTTCGTTTAACCCTCAAATGCCACTATTTAAGCAAACAGTGTAGTCCCTGTGCAACCTGCTGAGCAGAAGCCACATTCCGCGGTGTCTGATCTGTGTATTCAGTGTTCACACGATTCCTGTCAAGACTCTATTGATAGCTCAGACTGCTCTGACCTATATGTTACATCGATAAAAATATCGCACGGTTCCAAGTTCTATTAATATTGGTTTTCCCAAATCAGTGATGGTCACGTGGACAACTGCAGGAATTCCGTTTTGTCATTCAGTAAATTAGGGTCGATCGTAAACGATTGATCCAAAAATGCATCTTAAACTTTGTATGTTTATGTCGTCTGCTGCGTCTTCTTGCAAACGTTTCAAACGTATTTTGCAAACAGGCAAACAGTGTGGACAGAGCAGTCTGATCTAGGTCCACACTGTTTGCAACAATGCCTTTGAAGGGAAATGGGAACACCTTCAAGGAAGACAACTCCTGCAAAAGTATTTTGTCTCCCATGTCAGTAGGGGTCAACTTTTAGAGAATAGAAATTTGCTCCAAAGGAGCAAATTCTTTCCTTTAAGAGTAGATCCCGTTTTCAATGGGACAGGACCTATAGAAAAGCTAACAGGAAGTCCCGAAAGTTATCCCCCTTTGAAAAATGGCGGAAAGAAACTGCGATGTGTTCCCATTCCTATTTAAGTAATCAGCAGATAACAGTTGAAAGCAGACAACAGTTGTTTTGATCGGCAGCTTAATTCAAAGGGGCTCCTGAAACAGTTTCAGGGAATTAAATTAAATTCTGTAGGGATCTGCTGTGATCCCGTGTCCACTTCATTATTTAAGAGCGGACCCTTCTGCTTCGGGGACCATGCCACAGGGGAGGAAATACAAGTTAAAAATGGATAACGAGCATCCACCCCTATCCGTCTCCATAGCGAGTTTATGAAAACTACAGAATTAAACAACCACTTCATAAATTCAGTCATATTGGCAGTATTGTTTAGCCTACTGATAAACTCAGAATTAAACAGACAGTAATTTTTGGCCGGCTCATAAATAGAGAATTATACAAGCAGTTATGTTCAGCCTGCTCATAGGTACAGAGATATACAGACAGTTATGTTTAGCAGGCATATAAATGCAGAATTATACGGGTAGTAATATTAAGCCTGCTTATAAACATTGAATTATACACGCAATAATGTAAATCCTGCTCTTATGCAGAATTATACAGGTACTAATGTTTAGCCTGCTTATAAATATAGATGTTTACAGGCAGTAATGTTTAGTTACTCATGACTGTGACTGCTTTCAACATATGGTAATATTTCTATATTTCATATTTTATATTTTATTAATATGTTTAATCAGACCTGGCTTATAAGAGTTGAGCAAAACTGTTTTCATCACGAAAACACGCCTATATAATTTTGACCCCCTTAAACCCCACTTTTATACAGTAAAACTGAGCTTTACAGGGGTAAACCTTATTTTTCTTCTTTCTGCTCTAAAATATAGATTGTGGGTACTCGTTAGAACCGCATCGAGTATGCGGTTCTAACGAGTACCCATAATCTATATTTCGAGCAGAAATAAGAAAAAATATCACAATTTTGCATCTTAAGATTTTGTGTTTTTTTTTCGGCGGTAAAGTTTACAATGCATTTGTATAGGCGTGTTTTCGTAATGGAAATGTCGGAACCTGATGTATTATCTGAGTATTTTTGTTGTTACTACTTTTGTTTGTTTGTTTGCTTGTTTTTTGTTGTTGTTTTTTCAGAACCGACAATGCAGCCTACAAGACATATAAAGCCTAGGGGAGGGTCTGCTAAATCCAAACCCTACCCGGGGAATTTATCTTTGACCACGCCCTCTCAAACACCAGATGGTCAAGACATTACAACAAAAGGTGCTAGTTCGAAAACCTCCATTATTCCTCTCTTATTCTTGAGCACCTGTTTGGCCGCGGGTACTGCGATACGAGCTATCGTTTCCACGTAGACTGGGTTACAGCCCACGACGGTCAAAATTTGCTTTGCTTCAATCCATACTTGAAACAATGGCATCTCTCGTTTGTCTAGAACTAGCAGTTTTACGAATATTAAATTTATCTGATTTCCGCTCTAAACATAGATTCTGTGTGCTGGTTATTACGGCGTCAACAATACGGATTGTGCTGCCTTTTTGATCGAGACCACATAGACATTTCGTCTGGCTAACACTTTTTGTGCTGAAAGAATTCCTAAAATACAGCTTATATTTCAAACAGCGATTGCGGGAGTTGGTATTTTGCTTCGGCACAGACATTAACCCATTTAGTACTGGAAACCCCAAAACGGGTAGTTGGCAAACAGTGCAGGCCCAGATCAGACGCTGCAGACGCGGCGTCTGATCGGGACATACACTGTTTGCGAAAAGTTAAGGCATTTTCCAAATAAATTTTGAAGAAAAACCATCCTGACACCCCTTAATTTTGGAATAAACTCCTGCTATATATAAGGAGGAAGATTCCATTTGGTACAAAAAGGGTTAATGTAACAGCAGAAGATGAACTGACCGGGCACATTGAGACATGCCACTAGCTTTGTGGACACAACAAACCTGTTAACAACAACAACGGAACTGTATGAAGAAAGACTTAAACTTTCAAAAACTATCCAGAAGTGACAGCGAATAAATTATTATTCGGAAAATCCTCACGAAAACACGCCCATATAATTTTGACCCCGTTAAACCCCACTTTTAATAGTAAAGCTTTGGTTTACAGGAGTATACATTTTTTTTCTAATTTCTGCTCAAAAACATAGATCGTGGGTACTCGTTAGAGCCGCCTCGCCGAGGACGTTCAAACGAGTTCCAACAAGTTATGTTTTGAATATAAATATGAAAAATATCAGATTTTTTATCTGAAAATTTTCATTTTTGGTGGTAATATTTTCAGTATATTTTAATAGGCCTGTTTTTGTTATGTGCATTGTTTTCCCTATTCCCATGCAGCCTAATGAACAACGCATTCACTTGGTGGAAAGGATCAGGATACTGCTTACATATGAGTGACAGTGAATAAGACACAGACAGTGACATTATTTACATTTGTCTGAGAATGTAATAACGCCATGTAATATTTTCGATAATCCACTAGTGGATTAAATATGCAAATTAGTTAGATACCCCATAGTGTTACATGTACAACGTCCTTAACGACATCGTGTTTACTAATGGCGGAATGTAAACAATCGCGAATAAAATTCATTTTAAATGTCATTTGATAAATAGAATCTTGCATTCCTGCTCATGTATTATTGAATTTATTAAACTCGTCGATTTTTGTTTTTGTTTGTTTGATTTGAGGTTTAACGTCCCCGTCAACACTGTTAAGGTCATTTTGGAGACGTTGCTTCCAATTTTGTGGGACTTTTACCCGACATTGAGATGAAATGACATCTCAAGCCCTGTCACCCGATGAAATCAATAGGGTTTATTAGCATGGACGGTCCGCCTCGCACCGCGGTTCCTGGACAGGCTTAGATCCTCCAAGCGGTTTACCAGTACTAGTGTGCGGGCCGGATTCAGCTCTGCGTGGAAGCATCATGCAGCCCATATAAGGGATAAAATGCGAGGAATTTTATCCCTTTTCCTCAACATGTTTAATAAATTCATGTAACACTCATGTGAGATCCCCTAAGGGTAAAAATGCGATGAGCTTTTTGGAACTGTAAAATAGTTAGTGTGTATTTACGGGTTTTCCTAAATATTTTACACTAACTTTATTTTTGAGTTTTTATTTCAGTTATTGTTTTGTCAGTTTAAAATCAGAGGACCTCTTGATTAGTATATTTGATGTTCTAGTTGTATTCTTTGCTAATGTGTGTGTGTGTGTGTGTGTGTGTGTGTGTGTGTGTGTGTGTGTGTGTGTTAGTTTAGCAAGGTAATCACTGTTCCGGTACTGTTGGCGTGTTTAACAAAGCTTTTATAAAATTTGAGAAGAATCAGTTTTAATGTCTACTCTACAGGTTTATACTTACCATAGAACATTAATTAAAGTGATCTACAGCTCATACATTAATAGAATAAAAGTTACTACGATTCCGTTAACTGAAATTTAAAAGTGTTTTAAGTTAACTTGTAATGAGTGAAATCATGTTTCTTAATCTGACACTTAGTAAAGGAGTCCCCCCTTTATAGAATTCAATTCAATTATAGATGCTTTGTTTTAAGTAAAATCATTGACATTAATTTGTCATCTTAACTACAGTAGAACTTCCATGGCTCGAAAACTAATTCTCTACATAAGAAATTGGGAGGGTAAAATTTAGGATATTTTCGTCTTTTATCATGCAAATGTATGCTGTGTGCACTCATTAGAATCGCCTCGATGAGGCGATTCTAATGAGTACACACAGCATACATTTTTCATTATAAAACACTGAAAAGATGTCCTAAAGTATGTCGTTATGCCTCCTGGCAGTAGCCCTTATTGGCTCGAACTACCCCTGTCTCGAACAGATTTTCATGGTCCCAAAGGTGTTCGAGGCATTGAAGTTCGACTGTATATTGAGTATAACCGGTGTTCCATAGTTAATTATGCGACCTTATAGAAAAAGAACAAAGGTAATGGGAATGAAAGTAGACAGCGCAGACGGTATTCAGGTGATAAGACAAAAAGAGAGTATATTGGCATATTAAAGAAATAGATCAGCTCTAGGTTGTGATTTGTTGAGTAATAAATCACAGTTTGGAGGTCAGTTGTAAAGTAGATCAAATCACGAGCGCGTAGCGCGCGTGATTTGTCTACTTACAACTGACCGACAAACTGTGATTTATTACTCAACAAATCACAACCTAGAGCTGTTTGTTTGTTTTGGAGTTTTACGGCCCAGTCAACACTATTTAGGTAATTTTTGAGCCGGTCAGTTTACCTATCAACACTTTCCTGGGCAGGCTTATACGTAAGCGGTTAACCAGTACAGTGCACATTCTTTCGCCAGAAACTGACAACTGCCCTTCTTGAATCAGCGGAAGAGAGAGAATGACCGTAGAAAATATTTCATGATCAATCTCCACGAAAGAATGTTGCCGACCCCGGCGGGAGTCGAACCCGCGTCCTCCTGATCACCAGTCAGACGAGCATCCGACTGAGCCACTGAGGCCGGCCAACCTAGAGCTGATCTATTTCGATTCTAACAAGCTGAAAATCGGCAAAATGACAAACAAACGCAGACTTGTTATATTGACAAAGCTATACGATCGTAGATATGAATAAAAATGGAAACTTTTAAACTATTCTTTTTTGACATTTAAACTATTGTTTTTTTGTACTTTGTTACATTCTTTTCCAACACGCCCTGCACATACTGCATAGCAGGGTTTGTTTTATACATAGCAGTGAAATCAATGCATATTAGAAACAAATAAAAGTCATATTTTCACACATATAAATGATATTTTCACAGTGTGAAAAATAACATGACCATGTGTTATTTTCACAGTAGTGGTCCGGACTACTTTTCTCGCCAAAATTCATATGTTATCTGTAAAATAATTCTGTAAAATACCTGAACAAGCATTCTTTGAACTTTAAAAATGCTAAATATTAAAAATGGCGATCTGTTTATGGTTTACAACGGACAGTTGTGACGTCATAGCCAAGTCAAAAATTGTGACGTAAGAGCCAATTGATCAATTACAGTAAGTATCCTAAAATATTATCGCACTCGTGAAAATTCTGATATTTTCAACGCACTCGATGAAATACACTCAGTGGCCATAAATGAGTTCCTAAAACTGTTTGACGTCGTGATGTCTGTTCATCTGTCACTACATTTCCAGATCATATTACTAAAAAATAAAAGATCCAATGCATGTTATGTTTACTAGATGGTATTGTTTATTCATTACCAATAACAAATATAGCAATTTGTCTCAGAAATCTTGCCATGCATAGCTCTGGTAAATTCTTCATTTAGAGTACCGTGGTTTTAAAAATAGCTTCAAAATTCTGTGCTGGCTCACAGATTTCTTCTTATTCTGAATGATTAAGATTTTCTCCTATAATCTATATAATTGTGGTTACTCTGATGTCTTTTTAGTATGATGGACAGCTGAGAAGCCAAATATGTTTACATTTTCCCAATTGAATTAATACATTATTAGAAGTGGGTGGGGTAATTCTACCCCTGACAGAAAAATAGTTGCTATGGAAACATCAAGTAAGTAGGTTGCATAGTTTCTATCTAAATTAGTTGTGCACTTTCTAATATCTATAGTAACAATCATTGAAAGGAAGTATCTTTCTTTCATATAGGAAATGTAGCTATCAACTGTGGATAAACGTCTAGATGGATGTCAGTCTTTATGGGGGTACCCATAGAGATTGACAAATTTATTGGACACTGTTATAGAAAAAATGAAGTCTTTTGTGTAAAATATAGTCTAAAATGGTGATTTTAATTAATAATATTTTTTACAAAATTTTACAACATACTTTTATCTTGTTTTATGGCGCGCAAAGAGTGCACGGCGGTTCAAATAAGCCCATTGTTTCCTGGATCTTCTTGCTGCTTGAAACCTCTAAGATATAATCAAACACACAGTTTTTGCTTGAAAGTATGATTCAATATCTCTCAAATCAGATATAAAACAATATCCGTTTTTTGTCTGTTCCCTTGGGGTCTATCAACAAAAATGTTTGCTTTTCGGTGATTTTGACGTATTTATGTTCCATCCGAAAGCAGGTTAGATTTCACATTAAGTTTTGTCTCTAGGTAATATTATACATAATCAGATTGTGTTCCAGTATTTTGCCAACATTCTTATCAATTTATATCTAAAACGATAAGAAATTGATAATTTTATAAATCTTTTAGTACACCTACCCTGATTTTTCAAAGGAAATGTGCTAATCTGTATGCTGTCTGATGTTGCCATGGCAACTGATGACATCATTATTGTAATAAGTGCTGATGTAAACATATAGCCTAAATAATTAGCTGAACCAAATAGCATTTGAGTATGATTTGTAATTAGGTAGAAAATTGTAATTCTTTCAGATCATATATTTCCCCAATTTCTTGTCAGCCATTTTGGGAACTCATTTATGTCCACTGAGTGAAGTTTTGGTATTCATTTCCAAACAGTAAATATCCTCTATTTATCATATGTTGTCGTGTCTGAGAATATAATAACGTCATGTAATAAATTCGATAATCCACTAGTGGATTAAATGTGCAAATTAGTTAGATATGCCCCGTAACGTTACATGTACGACGCCCTTAACGACGTCGTGTAATAGCGGAATATTGACATCTTTGTTCAACAACAGTGAATAAAATGCGTTTTAAATTCCACATGTTAAATAGAATCTTGCATTCGTGTTCATGTATTATTAAATTTATTCAACTCGTTGAAAGAAAGGGATAAAATGCATATTCTTGAAACCTTTTCAAACATATTTTTTACATTCAGACAAACAGTGTTGACCATGATCAGACAGCTCCCACCAGAGGAGCAGTCTGACCAGGTCCACACTGTTTGCAACAGTGCCTTTTAAAGTAACAAGCACACAACAAAGCAGAAGACAATTTAATTTTTTGTTGTGAGTGGCATATTAAGGTAAGACGCAGTGACTCAATCTCCCCTGCCTCGAACCCTTTTCTTATGTTCCTAAATGTGGTCCAGAGTCTGACCCCGCCCATCTGGGCTTGAAGAAATAGATATAATTTCCACGATTGATCATGATGCTTCCACGCAGAGCTGAAACCGACCGCACACGAGTACTGGTAAACCACATAGAAGATCTAAGCCTGCCCAGGCAAAGCAGTGCGAGTCGGACCGTCCATGATATTAAACCCTATTGGTTTCTTTGGGCTTGAGATATGGTCATTTCACCTCAATGGTGGGTAAACGTCCCACAAAATTGGAAGCAACGTCTCCAAAATGACCCATACAGTGTTTAAGGGGACGTTAAACATCAAATCAAACTAACAAAACCTCCGGGGCCAGACATAATGATTAACCCTTGCAAACTTTTCAAACAGGCAAACATTGTGGACCCTGATCAGACTGCTCCTAGAGGAGCAGTCTGATCTGGGTCCACACTGTTTGCAACAATGCCTTTTAAAGTAACCAGCAGACAACAAAGCAGACGACAATTTTTGTTGTGAGTGGCATATGAAGTGAGTGACTCAATCTCCATTTTTTGTGGTTCTAAATGTGTTCCAGTCATCTATGCTTCCTCTACATACTTTTCTGTCTCGTTTTCTCAGCATAAGGTGATAGAATACTGTTTTTATTAGTTTTCAGCGACACAGGCTGAGTCAATGAATCTAAGATGAACGTTCTTTCTTGAGCAGGTACACACGATCTATGACGTTTGGGGTTCACAGAGTGTTTCTCTGCAAGAAAACCAATGGAAAGTGAAAATCACGCATTACGAAAACACGCCTATACAAATACATTGTAAACTTTACCTCCTAAAAATAAACACGAAAATTTTAAGATGAAAATTTGTAATATTTTTCTTATTTCTGCTCAAAATATAGATTGTGGGTACTCGTTAGAACGGCCTCGATGAGGCGGTTCTAACGAGTACCCACAATGTATATTTTGGAGCGGAAATAAGAAAAATAAGGTTCAGCCCTGTACACCCCAGTTTTACTATATAAAAGTGAGGTTCAAGGGGGTCAAAAGTATATTGGCGTGTTTTCGTGATGTTTAGAAATCCGTGTAGTGAACACAGTATAAGCCCTTCTTACAGAGAAAATTGGGGATTTCAGGCGTATCAATTCCCCTTATTTTTTCCTCAAACCGATAGACTGTGGGTACTCGTTAGAACCGCCTTCATGAGGCAGTTTTGACGAGCACCCACAACGTATGTTTGGACTAGAAATAAAAATAAAATCATCTGTTAAATGGTAATTCTTTATTATAGGAAACAATTTCATTCTTGTGGATTTTATCGATTTTATCGACCCGGGGAATCACTCACAAACTTAGCATGAAGCCCGTCGGGCTTCATCCTAAGATTGCGAGTGATTCGCCGGAGTTTACACATCGATAAAATCCACAGAAATGTTAATCCAGTCCTTATAATTCCATTTTTCTCATCGAAATGTTAAAAATATCACCAAAATGACATAAGCAATAACTTACCATCGGCTACGGCGGAATAGTTATTCCAATAGCAGCTGCCATCTTTGAAAGAAACCCAAGCGAAAAAAAACGTCAAGTCTTTATATTCAGTTTATATGTCTTCTAACAATTACGTTTTGAAAAGTTTTCCATTTGTAATCGAACGCTGTTAACGTCATTTATATTATAATGAGATAACGCGAGGGTTCTTAACGCGCTCTTTGACGTCTCATATCTGTCGCTATGTGAAACAGGTCTGAGATTCTCGCTCAAGTATAACACTTTTATTTTAACCAATCAAATCGCTTGAAATGCGCATAATGATAGAGAATTGGAATTATATAGATTTGAAAGATGCAATTTTAGCACATGGATGTGTTGTCGTCATGAAATGAGACGCTTGCAAAAATGAATTATTAACCCTTTTTGTACCAAATGGAATCTTCCTCCTTGTATATAGCAGGAGTTCATTTCAAAATTTAGGGGTGACAGGTTGTGTATTCATAAAAAAACTCGTTTGGAAAATGGCTGAAGTTTTTTGCAAACAGTGGAGGCGCCGATCAGACGCCGCGTTTTGCGTTCTGCGGCGTCTGATCTGGGCCTGCACTGTTCAAGTGCCAGGGTACCCGTTTGGAGGTTTCTGGTACTAAATGGGTTTTAATTCATGCATGTATTATATATGACAAATAGAAACTTCCATTTATTAGCTTTGGACTTATCCATTCTCAACTTTACTCTTGTCCGGTTTGTTTTAGTTTGCTTTAACTTTTATGAAAATTCCTGTATTTGAGCAAACAATGTAGACCCTGATCAGACACCGCCTTCTGTGTCGATAATTTTACAAGATACCATTTATGAGGCGCTAAGATTCCAACTCACATTTGTTTGTGTGTTGGTTTGTTTGGAGTTAACGGCCCAGTCAACACTATTTAGACTATGTCGAGCCGGTCAGTTTACCTAACCAGATTATTCATGGGCAGGCTTATACATCAGAAGTAAACTAGTATGGTGTGCATTCTTTACCCAGTGTGTGTGTGTGTGTGTGTGTGTGTGTGTGTGTGTGTGTGTGTGTGTGTGTGTGTGTGTGTGTGTGTGTGTGTGTGTGTTTACATCCCACCAACAGCTACGGTCAAACGGAGACGGGACATTGGTTTAAAGTCTCATTCGAAAGTCTTGAGAAGCTTGGGATCGGCTCGTTTTGACCTAAATAGTCTTGACTGGGCCTTTAAACCCTAAAAGAAACAAAAAAAATATGTAGGCATTAGAATGTTTTCCTAAGGACACAAGAACGGTCGGGTATAAAAGCCAAGGCCGCGCCGGGCCGGGCCGAGCCGCCGAGCCAAAAATTGCCGATCCGAAGATTTTATTTTTCGGAATTCTAACCAAAGAAGAAATGTTAGTGGTAAATTTTAATATGATACTGTTAATTGTATCAAATGTGATACTCAGCATAATTTTTGTTCTTTTTCTTGCCCTAATTTTTGTTTTATTGCAATTTTGCAAATTTTAGGGGTATAAAAGCCAAGGCGGTTTTTATCGTACGTTTTGATCGAATTTGAATGAAATAGACATGAATGTGTGAAAAAATGTACATGACAACCCCAAAAAAGTATTTTCTAAACCTTTTATTGTAATAATTCCAGTTAATTCCTTTTAGTATCTGTAATACCGTATTTTTGGTGGTTTTATGTAGGCCACGTCGTAATGAACCGCAACGGACGGCAATGTGAGATAAATGATAAGGGCATTTAAATATACTATTTGAATGGTAGGAACTAAAGATAGAGCTTTATGAAACTCATCATATTTCTTAATCATGCTTTAGACATATAAATTATGTTTTGATACTCACCTATTGTATTATTATTTCTTATTAATATGCTTTAGTCAGTAAGTGATTAGTGCATTAATTGACACATCTAATTGTTTTAGATTAGTGAGATCTTGTCATTTAAGGTTCTTAACTCATTCGATTCTTTAATTTGATTGAACTGCGATCATCTTGACACTAATAATAGTAACTCATCTCATCTCTACTTGTTATAAAATGGGCAGGAAAAACTGAGGCAGCATTCATATAGACATTGACTTTCAGTTCTTGTCGATATACCCTACTATCTGCATTATGTCAGAATCACTTATCATTGCGCACACCAATCATTAAAACAACGTCGCATATACAAACTTTGTCCACTGGGATAACAGTCTGATGTAACTGAACAACATGGGTCATCATTCGACTCGGATCATTTCGGTCGTTGTGTGCCTTTCCTTTCGGACCTTTTCGGTCGTTTCCTGTAATAAGGTAATTCTAAAAATAGAAACAAAAATAAAATCAGAAATTCGACCAATTAAGGTGATTCTGGTGGGTATATTTAATTTTATCACGAACACATAATAAGTATAATCAAATTCAAGTATCATAAGGCCGAAAAGAAGTAATTTAACCGATGAATTTGAATGAAATTCGGAATTGTCAATACTTTTTCGCCGCCTTGGCTTTTATACCCCTGGATTTCGGAAAACGGTTATTAAAAGATAAACAAGCAATGTAGATACGTGAAACTACTTGTAGTTATAACATATCTAATTTATAATAATTTAATCCCACATTCACCAAAATATATATCTAACTTGTATCTAGAGACTAAAAATAAAATTTTCGGTAGGCTCGGCGGCTCGGCCCGGCCCGGCGCGGCCTTGGCTTTTATACCCGACCCACAAGAACGAGTTCGAAACAGTAATGGTAAACGAGCAATCGCTGTTCGAGCCATCGAAGTTTCACTGAAACTTGTCGCTCACCTTATAGATGACACATAGGATCATCAACCTAATAATTTTGTATTTTGTATCGTAAGCAAATATAGTGCATTATGCAACGGTTGGGTCTAAATTGTTTGTTGATGTCCCTTTTTTGTGGGGAGGGGGTGGGTGGGACCCTTCCTATCAATATTATTTTACTAATGTTGAGCCAGTCGTATTAGGGGCAGGCGAAAGCCGAATGACCAAGAGAACATCTACCCGACCTTTAGTTGCAGAATCTGGCGTGCATGTTAAAACTGAATATACAGGCTTCATACTGACCTAGCACTTCCATGCCTGAAAGGCCCGATTTTGCAGCCTTAATCCTTAACCAAGATGAAGAAGCCATTTGATCAGGATCTTCACTGTTGTAATGCAGTTTGTAAACTGAATGAATACATTATGGCAAGTAATTTGCTTCATTGATAGTCAGCTATACAATGGACGTGGCTAAATAAAAAAATTAATAAGGATTAACAGTCATTATCCTGCTAAATTAATTTATTTAGCCACGCCCATTTCTGACTACCAGGTAAGCAAAATACTTGATATACTGTATTTTTGGTAATTTTGACAAAGTCATTGTAAACAGAATAAAGGAGGAAAAATCAAAATCTAAAAGCCTGAAGTCAAGAAAAAATCAAGCTCTAAAAGCCTGAAATCCTGCAAATACCTGAAAAATATGAGGCCTGAGTATGTAATATGAAACTGAATACAATACCTAGAAACCTTGTTGGAGTGACACTTTTAAGCCACCTTACACTCGGTGAAGAAGGAAACTCTGGTCTCGGTGTGAAGGAATCGCAGCAGTGCATGTGACCATAACGACTGGATGCTGCAATGGCAAACATATGAGTCGGTGTACAGCACATTGCGATGACATATCCGCGTGACGTAGTCCATTTTTTTTTTTTTTTCATTTTTTTCACCAAAATGGTCTTTTCATTACGAAAACACGCCTATACAAATACATTGCAAATTTTACCGCCGAAAAAAAAAACACGAAAATTTTCACATTAAAAAATGTGATGTTTTTCTTACTTCTGTTCAAAATATAGATTATGGGAACACGAGGCGGTTCTCATCGAGGCGGTTCTAACGAGTACCCACAATCTATATTTTTGAGAATTAGAGCAGAAATAAGAAACGTAAGGTTTACGGATGAAAACCCAAGTTCTTTTATGCCCCCGCCATTCGAAGAATGGTGGAAGGGCATATAGCGTTGCCCCTTTCCGTCCTTTCGTCCGTCCGAAACTTAAACGCAGTCAATAACTTTCTTATTTCTGGATGGATTTTGAAATTACTTTGTGTAAATGTTAACCATCGTGAGATGATGTGTCACGTGCAAAACCAAGGTCCGTACCTCCAAGGTCAAGGTCATACTTAGAGGTCAAAGGTAAAAATAGGGTTCGAAACTTAAACGCAGTCAATCACTTCCTTATTTCTAAATTGATTTTGAAAGTACTTTGTAGAAATGTTAACCATCATGGGACGATGTGTCACGTGCAAAACCCAGATTCGTACCTCCAAGGTCAAGGTCATACTTAGAGATCAAAGGTCCAAAAAAGGGTCCGAAGCTTAAAAGCAGTCAAACATTTTCTTATTTCTGGATGGATACTGAAATGTTGGCCATCATGAGACAATCTGCCTCACACAAAACCAAGGCCCTTACCTTCAAGGTCAAGGTCATACTTAGAGGTCAAATGTAAAAAAGGGTCTAAAACTTAAACATCGTCAATAACTTTCTATGGATTACGAGTAATACGAACATAGACATATTTTCAGTCAGGCGGGGGCATCCGTGTCCTATGGACGCATTTCTAGTTTCTATATGAAAGTGGGCTTCAGGGTGGGGTGATTAGTGGGGGGGGGGGGGGGGGAGAATTATATAGGCTTGTTTTCGTGATGTTTTATGAAAGTTCATTATTTATACTCCAGACATAGGTTGCGGTTGCTAAGTACACCAACGCAAACACACACACGCTGCAGGAGACAAATGTTGTGAACAACTGTAAGAATCGCTTCCATGAGGCGATTCTAACAAATGCACACAATATTGGTTTCTTGAAGGAATTCAGAGCAAAATGCCTTTTATTTCCTTCATTGCTATTAATGAATTCCTATAGCGGTAAATTCCTTATATTGGCAAAATGTAACGAGGGTCCTGGCAGTTTCTTCTTTACCCAAGTTGTCTATGTCATTTTGAAAAAGCTACTTTTCCTGTTAACTAGAGGCTATAATTACTCCATTCTTTAGCCAAGTGTTCACGCCCAGCGAAATGGGCTCTTAGGGCATGGACATCCAGCGAAGTCTCAGATCAGCCTGCGCATCCACGATGTCTGATCCGAGTCCTCGCTGTGCACTTTATGGATGTCACTTAAGCAAAAATTAATACAGACTGAGTGAACTGTGTAATAATTGATTGGGTACGAAGGCGGATCTGAATCATCGTTCATTCCTAAGGCAGACAGGATTAATCGATTGATCGATTGATAAGTTCAACACAAAATGATTATCATTACTGATTTGCTTGTGCTCGATTATTTTATAAGTACAATTTGCTGCCCAGGGTTGTGCATGAAATAGCTAGATGAGTGGCAAATAGTGCACACCTGTCTGTTCAAATGGTAAATTACAATATATGGTTAGAGTCATGATCAGACAGAAAGCCTGACAGGTAGGATTATGACCAAATTTTCAGTGATCACTAATCAGTTATCTAGCACAATGGCAGAATTGATAATCGATTATCTTTTTCAGCTCCGATTAGCCAGCCCTATTCACCCCAGATGCTTGAAGATCCAATCCAGATCGAATAAGATGCCGAATAAACAGAGCATTCTATATCACAGAAAATAAAACGCCATTGATTATTACGATTTTTCTTTCTTTTAAACCTACTTCACACTCCAAACACGTCCCTCCCCCAAGTACATGTATGTACTATATTATAACCTAGTAAGTGGAAAGACTCGGAAGATATAACGGCAAACCGCTCTATGACGACATTGTCAATGGGGCTTTTTCTTAGCTCAATTAGAAACGTTTCAACAAAGATTTTAAAAAATATTATATTTAATACTCAAAATAACAGATTTTGTAGTTCTAATAAATATCCACAAGATTGGTTTAGAAAGAAGAGTCCTTAATTACCTAATAGTGGCAACTTCTTTAAAAAAGCAAGATGTTATGCAACTGAGGTTATAAAGATGGTCCTCTGTATAAACTGCAAAATTCGATGATAAAAAAAGTACGATCAGATGTTTAAATGCTTACCTCGTGAATGTCTTTCTGGGTTTACGATAGGTCTCCTAGAGAGAAACAAAAAAGTGATAGATTTATTATGTCACATTTTATAAAATCTGGAATTGAAGCCCTGTCCTCCGTGGCCTAGTGGCTAAGACCGCTGACACTTAATCTCTCACCGCTTTGCGGGTTACAGTTCTGCAACGGAAGGTCAGGTGGTTTTTTTTTTCGTGTACTCCGGTTTCGCCCAGCTCTGATCAGCGATGGGCTCGAAAGAAGTGAAATAATCCTGAAAGGACCATCCCCACACACCCAACAACGAAAAAAAAAAGAAACTGCAAGTATTTATACTGATATCCGTCGCAAGACGGTCATATACCATTAGGAGAACAAATATATGGACAATTTTACCTCACAAAAAATGAAAATTTTCAGATGATTTTTTTTTTATTGCGATATAAGTTGAAAGTGACGTTTTAGACTAGGTGAGATAGGGTTTTACCGTTATTATCGACAAAAATCGTATTACCACTCTATAAAGCGAAAAGAATTAAGACTCTTTACAAGCCAAGACGAAATGGCTCAAGTGGTTAGTGTTGGGGTTGTTTAAAATACGAATTGACGTGGTTCGATTCCAACCAGTGCTTCTTTTCTTTATATCGTGAATACAGTTCTGCCTTTTCTTTGATGTCCTTTAAAATAGTTTATATTTTAAGTGTTCTTTTTCGGTCATTTTTTTATTATAATTTTATTTTTCTTCTTCTGATTTTATAACAACGACGCTGGTTCGATATGTGCCTGTGTTGGCAACATTCTTTCCTGGAGATTGATCTTGAAACCTTTTCTGCAGTCATTCTCCCCTTCAACTGATTCAAGACGGGCAGTTATCAGTTTCTGTGCATGATATCCGCTTATGTGGGGAAAGTGTGGATATGTAAACTGACCGGCTAAAAAAGGACCTAAATATTTTGACGTCGGTTGCTTTCAGCTGTATCTTGGATGGGGCCTTATCAAATCATATCAGCAGACATTATCATTGAGACATGAGACAGACGTTTATAGCTTTGTGAGAATGTTAAACTTTGATTGTTTTGAAACCTGCATGGATCTAATGAAATCCGTGAAAGAAGTTCGTGTAGTAGCTCGTCAACAGCTCCCTGACATTGTTTCGTGTTTCTTCTTCTTAGCACATAAAACATAATTACTGATCTCAGCAGAAGATAAATGAATTGCAATAATTTGAACAATAAAAAGTATACTGTAATATTGTAAGAAGGAAAAAGAAAAATGTAATAGTGAGGCTCGAACCCACAACTATAAAGTACAAAATATCTGACGGGCTATTAGTCAGCCGTCTTTCCACTGCGACAGGTTGAATGTCTAAAAAGTAAACGCAGAAATCGCATTATATTGAATATTACCGACGCTTGCTTCCTTTCGACAACAGTGGACTATGCTCAATAACAAAAATATCGCTGACGTCACTGTCAACTTATCCTCCGACAACAGTACTGTTGTCGGATGATAAGTTGACAGTGACGTAAACGAGTAAACATCACAGGTATAGTCTTTCAAAACGCAGTGAGACGTAACTGTACTTTTCATTTTGGACTAGCCCGTGTTTTAGGTATGTCGCCTTCAGTTGGGATTTTACAATGGGAGATATAGTTTTACTGAGATTCGTACTGCATCATACTAACCACTTGGCCACGACTTCTACATAATGGCATTATCAAAAAACTTATTTATAATATTAAAATCCTGAGAAAAAAGAAATCCGAAACCTGCTTCCCCTAAAACATGGAATAGTCTTGCCACGCTTGAACGTTGAACTCTCAAAGGTCCTTGATAAACTATAGGGTTTGACAGGTTATACCGTCATCATTATCGTACCCGTAATTGGTTGACAAGACAGACTGAACCGTTATAATTATCATGACCTAAGCGTCTTTACCTTTTGACAACATTGGACATTGCTTAATAACAAAAAACTTTCGCTGACGTCAATTTCAACTTATCCTCCGAGTACAATAGCGTTTGTTCACAAAGTATGATAAAGTATGATACGTTGCATTATACATCATACATCGTCAGAGTATTTCGTAATACGTGTACATATATATTGTTAATATCGACGAAGCGAAGCTGAGGTAATGGCCAAATGTGACCAAATGTGACCAGATATAAAACATCGGGAGATGCAGTGTTAAAAAATCAAAATCTCTGACAATTTTAGACGCGATATGAAACGTGTTCCGGGTAACGTTCTGAGAAGGACATATCAAATGTATTTCGATTATTTTTATGTGTTCAGACATACCTTTTTAAATGTGCGAATCAAACGAGTACTCACAACATGCATTTATTTTGAAGATGACCGGGAGCATGTACATGATGTACCTCTTAGCCTGGCTCTGGATCGATCCTTGGTGCCTCGGGCTATCCATGCCTCGGGCGGACTTTGTTAGTCCTCAGGATGTTCGATCTTGTCATAATGGTTCGGCTGTGCATACATGTATGTAAGGACTGGTGTTTATAAGGATGTAAATTGTTCTCTTTTGTCTAATGGCATGGGTTGTGGGTGCTGGCTGGAGCCGCCTCAACGAAGCGGTTCTAGCGGACACCCGCAGAGTGGATAAGGGCAATGGTTTACATGTATGAGCTATCAAAGGGAATTTACCATTATTTACACTAACATAGTGTGCTGATCAATTTAGAACAGTATACATTTGGTCCCACAAAGATATTTTAGAAGGCTTACAGCACGTAACGCGATGAACATATTCACTGCGTTTGTGCACAAACTGGGGCGAAACAAGGGAAAACGTGTCCCACGCACTTGCTTGTGAATACTTTCAAGAATAGGGTCTGTTACTATAAATAAGACAGTACTTTGAATTTTACCGTTATACTCCTAAACTTACTATATAATTTAGCCAGCTTGTTTACGTGTGTAGCTTAAGTGTAGCAGACTGAACATATTTCTTATATTTTGATGATAAGCATCCGTGGTATGGTGGTTACGCTACCCGCCTTGTGGACCAGGGGTCGCGCGATCGATCCCGGGCTTCTCCAGACTTTCGGATGAGTCTTTACACCATATGACCATCGCTGTAGGCGGGACGTTAAACTCAAATACTCACTCTTATATTTTGACATACATGTATACATAATGAAAGGGCTGAATAGATACCCAGCTCCCCCCTTCCCCCACACACACCTCCCAGCAAATCGGGTGTGAATCACTATACCTTTAAGACGCATTGAAATATTTTCGATGAGGTGGGCCCTCTTCATCTGAACGAGGATGTATGAATAGCTGTCCGGTTACTGGGTCGTTTGTCGACCCAAATTTAATTAATATCACTAACTTTTTAGTGCTTTTGTCCACGTGACTATCACTCATTGCAGCGCTATTTATAGATATAGTTGATGTAGTTTATTGTGTCGGGTTGTTGCATGGGAGACTGCCAATAGATGAGGACTGGGATCATGCGTTTGGCTAGGCAAACAGTGTAGACCAAGACCACGTACCGCCAGAACGCGGCGCCTGATCGGGGTCTGCTGTGTTTGCTGTACTGTTTGCTTATAGTTCATTAATTAAACGCTTGGGTTATATGAAAAAATGTATTTGAAACAGGCATGAGAATTAAATTTGGCAGATTTGAGATCTATGGTTGTAAAATGTGTCTTACTTGTTTTGATCTTCAGGAACGTTGCAAAAAATGTTACCTTTGGAAGTGTTATAGGGGTTTTAGACTTTTTTAACTCGGGTTTTGGATTTTTTTTCTGTAATCCTCCAGTCTCATGCCTGTGAAAATTTTGTCTATTTACGATGTTTGCAGATTTATTCTCATTCAATTTAAATATAATCTAGACTGGATTCAGATGAGACCGCGGCGTCTGATCGGGGTAACCTGCCTATGTAGTGGATCCCTGTATCTACACTTTGCCCGTTTTATATGCATATACTCCTCATATGGCTAGCAGCCTCCGTGGTGTGGTGGTTCGCCTTGGAAACCAGTGATCACAGGATCGATCCCTGGCTTCTCCGGACTTTCGGGTGAGTCTTTGGACCGGGGTCCTGCCTCCGTGTGACCTTTGCTGTTGGTGGGCGTGAGGATCGGACAGTCACTCTCCTAATATGGCATTTTTGTTAGTAACATTGTACGATCGCGTATGAATTTGTTTTGACAGTGTGGTTTAAAGGTCTACTTTACCATGCCTATGCAGAGTGTTCTACTCAACGCATAATTTTCGTTATTTATGATATATAAGCTATAGTACGAACAAATTGACCTGAGACTGGTGAACTCCATTAGTATAATTTCACACCCGACTTAATGTATGTATTTATCTTCGCCGACTCCCGAAGCTGCCGATGTTGTTATTCAATACATAGAGGTCGATACATGGGTCGCAATTCATGAGATGCCGAAAATTCACGAGAAGTTTACGAAAGTCGACGTATTAGGCGATAACACTTATTAATTTATTCCTGCATAAAGGCCAGTCTCATGTCAAATTGTTCGAGCTATAACAACTGGGAATAGCCAGACTTTTAGATGATTTACCTTACATTCTCTCCTACTTCTCTTCCTTGCATTTCGATTTCGGCAAGGGAGAGAACAAAGGGAGAGACATTAATAGTCGATGCATAACACACCGCCTTATCCTTTCTCTTGCGTGATTATCGTAAGGGGTGGGATGTTAGGGATGGTGTGTGACGCAAGGCTGGGTATACGGCTATCAAGATACAGTAGGTTTTCCATAAGTCGATCTATTTGATTATTTTATGTGTGCTATGAGACATCGCGAACACACGCCTGCGTGGTTTTGACCCCCTTGTGCCTTACTTTTATATAGCAAAACTGGGGTTTACAGAGATAAATCTTATTTGTCTTGCATCTGCCCCGAGACATGAAATGTGGGTTTTCGTTATAACTGCCTCAGTGAGGCGGTTCTAACGGGTGCCGGCGATCTATGTTTTGGCGGGGATAGAAAATATCACATTTGTCATTTTGAAGTTGTTTTTTTTTCCTTTTACGGCGGTCAAATTCACAATCTATTTTGTTATAATGGTATGGCGAAATGTAACACGTTGGTTTCCGGTTGCTATTCAAGTGATTGTTGTATGACGGGTCCAACACTGATCATACTACTTATCGTAAATTCATTCATGAATCTTTCTTGCATGATAATCATAGACTGTAACTCTTTAGTACACTTAAGGCGTGGTTTTATTGTATTGTTATGTTATTAAAATAACAGGTAAACCATTGTGTGCGCCAAACTGACCAGTCACTCAATTGTTGTGTTACAGGCCAGTATAGCAACACCCTAGAGACCCCCACGTTATAGTTTTTTTTTTTTTTTTTTTTTTTTTTATGGCTTCGACACATTGATTGTGGATGGCGGTTTGAGTCGTCTCAATGAGGCGCCATGTTTGCGCTGTGAGGGAAATACATTAAAAAAACCTCTATTCTCAGCCTGTAAATAATTAATAAGGTCATATGAGGTATCTGCCGCACACGTATACCCTATTTTATTAATGTTTATATGTACAGAGGATCTTACAGGGTTGAATTTGTTAGTCAAGTTGAGGAAAAAGGATAAAATGCGAGGCTTCGCCGAGCATTTTATCACTTTTCCTCAACGAGTTGAATTAGATAGAATAATGCTTGAGCATGAATGCAGGATTCTGCTTATCATATGACATCTGAAATCCATTTTATTCACGATTTGTTTACAAAAATGTCAAAATTCCGCCATTAGTTAACACGACGTTGTTAAAGACGTCGTGCGGGTGGCGTTAGGGGGGCGTATTTATCTAATTTGCATGTTTGATCCACTGTGGATTGCGGAGTTTGTCTCTTGGCTTTGTTGCACTATTAGACGCGACGTCATATGCTAATACAGGATATTTGCTTTTTGAGATGAATACCAGGGAAACATCGTCGAGTGTGTTGAAGATATCAGAATTTTCACGAGTGCGATGCACGAGTGAAAGTTTTGATGTTTTCGACGCACGAGATGAAATGTGTTTGATATATATTTCTTTCTAGTTTATAATATTTTATGACACTTACTGTATTTGATCAATCGGATTTTACGTCACAATTTTTGACTTGGCTATGACTTCACAACTGTCAATTGCAAAATATTAACAGACCGCTATTTTAATACAGTATATTACAGTTCAATGAATGCTTTTTCAAGGCATTTTAAAGAGTTATGCCATCGATAACTTATGACTTTGGCGAAAATCTTAGACCGGGCTGCTACTGTGAAAATGTTAAGTGAGCCCTTTTGGGGTTCACTTTCTTTGCTCGTGGCTCGGTGTTGTTCGTACTTCGATGGAAATTATATAAGTTATATAAATTACATTCATTTCTTAATACTGATATAGTGTTAGAAAATATAAGTTACAAAGGCAATTTATTTAGCGTTCGATGAGGTGCGGGCGGCGTCGGGTAGTGGACAAGTTCTAAGTGAGCCTTTTGGGGTTCATTGCCTACCTCCACTTCTATTTCACTTACTTCGCCCGTGGCTCGGTGTTGTTCGTACTTCGACGAAAGCTATATAGGTTATATAAATTTCATTTATTTCTTAACCACTCTAGTACCAGAAATCTCAAAACGGGTAATTGGCAAACAGTGCTGGCCCAGATCAGACGCCGCAGAATGCGGCGTCTGATCGGGACCTGCTCTGTTTGCAAAACGTTCAGCCATTTTTTAAATAAATTTTTTGGGGGGACGCGGCCTGACACCTCTAAATTGTGAAATGGACTCCTGCTGTACGTGAGGAGGAAGATTCCATTTGGTACAAAAAGGGTTAATTGACACAGTGTTAGTAGTAGTAAAGTCTATCGATATGACCTCGCATTATAAAGGAGCTGTTAATCGATTTGTTGTCAAATACCCATCTAAGGCAACAGCGTTAAGTCTGATATCTTGACCCATAATGTACGGAGTGCAAAAATCTAGCTTACTAATCTTCTTGTACCTTGCATGCACCTGTTATGATAGAATATCTATATTTGTGAAATATTTCATATATTCCAAATCCCATTTTACTGTTTTGTTTTTGTGTTGTTGAACATGTATTTCTTTCATTTACATTTTTGTTTCATGCTGTTGCTGTTCCACGGGGAGGATTATTATTCTGTCATTTCATATCTCACACAATTTCACGTTAGCAATGCCATACCCGCATCATTGAAATTGCTTCGTGCGTTGATTGATAGTATAACTTGATTTCAATTGTGATTTATAGGATGCGGATTGGATTGCACTATAGTCGCCAAGTGAAAGTTAAAGGTATTGAACATCTAAACTTTTTTGAAATCCTTATAATAATGTCCCTTCTCTTAATGTCAGGTATAGAGCGTAATCCAGGCCCAGCGTTGGATCTTTCTACCAGTACCAATTCTGACGAAATATTTAACGAAAAAATTATACATGACAAATTTTCAATCGTTCATTATAATGTTCAGAGTATTTCAAACAAAATCAACTTAATCGAAGCCGAATTATGCAATTTTGATGTTATATGTTTAACCGAAACATGGCTAGACCAAAGAACCACAGACGATGATCTACATTTAGATGATTTTAAATTATTTCGACGCGACAGACCCGGTGATAATCACGGTGGAATCTGTGTTTATGTTAGAAGGAACATTTATTCTAAACGACGAACCGACCTCGAATTACATAATATTGAATGCGTTTGGGTTGAGGTCGCAGTTCACAACAGGAAACAATTGATTGGCACTTTCTATAGACCACCAAATTCCATTAATGCCGTTTTTTCAACCATTGAAGACTCTATAGGCCTAGCATTTGCTACAAATATTCAAGACATTTTGATTACAGGTGACTTCAATCTCGACATTTTGAAACAAAATTCAAACAAAAAGATTGCAGATTTATGTCAGTATTTTGATTTAGAACAATTGATAACTGAACCAACACATTTTACGGAAACATCTTCCTCAATTATTGATATCTTTTTAACTGCAAACAAAAATAATATACTCTTAAGTGGAGTAGGCGAACCATTTCTGGACCAGAATATCAGATACCACTGCCCTGTTTATTGTGTTATTAACTTTAATAAAATCAAAACTCCTGTTTATCAACGGAAAGTATATTTATACGATAGAGGGGATTATCAATCTTTTTCAACAGACTTGCGACAAACAGACTGGGATACTTTGAAAAGTGATGATATAGATGTATATGCTGAAAATATTTCAGATACAATAACAAATCTTACAAACAAACATATTCCCAATAAAATTATAAAAGTTAGACATTCGGACCCTGGCTGGCTCACAAACAACATAAAACGACTCATTAGAAAAAAGAAAAGGCTTTATAACAGATATAAAAAATCGCGAAACATAAATCACTTTGAAAATTACAAACGAATAAGAAACTCGGTCACAAGCGAGATACGTAAATCTAAAAACCGCGAAACGGAAAAGTTGTCTGAACGGTTAGAAAACACGAACACAGGCCCAAAAGACTGGTGGAAAACACTTAAAGGTTTTATTAAATCAGATAAAACTTCTAGCTTGCCACCTTTAAACAGGGAAGGAATAATATATTCTGATGACTTATCGAAAGCAAATATCTTAAATGAATTTTTTACGGAACAAACATTACTGGATGAGAGTCATGTAACTCTCCCCTTAACCAACAATATTCCGCCATCTATATTGGACACGATTTCTGTCACGCCTGAGGAGGTTGAGTTAACTTTACAGTCCTTACAGACAGGTAAAGCTGCTGGACCTGATTTAATAAACAACCGCCTACTCAAGGAGCTTTCAAAACCTTTATCCCACCCTCTGTCGGCTCTTTTCAATTCCTCTCTTGTCAACGGGAAATGTCCCAAAATTTGGAAACAAGCAAACGTCTCCCCAATTCATAAGAAGGACGATCCATCAGATGTTTCAAACTACAGACCCATTTCTCTTCTTAGCACTGTTGGAAAGGTATTAGAGAAAATAGTTCATAAACATGTTTTTAATTTTTGTCACGAATATAATGTCATTACATCATTACAGTCTGGCTTTGTACCTGGTGACTCTACTGTAAATCAACTGATTGATATCTATAACACATTTTGTAAAGCTCTAGATGAAGGGAAGGAAGTACGAGCAATCTTTTGTGATATAAGCAACGCCTTTGACAGAGTCTGGCACAAAGGTATTCTTTTTAAGCTTAGGTCTATAGGAATTTCTGGGTCTCTCCTAAACTGGTTCACAGATTACCTGAAGGATAGGAAACAAAGAGTGGTTTTACCGGGTGCATCTTCCAACTGGACTCCTATCAAAGCTGGAGTTCCTCAAGGTTCTATACTCGGACCTCTTCTATTCATACTATACATTGACGACATTGTTGAAGATATAGATTCTACAATAAGGCTCTTTGCTGACGACACGAGCCTTTATATTATAGTTGAAGACCCCATCCTCGCTGCTGACCAACTAAACTCTGACCTGCTGAAAGTGCATCAATGGGCCACGAAATGGCTAGTGAAATTTAACCCTCTGAAATCCGAATCAGTTATTTTCTCTAGGAAACAGAACAAACCCTACCATCCCCCCGTATTATTGGATCAAACTCCCATAAATGAAGTCCCCAGCCATAAGCACCTAGGCGTTTTTCTTTCTAATGACTGTACATGGCACGACCATCTTGAATATATAAAATCTAAAGCATGGAATAGAATTAACGTAATGCGGAAATTCAAATTTACACTCAACAGAAAGCCTCTTCAGACAATATACTTTTCCTTTATTAGACCACTCCTGGAATATGCTGATGTTGTGTGGGATAATTGCACCATGTATGAAGTGAATGAACTTGAAAAAAATCAGAATGAAGCTGCGCGAATTGTTACAGGTGCCACAAAACTTGTCTCAATTAATTCACTTTTACTCGAAACTGGTTGGGAAACTTTGTCGTCTCGCAGAACAAAACATAAACTTCAACTATTATATAAGATGCAAAACGGCTTATCTCCTGATTATTTGACCCGTCTCGTTCCTCCTTCTGTCGGCAGAACATCATCCTATCAGTTGCGGGACGCAAATAATACACGAACAATACATGCAAGCACGCAGCATTATTATAACTCCTTTCTGCCTTCTGTGATTCGTGACTGGAATAATCTCCCAGAACATATACGTGATTCACCCAGCCTTAATGCCTTCAAATCAAAGATAAATGCCAACTTGAATGTGCCACCCAAATACTATTCTACAGGCAAAAGACTTGGTCAGGTTCACCATGCTAGGTTAAGAACAAAATGTAGTTCATTAAATGAACATCTGTTCTCCAAGAATATCACTGATAGTCCTACATGTACATGTGGATCAGTAGAAGACACTCACCACTTCTTTTTCCAATGCGATCGCTTTGCAAACTCTAGACAGGAACTCTTAAATAAGGTATCTGAACTGTGCCAGCCGACTCTTAATGTACTACTTTTTGGCAATCCAGAACTATCCTTTGAACAAAATACGAGGCTTTTCTTAGCTGTGCAAGACTTCATAATAAGAACAAAGCGCTTTACTTCCTAAATCTTTTCATTCAGCTGTTTCCTTAAATACAGAATGGTCGATGATAACTTTTGTCGGCAGGCTCGGTCAAATGTCTCTTAAAATAGATTAATTATGATATGTAAGTCGAAAACATTACTTGGTGACTACATAAAATTCTTGATACTTGTGTTGAGATGACCACCCCTACTTTATTTGGTAAATACCCTTCTCCTCCCCGTGGAACCTCCAGCAGCATGGAATATAAATATAATTATATAAAATAACTTTGGTTTACTTTGTGATGCACACTGTTCCAGCTCGTAACATAGTTTGATACTATGAAATATTTAGGCATAAATACCATTACCATATTTGTAATCCTTATCACAGAGAGTCATTACTGTTAAGTCATTATTTCAAGTCACACGTTATTTGTCTTACCACTGTGTAATATGAGGGATACAGACACAATAAGTCAAATGACTTCCTTCTGAATCCCATTTGTATTGATATATTGTTTGTAATCTTTACATGTTATATATGTTATGATACAAATAAAATACAGTTTAAACCAAATGTGCACTAAAGCCAAATATGCACACTCGTATTATCTTTGCAACAAGAGCAGTATTACCATGGGTTCAGGTTAAGTCTTTGGAGGTGTTGCTCCGTTGACTGGACTTCACAGCAACGTTGACATGTATGTGTTTGTTTATGTGAATATGTTAAAGTTTTGATGCTTATCTTGAATGCGGTTCTGCTTGCTTTCCATATATGCCTAGCGTCCCTTTTTGGGGGCGACATTGGCAAACAGTGTAGACCCAGATCAGCCGCCAAAGAACGGGGTGTCTGATCTGGGTCTATACTGTTTGCTACCAGAGCATACATTTTTGTAAACCTTACCACAAATATATGTTATATATAATTTTCAGTTACATTTTTCATTGCATAATTAATGTTTTGGTTTGGTTTAAACATATTTTATTGCTTATATACATGTAAGTTACAAGCAAATGGGTTGGGCCACAAGTTCTAACAACATTAATTACGGCCCGTCCCGTACAAACTACACAATTACAAGCAATAACAGATGACAATGGATGTTTCAACACAATCGCAAAATAGATTGTTCAGTCTAATTTTTCAAACAATGAGAGAGAGAGAGAGAGAGAGAGACAGAGAGACAGAGAGACAGAGGGAAAGAGAGAGTACCGGCTACCAAACGAGATATTGTTTATAGAGTTATTATGTGACAAATATACCGGTTATCCCTGTGAACCATGTGCAAAGCGACATGTTTCCTTGATATAACATTGTACACTTTTAAACAAGTCTTTGTTTTCGTTTTCAGTAGCATTTGCCTTACCATAAAGTACAATCTGACAATTCAGAGGGTGAAAAATTCTGGTTGCCTGAAAAAAATGAACTCGTGCATTGGCATACTTTGGGCATTGAAAGAAAAAATGTTCTGCATCTTCTACTACATGTCCACAATCACAGTGGGCATCTACTATTAAATGATTATTGTAACGGTCATAATTAAGCTCGCAACAGTTGTTGCGTATTCGTGCATGAATAATCGAAATATGTCTGCTTCCAGATATGAAATATGATGGTACAGAAGGTATCACAAACAAATGAGCTAGAACAGTCGTTTTAAAAGAAGAGATAGTGGCAGAATTCCTAATGTTTTCAGAAAGATTATTCAACAGAGATATAGATGCTGGAACAAATGATCTAGAAAAAAGTGTTGTTCTACTGCTAAGTAACTGGTAATTTGGTGCATTTCGTAATTGGTATGGTGTATTGCTACCGACTGTTGGGGGGAAGAGATTTTTTAAATAGTCCGAGACAAGTTCATTTCGGACCTTGTACATTATCATTAACTTTTGGTACATTCGCCTGTCCCCTAAAGACATACATCCTATTTCTTTATACAGGTTTTGTAAAGACACGGAGCGTGTTAAGCCCGTAATGATACGCGCCGCTTCGTGCTGAATTTTTTCTAAAGTGTCTTTTTCTAGAACTGTGCAACTGTCCCATACAACAGAGGCATATTCAAGAATTGGTCTCAAAAAAGAGATGTGAACTTGATCCATAGCTTTCCGACTTAAGGAGAACTTTATTTTACGCATAATACCGAGAATTTTGGATACAGATGACACAATATTACTAATGTGGTCATGCCACTTAGCATCATTTGAGAAGGTTACACCCAAATGTTTATGCTCACTAACAAATTCTACCGGAACATCTTCAAAGACCAAGTTTGGTCTAACGGTAATATTTTCTAATGTGAAAAATAAAGCTTCCGTTTTTTTAGGATTAAAATTTACAAGCCACTGCTTAGCCCACTGAGAAATAAGTATTTAAGTCGTGATTTAAAATTCCTTCTATATCAGGTATATTACGTGCGCTGAAAGCTAAAGAAGTGTCATCTTCAAAAAGTCTTACAATACTTAAAAGCTTGTCAACAATATCATTTATATATATCAAGAAAAATAGAGGACCCAAAACTGAACCTTGTGGCACACCAGCTGTAGTTTCTTTTTCATTTGAATAGGAAGACCCTATAAAAACTTTGTTTTCTGTTCGTTAAATAACTATTTATCCAAGTAAGTAAATTTCCAGAGATTCCATTCTGCTGCAGTTTTAATAACAACCCTTTATGCCATACACGATCAAATGCTTTAGAAACATCACAAAATACCATACACGTATACTGTTTAGAATCGATACTTTGACATATTTGGTGGTACATGTCAATGAGTTGATAGACAGTAGAATGACCAGAGAGAAAGCCTGACTGTTTGCAATAAACCAAATCATTTTCATGTAAATGATTATAGATATGTTTGTAAACTACACGTTCCATTATTTTACCAATGTTGCTTAGAAGTGCTATCGGTCTATAGTTTGAAGGGAGGTTTAATTCACCCTTTTTGAAGAGAGGCATGACAACTGACAGTTTCCACATGTCTGGGAATTCGCATTCCTCTAGTGACTTGTTAATCAGGAGACATAAAGGTTTTACAATTGCAAATTTTACTGCCTTGAGAACTTTGTGGCTAATCATATCTTCTCCTACAGCTTTGTTTGGATTTAATAAATCTATAACATCAATAATTTCCGATTCTAGAACTTGAATTTGAGAAATTACGTTCTGAGTTTTAGGAAGGAGAGTGGGTAACGTTGTATTAGAATCATTTACTGTAGAGATTGATACAAAAAAATCATTCTGACAATTAGCCTTTTCAGAATCATTGAAAAAATATTGCTCTGTTCCATCCTGTAAAACCGTTTTAAGTGGAGGAATAAGTTCGGCATTTTTGTTGGACTTTATAAATTGACGTAAGAGTTTCCAATATAATTTAGGGTTGCTTATACTTGAGTCCATAATAGTTTGTTCCATATTGTTATAAAATTGTTCTTTTGCATGTTTTTTCATGTTATTAACTTTTTTTCGCAAGCATTTAAATTTTGCCCCATCCTCGGTTTTCTTAATTTGAATTGCATGTTTTCGTTGTCTGTCTCTCTGTCTTGTTGTTGTTCTTATTTGTGAATCGTACCATGGTTTATCATTCGGTCTGATAGTTACCTCTTTATGCGGAATGCAGTCATGTATAAATTGAAGAAATGTTTCTGTAAACAATTTGCAAGAATCATTTACTGAGTTCGATAGAATAAAACTCCAATCGAACTGGCTAATTAAGTCATTAAGTTTATTGAAATCAGCCCTACTATACAGCCAAACTTTACGTTTGTATGTAGGGGGTTGTGCCATTTTAAAAGAGACGTGTATGTATGTAACATGATGGTCGCTTATATTATCCGGTACATCCAATACGCCAGAGTCAAAATCAGTAACTGAGCTAGATATAAGTACAGGATCTATTAATGTTGCTGTTTGATCGGTTACTCTAGTTGGCTCTTGAATAACATTTCTCAAATCGTTTAACAGTATTAAGCTGTGTAAATGGTTGTTATGAACGTTAAATAAATTCTCTTTAAGATCACCAACTATAATTAAATTACCATAACTACCAATCGCATTTTCAATTGAAACGTTAAGTTCATCCCAAAGCTGAACTTGGGTGTTGGGTGGTCTGTAAATGTTACATAGTATGAGTGATGAATCCTTAAACTTTATTTCTGTCCAAATCGATTGTATAGAAATGTGTTCGAATTCTGGGCGTCTTTTACAATGCAGATTTATGGAGATATATACAAGAAGTCCCCCTGAATGAGCAGTGTTATCAATCCTATAAGGATCATTGAAACCCTCAAGTTTTAGAATGTCCGTTGGAATGTCATTAGTCAGATGAGTTTCAGTGAAGCACAAGATATCAAAATCCAAACAGTTTTCCTTTATAAAATCTAATTTGTTACGAATACTTCTTATGTTTAGATGAAAAATAGACAAACTGGACTGGTTCGAATCAGTTACGCATTGAGACAAGAGTGGTCCTGGGTTTTCTTCAACATCACCAGACAAAATAAGACGTAGTAAAACCATTATAGTCGTCGAATAAAAATCTTAGAGAATAATAAAAAATAAGTATGTTATCTCATAAAGAGCATGTTTTGAGGAATATTTCAAGACGTTAAGATAGTAAAACAGAAGATTGTAAAGGTCAATCCTATAGTGGTGTCGACAGAGAATAACTTGTAGTTTTGTATAGAAGTGCCCAATGCTTGCGCGCCATGCATTTACATCATTACCTGTCCGGATATAAAAGTGATCCTGGAAAACAGACGCACAGGCAGAGGGTTTGAAATAAGTATAAAAACGAGAGGTTTCCAAATAAAACTCTATTATATGTATCCAGTTTGGTAGCTAAGTGACAGAAAAGAACAAAAAGAAAGAGGGAAGTAAGCATCAAAAGAATACAGAGCATTGAATTATGTACAAAATATAATTCCTCGAGGGAATACTTTCTGAAGTGTGTTCGGGATTTCAACACCCTGGCATATATAAACGATCGATTGACAATAGCATTTGAAAATAAATTAAGCATAAGGAGCTACTAACTTCTTAATACTAAATTCAGAGTACCAAAGCAAGTATATAAGTCAAGAGTAGAGTTCCCTTCTAGGGGAGATGTTTTATTTTCAGGTGTCTCAATAGCTTAACTTCACCGTATAGTACTTAGTTGAATTGAGGTGACCTTAAATTAATGTTTTAATTACTGAAGTTTAAAATCAGATACTGTCGCGTAAGTTTGCTAATTTACTATTGAAGTACATTAAACATAGGGTCCTATTTTTATTCTAAAATTGACCAATCTTAATTTGATGAAATATATATAAAATTATAAGTTCAAATTAACGGTAAGATATTGAATTTTTATAACCTTAAACCACATTTTCGCTATCTAGCGTAGTAATGCTAAAATTTATATCAGAGAAAAATGTTCCCTATTAACTTCTATATATTTTGTCGCGTAACTTTAATCGGACGCAGGTAATTTAGTGAATAACAATTGTCCCACACGAGTGCGTAAAACCTCAACACAAACGACCAAAAAAAGCAAACTAGGCTTTGACTTATATGATTATGACAATTAACGGTTTAATACTTACGGACCTATTCTTTCTGAACCATCCCGCCGGAGTCTGTTGACCTGCTGTAAAGAGAGTATAATAATAATAATTAATATTATTTTTATTATCATTGAGCCAGCTCATGAGGAAAGCGCGCCAATGGGAAAACCTGGCAGATTTTCCCGCCATTTTTTCAAAGGGAGCCAACTTTCGAGACTTCCTGTTCATATTTATATAAGCCTTGTCTCCCTATAGACATGGGAGACAAAAATACTTTTGCAGGATTTGCCTCCCCTGAAGGTGTATCCATTCCCCTTAAGGGCCAGAGAAGCTTTAGCGGAGCCGGCGCAAGCAACTTAAAGGGATAGATCATTATAATACATGTAACACACCCGTGCGACATGGTGCATTTTTCGCATCTCCAAAATGGCTACTTTCTAGTGATTTTCAAACATAGTTATGGGTGTTCGTTAGGGCCGCCTATGCCGTGGAGCAAAACGAAGAAAAATAATGTATAAACCCTAGTTTTCTCTATATAAAGCGGGGTTTAGGAGGGATGTTCATTTCCTCAAGGACTCTCATGAGCTGGCCCTTATTGTTATTAATGAGTGTTATTAAGTAAAATACTGCGACCTCTGTTAGCAGATGTGAAAACAATAATGCAATTTTCATTCATATGAGGGACACCATTTTCAAATTTTAAAAGCATGGTAACCCATAAGATGCCAAGAAAAACTGCATGTGAAAAAGCGTTTTCTGTTAATGTTGTCCACTGCATCTTCTTGCAAACCATTCAAACATGTTTTTGCATGCATGCAAACAGTGTGGTCACTGAACAGACAGATTCTAGAGGACCAGTCTGATCTGGGTCCTGACTGTTTGCAACAATAAAATTAAAGTTACCAGCAACATCACAGAAGACGACAATTCTTCTGACTGGCATTTGAAGGGGTAACACGTCCGTGTAATAAATACCCTTATATATAAAGGGAAAAGTGGGGTTTACATGTGTATACATATTTCCTTATTTTTCACACAAAACATGCGGGTTCTGGTAAAAAATCGCCTCGATGAGGCGATTCAGCCAAGTACTTTCAATATATGTTTGGACCAGAAATAAGAAAAATGTCACAAGATTTCCAAAGAAAAAAAATACTCGTATAATGTCAGTTTTGCAGATATGAAAGAAAACACTTTGTCATACGATGTTTCTGGTGTTTCTAAAAGGCAGTTGGTATATTTACAGGAACAGGAAAAGACTAACAATGGTCTTGAAATAGAAACTAGAAGTACACGTGTAATTTTATGTACAACCAAAGCAGCATGCCCAACCCCGTTCACCCACCCACCTATCGGGGCTTGGAGAAATAGATTGACTTGCATGATGTTTCCGCGCAGAGCTGAAATCGACCACATATGAGTACTGGTAAACCGCTTAGAAGGTCTAAGCCTGACCAGGAAAAATGGTGCGAGTCGGACAGTCCATGCATCTAAACCCTATTGATTTCATTGGGCGGCAGGAATTGTCATTTCATCTCAATGTCGGGTAAACGTCCCACAAAATTGGAAGCAACGTCTCCAGAAATTACCTAAAAAGTGTTGACGGGGACGTTAAACCTCAAATCAAACAAACAGTACTTCCCAAGCAACAAAAACTCGTGACTTGGCTCAAATTACCAACCAAAATGCACAAAGGAATCGTTAGCATAAAATTTCCTTGGGGCGGGGTTCGACTCTGGAGTTTATGAGAAGACGGCATTTATACTTCGTACTTTTGAGAAAGTAGCCCTATTTGCGTTGTTTACAAACAACACTAACATTTTATCGTTCAAATGTTGAGTCTGTTAATGGAATGTTTACCTCTCTTAATCTGTTGTTCAGAAGAATAAGACTGGTGCTTGTGTAGCGGACATCATATGCTCCCGAGTAAAATTTCTCTGGCTTGCTGGAAAGCAGCGATACATCGGATGTGCTGTGAAAGTCAAGCATGATAAAAAGAAAATTTCGTAGATAGGTATTTGCCTGTGGGTTTGAACAGTTTTAGTTAATTATTTTAAACTTATTTTTTTCATTTATCTTCTCTTTTTTTTCTTTCAGATTTTCTCTTAATTGCTAATAGACTTACTGAAAATTTGCTAAACAGAAAGTATTTAGTAGTAACACATTAAGAACTTCAAATATCAAAACGGATTTACACTGAAGAAGTAATAACACTTTAAATTACTTATGTACAGTCGAACTTCGATAACTCGAATACCTGTTCGAGGTAGGGGTAAATCGAACTACTGAGTTATTGTCATAGCGCCAGCCTAATGCATGATATGGATCACTTAAGGATATCTTTGCGATCTTCTATAGAATGAAGGATTATTGTGTGTACTCATTAGGCGATTCTAATGAGTGCACACAATAAACCTGTTCAAGATAAAATCAGAAAAATTATACTCCGTTATCATTTTTAAATATATATTGCCTCGGCGAGGCCATTTATGAAGTGAGGCAATTTCTTGGGTTAGGTATTGTCAATACCAAACCGTACGCCAAAACTGATCTAAATATTCCAAGCGGTTTAGACGTCATACTTCGTTATCATTTTTTTATATTTTGCCTCGGCGAGGCATTTATAAAGGAATCTGGCATAAGGCAATATCATGGGCTAGGTATTGTTAATATTAATCCTTAAGCCAAAATAGATCAAAATATTCCAAGCGGTTCTAAAGTTACAGCGATTGTCACAAACTGACCACGGACGGACGGAAGGACTCACAGGGTGATTATAATGCACAACTTACGGGTCGTGCAATCTCCATAAATGGTCCTAGGTTTTTGTTTGATTTGAGGTTTAACGTCCCCGTCAACACTGTAAAAGTCTTTCTGGAGACTTTGCTTCTAATTTTGCGGGACTTTTACCCGACATTGAGAAAAAATGACATCTCAAGTCGGCAGTGAAACCAATGAAACCATTAGGTTAGCATGGGCAGGCTAAATGTAGATATCTGAAGCTATGGGAAATATTCTCTAAGGATTCAATAGTGAGTTCGAGTTAACCATGGTAAACGAGCCATCAGTATTCGAGTTATCGAAGTTTCATTGTAGTTGATTCTATATGCAATGACTTTATCTATGCGCAGTAGAACAACAAAAATCCCTCATTTACTGATAGTTTGGGTCATACGGTGTCGCAAAAACTTGTCTTGTGTTGTATACACGAAAAGCATAAAGTAGTCAGTTCTAGAATCCATCCGCCATTAAATAATCTATAATAAGGTAATAACTACAGCACAGAACTGTAAACCGTGTAATAAGAATCTGATATGGGGTTCTGTTGTAGATGAGCGTTCCCAACTCCAGGGATGACCGTGCTGAGCGAAACCGAGGCTACACCGAGGTTCCGCTCAGCACGGTCGTCCCGCGGGTTGGAAACGCCCATCTACAATAGAACCCAATATTAGTTTCTTTTCTTGCACAACACCACCGAAAATTTTCATTTTACTTAAACCTTAATTGTCTCCTGCTTACTTTGAAAGTCATTATTGCAATCAGTGTGTGCCCAGATCAGACTGCTAGGAGCAGTGTGATCAAGGTCCACACTGTTTGCCTGTATGCAAAAATATATATAAACAGATGCAAGAAGATGCGCAGCAGACGACATAAACAGACGACATTTTCAGATGCATTTTTTGTTGGCTTCTAAAATGTTAAGAAATATTCGCCAAATGTGCTCCCAAAAGCTATTGCTGTTAGTAAGAAGGAAATAAAATAGACAACGAACCTTATAAATCCAGTGGCCCAGCTAGCTACAGACACAGCAGAATTACAGCCCTTTCCCCTTTTACGTCGCCCCTTTGATGTTTTTATCCGCCCCTTTGACAGAGTGTGTTGCCCTGTTTCCTCATTCTGTACCCTGCTTAATACATTTAGGAAGCTGTCATTAGGTATTTGATATTTCTTTGAAAGCTATATTAAAAGGAGAGCATTTTTCAATAATGCACCCGTTTGACACATCTGTAAGAACCAGCATTTTTCAGACGCTATTTTTTATACATGTGGGCGCTCGTTATAACCACATTTGGGCGGTTCTAACAATATCCAAATATCAATGTTTTGAGATATAATATGTATGCTACTGTAAACCCCACTTTTTTCCTATATAAAGTGGGTTTACAAACGTATCCATTACATAACAAAAACGCGCCTATATAATTCTGACCCCCTTGAACCCCACTTTTATATTGTAAAACAAAACTGGGGTTTACACGGGTAAACCTAATTTTTTTTTATTTCTGCTATAAAATATAGATTGTGAGCACTCGTTAGAACCGCGTCAATGAGGCGGCTCTAACGTGTACCCACAACCTATATTTGGAGCAGAAATAAGAAAAAATATCACACTTTTTCATCTGAAAACTGTTGTTTTCTTTCGGCGGTATTTACCATGTATTTGAATTGGCATGATTTTGAAATGACACGGCCATTACATTGTTACTGACAAACTCTGGTCTCAAACATCATGTAAACAAGTCCATGTAATGAATACCCTTTTAAACTGCACTTTATTAAGGAAAAAGTTGGTTTACAAGAGTATACGTTATTCTCTTACTGTAAGAGATGAAAACGTAACAGTGACTTCCTGAAAACAGAAAATTACGTCACAGTCGAATCTCCCAGCCATGTCTGCGCAATACATTCCCAATCCCAGAATCCATTTCCCCTTTTCTGTTCGCTGTGTCAGGTCTATAAATCATAATAATTCCATTACAAGTATAACCGCACCTCAAGCTGCAAAATTTAATAAGCCTCTATAGCAAAGCGGTGGTACATGTATATACGATAAGCATTTATATATATTCTATATATGTGTGTGTGATATTATAGTTAAATATTATTGCGTCACGTTAACAAGACCGTGTCTTGAACGTCCCTGTAGAGATTGGGGTTTACAGGGGTATACATAAAACTTCTTAATTTTGCTCAAAGACATAGGTTGTGTGTACTCGTTAGATAGGTGCTCATTAGAACTGCGTCAGTGAATAGGTTATAACGAGTACTCAATCCTTGTTTTATAAGAGAAATAAGAAGAATACTATAAATAGTTCAGTAAATGCAATGAAGGCATAGCAATCCGCGTGAATAAATTACCATACAAAACGAATATTTTGTTTGTTTGTTTTTCTGTTTGTTTGTTTTTGTAGTTTAACGTCCCAAACGACACTATTTAGTAATTATGTCATATAGAGCCCGTCAGCTAATCTTAACACACTATATAAACTTAAGCGGTTAAGGTCTTTCGTAGGACACTGACAACAAGCGAATGGGGAAACGAATAGTTAGATGAGTGCAGGTTATTAGAAAGCATTCACCTTATTTGCATTATCTGCTGGTTCCTAGTCTGAAGATTATAAGTGTTGGAAAAACAGGTAACCAGACCCCCTGACCTTGAAAGGTCAGGGGGGTCTGGTTACCTGTTTTTCCAATATTGACAATGTGCAAGCTGGGAGCCAGCAAATAATGCAAATCTGGTGAATAATAAGAATTGTTCACTTTTCTTTTGAATCCAGAACGTAGAGCGCATTATTTTTTTTAAGTGACATTTTGAGAGCAGAATATGCAAACCCGATATTTGCTTTAATTCGTTTTTGGAAAAGTTCGATAGATATCCTTGATAAACAAATTAAGGGCCATCTGCTTTACTTTTAAGTGAAGACAATTTTTCAAGGGAGAAAACTTTCGGGGAATTCCGTTCCGTTTTCCCATATATAAAATCCATCTAATCTTTGTTTGATTTGAGGGTCAACGTCCCCATAAGCACTAGGCCTATTTAAGTCATTTTGGAGACGTTGCTTCCAATTTTGTGGGACTTTTTTCCAGACACTGAGATGAAATGACTCTCAAGCCCTGTCGCCCAATGAAACCAATAGGGTTTATATGCATGGACGGTCTGACTCGCACCACTTTGCCTGAGCAAACTTAGATCTTCTAAGCGGTTTATCAGTAGTCATGTGCGGTCAGTTCCAGCTGTGTGTTCAAGCACCATGCAACCCAATCTATTTCTCCAAGCCACGATGGTCGGAGGGCCCTGAAAATGGGTCTGCTCTTAAAACTGAAGCAAATCCATTCCTTTAGGAGTAGACTCTGTTGAGCGAAGAAAATAAAATACTTTTGAAATAGTTGCCTCCCCTGGAGATATATCTATACCCCTTATCACGTAAATTTTATCCTTTTAAATGTTTAAATTTTACCAATTATTGTCAAAATCAGTAATAATATTTGTGATATTTGCTGCTTATTTATAAGAAAAAAAACAACTAATTTTAGAGTTTATCTCAAAGTGTCTTGTAACGTGTTGTTGTTGTTGTTACAGTATTGTTTTACTTATTTCGAGACATTATTAATCAGATGTGGGTAAAAAACTGGAATACCCGGAGAAAAAACCTGCCTTCAGTTGCAGAACGTGTCTTACACGGCGAAGGACATTCGAGCGGATTGACAGGACATTCGAGCGAAAATAAATGGACAATCGAGCGGCAAAAAAGTGGACATTCGAGCAAAATGAAAAATAGGAAATTCGAGCGGATAACCTGTTTACCTGTGCCCCTTCCGTTAGCCAGACCAGGGCAGCACTTGAACGTTCCATCCATAAACAGTTCTTTCGCAGAACATAGGCAGTCCAAGTTTATACATCATGGCCTAATACACGTTTCTTCTGCCACCTTTTTCTTGGCTCTGGATCTGACAAGGTGTCTCTCCAATTCTTGCTCATCCTGCGAATGTGAATGTTCATTTTCTTGCGAAATTATAGTTGAACATGAAGCATCTTTTCTAACCCGGCTTTACAGCTTGGCGCAGTCGTTGTACATCGCCATGACATATCGCCGGTTTTAAGAGTCCCGTCCAGTCTGTATCTGTACCCATGCCACATTATACTTTTTTGACCTTGGTTTGTTTCTACCACCGTAATATCCATCTTGCATGCTAAAACAACTTCGAACCACTGACTAAAATGACTAGCTAAAATACCACTATTTTTGTTGAGTAGATATAATGATGACGAATAAAAGGTTTTGTAAAGGTTTTGTTTAAGTGAACATTATTTACCTGTCCAATTTACCTGTAATCTGTTGAATTATTTTCCGCTCGTTTGTCCACTTAAAATACGCTCGATTGTCCACTATGACCTTTTGATTTTTCCGCTCGATTGTCCATCGCCCGTCTTACATCTGGCCCGAGCGAAGCTCGAAAACAGCGGTCAGAGACCCAATGAACAAAGAGGCAACGCACTTGGCCTGTCTTTTAAGTTTTAATCACCAACATTCCACTGTCCGAGCAGTGAACAGCCTTTCAAATTCCGCATTGCATAGAAAGAGGTGAAACTGATAAGGGTTTATTTTATTTTCTTGCCTGGAGAAGCCCTAGAAAGGTTACAACTACAACACGGAGGCTTCTAAGATTGCCGGTAACCATCACATTAACGGAATTCCGTTATCAACGCCAACTTCTATATGTACGAAATTCTCAATTGTGGTCTAAATTATAGCTTATGGGTACTCGTTAGAAACGCCTCAATGAGGCGGTTCTAACGAGCATCTACAAGCTATATTTAGGATGTAAATAAGAAACCATATCCCAGTTTTTACTTGAAAAACAAGTGTTATTTCTAGAAATTCGAAAAAGCGTTCTATCCGTATAGAAAGCCAAGGTATGGGTTAAACATGCGATTAATGGAACAGTCTAACACAAAACAAATTTCCACGTCTAATATGCCGTACCCCTTTCAACCCTATAGACCGGTACAATCTGTCTCATCAGGATCTACTTTGTTTGCTATCCTGTTAATGATGAATTTTCCAGAATAGACGGCTCAGTATGAATGTTGAGAATGAAACGTTTCCGAAACACAAGGTTGAAAGGGTTAACCAAAAACCAGGTATTGTATAGAATCAAATTGACCCATTCACCATATCTACATGTCTATAAAAATCAAGACCTTGCCCACAGTAGTGGAAAACAAGTCTGTCTTAAACTCAGTTTTTTGTGATAACTAGGTCTAACTTCGCCCATTTCATCAGTGTCAGTGTTCTCGTGGCCGTCATCTTCCTGTAGGTATTCAAGAGTTAGCCGAGGAACATTCTGATCAAGCAGAAGACTTTCTGCATATTCTACAGTATGTGTATTTTCGTTTATATCAACATCCGCGTTTAAGGCTTCCCGAGAAAGTCCGTATCCATAGCTTTCGCCGTAGCTGCCTTCTTTATCAATAAAATATGCATTGAATTTTCTTTGTTTCTTTCTTATTTCAAATACAGGTTTCATAGTGTAACTGTCATTGTTACCAGTATCAGCAAATACTTCTAAATCACCGTGTTTGGCATCGAAGTGTCCGTTTGTATCAGTTGCAATGGTATTATAAGGCATTGTAGCACCAGTTGGAATGGAATCGCTGTCTCTATCAATATGATTGTTTAGATCCATTTTAGTGTTAAAGCTGTTGATCAGCGATAATCTCAAGTTCTCTTGTCTTCTTCACATACTGCTACTCCTACTCGAAATAACGTTATTCCAATTTACATGTAACGTAAATAACACGAGTTCAGCTACATTAGTTCTGTACTTACCAGTATACATCACACTAGGCTGAAATAACATGTGTAACAGATTGCTATTAAATACATTATTATTATTATTATTATTTCTGATCCAAGACATAAGTTGTGGGTACTCACTAGAACCGCCTCATTTCGCTAGAACCGCCTTTCTAACGAGAACCCACACACAACTGAAGTATAAATAAGAATAATTTCACAAAATTTCATTGGCGCAGTCTGATCAGCGCATTCGCAGCCATATGCAAAATGTTTGAAACGGCCGTCACAATCACCCAATAGTCAACAGTAGAGTGATAGTTCTCGATTACCTCAAGCTGCCTAATCTCGATGTGAAAATATTTCTCCAGATTCAACAGTTCCTAGTTCCATATCTAAAAATGAAACTGCTGATGTAACTAAATATCATAACTTGTATGTTCTATCAATTTATTACATGAACTCACGTTTGCTCCCGTTTACTTAAGAAATAGATCAGCTCTAACTGTGATTTGTTGAGTAATAAATCACAGTTGCGAGGTCAGTTGTAAAGTAGACAAATCACGAGCGTGTAGCGCGCGTGATTTGTCTACTTACAACTGACCGACAAACTGTGATTAATTGCTCAACAAATCACAAACTAGAGCTGATCTATTTCGATTCTTACCGGCTGAAAATGGGCAATAATGCTGTTGTTTCCTTCAAAATCTCACAACTTTTCGCCATTGTTAGAAGAAATCCCGCTTTAATTATCGACTGAAACACATACATTTATATCCTTTTCTAACGTTTTCGATGCGATAAAATGACGTTACACCGTCCAACGTCAAGGAAATCGACTAGTGACGTCATAAATTGTCAGTTTTAATGACGCCACTCGTCACGCTCTTCCTAGCCGTGATTTGTTGTAGAATAAAACGCAGTTATTTTCCATTGCCTATATAGGCGCGCTGTGTTAGAATTTTCAATAATTATTTTTAGGAGATGCTTTATAGAATGTTTTTTATGAGCTTTAAAATTTTTATCAGATCCTGTACCATGTAATATTTTGTTCTGTATATGTGATACTGTTTAAACCAAACATAAAGATTTAATATCAACACGAAGTTTATTAAACTGAAATACTTGTAATAAATGATTAAGAAATTTAAATATTTATAAGAAGAAACAACAACAATAAAAACAAATTTGGTGACCAAACAGCCCCTTAACACCAGCTGTAGCTAATGTGTTCTATAAAGGTGCTTTGGAAGCACGGAATACGCCAAAGAAATGTGCCATATTAGTTAGTATCGAAAAATTAGGCCTCATCAGTGACCCTCTAATATATTCAAGCCCGATTTAAACTACTAATTTCTTTCAGTCTGATTTGAACTACAAACGAGATGCAAAATCTGCCTGGCGATATCAAAGTTCTCAAACAATCGCACTTTCAGCACTCTCAGTGCTCATCGGAGTCTAATTGTTTGTTTTCTTTTGCTCCAGCATTTCAGTGGTTTCTTGCTGTCGAGTCCTCGCCGTTGTTCCATCTCTGTGTTTATTTGATTATTTGTGTTCATGGTGAGTTAGGAGGCCTTCATGCGGACAGAACAAATTATTTGTCTTAAACGCGACGGAAATAAGGGCGAGGTTTGTGGCCACGTAAAATCGATTTCAGCCCCAAGTGGAATTCGTTTCCGCTGATCGTTCCAACGAGGTTCTTTTGTCGCGGTTTATTTTTGTTATGGTTTGTCTTTGGGTGTTTGTGTTGCTTATATTATTTTATTTTGGATAGTCTATTGAAAAGTAGAAGTAAAACAAAGATCAGGAATCGATACAATTAACTTACTCCACCCACCAAAGACACCAAAGGGAAAGAAATACAAACATTAAGCGACCAGACCATAATGGAAACCTAGACAAAGGAAGGCCATAAGGACAGTTACTTTCCCACAAAATGGCAATATGGCCATCCAAAATTAAAAGACACAAGTGATACACACAGTAAGTAACAAACAACAACATAAATAAATCGCCACAGAAGAACCGGCTTGGAACGGTCAGTGGAAAGATTTCCACTGGGGGGCTTAAATCGTTTTTACGTGGCCACAATCCTCGCCTATTGACCATTTTGTGGGAAAGTAACTGTCCTTTTGGCTTTCCGCTATTGATGTTTCCATCAGGGTCTGTTGTTTCATGTTTGTGTTTCGTTCCCTTTGGTGTCTCTGATGGGAGCTGTGGGTTAATTGTATTGATTCCTGATCATTGCCTCCACTTCTATTTTGATTACCATGTCTATCGCATTAATCGTTAACATGATTTTCAATACATTTAGTAGGGTAATGCTGGAAATGTATTCATAAGTAAGTTCTGAACAGTTACGTAGGATGTTCGAAAAGAATTGCTTATTTCTATCTGGAGACTCCAAATTTCAAGTTAGCCCAAAAGTGCTTCATGCCCTCGAAGTATTCCCCGTGGCTAGAAATGCAAAGTTTCAGCCGATACATCCACTTCTTGAAGGCGTCACGGTACGCTGATTGGGGCACAGTAATAAGGTACTGATGAATGGCAGATCCAAGTGCTTGTTGGTACTGGTATTTTCGCCCAGCAAGGAATGATTTCAATTTCGGAAACAAAAAGAAAATCACATGGGGCAAGGGCTGGGGAATACGGGGTTGAGGCAAAACACTTACTTTTTCTTTCTTCAAAAAAACGCCGCAACTATTGCGGGGTATGAGCGGGGCATTGTCCTGTAGAAGACGGACATGTTTAAAACCAGTGGCAGAGAGTTGTTTCTGATAATACTTTTCAGTTTCTTCAGTACTACGTCATTGTAGTACTTGCCGGTTATGCTTTTGCACTAGCACTTTTATTGCGACTCCTTCACCAGAGAAGAAGATTGCATACAAAACCTTCTTTGTACTCAAAGAACGTTTGGCAATTATTGCGCGTTTCCCAGATCGTATTGCTAACCTTTCTGACGGGCTCAAAATAATGGACCCAGGTCACCTATGACGTCATTGGCAAACTGCTTTTTGTCATATTTTGGAAACATTTGTTGCAGCTTTTTGGTCTTTTTAACCCGTTGCTTCTTTTGCTCATCAGTCAACAGATGTGGCACCCATCTAACAGAAATCTTTCTGACTTTCAAATGCTTCTTCAAAATGAGGTGAATCGTTGATAGCGATATGCCTATCTTTCGTGCTATATCACAAACTGTAAATCTGGCATCCCCTTCAATGCTTCCCTTTATTTTGGAAAAGATTTCTTCACGAGATGCAGATTTTGGCCTACCTGATTTCGGTGCATTTTTGATGGACTCTACACCAGACACCAAATTTCTTTTTCCACTGCAGAACTGTGTCATAAGACACACAAGAAGGTCCATTAGCGGTAGAAATTTCCAGTCATGAGCTGCTTCAAAAGAACAACCAAGTTTTGAGCGAGCTTTGATATAAGCCCGTATTCCAACTTTCTTGTCGACGCTTCTACCAACCATTTTTACTATAGTGGTCAATGATTGCGTGTATTGAAAAGGCAAAATTTGTGTCTTACACTTAATATAACATGTGCATTTATACATCGTTGTGTAGGTATTGAAAAACCCTTTTCAGGTATTTATTGGTTTTTTCGAGCCCCACGTGGATATCTAGCTAGAGGACAATAAGCAATTCTTTTCGAACATCCCTTGTAGATTCATATACCAAATAAACGAAGATAGCAGACTCGGTTTTAATGAGTCTGTTCATGACCAGTACTGAAATGTGCAACACCGGCCACGCCCTCTACCGCTGGCTTAAGCAGAACTCTATTTTCAAAATGATTCTAAATGAACTCGATGATCCCAAAGGACCAGAAAATATAATCCGCACTATGATAAAACCATTTTCCTTTGTTTTTCACTGAAACCATCAGCGAATTAATGATATAAAATTTTTGTTTTAAAAGAAATGGGAAATCATTAGTTTTAAGGTTTGAATATACCATTCTGTCTCCCTATAATTTCTGCTACTATGTAAATTTCTTGAAATGTGTCCTGTCAATTTGAGTTTTAAGTTGATATCTAATGCTGTTTAAAAGATATCTGTCAAATTCAAGGCACAGATATACTTACAATTTTTCTTTTATACTGTTTCATTTAATATTTATTTTTATTCAGATGGAGAAATAAGGTTTTGGTCCTTTTTTAACTTTCTATAACCTGGTGTAGTGGATTTCACAATCAATTAAACCGACGTCATGCGAGAAAATCGGATAATGTCACCCAGCTGATATTGGTGGTGTATACGTTCAATACTCGGGATGGTAAAGATGTTTGGATATGCCACCAAGTCCACACACGTTGTCAATCACATTTTCTGGCGACATGCCTCAGTTGTGGAATGCATGCAAAGGGAAATAGGTAACCTCGGTAATTGAACAATCAAGTTCGCATGCGCAGCTAACCAAACCTAACCAAACCAATTTGTGAAGCAACCTCAAAGCACGCGAACACTAGCCCATTGTATGCTAGTGGACTCTTCATTTGCTGTATGTTGGACAAGTCCATTTGTCATATAAGGGGTGTCAGGCCTATTTTTTCGTTTTTATTCTATTTTTGACGGACAATTCTGTTAGAAAATATTGCAGGCCCTAATCAGCCGCCGCGTTTAGCGATGATGACTGGAATAGTATTTCTCTACACAGCCCCATCCGAGTCGTTGTTGTTCCGATACAGAGTAAAACAGAAGTGAAGGCAATGATCAGGAATCAGCCAAGACACCAAAAGGAAAGAATGGAAACGTCGCAAGCTCAAAGCCAAAATGACAGTTACTTTCCCGCTCAATGGCCAAACTGCTAGCAAAAATAAATTTATCGTCCAGCTATTGTGTGTAAAGTGTAAATGTAACTTTTACACCACTTCTGTGGTGTATTCCTTGCTTCCAAAGGATAACCCTTTTATAGAACATATTTCTAAAATTGATCGGGCAAGTGCAATTGGGAAAATTGAGGCTGGTCGACAACTGAAGGATGTTGCCGCAGCCTTTGGTGTCAACAAATCGACAATAACTCGGCTTCATCAACGCTACGTCCAGACGGGTCCGTTGATGATCGCCCACGCCCTGGTCAACCACGCGTGACGACGCACAGACAGAGCTATCCGCTTAGCCCATCTCCATCAATGCTTTCGTCCGGCAACGGAAACTGCAAACCAAACACCGGGGCGAAACCGACCAAGAATAAGCCCACAAACTGCCCCGCGCCGTCTGAGAGTCGCAGGTTTACGTTGTCGACGTCCATACCACGGTGCTCGTCTTATAAGAGGTCATCGATTTAGACGTCGCAACTGGGCCACTGTACACGGTCGATGGAGGCTTAATGACTGGCAAAATGTTTTATTTACAGATGAATGTAAAGTTATGGTCGATTCTAGTGATAAACGGCAGCACGTGTACCGACGTAATGGAGGACGATTCACTGATGCGTGTGTTCGAGAGGTTGACCGTTGGGGTAGAGCATCTACCATGATTTGGGCGGGAATAAGTTACCGTGGAAAATCTGATCTAGTGTTTTTGGATAACGGTCGGGGCAGGGATGGACGTCAACGTGTCGGCAGAGGACTGACGGCACAGCGCTTTATCGACGACGTCACTTTACGACCTGTTGCAGTTCCTTATGTTCGGCGTCATTGTGGTATAATGTTGCAACACGATAACGCCAGACCGCATGTTGCACGTCAGACAACTCAGTTCTTACGTCTTGCTAACGTTAGAATGCTTGACAATTGGTCATCTTTATCGGCTGATCTTAATCCCACAGAGCACTGTAGAGACTTTCTCAAACAGCGAATAAGGAAAATGCAACTTGACACTGCTGACCAACTGCGGAACGCGTTTCGGCGGGAATGGCGACGTCTTCCTATGGTTTACGTTCGTCGCCTCATCCGGTCCATGAGGGATCGTTGTAATGCTGTAGTTGCTGCTAATGGGGGACACACACGATATTAGTGCAAATGGGTGCAAATGAAATCAAGTTAAATTTTATGATGTGTTATGCATCAAATGCATAGAACGATCAATTTTTTCAATCAATTTCTACTTCAAATTGACAAGATTGTTGGAATCATGTTAAAAGATAAGGTATGTGTATTGTGCTTTGATTTAGGCTCTTGTTTGATGCCCCAAATTCAGCCAAACCTCTCAGTTGCGTTTCTAATGGCTTTAAGTATATATATAGGAATACTTGCATGCAAAGAAGAATTTTATCAAAAAGTAAACCACAACAGAGGAACTGTCCTGAAATGCTGGTATGGTCAGTGAAGAGTTTTTACTGGGGGTGGGGGTGGGGGTGGGGGGAATAAATCAATATTGCGTCTCCACAATCCTTGCCCTTGGTTCTGTTGTGGTTTATAGAAGAATTTCTAAGTCCAGTGCAACATCTGCGAGAATATACAACTCAAACGACTACAGAGATGAAACAACGATGAGGATTCCACAGCAGGTAATAATTGAAATGATGGAGCAAAAGAAAACCAACAGCTGAACTCCGGTGGGTCCGACCAGAGGCACAGGATCAGGCACCAACCAAAATTTCTTTAAAAACAAAATAATAAGTTAGTCTTTAGGCTGGGGCCGTCCATCCGTGTGACATTGTGCATTTTTTCACATCTCCAAAATGGCTATTTTTCTGATGAAAATTCGTGTTATTTTTCTTATAAATACTGCAAACAATGGTTGTGGATGCTCGTTAGAACCGCCTCGTTGAGGCGGTTCTAACGAGTACCCACAACCTATGTCTTGGAGCAAAAATAAGAAAAATAATGTATACCCCCTTAAACCCCAGTTTTCTCTATATAAAGCTGGGTTTAGAGGGATGTTCGTTTCAGGGACCTGTTAACATGATGATAGAGTCTGAGGCCCGAGAGAAGCAAAGTTATCAACCGTGATTGGGTTTACTACATTGCATGCAGTTTGTCGTATAACATTTATGTTGTACCCTATCTTTTTATATCGGTGAACGAATCGTTTATACCTACATGACTTATAAGTTCTTCCGTAGTTAGACACATATGGACGTTAAGTAAACAAATTAACCCATGGCGCGGTTATTTCTTTAAAATATATTGGAATGTTTAAAGTGTTGGAAAGACGTATTTAAAAAACTTGAATATGCAGTGTCACTTTCAAGCCGCGAGTATTTGGTTAGTTATGACATTAAAAAGATCGTCTTAAATTCGGGCATAAATCAGATCAGACCAGTGTGACCTTCGAAAAAAAAATGCGCACTGTAAGTTTAGTAGGTCTAAACTTGTATGGTTAAAGTGTGAATCCTTGCTTCAAATAACTGGTGCTGGCTGAGTCCTTGAACTCTAAAACAAACAAACAAACAAACAAAGAAAAACCCCAACTTTCTAAATAACCAATACATATGTAACATAAGAGATCCTGTGGCTTCTGAACATTCTTCTGGTACATGTATGCATGCAAGTATGTATTGAACATTATCATTAATAAAAACTATTGAAACCAAAAATATAATCAAAGCGCCAAAAGGCACTGAAATGACAGATTCTATGAGAAAATCAAAACACAGTGAAAACTTACAGACAACCTTTCTAAAAAGCTCTTAAAATTAAGAAAAGTAGTTCTGCAAATTCCATTGTATGATATGTCTACAGATGTCTATACACCGGTGGTATCATGAAATGCCATTCGATGTTTCAAATTTTGGAAAGAAACTATTTACGTTTTCAAAACCAAACATTTAAATTCAAGTTTTAACAATGCTACTGTCAATTACTAACATTTTTGTCTGGTCGGTTGTGGATACCTCCCCACAAAAGATACTCTATTTTTTCACAAAGAGATCGTAGGAGAAAGGCTGGTCAGTCCAGTACATGAATTCCATTGGCTTGAAGACATTTTTTTGTAAGAACAACACTATAAACCCGCGCGTAATCCTGCTGGATTAGATATCCCGGATTCTGAGCGTAAACAAATAAATGGAACCACGTGAGGCCGACGCACTTGATTGATGTAATGTCTCGCTGTTTAGTTAACGTCTCAGCCATGACCTTGAATGGTCTTAATGTCGCTAGCTACATGCAATAGCTCGACATACCATTTCGCTTAAATTCCATCCGATATGTCATGCTCTATTGCGAACGCGTCGCCTCGGCATACCTTACACCTATATGTCGAAACATCCCGAAACGACAATCGGCGTGATTCACGCTGAAGTGCGATGTGTCACTGAAACGCATATCACGCGAATCGCTTGGACGCCAATATACATGTACGTATTTCATGCACCAGCGTAAATGTTCCTTACTGTGTCGACGTCTTAATTTTGGTCACGACAGGGACGTCTAGCTCTCAAAAGTGCATCGCACAAGGGCGACGAACAGTGTCAGTGCTTATTAGTCGGTAGTTGAGTGTGTGTGTGTGTGTTAATTCGGGTTAAACGTCGCTTTCAATAATTTTTCAGTCAACGCTGTCTGGTTGCGACAGGGAGCTCAATGCTCAGTTTAATAGTGCTGCCTCACTGAAGTATCATGTCCCAGACACATTACATGATACAACACCCAGTCACATTATCCTGACACTGGGTCGACCAGTCCTAGCTCTTCCCCGTAAATGTGTGTGCCAGGCGAGGAGCAGCTAGTACCATTTTTAACGACTTTGGTATGTCGCGGCCCGGGATCGAACCCGTGACCTCCCGTTCCCCGGAGCGGACACTCTATCAACTGAGCAATCGGGGCCGGTAGTCGGTAGTCGAAACCCTTTGTTTATCTACAGGTACAGTGCAGCAGATGCCGGTGGAAATCTGCTTCGCATATGCGTCTGCCGGATGAATCGATCTTGACGTACTGACGTCGGTCTTCCGCTACGTCGACGTCCACTAGCGTCTTCTGTTGAGAGTAAGACGTCGCTCCAACAGACAAACAGATCGCACACATGTGGCACCCAAAATCAGAGTCAACGCCATCCGCTTTCCGACCAGCTTCTTACTGTCCATTAGAAGCCTCCGTGGTGTAGTGTTTATGCTACTCGCCTTGTAAACCAGGGATCGCAGGATCGATCCCGGACTTCTCCAGACTTTCGGATGTGTCTTTAAACCGAGGCATCGTCTCCGTATTACCTTAGCTGTTGGTGGGACGTAAAACTCAAACACTCACTCACTCTAACTGTCCAGGGTTTAATGAAAATGTTGCAATACGTTCCCACCTGATGCTTTTTGAGAACAAAATACAATTTCTTCTTTTCTAGGCACGACCTTACATCACACATCAAAAGTTTGATCCTGAACATGTGGTTTCTATCAGTGCTGGTGTGAAGGTTGTACACAGGATCGTTGGCCCCCGCCCATCGGGGCTTAAAGAAAAAGATGGGCTGCATGATGCTACAACGCAGAGCTGAAACCGACCCGCACACGAGTACTGGTAATCTGCTTAGAGCATCTAAGTCTGCCCAGGCAAAGCGGTGCGAGTCGCGAACCGTCCATGCATATAAAACCTATTGGTTTCATTGGGCGGCAGGGCTTGAAATGTTATTTCATCTCAGTGTCGGGTAAAAGTCCCATAAAATTGGAAGCAACGTCTCCAAAATGACCTATACAGTGTTGACGGGGACGCTATACCTAAAATCAAACAAAACAAAACACAGGATCGTGGCCGGACTGGTAACCATACGTCACGGATGATTGATTTAACCTTTTTAGCTTGAGGGCATGGTGCCTAAGCGTGTTGTAATCATGTAATCGTTTGGTTTCAGAATCAAAGCACCGAAAGTGTTGGGGGTGTAGGTTGGGGTGAAAGCCCTGGGCTGAGATAAAACTGTTTAATTTAACTCTGAAATTCCAAACAAATAGTGAAGATTTTGATAAGAAGCGCGTCCTGCAGCGTCCGAACTTGGTCTACACTGTTTGCCAAGCTCACCCTATGATTCCAGGATGACCCTCTTCAGCCTTATGGAATACCCTGATCTCACTGCGGCTATTTTCTGCAAGAAAAAGGTTATTCTGAGAAGTCAGTGATATTCACGTAGACGTTAGCTCTGAACCACTTTTTTTATTAGTAACTTCGGGTCGAATGCCAAACAATCAACCCAAACATAGCCGGGTCGTTTGTCAGTCTTGAGTGCATATAAGTGTTATATGTAAAATCTGCACTTGAATAAACTGTTCGATCTGGCAAACAATGTAGACTAAGATCAAACGCCACAGAACACGATGCTGATCTTGTTCTACATTTTTTGCATGAGTTAATAACATCTTAAGTTTAAACGGATCAGTCCAAGTCCTCGTTCATGACCAGCCTGCATTTAGAGACAATCGGCATGAGTGTTGTCAGTGCTTTGATTTATTCACTGCCTTGAGTTTCTGGAGTGTACTCTTCCATCACTGAAGTTGGGCTCGTCCATTCTGCTAAATATGGCACCTAGAAATATATCACAGGACCTACACTATTTGCATAGGTATCTTTACCATATTCCAGGGTTGAAAGGGACAGCCTCTCGCAAAGCCTGATATACACCTAGTTGTAACTGACCTAGACTTGACCTCGAATGTCGGAATACCCATTAATATTCTGGTCTGCAGCTGGCCGGCTGGTCTTTAAGGATTAAATATTGACAGCACTGTTAGAAAACAGTGTAAAACCTGAACAGACGTCTGAGCAGACGCCGCATTGATCTCGCATGATGCTGCTGATTCATGTGAAATGCTGAATCTATTCTCTGAAAGGTAAGATAAAATCGTCAAATCGTCTGCTTCAAAAGTTTGTATTGCGATTATAGGATAACTGCGCCAAACCGGACTACATTTTGGCGGACTCATATTTCCTTGGCGGTCAAAGCCGGAAGAAAGTCGAAAGAAAGCCGGTACTACTTTACAACACGCAGGATAGCTAGAAACGACAGATAGAATCTGTCATTAATAAAAGAATGCATAAGCAAACTATAAATTCAGGGCATGAATTTTGTACTGTAACAATTGTGTTACAGTTATAGATTTTTAAGAGTCGGACCTTTATTGTTGCCAAGAGTTTTGTCAAAATATCTGCAATGGCTTTTATCAGTTTCCCCATTTTAAGCTTATGGAAGTTCTAAGTTGCCATGGCAAACAAACTATAGGGATGGGGATCTGAACGGTAGGAGGATTTCTGGTTCATATCACTAAACGCGTCTTATCATAACGAACGACAATATATATGGTTTAGCGGTGGGAATCTTAACTCGTATGAACTAGAAAGGGTGTGGCATACCCCGCCCCCCCCCCGCCCCCCGGGTTTGTGTCACTGACTGTGCCTTACCATTTGGAACAAACATATATATGGGGTGGGGATCTGGATGAGCTATCAGGCCTTTCATGAAATGGAGGGGTCGGTACACATCCTACAGGTCATTGAATGCGCCTTATCAGAAGGGACAGGAATATTTATGTTATAGGGGTGTGGATCTGAAAGGTTTCTGATATATAAGTGGAGGGGTTAGGGCATACACTCGGTTGATATCCTTGAATGCGTCTTATCATAAGGAACAAGAATATATATTGTTTAGGGTCGGGGATCCGAATGGTTTCCGAGATATTAGGCATATCATGAAATAAAATCGGTGGGGCATGTGGCGGAAAGAAGATTACTCAAGGGGCATTTCATTTCTTGCATTTTTGGTTTCCATGGCAACCAATGAAAATTAGCAGTGGGCAAAAAATCGCATGGCTAATAGAAAATTACTCAAGGGACACTTCAAGTAACCATAGCAACCAAATTAAAGCGTCAATTTTCATAAAAAAAAACTCCACAAAATCTGTAAAGGCGAATACGGTGAATATTTTTATAAAGTCTCAGCCTCAAAGAGCAAATGGTTTCTGAGTTATATAATATTTGTCAGCAATCAATAATCAAAGTACTGAGGAAAGTTGATTTATGAGGAATAATTATTATATAACTAAGTTACTCGTAGATCAAGCAGTTATCTAGATATTTTGTTGAAACAAATATAGAGACTAACTTCCCATATCACAGGTCCTGGTGTATGAATGACATTTGACGCGTCACCAGTAACAATTCTGATTCTGGTTAAATAATTCGACAAAGAAAAAATGAATCATCGATTGTTTTGAGTTTAACGACAGGTCAACCCTAGTGGATCATTTTTGTCTTCTCCAACAGAAAGGTGGAAAGAGATAGAAGAGACAGTAGAGAAGATGATTTTTTTTTTTATTATTTAAGGTTTAACGTCCCCGTCGACACTGTAAAGGTCGTTTTGGAGACGTTGCTTCCAATTTGTGGGACTTTCACCTGACATTGAGATGAAATGACATCTCAAGCCCTGCCGCCCAATGAAACCAATAGGGTTTATAAGCATGGACGGACTCGCACCGCTTTTCCTGGGCAGGCTTAGATCCTCTAAGCCGTTTACCAGTACTCGTGTGCGGGTCGGTTTCAGCTCTGCGTTGTAGCATCATGCAGCCCATATATTTCTTCAAGCCCCGGTGGGCAGGGCCGTTGTAGAGAAGATGAAAGTGAGGGACAAAGGAAAATGAATGGAAGTGTAGGAACAGAAGAAATATCAACACTCCTTCACTTTATCATTACCTGCTGCAAGGACAGCAGGTGTTGCCCAATTGTTAGTCAATATCAGCTGGACTCCCCGGTGACACATGATGCACATCGCCATTGCCTCACTCAACTACCCCCACGAAGAAAATACGGAAGAAAGAAAGATAAACGTGCCTGGTCCAACCATAAATTTCTATATTTGCTCAGTACATATCTGCTAATAATCTTTCAGAGAAGTTCTCCTAACGGGAGACCCCCGCCCATAGGGGCTTGAAGAAATATATGGGCTGCATGATGCTTCCACGCAGAGATGAATCCGACCCGCATACTAGTACTGGTAAACCACTTAGAGGATCTAAGCCTGTCCAGGAACCGCGGTGCGAGGCGGAACGTCCAAGCTAATAAACCTTATTGGTTTCATTGGGCGACAGGGCTTGAGGTGTCATTTCATCTCAATGTCGGGTAAAAGTTCCACAAAATTGGGAGCAAGTCTCCAAAATAACCTTTACAGTGTTGATGGGGACGTTAAACCTCAAATCAATCAATCAATCTCCTAGCGGGCAAATGATGTCTTAGCAACGTCGCATCAACGTCGCATTGATACAACGATGCACATAGGTTGTGCAGCCGCTTGGAGCTATGTTCCTTTGGGCGTCGGGACATAAAAAGGAGAATAACTTGACAAAAATATCATTTTTTAAACCATTTGTTTTAGACATTATAACTCTGGTCAGACACCGCGTTTACCCAAGGCGAATTAAAATACGTTTATTCCCACCTGTACGGGGTCCTGAAAACATTAACCCATAAATAGTTTAGTTTAGTTTAGTTTAATCGTATTTTATTGCAAATAAACAAATGGGTCGGGCCACAAGTTCTCACAACATTAGTTACGACCCTCCCCGTATATGGTTGACACTAATACATTTACAACATATGAACATGGCTATTTTATAACAAAAAGGCACATACAGGCTTACTGCTTAAATCATAATATATATATATATATATATATATATATATATATATATATACATATATACATATATATATATGTATACATACATATACACACACATACACACATATACACATATATATACACATACACACATACACATACATATATATATCAGATAAATAAATCAGCAACTAAAATAAATGAATAAGTCACTAATTGTTCGTCGTCAAGAAACCCAGCCGTTGAGGCATATAATAGTGTTTCAATATAAATTCAATTAAATTAAGCATTTTGGTTAAATCTATCAGTGCTTTTGATATACGTCTGCACTGCTTGAAATAGTATTCCATTTTCTTGAGGTGATAATGCATCATCCCCAAAAAGAACCTTTTTTAAATTGAGAGGATGAAATGTCCGTGTCGATTGAAAGAATATAATTCTTTCTCTTGTAAAGTTGGAACAAGCAAAGAAGAAATGTTCAGCATCCTCGTTTACTTCCGAGCAATTGCAGTTCGGACTTAGAGCCAGGTGATTTATATACAGATCTTTTTTTAGGTTACTACAGTTATTTCTTATTCTGGCATGTAATACTGAATTGTACCTATCACCTTCCATGTAATAGGTAGGAACGTAAGTATTAGAAAAGTAAAAATTCTTAACTTGGTATTTAAAAGAATTAAGACTAGGTGCTCCTCGAAGGTTAATGTCAAGGGAGTTCCAAATCGAAATAGAAGATGGAATGCACGATCGCCGAGAAATTTCAGTTCGAGTGTGGGGAACCGTTATGTTATTATTATTTCTTAAAGGATACGGGGTTGCGTCTCTTACCAGAGGAGGAATTATGTCTAATATATATGATGGTACGTTTTCATGTACGACGTTATACATAAATGATAGCTTATGTTTGTGCCTCCTTTGCTTAAGAGGAATCCAGCCACATTCTTTATAAAGCTTATCTAGGGACACAGACCTAGTAAGACCCGTAACAATACGAGCTGCTTCATGTTGTAATTTTTCAAGAGACTGGCAGTCTTGGGCTGTACAACCATCCCAAACAATGCAAGAATATTCAAGGATGGGCAGTACATATGATAAATAAATTTGGTTCAAGGCAACCCTGTGAAATGTATATTTAAGTTTACGCATTATACCAACTACTTTTGCTGCGCTTGAGATAATGTTTTCACTATGAGTTTTCCATTGACCATTACAGCTTAATGTTAGACCTAAATGTTTGTGCTCCGGGACAAATTTTATTGGGGTTCCGTCGAAAATTATATCCGGAAACTGCTCGAAAGGTTTTAATGTAAAAAGAACTGCTTCTGTCTTCAGTGAATTAAAAGTAACCAGCCATTGTTTCGCCCATGCCGATAAAACACAAAGATCGTGATTTATTATTCCCTGAATGTCGTTCAGTGATGAAGCTGAATAAAATAATGAACTATCATCGGCAAAAAGTCTGGTTAAGCTTAATAAAGAATCTGCAATATCGTTTACATAAACTAAGAACAATAGGGGTCCCAGAACAGAACCCTGGGGTACCCCGGCATAAGTATTCCTAGCAGTGGAAGTAGAAGATTTAATTATTACTTTCTGAGATCTGTTAGAAAGGTAATCTCTAATCCAGTTAAGTAAATGTCCGTTTATGCCGTGCTGTTTCAATTTGAAAATTAGGCCTTCATGCCAAACCCTATCAAATGCCTTAGAGACATCACAGAATATCATGCATGAATATTGATTATTATCAAACGTTTGACAGATATGTTGATAAATGTCAACAAGTTGGTAAGTAGTAGAATGATTGGGAAGAAAACCAGATTGGTATTTATATAAAAGATTGTTGGCGTGTAAAAAGTTGTATATGTTTTTATGAACTATTCGTTCTTGTAATTTACCTATTCCGCTAAGTAGTGATACCGGTCTGAAGTTTGTAACCTTAGTTAAGTCCCCCTTTTTAGGTAAAGGCAAAACGTGAGAACCCTTCCATATATCTCCAAACACCCCCTCCCTAAACGACCTATTAAACAGTATTTCCAGTGGAACTGAGATCTCGTTTGATACAGCCTTCAACATTCTATTACTAATTAGATCCGGGCCAGTCGCTTTATTTGGATTTAGTAAATCGATTAAAGTTGAAATTTCTAGAGCTGAACATGTAATATCACTTAACGAATTTCTAGTTTTAGATTCAAAATTAGGCAACTGAACTTCATTATCATTTATTGTTGAAATTGACGAAAAATAGTCGTTCAAACATTCCGCTTTTTCTTCGTCTGTATAACAATATGATTTTTGACCGTTTTCTTTTTCTATAACAAGTGGGGGAATATTGTTTGAGGTTTTATTATTTTTAACAAAATGGCGAATAACTTGCCAAAATTTCCTTTTGTCATTGTTATGAAAATCACAGATGGAAACTTCCAAGGAATTATAAAAATTTTCTTTGGCATGCTTTACTAGATTATTAACTTTATTTCTAATACGTTTATACTTATTCCAGTCGATGCTGTTACCGGTCTGGATGGACTTTTTCTTTAGCCTGTCTCTAATTCGCATATTACGACGAATAATGGAGTCAAACCATGGTTTGTCTCCAGGCCTTATTGTAACGGTTTTGGAAGGTATACATATTTTAGCAAAATTTAAAAAAATATTGGTAAACTTTGCACATGCGTCGTTAAAAGATCCTTCCAAGAGAATACTCCAATCATAGTTACTTATAAGCTTTTTAAGCTTGGTATAATCTGCCCTTTTATACAGCCAAATTAATCGATTGAATGGTGTGTTACACTGATAATAAAATGGTAATCTTATATAAGTTGCTTTATGGTCGCTTATAGCTGCAGGAGTATCTATCGTGCCTGAATCTAAAAACTGTAAATCATCTGAAATAATTATAGGATCTAAAAGCGCAAGTTGTCTCGTTGCATTTGAAACTGTATTTTGAAGCGAATTAAGTATAATCAAATCTTTTAAATTCCGGTAGTTATCATTAAATAGGTCCTCGTTAAAGTCGCCTAAGATAATTAGATTTTTAGTGAAATCATATGCTTTTTCAATATTCAAATTTAAGTTTTCAAAGAATGTTGCATCGGCTGTTCTAGGACTGTAAAACAAGCCCAGGAGATAGTTAACGTTATTCGTTTTAATTTCCACCCATATAGATTCTGGGCAATAAATTTCTAAGTCTGTTCGCCTCGTGTGAATAAGTTCTGAATTAATGTAAATAAGGAGCCCTCCTCCATGGTTGGTTCTGTCTTTTCTATAGGGTGTATCGTACATATCCGATAGAACTAGTGTTTCGTTTAAAATTTGTTGATCCAGGTGAGACTCTGTAAAACATAAAATATCAAAGTCCAAGAAATGATCCTTGATGTACTCAATCTTATTCCTTATGCTACGTATGTTAATATGTAAAATAGATAGGTCTGCCTGACTAGGGTTTGGAGTGGCTGGTCCTGGGTTTTCTTCAATGTCCAGAGCTTGTAAAATTAACATTAAAATAATAAAGCAAAAGTGGTTATTACTTGTTGATTCATTAAGAGATCTCGTAATGGACAAGAGCAATGAAAGCATAGAGAGACATAACCATTTAACTTTTTGGTAGAAAAAACTTAATTTTATCTTTATGTAAAATTCACTGCGACTGCCTCGTATAATGAGACCACTGAACAGACCTATGGCGGCTCTCCATTGGACAACACTTATACCCATACTTCATATTATAAAGAAACAAAAGATTGACAGCCACCGCAGGTCTGGAAGGTAGCCCCTGTCAGCTGGATATATTGACGACTGCAATAGGTACAGGATATAAAAGATATACAATAAAAGAAAACAATACAATAATTGTAAACAAATATGCAGTTCAACCCATAAATGTCAATTGTTTCAATTCTGTGACATTTGGAAACAGTTAAGATAGATTAGAGGCCACAGAATGTTGCGTCCGATCGGTTTCTTTACTATTTGTTCAAGTACGGAACTTGATTTAAACAACACGTGTTTTGTAAATATTATTAGAGCTCTCGAAAGCAGGCAAATTGTAGGCCAGTAAAGGGTTGTTTAGTTGGTCAATGATAAGCTAACCCTTTTAACCCTCTAGACCGATGCAGACGCCGAGGTAGAAATACACGTAGCTAGAACGTCTCGCCAGAATCTACATGTACACTGTTTGTATTCCTGTCAGTGAACTAATCAGAAATCCTTTTCTATAAGAATATATTTAAAGCGAGAAGAGTCCTGTTTAGAAACTCAGGGATGAAAGAGTAAAACATAAATATCACCGAAAAGCGCGTAGGAAAATAGTTCCAGAAAATTGTGGGTTTTTTTTTTTTCAGAATTCGTCTTTCTGTGCCAATTTATATTCAATCCGTATAAAGTCTCGAAAACTGAAATATTTTGAAAGACGTTCCATGCGGGGCCGGCCTGCAAAATTAATTTTCAAAGAGTTCATTTGGACTATTTTATGCAGCGTACGAACAATGGAAGTGGAGCAACGCGGTCCAGTACCGGAAGTAGAAATGCAATGACAACGAAACTTGATTTAAAAAATCAACTTTCAAAAATGAACAGCAGGCATAAACTCATATGGCTGATGGAAGATAACTCAAGAAATACTTCTTAACTATATGAAGTGCTTTTGCAGTGTTTTGTTTGTTTGTTTGAATTGGTGTTTAACATCCCCGTCAACACTATTTAGGTCATTTTTGAGACGTTGCTTCTAAATTCGATGGACTTTTACCCGACATTGAGGTGAAATGACATCTCAAGCCCTGCCACCCAATGAATCCAGAAGGCTTATGTGCATTGGACGATCTGACTCACACACACACACACACACACACACACAAACTTTCAATCCCCTAACATGTCCCCGCCCATCGGGGCTTAAAGAAATAGATTGGGTTGCTTTGTGCTTCCACGCAGAGCTGAACCCGACCGCACATGAGTACTCGTAAACCGATTAGTGGGTCTAAGCCTGACCATACAAAGTGGTGCGAGTTGGACCGTCCATGCATATAAACCATATTGGTTTCATTGGGCGGCAGGGCTTGAGAAGTCATTTCATCTCAATGTCTGGTAAAAATCCCATATTATCGGAAGCAACGTCTCTAACATGGCCTAAATAGTGTTGTCTGGGACGTGAAACCTCAAATCAAACAAAATCAATCCCCTAGCCCAAGGATGCTACAAATAATATTTGGATTCAGTTTGCCCAGTGGCTTCAGTGGACATGTCGTTTGAAAGCATTGATGCAAGACGTCAGCGTCGACGTCGGACAGCTGTGTTTCCAATAAGCGCCCACCCCAACCCGGGGCCTTCAGCTCTGGGGAGCTAAAAAGATGCATATATGTGGAAGATGATAGGGGCGAATCAGTATCAGTATAGGTATCCGCCAAACTTACAGAAAAAAATGATCATAAGACTTTCCGTAAAGCATAGGTGTCAATGCGTATATTTTGAAAATCCTTATAGTATAGGTGCAAACGTCTTTTTTGAAATTTCAGAGTTTCCGTAACGCATAGATGCCTATATTTATTTTGAAATTACAGAAAAGAGTAAATGAGTTTCGTAAAGCTTAGATGCTTAAGTAGAAGTGAGGGCAATGATCATTAAGTGTATTTTGAAATTATAGAAAAGAGCATATAAGAGTGTCCGTAAGAGCAAAGAATTTCCGTATAACCGTATAACATAGGTGCAGATGTCTGTTTCCTAAATAACAAAAAAAGAGCATGAGAGTTTTCTTACATTATAGGTGCCAATGTCTTTTGAAGTACTAGAAAAGAGCAAGAGTGTTTTCATATATAATGGGTGCAAATGTCTATTTTGAAATTACGAAAAATGAGCACGAGACTTTCCGTACAGCATAGGTGCTTTACAGAAAAAAGCATGAGAGTTTACGTATAGCGTAGGTTTGAAATTGAGCAGGAGATTTTCCGTATAATATACTGTCCGTCGAGGAATAGCTGACAGTGACGTCACGACTTGTTTTTGTTCTGAACTAACGGTAAAATAACTCAAATAGTCAGCCACGTCACTGCCAGCTATTTGTTGGCGAACTATAGTTGTAAATTATGTGTTTGTGTGTTTTGTTGGTTGACTTGGGGTTTAACGTCCCCGTCAACACTGTATAGGTCATTTTGGAGACGCTGCTTCCAATTTTGTGGGACTTTTACCCAACATTGAGATGAAATGACATCTCAATCACTGCCGCCCAATGAAACCAATAGGGTTTATAAGCATGGACGGGCCGACTCGCACCGCTTTGCCTGGGCAGGCTTAGATCCTCTAAGCGGTTTACCAGTACTCATGTGATGTTAAACCTCAAATCAAACAAACAGAAAAGAGCATGAGAGTTTCCGTGTATGTCTATTTTTTTTTCGGAAATTATAGTTAAGGCTGTAAAACATAGCTGTAAATGTATTGTTTCGAAAATACGGAAGTTTCTTTACAGAGTAGGCGCAAATGGTTCATTTCGAATCATAAAGCCTGCATGTTGATAATATCAATTATTCAACATGTTTAGTACTGAGGGCATCGCGTCAATAAGTCCGTGTGATGAATACTGTTGTAAAACAAACTTTATATGTAGGAAAGTGGTGTTTACAAAGGAAAACATTTTTATCTCGCATTTTAGCTGATTTAAAATGTAGTAGCATAAATAAAAAAAATCCTACCCTTCATTTTCCATTATAACAGTTTAAATTTTCTATGAAAACTCCTATAACCACACTCATGATATCACCGAAAATGTCATCGACTGACTCACAAGTTTGTGTTTTTCTGCCAGTAAAGTTTGGCTTTATTATCGATACAACTGATCATGTATCGGGCTGTAACAAACAAAAACTGAACTGTTAATTGCGACCTCTTTCACAAAAATACTGCAATAATTCTTTATACATTCGCCGCACGAGAATAGTAAATTACAGCTGTACGTATTTTCACTATCAATGGGGGAAATCATAATAGAAATCAAATTGGTACAAAAAGAATTCAGAAATCCGACACTTTAGTCCCTCTCAGTACAAAAAGAATGATATTAAATATTTAAAATTCATTCTATCTAAATAACCTTGCTTTTTTAATCAATTTAAACGAAAAAAAAATACTTTAATTGCGTCAGAAGTTGTTTCTCTTTCAGATTTTAGGGTGAAGGACAAGACTTATGTTAATATAAGTTATCTTGAACAGAAATTTGGTTAATTGGCTCAAAGGTCTTTCTAATTACACGTACTTGAAGTACACGTATTAGATTTCACAAAAGGCTTGAGTCTACGCCCGACACACATTAATTTGTATAGTCAATGGAATGGGAAGTAAACTGACAAAATTAATAATGTGTATGTTGCAATAATGTGCCCATTGATACACCTGTGGACACAAAAGCGTTCAAACTTTGATGAGCTTCATTTCATTCTGACTTGAAACAACATTCAATATATCCTAACACAGAAATAAATTCAAAACACCAGGTGGTGTACATTTCATTGCTGACTCCTGCTCTGTCCAATCAAAATACATCTCAAATGTCAATCAGATATTGTTTTCCGAAATGAGACCAATCAATGGCTTGATCTAGTTTTAGAATTACCGATCTTCACAAGCCTACACATTACGAAAACATGCCTATACAAATACATTGTCACCTTTATCGGCGAAAAAAAAAATGAAAATTTTAAGATGAAAAATTGTGATAATTATCTTATTTCTGCTCAAAATATAGATTCTGGGTACTCGTTAGAACCGCCTCATCGAGGCGGTTCTTACGAGTACCCACAATAAATATTTTAGAGCAGAAATAAGAAAAATAAGGTTTACCCCTATAAACCCCAGTTTCACTATAAAAATGTGGGGTCAAAGGGGGGTCAGAATTATATAGGCGTGTTTTCGTGATAATTTACGGTTTCTTTCATTTTCACATTTAGCAGGTTAACCTTATGAAAATAATAGCCATCCCAGCTAACAAAAAGAAAATAAAAAAGAGTTGTCCCCCTGCTGCATTATTAGGGCAAGTTCAACGTAAACCACGAATACAATGCAATCTTAGAGCACTGTGATAAACTTAAGGTAGCGTTCCGGTAATTAGCGGGTTAATAATAATAATAATAATAATAATCGACTTTATTTCTAAAACTAAGACTGACTGGGTCGGTATCTCTGCTGGTAGATGATTCGTTCGTCCCCGAGGGTATCATCAGCTCAGTATCAGTTCCTTAGTGCTGAGGTTGATACTGCGGTGTTGACGTCAGTACTCAAGTACTGATTTAAATAGCTATTTATACCTTTAATTTTCGCAGTATAAAATTCTAATTTTACTAAAACTAAGACTGACTTGTCAGGTGAGACATGTATCTTAGCGGTTTTGGTTGTCACTTCTTGTTATATTTTCAAATTTTGCAAGTCTCGCTATTTTGGACATCTCCTTCCTAACGCCCGGGACTTCCGTGGAGTCTGGGCCATGTTTGCTGATGTTGGCTCGGTGGGGGACGCCTATACGTCCTAGGGTAGGCGTCTCTTTCCTGATGCCTCCAGTTGACCTGACTCATGAGCTACGTCGGTCGGTGTATGCTCGGAGGGGATGTGATGTGTTTGAAGGGTCTTGCCGGGTCTTGTCCATCATCCGTTTCAGTTTCAGAACTTTGGGGTTGAGACAAACTGATAAAGATTAAATATCAGAAAGGCCTCTGTGTCACTAAATTTGGTATAGTTACGCCTTAATTGCAACCAGTGGGTCGGTATCTCTGCTGGTGGATGATTCGTTCGTCCCCGAATCAGCTCAGTATCAGTTCCTTAGTGCTGAGGTTGATAGTGGGGTGTTGACGTCTGTACTCAAGTACTGATTTAAATAGCTATATTATATCTAATTTTTCTAAAACTAAGACTGACTTGTCAGGTGAGACATGTATCTTAGCGGATTGATTGCCACTTCTTGTTATATTTTTAAATTTTGCAAATCTCGCTACTTTGGACATCTCCTTCCTGATGCCCAGGACTTCCGTGGAGTGTGGGCCATGTTATGTTTGCTGATGTTGGCTCGGTGAGGGACGCCTTTAAGTCCTAGGGTAGGCGTCTCTTGCCTGATGCCTCAAGTTGACCTGTCTCATGAGCTACGTCGGTCGGTGTGTGCTCGGAGGGGGATGTGCTGTATTTGCCGGGTCTTGTCCATCATCCGTCTCGGTTTCATAACTTTGAGGTTGAGACACACTGATTAAATATCAGAAAGGCCTCTGTGTCACTAAATTTGGTATAGTTACGCCTTAATTATAGAGGGTAATACATATAGTAAACTAGTACTGATCTTCCATGTGGCCCTCTTTTTTTCCTTCCTCTTCCTGCTGAGCAATGTGGATAAAAATAGAAGTGAAGGCAATCGTTGGGAATCGATACAATTAACCCACAGCTCCCATCAGAGAAGCCAAAGGGTAAGAAACACAAACATGCAAAAACACAAAATGACTTTATCATGACTCAGTGTGGAGCTAGAAAGCCTCCATGCGGATCAATTTGTTATTGTTATTTTGTTTGATTCTGTACTGGACCTGCGGGCGAGGGTTGAAATTTCATAAAATAGAAGTGAAGGCAATGATCAGGAATCGATAAAATTAACCCACATCCACCATCAGAGACACCAAAGGTAATGAAGCACAAACACGAAACAACTAGACCCTAATGGAAACATTAATAGCTGAAAGCCAAAAGGACAGTTACTTTCCCACAAAATAGCCAATTGGCTATCCAAAACAAAATTATATAAGCGATACACACACTCAAAGACAAACCATAATAAAAATAAACTTCTGAGTTGAAGACCCCCAGTAGTTTTACTACTGACCGTCCCATTGCAGTTTGTTATTTTGGCTTTGTGCCGTTGCTTCATGTTTCGTCTGTATTTTGTGTGTGCATCCGTGTCACTTTCTAGAGGTGACTTAAGACGGCTGCGCTCTTAGATTGTGGCCTTTCCTGGGTGACCTTTATTTACTAGATGAAATAACTAGACCCTAAGTGAAACATCAATAGCGGAAAGCCAAAAAGACAATTACTTTGCCACAAAATGACCAAAACAAAACGTATAAGCAATAAAGTCAAACCATACAAAACTTAAACCGCGACAGTAAAGTCTCTTGCTCAAGGAAACAACATTTGGCGCTAGCGGGGGTCGAAACGGCTACCTCTGGATATCAAATCCGATGCTTTACCACTGCGCGACTGTTACAAATAACTATGATGATCAGTCAACAGGAAATCATTCAACAAGTCGTGACAGTTTAAGTAAGTATTTGTTTGTTTGTTTGTTTGTTTGTATTGGAGTTTAACGGCCCAGTCAACACTGTTTTAGGTCATTTTTGAGCCGGTCAGTTTACCTATCCACACCTTTCCTGGGCAGGCTTATACATAAGCGGTTAACCGGGACAATGCACATTCTTTCGCCAGAAACTGACAACTGCCCTTCTTGAATCGGCGGAAGGGAGAGACTGATCGTAGAAAGAGTTCATGATCAATCTCCTCGAAAGAATGTTGCCGACCCCGGCAGATATCGAACCAGTGTCTTCCTGATCACCAGTCAGACGCGCTTTTTTAAGTAAGTAAGTAAATAGGTTAAGTAAGTGAAGTGACGTGTTGTAATTTTAAGTCTCACAAACAGCTAAGGTCATACGGTTTAAAGGCTCATCCGAAAGGCTGGAGAAGCCCGGGATCGATCCTGCGACCCCTGGTATGTAAGTAAGTAAGTAAAGACTTTATTTTAAGAGTGTGACTCAATCGAATATGTAACAACGCTTAGTGTCCATACGACGCTCTGTGTCCATATGAACACTAAGCGTTGCGAATGCAACGCATAGTGTCCATGTTGGACACTTAGCGTTGCGTCGCCTAGTGTCCATGTTGGACACTAAGCGTCGTGTGGACACTAAGCGTTGTTACATGGCGAACCAGTCTTTCCGGCCTCGGTGGCTCAGTCGGATGCGCGTCTGACTGGTGATCAGAAGGACGCGGGTTGGATACCTATAGGGGTCGGCAATATTCTTTCGTGGAGATTGATCATGAAATCTTTTCTACGGTCATTCTCTCTTCCGCTGATTCAAGAAGGGAAGTTGTCAGTTTCTGGCGAAAGAATGTGCACTTTACCGTTTAAGCTTGCCCAGGAAAAGTGTCTATAGGTAAAGTGACCGGCTCAAAAATGACCTAAAATTGTGTTGACTGGGCCGTTAAACTCCAGTACAAACAAACAAACAAGGCAACGAATGTTACAGAAACACTTTCACAAAACACACTGCAACTTATATAAAACTGTAACACTCACACACGGCACTCAGATGAACAATATGTGATCTGGGAAAAAGTCAAAGCCGTATATTTTGGAACTATCGCAGCCTGTGATCTGAAAATTGGTAGATGCAGTGAGCTAAATGATAGGAAGAAATTACATGAGTATTAATTGTCAACGTTATTCCTTGACCTTGCTCCAAGGTCATTCAGATATGAAAACTAAAACTTATTTTCCTCAGAAACCACTGGCCCATTGGTAACCAAATTTCATAGGAAAGCTTTATGAACAAGAAAATGAAAATTGATTAATATGAATATAGTCGCATGACGAATATGGGCGCCAAGCCCATATATGGTAAAAACCCTTCAGAAATCCTCTTCTCCGGAACCAATGGGCGCATTATCATGAAACTTGGTATGTAGCAGTGGGGACTCAGGCCCATCATAGTTTGTTCAAAGATGACATCTGGATGGCCTTGACATATCTTACGCCAAGATCAAATTTGGCCACATAGACTTTTGGAATATATGGACGGAAGTAAGGGCGAGGATTGTGGCCACGTAAAATCGATTTAAGAACCCAGTGGAATTCGTTTCCGCTGAACGTTCCAAGGCGATTATTCTGTCGCGGTTTATTTTTTGTTATGGTTTGTCTTTGGGTGTTTGTGTCCCTTATATTATTTTATTTTGGATAGCCTATTGGCCATTTTGTGGATAAGTAACTGTCCTTTTGGCTGGCTTTCCACTATTGGTGTTTCCATTAGGGTCTGTTGTTTCATGTTTGTGTTTCTTTCCCTTTGATGTCTCTGATGGGAGCTGTGGGTTAATTGTATCAATTCCTGATCATTTTTGTATGGAAAAAAGTCAAATCCGTATATTTTTTCGGAAACTATTGCAGCCTGTGATCTGAAAATCGGTAGATACAGAGAGCTAAATGATTGGGTGAAACTACGTGAGTATTCAAGGTCAAGTTTATTCCTTGGCCATGGCCCAGGGTCGTTCAGATATGAAAATTAAATCTTATTTTCCACAGAAACCACTGGGTTATTTGTAATCAAATTTCACGTGAAAGCTTCTAGGAACAAGAAAATAAAAATAATCAATAAGAGTCTTTTCACATGAATAATGTTGCAGTCATGCCCATATAAGGTAAAAAACCTTCAGAAATCTTCTTCTGCGGAACCAATGGGCGGATTATCATGAAACTTGTAGCATAGGAGACTACAGTCAGTCATATTTTGTTGAAACGATGACCCCAGGATGGCCTTGGTCTATTTTAAGCCAAGGTCAAATTTGGTCACACAGGCTTTTGTATAGAAAAAGTCAAAACCGTGTAGTTTTCACAACTATTGTAGCCTGTGATCTGAAAATTGGTAGATGCAGTTAGCTAAATTAGTAAATTAAAACTACATGAGTATATAAGGTCAGTGTCATTCCTTGACCTTGCCCTAAGGCCATTCATATATACAAAATTAAAACTTATTTTCCATAGGAACCACTAAGATATATGCAACCAAAGTTCATATGAAAGCTTTTAGAAACAAGGAAATGAAAATTTATTAATATGAGTTTGGTCACATGACCAATATGGCAATATAAGGTAAAAACATTTCAGAAATCTTCTTTTCTGGATTCAATGGGCCGATTTTCATGAAACTAAATGTGTAGTATTTGGGACTCCAGCCAATCATAGTTTATACAAATGTCTCCATGCAGGTAAATCAAAGGTATAAACATGCTAATCGCGGGTAAAAATATCCTGCAAAACGAGATTTTATTCTAAATATGTTTATGCCCAGATCACGATTTCCTTTATTCTTCCGTTAATTTGGTAAATATTATTCTGCATAGAATACCTACAAGAGGGGAAGATTGTTTGTTTTGTCCAAAAGACATAATAACGATTTGACAGATTTTTTCATTATCGCTACGCTTTTTCCCCAATGTTAAATAATTCATGCATAATACTGTGTTTTGGTTTGTATTGGAGTTTAACGGCCCAGTCAACACTATTTTAGGTCATTTTTGAGCCGGTCAGTTTACCTATTAACACTTTTCCTGGGCAGGCGTATACGTAAGCGGTTAACCAGTACGGTGCACATTCTTTCGCCAGAAACTGACAACTGCCCTTCTTGAATCAGCGGAAGGGACAGAATGACCGTAGAGAAGATTTCATGATCAATCCCCACGAAAGAATGTTGCCGACCCCGGCAGGTATCGAACCCGCGTTATCCTGATCACCAGTCAGACTCGCATCCGACTGAGCTACCGAGGCCGGTATAATACTGTGTACATGGTGAACTCTACATGTTGGTAGGGGTCTTATCGGCATTAGTATAATGTTATAATGTCAGTTTTTGGAAAAATCACGTCTCGTCGTTGCTAGTACACACACTAAAATATATTTTGGTGTAATAACGGTATGTTTCTAACGAAGGACAATGGAGAAACAGACGTTCAAAAATGGACCAGTTTGAAAGGTACAAACTGTTTTTGTTTTTTTTCTTCCAACAACAAAAATACATTTTAAGGCACATGTTTTATATTTATTCATTTAATTTGGAACATTATGGGTTGTTTTTCTAGAAATATGTCAACATGCTAAGCACCCATTAATTTTAGCCCACGTGCCGGGAGGACATTTTCATAGTCCTTTTCAACAACTGCCCACACACATGAGCCAGCCCGTGGGAAAAGGGCACCCATGGGAGCCCGCGCATACGCGCAGCCCCGTAAGAATCTCCATCTTACACCGAAGCAGTCCTACGCAGGAGGCCACTCTCGCATGTGCGATGCATGTACAGTAAAATTCCGCTATTAAGACCACCGAGAATTAAGCCTAAATCTGCTTTTAAAAGATTATTAAGAAGGTGTCAATTATTCTTTCTTTGTGTTTTCTACACCAAGTGTCTCCGAACTAGAAACCACCTTTGGGACTGTTCAAAAGTGGTCAAAAGACCACTTTTGAACAGTCCCAAAGGTGGTCTTAATATAAGAATTTTACTGTACTTCCAATCATCTTGTATGTGTTGTATCGTTTTTGATACAAAATGTAGCGCAAGGTGCTTGGTAAAATTCTATAGGTTCAGTCCCTTTCATTGGAAACAGTGTAGATCCATCTGATCAGGATCTACACTGTTTGACATTAAGTTTATGGTTTAACAGCTGAGTATGGCGTATACATATTGCTAAATATTAAACGTGTAGACGTAATAGATGTGCCGACACTTTTCACACTTCATTCATTAAATTGTTTTCCTGCTCATATATTAGTGGTAGACCAAAGGTAACATATTTGTAGTAGACCCGAATGCATATCGGGATATTGCTCAATTTTAGGTGAGTTTTCTCCTTTCGTTCTATTCTTATGCTCCCCGAAATGAGAGGATAAAGTTGCCGCTTTGTCCGTCCGTCCATTTGTCCGTCCGTGCCAACGAATTGATGCTTATGTGACTCTACTTCTCTAGGTTTAGGTGACTCCAGTCACATACAGTTTATTCCGTCAAAGTTTCAGTCACACAACACCAGTTTCGTTGGAAAAAATCTGTTTGAGTGACTTGTCACATAAAAAGTCACATAACACCCCAGTTAGACCATCCATCTCGTGAACAAGTCCGTGAAATGAACACCCCTTAAACCCCCCTTTATATAGAGTAAACTGGGGTTTACGGGGGTATACATTATTTTTCTTATTTTCTCTCGAAGACATAGGTTGTGGGTACTCGTTAGAACCGCCTCAATGAGGCGGTTCTAACGAGCACCCACAACCTATATTTGATGGAAACATAACAAAAATATCACAGTTTATCATCAGAAAAGTAGCCATTTTGGAGACGTGAAAAAATGCACTATGTCGCACGGGTGAGTTATCGAATGAAAAAGACACATAACACCCGTTTTCGTTTGAACGCCCGCCCGTTCCTCACACTTTTGTCCTGTCAAAATGTCGGCAGGTACTTCATACTCCGTGTCCTGAAATCTCACTTGGGCAACTGTGCATGTGAATCAGTGCTTTAAAAATTGACCCTTGCAAATGTTTCTATCTAAATTTATAGGCCTAAGATTTCAGGGCACGGAGTATGAAGTACATAGTACAAGGGCTTTCATATAAACACCCTAATAGGGATGAGATTCGGGACACGCTACACAGAATGAAATTCAGGCTAACAGAGGTTCCGGAGTGTCCTGGAGTCCCTGATTTCACTGTTTATTGAATTCTATACATTTTACTTACATTACTGATCTTCACATCACCCCTATAAGTAAAATAAGCAATTTTACAGTATTCTATTTAGACTACTCAGTTTACCTACCAATCACTACAGCAGTATAAGTAAACTAAGTAGATGTAAAAAGAAGTCTATGCCCCTCGATAAAAAAAACATGCGAAATAAATTTAAGTACAATAAGCTAATTAATTGATAAAAAGAACGATTGTACATAGTTTTAAGAAAAATATCTAAAATTTGCTGACCAGAACACTGAAGCATGATAATTTAATACGGAAATGAGCTAAGTAGGATGAGTAACATATGTAGGCGTATAGCTAACCAAGGATGGTACTTGTATCAACCTCACTCTTAAGATAAGCTAAGTAACGTAAGTAATGTAAGTTGACTAATCAAACCACCGAAAAATCAATCTTGATATAACAGGATAAGTACAAGAATAAGCGTAAGTAACCTAAGTAACCTAAGTAACCTTGCATGTCTCTTATGACAAAAGCTACTACCATACCAACAATGCTAAGAGTAAGCTAAGTAAGATAAGTAACCTAAGTTGATGTGATGTGTTTCATCCATGACTATGAGCAGTGTACGTAGGATAAGTAAGGTAAGTAACATAAGTATTGTAAGTAACTGATATGCCAGTAACATCAGCGACACCAGAGTAAGGTAAGTAAGCTAAGTGAAGTAAGTAAGTATTGTGGTTTCGTTCTCAGCGCATGAGTAAGCTGAGTAGGGTAAGTGAACTAAGTAACCTAAGTAACATAAGTAAATGTCCTACCAGCTACAACAGCCATACCAGAGAAAGTTAAGTAAGCTAAGTTAACTAAGTAGGCGTCCTGGTCACTTCGAAAAAGGATGCGCAGGGTAAGTAGGATATGTAAAGTAAGTAACCTAAGTAGACTTATAAGTAACATAAGTAATGTAAGTAACCTGTAAAGTAAGTAACCTAAGTAGACTTATAAGTAACATAAGTAATGTAAGTAACCTGTCCACCAGCTTCACCTACCATACCAGAGTAAGTTAAGTAAGCTAAGTAAACTAAGTAGGCATGATGGTCACTCCGAACAGGGTTTAGAACGGTAAGTAGGATAAGTAAACTAAGTAACCTAAGTTGAATTCTAAGTAACATAAGTAAGGTAAGTAACTACTCCACCAGCTACGCTACCCATACCAGAGTAAGTTAAGTAAGCTAAGTAAGCTAAGTAAACTAAGTAAGCGGCGAAGTCTGTCCCAACGATGATGAGCAGGGTAAGTAGGATAAGTAAACTAAGTAGCCTGAGTAGAATTCTAAGTAGCATAAGTAAGGTAAGTTACTGCTCTACCAGCAAAGCAACCATTACCAAAGTAAGATGAGTAAGCTAAGTAAACACAGTTGGCGGCCTTGTCACTCCGAATTTTGATGACTATGGCAAGGAGGATAAGTAAACTAAGTAACCTAAGTAGAATTCTAAGTAAGGTAAGTAACTGTCCTACTAGTTATACCACCCTTACCGCAGTAGGTTAAGTAAACGAAGTAAGCGGCGAAGTCTGTCCGATAGCGGGCGAGTAGGGTAAGTAGGATAAGTAAACTAAGTAACCTAAGTAGAATTGTATGTCAGGTAAGAAACTACTCCATTAGCCACTCTACCCATACCAGATCAAGTTAAGTAAGTTAAGTAAACTAAGTAAGCGGCGAAGTCTGTACTGAAGAGGATGAGTAGGGTAAGTAGGATAAGTAAAATAGGTAACCTGTGTAGAATTATAAGTAACATAAGTAAGGTAAGTTACTGCTCTACCTGCAACGCTACCAATACCAAAGTAAGTTGAGTAACCTAAGTAAACTAAGTTGACGACCTTGTCATCCCGAACAATGATGAGCGGGATAAGTACAGTCAAACCTCGATAATTCGAAGTGAAAGGGACCGCAGGAATTCCTTCGAATTATCGAGAGTTCGAATTATCGAAATCGGCAATTTTCGGATATGTTCGGATTTTTTTATTCAATGCAATTCAAATGACTATAATTCGAACTTCATTTCGGCGCTATGATAAAGAAACGGTAATAACTGCCAAAGCATTAAAGAAAATGAGGTACGTGAAGGTTAATCTCATCGTCTTTTATGCTTGACAGGGCTACGAAAGCAGGAAATAATAATAAAACTTGAACTTACATTTTTATTTACAGCCATCAACAATAACAAAAATGAAGGTTGAATACAAATTACTAAACCATTTTACTGACGAAATATTTAACCCCGCAAAAAGAACAACAGAACTGACAAACACTGACAGCTAGCGAAGATTTGTATCAGTCTGTAATAAACTGGCTGATACAAATCGAAAAGGCCTAACTTCAGGTTTCTAGTCAATTTTGTTTCGCTTTTTGTCCCTATATTCACTCTCAAAAAAGTTCATAAGTGTTCAGGAAATTCGTCTACTTTCAGTTTTATCAGAATTGTAATTTTCGCTGTAACCACTGGTCCGTTGAAACACCCAAAACCACCCCAAAAATTAAGCTCAATAATGTACCGTAATTAAAACACATAAAAAACATCAAATAAAATATTCATTGCGGACGAAATCAATTAAAGACACCAATTACTCAATAAAGTATCATCACTTGTAGTGTGGCCGTTAATCCGGTGTTAATTACCTGTATCTACTAATTCTTGAAGTCAGTCGGGTGTGAAGTGTAACAATCGAACTCGCCGCAAAATTGCGAAGTGTGACCTTGATTAGCCAAGTAACATTTCGAATTAAACAGGGGATTTTAATAAGAATTTCTTTGATTGGGACCGACGAAACTGTTCGAAAAATCGAATTTTTCGAAAAATCGAAATTCGAAAAATCGGTAATACTTTTGCAATAACTTATAGAGAAAAATGTCGGGACCGCCAGTCGTCTTCGAAAAATCGGTAGTTTCGAAAAATCGGCGTTCGAATCACCGAGATTCTACTGTAAATTAAGTAACCTAAGTAGAATTCTAAGTAACGTTAGAAAGGTAAGGAACTATCCTACTACCTATACCACCTTTACCACAGTAAGTTAAGTAAACTAAGTATGCTGCTAAGTCTGTCCCATAGAGGATAAGTAGGGTAAGTAGGTTAAGTAAACTAACCTAAGTAGAATTCTAAGTAACAAAAGTAAGGTAAGTAACTACTCCATTAGCCACTCTACCCATTCCAGAGTAAGTTAAGTGAGTTAAGTAAACTAAGTAAGCGGCGAAGTCTGTACTGGAGAGGATGAGTAGGGTAAGTAGGATAAGTAAACAAGGTAACCTGAGTAGAATTCTAAGTAACATAAGTAAGGTAAGTTACTGCTCTACCAGCAACGCTACCAATACCAAAGTAAGTTGAGTAAACCAAGTTGGCGACCTTGTCATCCCAAACAATGATGACTATGGCCAGTAGGATAAGTAAACTAAGTAACCTAAGTAGAATTGTAAGTAACTGTCCTACTAGCTATACCACCCTTACCACAGTAAGTTAAGTAAGCTAAGTAAACTAAGTAAGCGGCAAAGTCTGTCCCAACGAGGATGAGTATGGTAAGTTGGATAAGTAAACTAAGTAACCTAAGTAGAATTCTAAGTAGGGTAAGTAACTACTCCACTAGCCACTCTACACATACCAGAGTAAGTTAAGTAAGCTAAGTAAACTAAATAAACAGCGAAGTCTGTACCGAATAGGATGAGTAGTGTAAGTACGATAAGTTAACTAAGTAACCTGAGTAGAATTCTAAGTAACATAAGTAAGGTAAGTTACTGCTCCACCAGCAACGCTACAAATACCAAAGTAAGTCAGGTAAGCTAATTCTACTAACTTGGCGGTCTCGGAAAAATGATGAGTAGGGTAAGTAGGATAAGTAAACTAAGTAACCTAAGTAGTATCTAAGTATCATAAATAAGGTAAGTAACTACTCCACCAGCTACGCTACTCATACCAGGGTAAGTTAATTAAGGCGTAACTATACCTAATTTAGTGACACAGAGGCCTTTCTGATATTTAATCTTCATCAGTGTGTCTCAACCCCAAAGTTTTGAAACCGAAACGGATGATGGACAAGACCCGGCAAACCCAGCACATCCCCCTCCGAGCACACACCGACCGACGTAGCCTATGAGACAGGTCAGCTGGAGGCATCAGGCAAGAGAGCCTACCCGCGGACTTATAGGGTCCCCCACCGAGCCAACATCAGCAAACATGACCCACACTCCACGGAAGTCCCGGGCATCAGGAAGGAGATGTCCAAAGTAGCGAGACTTGCAAAAGGACGGGTCTGCCTAAGGGTTTTTTTTGGCCTCCTAACGATTTTGTTTATTTCTGGCATATTGTTAGCATACATATGCCTAATTGTTTGGAACATATGTGGTTTTGGTATTTAAGCAGTTTTATCTGAGTTACAGGCTCTTTAAAGTGGGTGGGGTAACTCCACACAGTTTTGACATGTATTTTGTGTCTCATTTAAAGGTAGAAAAATAGTACCATACATGACATGTTATTATATAAAATTACAGGGGAAGGTCTAACTCTATGTTTTGTCACAAGTTTATTCACCAAAATTCACTTTTTGGGTGAAAAATATGGTTTAAGGAACCTTGGGTCATTTTTGAGAATTTTTAACAGTAAAGTTCTTTTTTTTTTTTTTTTTTTCTTATATCTTCGGTATACATTAACCTATAGTGGTGAAACTCCTACCATGCAAGCATATTGATGAGGCAATATAACTCAAATGATCATTTGAGATGTTGACCTATATTTCACGGTTGAATGAACATTCTTATTTCAGGTTTATAGGTTAGATTATTGTTTCCATCAGTTCAAGAGTTTAGATATTTCTGGCATTTGGATAAACAGGCGATGGGTTTAAACATATTTAAATCAAACGAAAAAAAACAATAGAAATGTGTCCAAAGTACACAGATGCCCCCGCATGTTTGACTTTGCCAATATAGCTGCATGACCCCTGGGAGACACACTAGCATCAGATATATATGTTCAGGATGGGTATCTCAATATTTTCTAAGATATTTGGATTTTGATGATATGAAATGGGCAGGGCAGGGGGCTGGGGCATTATTGTGTGTGTCATTGAATGCATCTGACCATAAACAACATCAAATAAAAGAGGTTGGAATCTGAACAGTTTCTGAGATACATATTTTTTTTACATTTTCTTTGGTCCAATGAAATAGCCCCACCCCAGACAGAATCAGTGACCATAAACATGCTAAACAGTTATGAGCTGGAGAAATGCAGACACAAATGTGCACCTAAACGTGAACCTGGTTATGAACGTAATAATGTGTGACATAGTACGCACATACGAACATCACATCGAAAAAATATATATGCCTCACTCACTCCTTCCTTTGGCATGCAGAGATATAAGAAAGGTCTGCTTGAATATCTTTAATAATCCCACTTCAAGAGCACATCTAAAAAGAACGTGGTACACCTACGTGAAGACACAGGCATATACATTTGAAAATGGTTGTTCACAACTGTATTCTGACATGCTTTGCGCATATTGAACAAATTAATCTACAGAAGAATAGCTTTCATCGTCACCTGAACTTGAGCTGTTGCCTCTTTTTGAACAGCATCTGTTACACTGTTCATATACTGTGACTTCAACGATTTTTTGCTGACTTTGGCTGATGGCCTTAAAACCGAGGTTCTTTAACTCAGAAGCGATATAGACACAGCAATCCAATACCTCGTCACCATTTTTTTCATTTGCACTGCCACCTTATTATGTGACAGAAGTTTCAGGGATGTTGCGTTGGTATCAAGAGCCACATGCCTCATTTTCTTGCTAAGTTGCAAAAGCAATTATCTACACAGGAGGCAAACGAAACTCGATTAGTCACCAAGGTAAGGTGGGTGGTTGAGTCTGCCAATGGCCGAATCAAAAAATGGAAGGCACTTTCAAATGTTGGTGACTACGTCAGAATCGTATGTTCTTTGTTAAATGCATTTAGGGCTGGTCTTGTTAAGAATTCTGAATCTGATGAAGTTCTTGCAAAACGTATGCTACAACTTGCCAAGTTACCAAACAAACTTAAAGACAAGGTAGAGAAAAAGGGTTGGGACAGTCGTGCAAAGGCTCCATGGAAAGCTATTGATGATGCCAACCTCGAAGACTTCCCACAATTAACGGAAGCAGAGCTGAGAGACATGACCATCGGCATATAACAATTAAAACAGGCCAATTCGTATACAGACGAACACACTACTGAAGCCGGTCAGTATGAGTAATGATTCAAAAGGAGGAGGATGGAATTTTGAAAGCCCAAATAAAATCAAGGCACACTTCGTCTGGACCATACTATCTATGGATTGAGTATGGTCCTGGTCTCGAACCCATAAAAGGACGGTACTGCAAGTGCAAGAATGGTGCCAGGGTAGTTGGCTGCTGTGCCGATATCGCTTCCGTGTTGTGGTATCTAGGTTTTTACCGCCATCAGCCGAGGTCAACGCGAGAACAGTCATTCAAGTCACAGTATATGAACAGTCTTACAGATGTTGCACAAAAAGACTGGGACAGCTCAAGTTCAGGTGACGATGAAAGCGATTCTTCAATAGATTAACTTGATTCAATAATTATATATGTTGATTTTGTAGATTCCAACCTAATTTATTTGCTGTTGTTTATGGTTAGACACATTCAATGACATATATCTTGAGACCCACACAATCATGCCCCAGCCCCCTGCCCTGCCAAGTTAATATCATCAACATCCAAAATATTGAGATACCCACCCAAGAACATATATATCTGATGCTAATACATATTCAATGACACATACATGTACAATGTGTCCCCAGGGGTCATGCAGGCATATTAGCTAAGCCAAAAACTCCGGGGGGAGGGCGGCATCTGGGTACTTTTTACACATTTCTATTGTTTTTTTTTTGTTTGATTTAAATATGTTTAAACCCATCGCCTGTTTATCCAAATGGCAGAATTATCTAAACTCTTGAACTGATGGAAACAAAAATCTAACCCATTAACATGAAATAAGAATGTTCATTCAACCGTGAAATATAGGTCAACATCTCAAATGATCATTTAAGTTATATTACCTAATCAGTATGCTTGCATGGTAGGAGTTTCACCACTATAGGTGCACTAGGACCTGACCCTCAATCTCAATGTCCACAAGGTGCCCAGTCGCCCCCGCCCATAGGGGCTTGTAGAAATATATGGACTGCATGATGCTTCCTCACAGAGCTGAATCCGGCCCGCATACTAGTACTGGTAAACCGTTTAGAGGATCTAAGCCTTCCAGGAACCGCGGTGCGACGCGGACCGTCCAGGCTAATAAATCCTATTGGTTTCACTGGGCGGCAGGGCTTGAGATGTCATTTCATCTCAATGTCGGGTAAAAGTCCTACAAAATTGGAAGCAGCGTCTCCAAAAGGACCTTTACAATGTTGACGGGGACGTTAAACCTAAAATCAAACAACCCACAAGGTGCCTAGATAGTAACATACAAGTCAGCTCTGTATTGTCAAAAGGATGGATACCCTCACCCCACTTGTCACCATGAACCATTGTTAGTTAGTTAGACTGAGTCCCCGTTCATCTCCGTCTGGTGCACTAGTATCTGACCCTCAATGTCCACAAGGTGCCCAGATAGTGACATACAAGTCAGCTCTGTATTGTCAAAGGGAACTTTTGAAAGTCTTCTTCCTCAAAAAAGAAAACCATTTTGAAGGAATGTTTCATGGGTGAAAAAAATATATATAACCCTTAAAATGACTTAAGTTCCTAAATAGCTAGATTGATTTTGACATAATTTCACAGAAATGATCCTTGGGTCACTGTCAGCTAAAATTGCTCAAACCCTGCACTTCATCTTATATTACCCATCATAAGGGTCAGGTGAGTGATCCAGGGCCATCATGGCCCTCTTGTTTACCCCAGTATCAAATTGTGTGCTATCGATAGTGATTTATAAACCTGTCATCAATATTTACTGAGTTACTTCCCTTCTTAAATTTTGCAATAAAAAGCATGTCCGGAGAATATATCAAGTGGTATTGAAACTTTATACACTGATGGTGGTGGGGGGGGGGGGGGGGGGGGGGGGGGGCTATAAGCGGAATTTAAAAGTGTGTAGGGGCGGTGTATAGGACCACTGTGTTTTACTTTTTCATTAACATAACCCTCCCATTTCTGTGCATCTTCGGGGAGCATCCTTCGGTTTCAACGATTGTTACAGTGTTGTTGTTGTTGTTTTGTTTGTTCTCAGGGTCGACGTTGTGCCTAATTGCAGTACAGAAGCTATGGATAAAAATATTCTAAATTCTAAAGATAAAATTTTTAAGTATTTTAGTAGAAAATTTCTCTGTAAGTGCGTGTGTGCGTGCGTCGTTCGTTCTTATCAATGGTCGCTGAAAGGAAAGTCAAACGTTTCATTTACTATAAATTTCGATATACTCGTACATGTATTCAAAAATTGTTTAGTTGATTTATTTATTGATTTCTTTGTATAGAATGTTTTGTATTTCCCCGAACTGACTTCCTTAACTTATTCTATGTTATGGCCTGGAGTTCGAAAGGTAGAGTGCTTGTTTATTTAATTACTTATTGACTTTCAAACTGCTATTTTTCATAGCAAATAACAAAATACGAGGGCTGTTCGAGAAGTTCGTAAAATGTTTTCATATTTTTTTTTCTTCAAATATCAAGATATTCTGCTCATTTTATTTTTTTTAAACTAACAGATAAATATTATTAGGTAAGCTTTCCGAGGCTAAATATAGAATATCGTCTACTATATAATTACAAAATACACGCATGTAGTCGAGGTTGGCTCACGCCAAAAATTATGCAAAAATCATAAAATGTGCAGTTGCATTTGGCTTTGCCAGCATCATTTGGAAAATCATAAAAATGCCCCGAAAACTCTGTATTCCTAATTGACGTCCGGCCAAAGTCATTATCGAAAACATTAACGTCAGAGCTTCAAAAAAGTGTCGGAAAAGATGACTCCAGCAGGTTACGTTGAGCTCCGCAGTGTCATCAATTTTTGCATAGGCCATGCATAGACGTTGGAATTGATTAGAAGTTCTGGAACAATGAATTCCTGTTGTGTGCCCATCTTCTACAAGTGACACAGGCGATTCAGGGACGGGAGAAAATCAATTGCGGACGATCAAAGAGAAGGCCAGGCGGCCTCATTAGCTCAGTCGGGTGCGCGTCTGACTGGTGATCAGGAGGACGCGGGTTCGATACCTGCCGGGGTCGGCAACATTCTTTCGTGGAGATTGATCATGAAATCTTTTCTACGGTCATTCTCTCCCTTCCGCTGATTCAAGAAGGACAGTTGTCAGTTTCTGGCGAAAGAATGTGCAGTGTACTGGTTAACAGCTTACGTATAAGCCTGTCCAGGAAAAGTGTGGATAGGTAACCTGACCGGCTCAAAAATGACCTAAATGTATTGACTGGGCCGCTAAACCCCAATACAAAAAAGAAGGCCGGCCCGGCGTTATGAAAATGACTGTCAAGGAACACGTGAAGGATATGATTCATAGTAATCAGCATTTGACAGTGAGGTCTATTGCACTGGAACTTGGTGTGACACATCACGATGTACGAACTAAAGAGTTTGGGATTATGCTTAGGAGGCGCTATACGCGAATGTTCCCAGCAGGCACACGTCGCAAGGGCAACGTCAAATCAACGACGTTGCACCGACGTAAATGTAACGTTGCATAAAAGTCATGAAGTTGTACGGACGTTGATGTGTCGTCACAATTACGTAATATGCCTGCTGGGTTATATTATACCGCGTCGCAAAGTTCTATTATGAACATGTAATCGAATAAGGAGTAAGGAAATGTTGATTTATTTCCTTAGTCCGTATTGTCAGGTTATAATTCCTGGATTTAGAAACCTATACCATTATGCTTAGAAGTTAATATGATGATAAATGCGCTATATACGCAAATATTCTATTACATCGCGTGGCAAAGTTCAATGAACATGAAAATCGAATAAATAATAAGGAAATGAAAATTTATTTCCTTATTCATTATTCGCAATTGATACTTCCTGGATTTCCAGACCTATACCATTATACTTCCCAGTAGGCACGCAACGTTGAACTGACGTTGAAACAACGTTGAAAACGTTGTTTCAACGTTAGTTCAACGTTGAGTCAACGTTTTGTGCCTGCAGGGTTAGAAGTAAAAATGATGATGAATGCGCTATATACAAATGATCTATTACATCGCATCGCAAAGTTCTATGTATGAACCTGAAAATCGAATAAGGAATAAGCAAAAAAGGAATAAGAAAAAGGGATAAGGAACTAACTTAAAACTCGTTAGCTACCAGAGCTAAAGGTAGAAAAAGATTTCACATGACAATTCATCCTGGACTTTTGGTCCGGGTTCTTTTAAAAATCACAGGAAGATAGAAAAACTGACTCAGCTCTAATGAACAAAAAGGCCTCCAGAGCTAAAAATATAAAATACAGAAATGCGAACATAGGACACGGATGCCCCCGCGTGAAAATATGTTGATGTTAGTATTTGACCTTCGAATGCTAAGCATGACCTTGACCTTACAGGTACTCTGGTCTTGCGTGAAACAAATTGTCTCATGATGGTTATTATTTTGCCAAGTAATTTCCCAATCCATCCATTAACAACGAAGATATTGAGCGGACACAAGAAAACAAACACTTTTCTTTACCTTCGACCTCCAGTATGACCTTGACCTTGGACGTAACAGCATGCGTCTAACGGATGACATATCGACTCATGATGGTTAACATTCTGCCAAGTAATTTCCAAATCCATTCAGAATAACCGGACACAAGAAAAAAGACATTTTCTTTACATTTGACCTTTAAGTATGATTTTGAACTTGATAAGCCCCCGCCCATAGGGGCTTGAAGAAATATATGGGCTGCATGATGCTTCCACGCAGAGCTGAATCCGGGCCGCACACTAGTACTGGTAAACCGCTTAGAGGATCTAAGCCTGTCCAGGAACTGCGGTGCGAGGCGGACCGTCCATGCTAATAAACCCTATTGGTTTCATTGGGCGACAGGGCTTGAGATGTCATTTCATCTCAATGTCGGGTAAAAGTCCCACAAAATTGGAAGCAACGTCTCCAAAATGACCTTTACAGTGTTGACGGGGACGTTAAACCTCAAATCAAACAAACAAACAAAGACTTTGAACTTGGAGGTGCCAAACTGGGTCTTGGGCACGACACGTCGTCTGATGATGGTTAACATTTCTGGCAAGTAATTTTAAAATTCCTCCAGAAATAAGAAAGTTATTGACTGATATTAAAATTCAGACCCTTTTTTAACTTTTGACCTCTAAGTATGACCTTGACCTTGGCGGTACGGACATGGGGTTTGTGTGAGACAAATTGTCTCATGATGGCTATCATTTCTGCCAAGTAATTTGAAAATCCATCTCGAAATAAAAAAGTTATTGACCGTGTTTAAGTTTTGGACACTTTTTACCTTTGACCTTGGAGGTACAGATCTGGGTTTTCATCGCCTCATGATGGTTTACATTCCAGCCAAGTAATTTCAATATCAATCCAGAAATAAGAAAGTTGTTGGTCGTGTTTAAGTTCCGGGCCCTTTTTTTAAACCTTGACCTTGGAGGTACGGACCTGATGTTTTCGCGCGACACATCAGCTCGTGATGGTTAACATTTCTGCAAAGTAATTTCAAAATCCATCTAGAAATAAGAAAGTTATTGACTGCGTTTAAGTTTCGGACGGACAGACGAACGGACAGACGAACGGACAGGGGCAACGCTATATGTCTTTCCATCATTCTTCGAATGGGGGATGGGGGCATAAAATTCTTTGGTCTGATTCTATTTAAACTTCAGTTCCGAAGCTCCGCTCCAATTAACAAGATGGCCACAAGTCAAGTTGAGTCAAGTCGATTCAAGTTTTGTTTGTTTGTTTGTTTGTTTTGCAGTTTAACGGCCCAGTCAACACTATTTTAGGCCATTTTTGTGCCGGTCAGTTTACCTATCCACACTTTTCCTGGGCAAGCTTATACGTAAGCGGTTAACCAGTACAGTGCTAGTTCTTTCGCTAAAAACTGACAACTGCCCTTCTTGGATCAGCGAAAGGGAGATAATGACCGTAGAAAAAAGATTTCATGATCAGTCTCCACGAAGAATTTTGCCGACCCCGGCAGGTATCGAACCCGTGTCCTCCTGATCACCACTCAGACGCGCATCCGTAGTCAAGTAAAAATTATTAATATTTTGAGTCGGTACAGCACATAACATAGTTAACACAAGATCCTGGGAGCTTACATGATAAAATAACAGTAAGATTATCACAAACAAATATGTACATATATGTTAAGAACAAATGAGATTAAAGGATAGAGGGCATATGGCGGAAATAATGTCCAGACAGCATGTCCCTTGTCTAGCAGATGTTTAAGACTGTGAATTTAGAGATGTCTCTAACTAGCAGAGGATATGATAAAATTTAAATGTAATATGTCTGCTGACTTTTCATGAGATGCCATTGGGCGAAAGTTATCGAAACGGTTGGGAGGGAGTGGGTGAGTATTTGGCACTCCGAAAAGGCGAGCAGCCACTTCATAAATAAATTTTATCACACTATATTATATAGTCTCCATACCATCCTTATTAGCCTTATATCGAAAATTTCGAAAAAATATGGATGTAACAAGAAATCCTAAAAAACTATACAGAAAATCCTAAAAAAAAAACTATACAAAAGCTAAATATAGACAAAAAATTAAAACGGTAACTCCTCCTATACCTTTGGTCTTCTTCACAGGAAGGCTACTTAGATGACCTTCTACAAAAGAGTTCAAACTTAAAAAGTAATGACAGCTTCTTCTTCTCCTTAATTCTTAAGCCAATTTTATTCAAACTTTATCAAAATGTTGCATAGGCGACTTTCTGCCGGCTAACTAACTTAGTTAGCTGGTAGAAAGTCGCCTATTCAACTGAATAGTTCTGCTTCATGGAATTGGCTGTCAGTGCTAAATACAGAAATGCCTTAAGTCAGTTGTCTACACGACTTCCACAAGCTTTGTCACATGCTGAATTTGGGTGAGCCATATTGCTATACATTTTTCTTGCACACCAGTTAAGGAAATCCATAGTTTTAGCTTGGGATAGAAATTCTGTTCTAATTCTGGTGTTCGTACCCAAAATCGAATATTCTCGCGTGTTTAATAAATGCACTGGTTGAATACGGCCTCTTATGCGTCGTCGTTAAGGTTGACGTCACCGCACGTTACATGTCCCCCGTCTATCATCGACACCGGAAATAGAATCCCGGTGAATCGATACAAAGCGAAAGTAGGCATGGAGCACGGTGAGTGTAGCCTTTATTCCTGATCTATTTTCTGCAAGTGCAGGGTAAATTGATTTCCTTGAAATAACAGAGGGATTTCGGCAACATTTTATGCGTTTTTCGAAGCTGTATGTTTCGATTTAAAGTCAAGAACACAAGTTTATCGATGCTTGGTACTGAGTGAAGACCAGCATTTTCGAAAATTGGTTTCAGATTTTATAATTTCTTGATTTATTTCCGCTTAAACTTCCTTTTACCTGTTTCCGTCAATAATGGGTAGCAAATGAAAACTTTCTCTGGTCATGGTTTTATCATGCACTAAGCGTATAAAATTTATTAAAAACTAAAAATCCATGTGTACGGCGTTTAGTTGTTTTCAACAGATATCTGTAGGGAATATAGTCAAAAAAGTGTACGGCGAATAGGAATGGCTACTCCTTTATTCAGAATCAGAAATGTTACTGGTGTCACGTCAAATGACATTCATACACCAGGACCTGTGATGGGAAGTTAGTCCCTAGCTCTCATTAAAGAGGTAAACTTAGATACACAATCCTCAGCATCTTCAGCTGCTGAAATAATCGAATTGGGAAGGGCATTCCAATCTCTAATAGTTCGGGGGAAGTATGATTCTTTATAAATGTCAGTTTTTGCAGTGAGGGTCTGAAACTCCAATGAATTATTATTTCTACAGTGCCTAGCTTCGGGAACAAAGTCATCTGTCGGAATGCTGGCAGCACCTCTTAGACCTTTGTATAGAAGTATGAGCCTACTGTTTTCTCTTTTTCTTGAGAACCTCCGATCTTAATTTTCCTAGTAGTCCAGCCATGCTACTAGTTTCAAAGCAGTAATTGCTTGTTACAAATCTAGCAGCTCTATTCTGAACGTTTTCAGTTGCTTCATTAAGGACCACTCCGCTGGGGTCCAAGATACAACTGCCATATTCCAAGATTGGGCGAACAAGAACTTTATAAGCTACCCCTTTTACATCATGAGTCAATTGATGAAGATTTCGCCTCAGGAAACCAAGCGTTCTATTTGCCTTAGTACATGTTGCTATTATGTGTATTCAAATATGGAATCCACGTTTTCGAGGACTGTTCCCTCTGAGGTGTAAGAAGCCTCAATTTTATTTATTCTCTTCCTAGTTAAAAACATAATATTGAATTTAACGGGCTGAAATCTCATGCCCCAATTTCGGGCCTGATCTGTATATATCATTCTGAAGTTTCAGTGAATCATCTGGACCTCTAATTTCCTGGTAGCTAACACAATCGTTTGCGAATAGTCTTATTGCTAAATCGGTGTCAGTGGAAACATCATTGATGTACAGGGAGAATAACAGTGGACCAAGAACAGTCCCTTGTGGGACTCCAGACAAAACTGGTGCCCACTCTGAAGATTCACCATTTACAACAACGCGCTTTTCTGTAGCAAAGAAAGGAATCTATCCATATGAGAGTATTCCCCCAATGCGATAACCAAATAACTTAGATTTAAGTAGTTCATGTGGTGTGGTGTCAAACGCTTTCTCGAAGTCCAGAATAAATGTGTCTACCTGTCCCCCTTTGTCCAAGATTTTGCCCAATCATTAATGGTTGTTCTCAACTGAGTTTCACAGCTATATCTTTTCCTTAATGCATGTTATCTTTCTGACAAAAGTTTATGTTCATCCAAGTGGGCCATGATGTTTGAGCAGACTATATGTTCAAGCAATTTACACACAGAACACAAGTCAGAGACATAGGGTGATAATTACGATTAAGAGCCCTATCTCCTTTTTTAAAGAGTGGGCAAATGTTCGCTAAGTGCCATTCTTTGGGGATTTCACCTGTATAAAGAGACTGTTAAAACAGGTGAACAAAAACTGGATCTAACTCTTTTGCTAGCTCCTTCAGGAATCTAGGATGTAGCTCATCAGGTCCTAAAGCTTTAGTGGGGTTTAAGCCTTAAAGTAACTTGATCACTCCTGCCGATGACACAACAATAGTATCCATAAAGGGGACCGATCTTCTTGTCAATGGAACCTCCGTGAACTCAGTTTTATTAAACGCATCATTGAAAATTGACCAATTAGTTCCCCTGCCCTTTCAGAGTCTGATTCAGCAACCCCGCTTCCTCCTCTTTTATTAAAGGGTGGGATACCTTGTCTGTCTTGCTTCTGACTATTGATATATCTGTAGAAAATAGAGGTGGAGGCAATGATCAGAAATCGATACAATCAACCCACAGCTCCCATCAGAGACAACAATGGGAAAGAACCACAAACATGAAACAACATACCCCAACGGAAACACCAACAGCGGAAAGCCAAAAGGACAGCCCCCCACCCTCCCCCACCCAACACTACGGCCAACAGGCCATCCACAATAAAATAATATAAGCGACACAAACATACAAAGACAAACCATAACAAAAGTAAACCGCGACAGAAGAACCTCCTGGATTTGCATTTACATCAACTACTGAGTTATTCACAAACAAATATATATATATATATCGTCTCAAGTTTTCAAATTTTGTCCGGAGTTTACCACTTCCCGTCTTTTTTGCCTGTGCATGAATCTTATTTCTTCTGCGAAAGAGAAAGAGCATTTATTTTATTCTTTATTGCTAAACGCCAATAATGGACAACTTCATTTTCCCCCACTTTTAAGGGTATATATGCTTGCCCCGACCAACGGATCATGGAGAAATCTTTCTATCTATCTATCTATCTATCTATCTATCTATCTATCTATCTATCTATCTATCTATCTACTGCGATTGGCCGTCCTCGTGTGCTCAGATGGATGTGCGTCTGACTGGTGAGCAGGAGGACGTGGATTCGATACGTGCCGGGGTCGTCAACACTCTGTCGTGGAGATTGATCGTGAAATCTTTTCTACGGTCATTCTCTCTCTCATTGTCACCCTTCGGCTGATTCAAGAACAGTAACCGCTTACATATAAGCCTTCACAGTAAAAGTGATGACAGGTAAACTGTTCGGAAAAATGACCTAGATAGTGTTGACTGGCCCGTTGAACTGCCCTAAAAACAACTACTGCGATCGGACACATTTGACCATTACTCTCAGGTGTACATTACACATACTCCAGAGTTGCAGGATGAAAGCCGACACAGTAATTATGCACCTTTTGCCAGGTCATCCCCAATGAGGAACTCATCTGGCACCTCTGTTTGCACCTTTGATTTGGCTTGCAACCTTCCGAGATTGAAAAGCTTCCCACCAAAACGATACCTAATCGGTATACCATTGTCACCCTCCTGGAACACATCTTTGTGCATGGAAGCGAACATCATGCTGAACAGTGTTGGGGCTACCACACAACCTTGCTGGACTCCATTTGTCACAGGAATTGGATCTGAGTGATTACATTACATGATTAGTTTAAACAATAGTTTATTAGTGATCGTATTTAGTTACCTTATAAACTATTGTTTGAACTCATCATGTAATTACGAAAAGATCTCTAACTTGCATAGGGGAGGATTCTCCCTGCACGGAGGTAGAGGGCTCCAGTTAACGTCTCGATCCGATAGACGGTGCATTTTGGGGCATTTATCCCGGCAAATGATACCAGTGTAGCATGTTTGGACACCGTAACTTTATTACCGCTGCAACTAATCGAACCGCAGAACCTAGAGAAAGTAGTGCGAGTGGGACTGGCCATGCATCTTTATTATGTTGTATTCAAAGGGCGAAAAGATTTTAGATGTCATTTCATCTCAAAATGTTGACATTTTAAGTCTCGTTGTGTAATCACTCGTAAGTCATGGCCGAAAATTCCCGAAAGGATTTTAAGTGCATATCCGCCATCTACCCGTTACGAATCTTCCACGTGTGTATATTTGAACAGGCGTGATTTCTTAATGCGCTATTCTTTTTAACCCACAATAACGCCTATACCTTTGGTCTTCTTCACAGGAAGGCACGGAAAATATGGTCTTAAAACTATAAATTGGCATTAGTTCCTAACTAACATTACTATATTGTGATGGGTTCTTGCTATGACGAGAGAATGGGTGAAAATTGTTGAAGTGTGTTTATAAAATTCTGATGACACTGGGTAAAGATGTTGTGACAGGCAGGGAAATCTATTGATGTAGCCCCAGTTCTTGCCGGCCATTGTTTACATTTCGAAGCAGCATGTTCGACAAAATATAACACCCGACTTTGACAGGACATACATGTAGAGCAGTGCAGTCCTCGTGGATGTGAGAGAAGCATCCGAAGGCCTGTTGGTATACTTTTAAAATGTTATCAGCTATAAACATGGAACTATTCGCCGTACACATTCGTTTACGCCAATTTGCAACAAGCCGTACACCACACTACTATTCGCCGTACAACAGGTAATTTACGTTTAGGAATACATTTGTGTTGAAAGTACAATTTGAGGCGAGTTTCTTTTGCAAATTATTTTTTCCATCATTGTTCTTTCTGATTAAGTGAAAAAACTTCAGTAGAAAGGCATAAACATTAAATAAAACAACAACGAACTTGCCAAATCCATTTTGTTTACGGTACCAGCTGTCGAATATTCGGTCTGTAATTGCACAATATATTTTTATAAGAAAGCACTTCTCATGGCAGCAGCAAATTATGTCCACTACTGGTATTTGATAACAGTAATCTTAACCTAAAGCTTACAAGCAGTAAAATAATCCATTTTCAACAGGCACTCCTTCACCTGCAGCTAATACTTTCGATTCACCGGGATTCTATTTCCGGTGTCGATGATAGACGATGATGTCGTCACTAAACATCACTGCAATGTCATCACAATATGGCGGACGTCGGCAAACCGAAGTGACAGCAGTATTAAAAAACAACCCTGAGAAATGGAAAGTATGCAAGAAAAAGAATCCTACATGGGTGTGAGGGGTGGATAGAAAAATCCGTCCCTCGGGATCACTGTCCGGCATCACTTGGCAAACCTCGTGATGTTGGACAGTGATCCTCGGGACTGATTTTTCCATCCACCCCTCACACCTATGTAAGATTCTTATAGTCTTGCACACCAGATAAGGATCTCAATAGTTTTAGCTTGAGATAAAATTCCTGTTCTAACCCTGGTGTTCATATCCAAAATCGATTATTCTCGCACGTTTGATAAATGCACTGGTTGAATAAGACCGTCGTTAAGGTTGACGTCACAGCACGTTACGTGACGTCACTAAACATCAGTGTAGTGTCGTCACAATACAACCGAAGTATGCAAGAAAAAGAATGCTACATGGGATTGAGGGGTGGATAGAAAAATCCGTCCCTCGGGATCACTGTCCGGCATCACTTGGCAAGCCTCGTGATGCCGGGCAGTGACCCTCGGGACGGATTTTTTTTCATCCACCCCTCACACCCATCTAAGATTCTTATAGCCTATCACCCGTTCGACAGCATCCCTGACAAATTACACAAGGAACTATCTCCCATTCTGTATCTTGTTTTCCAAAGGTCCTTGGATAATGGAAAGCTGCCTAACATTTGGAAAGACGCAAGCATAGGCCCTATCCCCCATATTTAAGAAAGGGACAAAGCTCTTTGACTCCAACATCGATTCCGAGATGGGAGACCATGCGAGAAGTAGCTCATTATGCAAGTTTACGAAACTTTGGACAAACAGGCTGATTTGATTTTATAAACTTTCCCAAACGAAGTGGGGAGACTTATTGGTTTTGCTGCGTTTCTTCTTCTTCTTCTTCTTCTTCTTCTTCTTCTTCTTCTTCTTCTTATTATTATTATTATTATTATTAATAGTATCATTATTATTATTAATATTATTATTATTATTATTATTATTATTATTTACGAGTTCTCAGTAACCACTGGACGTATTGTTCTGAATTTTGTGGATATGATAGATACGGACATGAAGTTGTGAAAGAGGGTTTTAACATTCAAACGGCAGACCCAAAAGGTCCACTGGCGGGACATGCAAAAATCGACCCAAATTTTGTCCAGACGAGTTCTCAGTTCTCAGATTTTTCTGAAATTTGGGTGACAGGATAGATACCAGTAAGAAGTTTTGCAAGACGGTATCAAAGAATCCCCGGGGTGCGCCGTGGCCTTGCTCCACCCCGTCCACTTCATAAAAGGCCTAATATCTCAGAAACCGTTCAGGTCCTCATCCTTCACCATATATATACTTTTTTCCTTATGATAGTTAAGACGCATTCAGTCACACCAACATGTGGCTCGCCTGTATGCGCCGGAGCCATGTCCCAACTCTCCCATTCATAACAGACCTAATATCTCAGAAACCGCTCAGAGTCCCACCCCATAACCATATATATCTTGGTCCTTATAATAAGACGCATTCAGTCGAGGTTTTCAAAGCGTCCCCATTGGTGTGCAGGGGCCTTGGCCCACCACTCCACTTCATAAAAGGCTTAATATCTCGGAAGTCGTGTAGGTCAACACACATAAACCATATATATTCTTAGTCCTTGTGATAAGACGCATTCAATGACACCGACCTTGCTCCACCATCCACTTCATAAAAGGCCTAATTCAGTTCCCCACTCCAAAATAGAAGTAAAGGCAATGATCAGGATACAATTAACCCATATCTCCCACCAGAGACACCAAAGGGAAAGAAACATAAACATGAAATTACTAGACCCTAATGGAAACATCAATAGCGGAAAGCCAGAGGGACAATAACTTTCCCACGAAATGGCAAATTGGCTATCCAAAACAAAGAATATAAGCGATAAACACACTCAAAGACAAACCATAACAAAAATAAACCGCGACAGGAGAACCGCCTTGGAACGGTCAGTGGGGGGAGGGGGAGGGCGGCTTAAATCGATTTTACGCGGCCGCAATCCTCGCCTTTACATCCGTCGCGATTTAGACAAATAATTTATTCAGTCCGCATGATGGCCTCCTAACGCATCAGTGCAACATCTCCGAGAACACAAAAATCAAACAACCATAGATGAAACAACGGTGAGAGCTCAACAGCAAGAAACCACTGAAGAAATGCTGGAGCAAAAGAAAACCAACAGTTAGACTCCGATCGGCCCGACCAGAGACAGAGCATCAGGTACCAACCAACGTTACATAAAATTAAATTATATTCTAAATCTCAGTAAGCCTTTACGCTGGAACCGCCATGGAATCTGAGGCCCTCCAGTGTGCATTTAAAGAGGGAAGCAAAGTTGTCAACCGTGATTGGGTTAACTATCATGCTTGCAGTCTGTCGTGTAACATTCATGTTGTAGCCAATCTTTTTATATCGAAGAATGATTTTACGAAATTGGGTGCTGAAGTCATTGCAAGTATATATTTTTTCTGAATTTATATTTCAAGTCACCATAAAATTCGGGCTTGGCGAGCTAATAACATCTTATTGAAGGGCGTTCCATTGAACAATTGCCAGTGGAAAGAAAGAAAACTTTCACTTGCCCAGAAAAATGTATAGAATAGTTTGGGAATCTTGTTATTCCCAAGCCATTCTGGAGATACTGTGGACAATATATTGTATGACCTCCAACATGGTTTCAGAGAGAGGAGGTCTTGTGAAACCCAGCTCATCCAGTTAGTTGATGAGCTTGCACGAAACACCTCACAAGGTCGCCAAACTGACCTTATTTTATTAGACTTTAGTAAGGCCTTCGACAGAGTAAATCACTTAAAGCTGCTTCACAAACTTCACCAACATGGTGTGAGAGGCAATACTCTGTCCTGGATCAAAGCATTTCTGATTGGGCGTTCTCAAACAGTAGTACTGGAGGGCGAATACTCATCAGAAATACCTGTAAATTCTGGAGTCCCACAAGGTTCTTTGCTTGGCCCCTTACTATTCCTCCTTTACATAAACGACCTACCTGAGAATATACACTCACGGGTCCGACTTTTTGCTGATGACACAGCTACTTACATCACAGTCAATAACCAGGACGACTCTGACACACTCCAAAATGACCTTGACACCTTACAAACATGGGAAACCCTGTGGGATATGGATTTTAATCCAGGTAAGTGTCAAGTCTTACACATAACAAAATCTTGGCATCCAGCTCAGCACATCTACATGCTACATGGACAGGCACTAGAAGCAGTTGATCACGCCAAATATCTAGGCGTAGACATCAGCAAAGACCTGAGCTGGAATACTCACATTAACAGGATCACAACAACCGCAAACAGGACACTAGGTTTCTTGAAAAGAAACATCAAAACTAAATACACAGGTATTCGCGAAGCAGCATATCAGACTTTAGTTCGTCCTCAAGTCGAATATGCATCCCTGTGTGGAGCCCATACACACAGACCTACATAAATAAAATTGAAATGGTCCAAAGACGGGCCATACGATGGGTTAATAGCAATTACTCCCCTTATGCTAGTGTTACAAGCATGCAAAACTCACTTGGCTGGCGTTCACTTGAGGACAGGCAAGCCGACGCCCGCCTGACACTATTTTACAAAATAGTAAATAGTCTAGTTGCTGTTCCCCTCCCCCCATATATTAGCCATCCCATCAGATTGACCAGGCATATGCACCCCCTTCACTATGTCCAGATACCGACTACAGCCAGCTACTATAAATACTCTTTTTCCCCCTTGCCATTGTACAATGGAATCAACTTCCCCATCATCTTCCTGTCTACCAAGACCTAGAGTCATTCAGGTCAGGGGTAAGGACAGTGTCACACTATATGCCCTAATCCACAACACTTGTTTTTATCTGATTTTATTCTCTTCTGTAACATAGAATTTTCCTCCATACTGTCTCACTTTTACTTCTTTCACTTTGTCTTGCACGACAGCTCTGCTTACACACCTGCACGATAGTCCTCTTAACGGGGTATAGATAGATAGATAGGATAGATAGATAGATAGATAGATAGATAGATAGATAGATAGATAGATAGATAGATAGATAGATAGATAGATAGATAGATAGATAGATAGATAGATAGATAGATAGATAGACCCGGGGGAAGTGATCCAGACTTGGATTTGTCAGGCCTAGTCGTTCGTTCGTTCGTTATTCTGTATAAACTTCCAATTCTGGAACACCAGTAACCAGGGCTCCTGTACCTGTACCTTCTTGAGCTCACAACTTTTTTTAAAAGTTCATTTTATGTACGTATTTATGTAACAGGTGAAAAAAATGCTAATCACCTTTACCCGGCCGGGGATCGAACCCGGTCCGCCGGAGTGACAGGCCAACACTCTACCGCGTCGCTATAAAAGCCGGCTTGTACCGCAAGGCAGTACAAGTGTATCTTATACATATCACTACTACATATTCCCCCTCCTATTTAAGATTCGTCCTCGAAACTCTCAAACTTTCCAACGAAACTCGCCGGTACACGGATGTGCTCCGAGTCTCTGTGGGTCATTTACGTTGGGCGCCAAATGTAACAGGTGAAAAAATGCTAATCACCTTTACCCGGCCGGGGATCGAACCCGGGCCGCCGGAGTGACAGGCCAACACTCTACCGCGTCGCTATAAAAGCCGGCTTGTACCGCAAGGCAGTACAAGTGTATCTTATACCTATCACTACTACATTTACATTAAAAATTAGCCTTTAAGATTCACGGTCCGTACAGAATAAGGGCTTATCCGTTTATGAATCGCTGTACAATTATATCTATATATATCCTGGAATGGGCACTGTAGGTGGATCTATGATGAGTTAGGCTGAAGCTCCGGCTAACTTATTCGTCCTTGCTACATGGAGTCTGTAGCACAGTTCTGTAGTTAATTTGACTATCGTTGGATATTCTGTGGTATCACTTATTACCGAAAAACTGGAGCAGCCAAGCATTAATTTTACGAGATTCTCATTATTATTGTTAAATAACTCTCGCCATCTCATGGCACCGATACAGTTAATGACCTTAGACTTTATTTCTGTATACAGTACTAGTGGTTTTCTCTGCTGGATCAATGTTGGACATTCTAGTAGCATATGAGCTAAATCTTCTTCGTTGAGACCACAGCATTTACATATAGCACTAATAGTATTTTTACTGAATTTGTGGCATTTAGTTTGTTGTAGATAGGTTCCTGTCATCAATCTACGTTTAGTAATTCCTTTCTTAATGTCGAAGCCCCATAATTCTGATGAGCCCCAGATTGGGTGATTGCGACCGATTTTCAATAATTCAGTGTCCAGAAATTTCAATGTAGACTTCTCTTTCGCTTCACATTTAAAAATTTCAGTCCAATATTCACTTATTGCTTGTTTCACTGTATTTTTCCAGGATTCTTTAGTGGGCGGGTTTTGTTTCAGGTCATTCAGAGAAGGTAACTCATACAGCTCCAGGGTGTCTTTCACTCTACTGTAGTAACTTAATGAATTGTCAAGATTAATTACAAATTGGCGTTCAGTCAAATCTCGTATGGTTTCGTTTGACGTAACCGGGATGTTATATAACAAACTCAGTTGTCTCTTATGTAGGTCTGCTTGTATTGGAAGAGCTCCTAGGAGTAGGTGCGCTGCACAGTTTGCTGTTCTTGTAGATAAGGATTGAAACCGTTTCAGATTGTCAATGTGGAACCTTGTTAACATGTTCAACTGTGTTTGGGTGATTGGTAAGACTTCAAGGCCGAATAGTAGTCTTGGTATGACATAGCATTGGTTGATTTTATATGACACACAGGGATTTAAACCGTTCGACACGTGGACCCCTGTAGTTATTAATGCATATAGTGTTCGACGAGCCAATTTTAGACGTTCCTCGATGTTGATAATATTTTCATTCGTTTCTGCCCGGAGGAGTCCGAGATGATTAGTGCTTGATGTCAGCGGGGTGTCCTTCTCATCCAGTTTTAATGAGAATGATTTTTTTAGAATGTCTTAGACTTATTCAGTAGAACGGCATTTGATTTATCAGGTTGTATAGTCACACGACCCTGTTTTGCGTTTCTTTTTACTAGATTAGCAATCACTTGAAGCTAATTTTCACACTGAGATAGTAGGGCTAGATCGTCTGCGCAGGTCGGGCAACCACAGTAGACTTGGCCTATGAAAAGTCCCAGTCTTTGTTCTTTCAGTTCGACGAGACACAGATTAATGTATGTTTTATATAAGAATGGTGATAGGATTCCTCCTTGTCTGACCCTTGATGGACACCTAACTGCTTACTAAGTTCTCGCATCCATTTTACCTTAGATGTGAGGTAGGAGTACAGATCCTTTATAACAGTCCACAAGGTTGGGTTGATTCCGGCTTTGTAGAGCTTTTCTGGCAGTATGGTATGGTTTACAACATCGAAGTAGAAGGAAAACAAAGATCAGGAATTGATACAATTAACTTACTCCATCCATAAAAGACACCAAAGGGAAAGAAATACAAACATTAAGCGACCAGACCATAATGGAAACCTAAACAAAGGAAGGCCATATGGACAGTTACTTTCCCACAAAATGGCCATATGGCCATCCAAAATTAAAAGACACAAGTGATACACACAGTAAGTAACAAACAACAACATAAATAAATCGCCACAGAAGAGCCGCCTTGGAACGGTCAGTGGAAGATTTCCACTGGGGGCTTAAATCGATTTTACGTGGCCACAATCCTCGCCCTTACTTCCGTCGCGATTGAGACAAATAATTTGCTCAGTCCGCATGAAGGCCTCCTAACTCATCAGTGCAACATCTCCGTGAACACAGAAATCAAAGAACCACAGAGGTGAGACAACGGTGAGGACTCGACAGCAAGAAACCACTGAAATGCGGGAGCAAAAGAAAACCAACAGTTAGACTCCGATGAGCCCGACCAGAGACAGAGCATCAGGCACCAACCAACATTATCTCTTTAATTTTCAATAAGCCTTTACGTTGGAGCCGTCATAGAATCTGAGGCCTGACCCACCGGCGTGCAATTAAAGAGGGAAGCAAAGTTGCCAACCGTGATTGGGTTAACTACCATGCATGCAGTCTGTCGTATAATATCCATGTTGTACCCAATCTTTTTATATCGAAGAATGATTTTACGAAATTGGGTGCTGAAGTCATTGCGGTTATATATATTTCTGAATTTATATACTAAGTCACCATAAAATTCGGGTTCCGATAGACCTTGTTGCAGAAGAGATTTAAGTCCAATATTGAATTTTGAAATTAAATCAGAATGGCGTCTATAAAATTTTGAAAAGGCTTTGCGTAGTTTATGGTACCGACAACCCTGATTAAGGAGTTTAGCCGTTAATAATTTATTACGAGTGTTGAAGTCAGTTACATGACTACACACTCTAGCAAATCGAATTAATTGCGAAATATAAACGCCATAGGATGGCGCACGAGGAACATCACAATCCAAAAAAGGAAAATTTACAATCTCAAAATCAAAGTCATCGCGTTTATCATAAGTTTTGCACGAAACAAATCCATCTACAATAGATAGATGTAAATCCAAAAACGGGGCCTCGGTATCAGAAGAATTTGCTTTATTTAACTGAAGTTCTAGGGGGTAAATCTGACTGATCAAACCATCAAAATAGGTATTATCAATATTTAATAAATCATCTAAATATCTAGAAGTAGAGCTAAAAGCTTCAATAATTTCAGATTGGTTATCAATGGAAAGCGACAAAATGAAGTCTCTTTCATAACAATACAAGAACAGATCAGCCACAAGAGGTGCGCAATTAGTACCCATCGGAATACCCACAATTTGTCTAAATAACTTAGTACCGAATCTAATATAAATATTGTCAAGTAGAAAGGTGAGGGCATCACACACTTTCTGACATGACCAAAGTGTATAATTCTTGTGCTCTTTAGAAGTGAAAAATGCATTTCTGACATTACATGCAAGATAGAGAGAATCTTCTCTGTGAAAAGCCCATTCAATTAAATCATTAAGCTTTTCTTTTATAAGATTATGAGGAAGTGTAGTGTAAAGAGTGGAAAAATCGTAGGTAGACAGACTAGAAACACGAAACTGTCTAGATTTCAATTTATTTAAAACCTCATTCGAATTTTTTATAGACCAAAACAGATTTCTTCCTGATCTTTCAAAGACTTTATCACAATATTTAATTACATGCGTTTTAATAGCAGTAAGACAGGAAGTTAATAATTTAGAAAGTTCAGTGGTAGTGCAAGAACTAGAATTTGCAATAAACCGTGCTTTGTAAGGTTTTTTATGAAGTTTTGGTAACCAGTATAGCGTAGGAAGCTTGTCTTGGCCTTCGTTAACACACACAGCAAACTTGGTGGCTGAAAGACAAACATGTTTATCTACTATAGCTCTCTCTTCAGCCAAAGGCTGAAGTTCATAGGCCTTAGTACCACCAAGCTCCTGCTTAAGCGTGTTAACATAGTGGAGCCGTCACACAACGACGACGTTGTTAGCGGCCTTGTCTGCAGGGGCCAAAACAAACTTCTTATGAAATTCTTGAATACCTAGTTTAAGATGACGTAAAGACGTCTTGGGCTTAGGAGGTAATAAGTTAGTATTTTGAGAATAGAAAGAAATGCGTTTATTCACTAGTCTTAAAATGCTAAGTTTCCAGTCCTTTAGGGCTTTACACTCAACATACTCTCGCTTACACCATCGATTACCGAATTCATTCAAGGAAGCAGCGATTTCATCTCTACATTTACTGAAATCAATTTTAGAAGGAAACCGATATTTCGGTCCTTTAGAAATTATATTCCTTATCCTAGAATCAGGAAGGCCTTTTGGCTGTTCAGGGTTACTAAAAATAGTGGGGCAGATGAGTTCACTTTTGCTTCCGCTCTGGCCTCTGAGACGATTAATGCAGACATCATAGGGGACAGTACCTTGGTGAATCCAAACTGTAAGGATGATGGTCCAAATGATCTTGATAGTCTTGGAAGAAGTACACTTTCGAAAATATCCCGAGAATTGGTGTTAACGTTATCCCACCATAATTATCGAGTGAGGTTGGGTCTTTTGACTTTTTCAGTACATGAGTTAAGACACCTGATTTAAAGGCTTCTGGTACAGTCTTTGTTTCTATTATCTGGTTAAAAATGTCTGTAATGTCATGAATAAGAACCTGATTTGACAGTTTCAGATGTTCTGCTGTTAGACCAAATTCATCTGGTGCCTTTTTTGGTTTCAGATTCTGGATGGCTTCATGGACTTCCTTATATGCAATTGGCTCTAGATTTTCAGTTCTTTGTTCACAAATTTCTTTGATAATTTCGTGACAAGCGATACATAGCTCTAAGTAGGAGGAGTCATATTCTTTGTCTTTGGGGGTCGCTAAATCCTCGTAATATTGAGCAAAGTCGTTTCTCTTTGTTCAGCAGAGTAGATATCTTCGCTGTTGACGCTTAGGCAGCCTGCATACTGTCTTTTCCCACCTTGGTTTTTCCTAATCAATTGATAAAATTTGTCAGTGGATGGATTTTCCATTAATTCATGGTAAAAGTTCTTACGGTCATTTTGCTTTTCAGATTTTAACTGTTTTCTTAGTTCCCTTTCAGCCATTATGTTGTCTGTTCTTCGAATATTGTCCTTTTTCCCGCTTCCAACCCATAGTTCATACTTAGCTTTACAGACTTTAAGATCCTTTGAGATCAGCGAGCATATTCTGAGAAATCAGAAATAAATTATTGGTTTAGACTCATATTCTAGACAGGCTTTTAATTATTTGGACCCCATTTTGATTTGTATCAGTCTTTGAATCGACTGCCTATTCGAAATTCGCAAAATTGTAGTATGTTTCCACTGGCTTTCTTTGCCTGATCATTACAGGGTCACTGATGAGGCTTTATTAGCCGAAACTACGTAGTATGACCCATTTTCTTTCTTATGAATGTTTTCATTGCTCTTAAAGGAACTCATTTTTGATTTTTATTTGCCTTCACTGCAGCTGGTGTTGTGCCGTGTGGCGGCCGTAAAACGTCTCCCCGTACATCAACCATAGTGCAGTTTATATTTTACTTTTGGACCTTTGAGATCAGCGAGCATATTCTGAGAAATCAGAAATAAATTATTGGTTTAGACTCATATTCTAGACAGGCTTTTAATTATTTGGACCCCATTTTGATTTGTATCAGTCTTTGAATCGACTGCCTATTCGAAATTCGCAAAATTGTAGTATGTTTCCACTGGCTTTCTTTGCCTGATCATTACAGGGTCACTGATGAGGCTTTATTAGCCGAAACTACGTAGTATGACCCATTTTCTTTCTTATGAATGTTTTCATTGCTCTTAAAGGAACTCATTTTTGATTTTTATTTAAGCTGTTTTCTAACTTTTGGTGACGCTTTCCACTTTGGACCCTTTAGTTTAATTATTACTAATGGAACTGCACTGTCAGTTGCCTTATGTGTCACTGTAGTTAGTTCGTTTAGTCTTTCGTCAGCTGTTTTTGTTTTGCTATTCCTGCCATTTCTCATTTCCTTTTCTAAGGTGTTTTTCATACAAGTTTATATCTGCCTTTTCCCACTTTAATTTCTTGATAGGTTTAACACCTTTTGTTTGTGACTTTACTTTCCCTTCATTTATCATTCCTGATAAAATAGCTGATACCTTCACGTGACTTGGGGTATTTTCAGAGTCTTGACCGGCAATGTCTATTTTACAGATCATATTCACATCAGTTGATAATATGTAGTCAATTTTTGAACTTGATTTACCTGAGTGATGGAAGAAGGTATGCTGAGTTCAGTGAGTTGTATGGTAGTAACCAATTAGGTCATGCACTGCGGGAGCGGGGACTATTGTCAGGCCTTTGATTGGTAACTGGACAACTCGGCCCCTAACCAACTCGGCCCCTAACCAACTCGGTCCCTAACGAACTCGGCCCCTGACAAACTCGGCCCCTTTTGTATATTAATAGTAGTAATGATAATAATAGTGTTGTGTTTTAAAATATATACTTACATATTGAAAAAAAAAATCTTAAAAAGAAAATACAGTAAATATATAACTGTATAAATTTTGGTGTCCATCCATCGATCCATCCATTTATTTACCTTAATTACTGGTCATTATCATATTCATTGTGTAGCAACCTGCATCAATCTTCCTATTTCAGCTCCTAATATTAGACCTAGATCTACCTGGTTAGTCTCAGAAGCCGTTCAAAGGCATAAATTTTGCATACAGCAGCATTAGTAATCATACTATCCAAACAGGGAACAAAAGCGCTAATCAGAGTGCGCAGATGCGCAGGCTGATCTGCGCATTTGTTTATTCGCACGTGCAGTTTTCATACTATCCAAGCAGCGAGAAATTTTCTCATTTCTGCTCTTAAACATAAGGCGTCTCCGCGACGTTCTTAACTTGATATGCAGCTCGGCCCGATTCATAAACACATAGAATGGCCCCCGCCCATCGGGGCTTGAAGAAATAGATGGGCGGCATGATGCTTCCACGCGGAGCTGAAATCCGACCGCACACGATCGCGAGTACTGGTAAACCGCAGGGGAAAAAACTGTTCAGAGTGTGCGGATGCGCAGGCAGATCTGCGTATTTGTTGTTCGCACGTGCAATTTTCATACTATCCAAGCAGCGAGAAATTTTCTCATTTCTGCTCTTAAAAATGAGGCGTCTCTGCGACGTTCTTAACTTCATATGCAGCTCAGCCCGATTCATATCTGCATTTCAATTAGCTGCTACCTGCTTAGTCTCAGAAGCCGTAGTCCAAACAGCGAACAACAACACTGATCAGAGTGCGCGATGCGCATGCTGATCTGCGCATTTATTATTAGCATATGCAAAAACCCTACCTGCTTACTCTGAGAAGCAGTTTAGTGTAGAGCAGCCTTAGTAATCATACTATCCAATCAGGGGAAAAGCGCTGATCAGAGTGTGCAGATACGCAGGCTGACCTGCGCATTTGTTATTCGCACGTACAATTTTCAGGTGTTCTCATGACGTGTTAAAGACTTGTAATGGTTACGATAATTACTCAGTACTTCCCACCCAATTATCACATAATAATAATCCAATCGACAGGCACGTGTCAGTGATTTACTCAAGATAATCCATTTAAAAGATTATTTAATTATCAGTTACCTGAGTATGCGTAACAATCTAATAAATATGAAAATCTTCAGTTTTGAAAAGGCAAACACTGACACAGGTATGTATTATTTTAGGTTAACTGTTGCTAAAACCTTCCACTTTTACCCAAACTAAAAATATCTTTTGGGCAATAATAATAATAATAATAATAATAATAATAATAATAGGGGCCGAGTTGGTCAGGGGCCGAGTTTGTAGGGGCCGACTTTGTTAGGGGCAGAGTTTGTTAGGGGTCACTGATGAGGCCTAATTGGCCGAAACTAGCTAGTCTGGCCCAGAAAACATGTACACAAGATACAAGAAACAAGAAACTTTATTTTACGTCGGTTATATACAACAGATAACATTAGCTGTAATAGCTATTTTCCGACAGAACAAGTAATAAAAATCAACAAGGGTAAAACAACAGTTATAAAGCAGCTGTAAAAGGAAAGTAATGCACATTAAGAATTAATTATGTTATATTACAATTAAATTGAAAAATTAAAATTGAGGTAAAAATTAAGACATGCATCAGCTCCATGAGCACAACTAAGCCTTATATTAAAACACTTAAATATGAAATAAGAGTTAAAAAAAAAAAACTTCTTTGCTTTAAATATAACACAGATTACTTTATAGAATCACAGATATGCACAATAGTTATATTTATCACATAATCTTTAAGTGATTTATAATGAGGAGTCAAAAGTCTCTGCAGGGGTAAGACTCTTGCTGTCACTCATAGATTAAGCCCGTCTCTGGACAGTTACCCTCTACCCGAAAGACGAAAGAAAGGACAAACAGTGGCAACCCACAATGATAGCTCTTTAAACCATCAATGTGTCCCGCCCCTATAGCCCAACGAAAATGGCAGAAGGTCCCCAATGAGAAAAGGCACTTTTTTGTTTTAGTTTGATAGGTTATAAACAGTTTTATGACCTTGACAGTAGTTTTATAAAACATGCACTATAAACTTCAACTAATAAACTAAACTAGAAACAAAACTAAAAAGATCAAACTAGAAGAGTTAAAATAACAATAACAATAACACTCCATGTTTTTCACTTCTGTGGTGTATTCCTTCCTTCCAAAGGATAACCATTTTATAGAACATATTTAACTTCACTACAGCTGGTGTGTGGGAATGTGTGGCGGCGGTAAATAAAAATCAAAGAGCCTTCGGGTCAAAAAACGTCTCCCTGCCCTACATCATAGTATAGATTATATTTTCTTGTCCTTTGGGATCATTGATTCCATTGTGGAATTTTGAAAATATCTGAGGGTCACTGATGAGGCCTAATTGGCCGAAACTAGCTAGTCTGGCCCAGAAAACATGTACACTCCATGTTTTTCACTTCTGTGGTGTATTCCTTGCTTCCAAAGGATAACCATTTTATAGAACATATTTGTAAGGGGCCGGGTTTGTTAGGGGCCGAGATGTCCCTAAATCCTTTGATTTAGTTGCGGTCAGTTATAGTCCGATACGGTCTATCTGTTTATAACTTCCGTTTGCAAAATGGTGGAAAAAGCGTAGTTAGAAACCAAGATTAAAGTCGATTTTTGTCATAATTCAAGTGATGCCCTAGGTAAATTAACATACAGAATGATAGGACATAAAATGAGTATTGAAATTAGGACCATAATGTTCAGGGCTTCATTAACTTCCAAATTCAGGAAGTCCCAGACTTCCTACCCTTGAAATTTGGAAGTCCCACTGGAAAATTCAGGAATTCCCAATTTTTAAGCATCATGTTTGCGGATCGTAAAATTGTTTCGATGAAGAAAAATGTATTTTTTAATCTATGAATCTCTTATTTGCTTTTTTACCTAGCCACTGTAGAAATCGCCATTCATTGGCATTTCAGAATCAGAATTGTTACTGGTTACACGTCAAATGACATTTATACACCAGGACCTGTGATATGGGAAGTTAGTCCCTAGCTCTAACCAAAGAGGTAAACTTAGTTACACAGTCTATAAAATGCCCATGAGAATGGCCATAAGGCTTTAAGTTTTCGCCTGGTAAAGGCTTCAGAGACATTAAAAGTTTTAAATAGCCTTCGGGTCAAAAAAGCTACAGGTGTAGATAATTTATCTATCTTCTTATACTGAGTCGGTCATATCTGGCCATTACCTCAGTTGATTGGGTGGCTAAATTTAGAATTTAGCTGAAAAAAAAAAAAAAAAAGAGAGGCACTGGATGCGTCCTTAAAACTATTTACAATCTGCATAACAGAGGTATCCTAAAACGCATACCTCTGAGACCCAATCTTACACTGTGCGGGCTTTGAACTCTTCTGCGGACTTGGCATTCACCGCAGAGGAGGGAAGACTATTCCATTGGGGAATAGTTCTAGGAAAAAACGAGTTCTTCAGGGCATCACTATAGGACTGGTATCTACGATATTGTGAGTCGTTTAATTTTGATGCCCTTGTTTGGGTCGACAGTGTTACAGGGGTCAAGTACCTATCTTTATCAATAGACACTGAATCAGAGTGTATCTTGTAGAAGAAGGTTAAAGAGGACTGCTCACGACGGGCCTCCAGGGACGGCCACTCTAGCTCATTAAGCATGTCACCGACGCTACTTCTATTTCGCCATCGCCTACAGGTCCATCGAGCAGCTGTCCTCTGCACCTTCTCCACCTGCTGAGTCTGAGTTTTAACATAGGGGTGCCAAATGGGTGATGCATATTCGAGTTGAGGGCGAACCAATGTTTTATATGCAACATCCTTTGTCTGCCTAGGTGCAAAAGCCAAGTTCCGTCTAAGGAATCCCAAAGTCCTAGTTGCTTTAGATGTAATCTCTGAGATATGTTGACCCCAATCAAGATCGTCAGTGATGGTGATACCAAGATATTTGGCGGATTGAACATGCTCCAAAACTTGCTGGTGAAGAGTATAGTCAAACTTAATTTGCTTGTCCGGAGGGTGTCGTGACACTCTCATTGAGTGACATTTGGCCACATTGAACTTCATTTGCCAATCGGCCTCCCACTGTGCAAGTTGATCCAGGTCATCTTGTAAAATAAGGCAGTCAGAAGGAGAATATATGTTCCTATACAGGACACAATCATCAGCAAACAAACGGACCGATGACCTGATATTGTCGGGGAGATCATTAATGAAAACCAAGAAAAGGACCGGTCCAAGGACCGAACCTTGGGGGACTCCAGATAAAACAGGGACTGGATCAGACGCTTGGCCATCAAGTACAACTTGTTGTGAGCGCCCAGAGAGCCATGAGCTAATCCACCTATGCGTGGATCCTCTTATCCCATAGTACTCCAGTTTATGTAATAGCCTTCTGTGAGGTACCTTGTCAAAGGCCTTAGCAAAGTCCATGATGATCAAGTCAGTCTGTTTGTGGCCACGATTTATGGCCCCATCCAGATTGCTCACAATGTCATGGTAAAATTGAACAAGCTGCGTTTCGCAAGACCTTTGACTCCGGAAACCATGTTGACAGTCAGCAAGAATGCTCTCAAAGGCTAAGTGCTTGTTGATGTTGCTTACTAATATATGCTCCAAGGTTTTGCAACAGATGCATGTTAGCGACACTGGTCTATAATTTGCTGCATCATATTTTTCCCCCTTTTTATAGACCGGGGTTACATTTGCTTGTCGCCAGTCATCTGGTACAGTGCCCTGGGCAAGTGATTGATTGAAGATAAAGGCCAACACAGGAGATATTTCAGCACTACATTCCTTAAGTACCCTGGCATTCAGGTCATCGGGCCCAGATGCCTTATGTATCTTGAGCTTACCTAACAGTTTAGCGACCCCATTGGGGTCAACTGTTATGTCCCCCTGCCAAGATTATGAAAGCAGGTGATCCTGCTTTATGTTACCCCATATCTATTATTTTTAACATGTGTATTGCTCAAGCAAAATTCCCAGACGAATAAAACTTGCACAAGTTAGTCTGGTTTTTAAAAAGGATGATACTTTTAATAAAAAGAACTACAGACCCGTAAGTATACTTCCAACGTCGTCTAAAACCTATGAACGGCTGATGTTTGATCAGCTGTCTGAACATTTTGATGAAATATTTCATGAGTTTCTTGCAGCTTTTCGTAAAGATTTTGGCTGTCAAACAACCCTACTTAGGCTGGTGGAGGACTGGAAGGGGGCCTTGGACAGACATCAGTATGTTGGACCTATACTGATGGACCTGTCGAAGGCCTTTGACTGTCTCCCACACACCCTTATTCTTCATAAGTTGAGAGCTTATGGACTCAGCGAGGAGGCAACATGTCTCCTTGAGAGCTATCTATCATACAGTGTGTGCGAATTCGGGCTTTACGTCGCTTTCAACAATTTTTCAGTCATATCACGACGGTGTCTGGTTGCGACAGGGAGCTCAATGCTCACTTTTATAGTGCTGCCTCACTGAAGTAACATGTCCCAGACACATTACATGATACCTAACCCAGTCACATTATCCTGACACTGGGTTGACCAGTCCTAGCTCTACCCCGTAAATCTGAGTGCCAAGCCAGGAACAGCTAGTACCATTTTTAACGAATTTGGTATGTCGCAGCCCGGGATCGAACCCCTGACCTCCTGTTCCCTGGAGCGGAAACTCTACCAACTGAGCTATCGGGGCCGGTATCTTTCATACAGAAAGCAAAGAGTGAAACTAGGTATTCACACTAGTAGCTGGCTTGATACATGGTTTTCCCTCAAAGATTTTATTTGGGGGACATTTGTCCCCCTTAAATTTCATTTTAGGGGACAAGTGAAAATTTGGGGGGACATGTCAGAAATTTTTATGCAAGGTGCGTCTATTAAGCGAATTTGGAATTGAACCAAATCACACTCAGAAGCGTCGGATTGCGTTCATTGGGGCACACTATGAAGCAAAATGCGGGACATTTGCATTAGTAACACAAAATAAAAATCTCATAAGTTGGTTTAATTTTAATCATATGCAGACAAACCCTGGAAAATTCCAGGCAATTATGTTAGGAAGAGAAGGTCATGAGCTATGTACTGATATCAAGATATCCAAATAAAATGTGAAGATCATGTTAAGCTGCTAGGTGTTGATATAGATTATTTATTGAATTTTGATGTTCACATTTCAAATCTATGTAATAAAGCAGCAAAGCAAATTAATGTTGCGACAAAACGCAGAAATTTGTGCGCCAGGGAAAACCCTGCTTGGTATAATTAAGGGTGTACCTCAGGGCTCAATACTGGGCCCTCTCTTATTCAATATTTTTTCTAAATGACATATTTTACTTTGTCAAGAAAGGTACACTGTATAATTAAGCAGACGATAACACCATATCCTCTTGGGATGGAATCTTAAACCATGTTATACAAGTTTAAGTAACATAAAATAAAAATCTCATAAGTTGGTTTAATTTTAATCATATGCAGACAAACCCTGGAAAATTCCAGGCAATTATGTTAGGAAGAGAAGGTCATGAGCTATGTACTGATATCAAGATATCCAAATAAAATGTGAAGATCATGTTAAGCTGCTAGGTGTTGATATAGATTATTTATTGAATTTTGATGTTCACATTTCAAATCTATGTAATAAAGCAGCAAAGCAAATTAATGTTTTACTTAGGTTAAAACAACACTTACGGTAATTCTCCTATAATTTCGAACAAAATTAAATAATTATTTTTGCCGCTGTTCGAATTTTTAGAAATTCGAGCTGACAAAAAAGCCCACTGTTCGAAATTTTAAGGTTCTGACCTATCTTGTTCTTCGCTTGCTGCTCTTTTAATACCTCAGAGACCATAGAAGCTTGTACAAACCGCAAATGGTCTGATTAGGCTGCGCAGACTGATCTGAGTCTTCAACTGTCACAGCCTCATTTACAAGTCAGAGGTTTCACCGCATTTACACATTTCCATGGATTTGAGCCGGCGCAGAGCAAAGAAAACTTCTACTACATAAGTATCAGATCAGCCTGTGCATCAAGCCAATGCAGCTTGATCTCGTTTGCTACTAGTTGACTGGCACATATGTCACAGAAGACTCATACGAAAAGGAACCGCATGCTGATCCGAGTGTTCACTGGTCTCGCGTCTCACCGTACTTTCCAAATTCACCGTTCCCCCAAAATGTGCATCTAGCAAATGTGGACAAAGCCTTCACTTATTTTTCTTTGAATAGAAGGCTCATACGAACAGCAAAGACACTGATCAGAATGTGGGAATGCGCTGGTTGATATGAGCCTTCACCGTTCATGCGTCTGTGTTTTTTTTAAGTTTAATCTGGTGCGACATGGACATTGTAAATTAATGTAGCAAAACATACGCGAAACCACCAGGAAAATCGAAAATCAGTACCCTAACCAGCGAACACAGTAACTCCCAGGCAAAGCGGTGCGAGTCGGACCGTCCATGCTAATAAACCCTATTGGTTTCATTGGGGGACAGGGCTTGAGATGTCGTTTCATCTCGATGTCGGGTAAAAGTCCCACAGAATTGGAAGCAACGTCTCCATAATGACCTTTACAGTGATGACGGGGACGTTAAACCTCAAATCGAACAAACGAAATCATAGTAACTGTTTGTGCCTTTTCACAAGCAACAACTGCTCGGTATAATGATGTAGGTTGTTTTGGCGGGAAAACATTCACAGGCTGCTTTAACTGCACATGCTAATTATGACGCACTGCAGTAAAATTGCGGAACATCATGAGACGTCGCCTTGGAAAAGGCTGTGTCACTTAAAAACAGTTAGCTGAACAACGAGAGATCTTTAAAATAGTGCAGTCTGTTTTAGCTCAGCGTGGAAGCATCATGCAGCCCATCTATTTCTTCAAGCCCCGATTGGCGGGGGCCGTAATACGAGTCTGTGTCGGTCGCTAAACGACCAGTGAAGACGCAGGTCATTCTGCACAGATGAAATGACACCTCAAGCCCTCGAAGGTGCTGATCAGACTGCGCAGATGCGTACATGTGATATCGCCCAATTTCGTCGGGGTATTCTGATTTAGAACCCCATCTTCCGGTCTCCCGTCCGACGGCCCTTATCTCCCGACACATCACGTGTACAAGTCCGTGATATGAATACCCCCTAACCCCCACTTTATATATAGACAACTGGGGGTGGTTTTCTGCTCCAAAACATAGATTGTGGGTACTCGTTAGAACCGCCTCAGTTAGTCGGTTCTAACAAGAATCCACAACCTATGTTTGCAGAAAAATATCACAGACTTTTATCAAAAAGTAGCCAATTTGGAGATGTGAAAAATACAATGTGTCTCAGGGGTGTGTTACCATATGACAACAATTTCTACAGTCGACCAGCAATAACCGTTAGCTAACCTTTATCATGTTTACCCTTTTTTGCCACATGGAATATTCCTCCTTATAAATAGCAGGAGTTCGTTTCAAAATCTAGGGGTGTCAGGTTGTGTTTTCATGAAAATTTATTTGGAAAATGGTTGAACATTTAGTAAACAGTGGAGGCCCTGATCAGACGCCGCATTCTGTGGCATCTGATCTGGGCCTGCACTGTTTGCCAACTACCCGTTTTGGGGTTTTCGGTACTGAATGGGTTAATGAACTGTGTAGTGTCATAAATTTCAGTTGTATTGACTGGCAGTAGGTGAATGAATATCCCCAATTAAGAGGTTACCTGTAAAACCTGGGCTGGGCTCGTGGGCTGGGCCTGGGCTCGAATGGAAAAAGGTTTATCTGAGGTGAAAGGCATAATAGGGTCAATTTTAACTCTCTAGTGTGGGTAATATCGGGTTAGTCTGCATTCAGAATGTTTACCTTTGGGGTGAAGGCTATTACATCCTGGCCAGATGTCCCTTGAGATGCTGTGTCAGAATCATTTGGCTATTTAATTGCACTGCAGTGCAGGAAAATTCTACAAAATGTAGGGCTGTATTAGTTAAAAAGATAAATCAGACATCAGTTTGTGTTTTTCACCTTCTGACCAGAGGCTTTACTAACTGCTCTTTGGATGGTATATGGTCTGTGCATCTGTCACGAAGATTGTTTGTTTGATTTAAGGTTTACCGTCCCCATCAACATTGTATAGGTCATTTTGGAGACGTTGCTTCTACCAGTACTAATGTGCGGTAGGTTTCAGCTCTGTGTGGAAGCATCATACAGCCCAAAATATTTCTGAAAAACCCCGATGGGCGGGGGTTGGAGGCAGCGGTGTACAGACTATGTGAATGCTATATGCTGCAACTAGTGGCACCATTACATGATTTTACCTGTCTTGGTAAATCTTTGAGATACTATTATAAGACATCCAAGATCTATATGACCAGCAATTTATGGCTTAGTTTAGCTTCAAAGCAGACTATAGACTAGTATCAGTCCATTAGAATTTGAAATAAACTGAGACAGCCTGTTCTGTATGAAAATTCGGAACAGTTTGTAGATTTACCCAATCATGAAGTGTCGCACTCTGTGGCTTACTGTCTTTTATGCCATGTACATGTATCCATGTGGAAGCCAACCTGCTATGGAAAGTGTTTTTTCTCCAGACTCATATACAGTAGAGTTTGCTTAATATAAAGACTAGCTATAAAAAGACTAAGTCTGATTTTAAAAACAAATTGCAGAGATTTCAGTTATCTTTCTTTGTATTACCACATTTGGGACTGTTAAAAGTGGTCTTTAAAAGGCCACTTTTGAAAAGTATTGTTTGTTTGTTTCGTTTGTTTGTTAAAGGTTTAACGTCCCCATCAACACTGTAAAGGTCATTTTGGAGACATTGCTTCCAATTTTGTGGGACATTTACCTGACACTGAGATGAAATGACATCTCAAGCCCTGTCGCCCAATGAAACCAATAGGGTTTATAAGCATGGACGGTCCGACTCGCACCGCTTTGCCTGAACAGGCTTGGATCCTCTAAGCAATTTACCAGTACTCGTGTGCGGTCGGATTCAACTCTGCGTGGAAGCATCATGCAGCATATCTATTTCTTCAAGCCCTGATGGGCAGGAGCCGATGAAAAGTATTAAAGATGATCTCATTAAAGGAATTTTACAATAAAACTAAAAGAACTGGAGGACAATTCCTGTAGTTTTATAAGCAAATAGTGTATGTAGACCATTACGATAACACACCCATAGTACATTTTTCACATCTCCAAAATGGGCACTTTTCTGATGAAAATCCGTGTTATTTTTCTTATTTATACTGCAAACATAGGTTGAGGGTGCTCGTTAGAACCGCCACATTGGGGCGGTTCTCACGAGTACCCACAACCTATGTCTTGGATCAGAAATAAGAAAAATAATGTATACCCCCGTGAACCCCAGTTTTTTCCATATAAAGTGGAGTTCATGGGGTTGTTCATTTTACGGACTTGTTCACGTGATGCGCCGTCCAGACGCCCATGTCTGTGGTATCTGGTACGGGTATACACTGTCCCAGTAGAGGGTCGCTTAGACTGTTTTTTTTTGTCCTTTAATTCCTGCAGTTCAGGCAAACAATGAAGATCCTGTTCAAACGCCGTATTCTGTGACGTCTGATCAGGGTCTACACTGTTCGTGTCCCATTTTGGAACGCTGAAAGTGGATCGGGATCTACACAGTCTCTATCCCATTTCGGAACCCCAGACATGTGGCCTCTGATCTGGATCTACACGGTCAGTTTCCCATTTTGGAACTCGAGACATGTGGTCTCTGATTGGCGTCTTCACTGTTTGTCTGACTTGTCTTATCCTGGAACCATAGGCATGTGGAGCCTGATGTAGATCTACACTGTTTGTCAGGGTTAGATTTTGGAACCCTAGGCATGTAGCCTCTGATCTGGGTCTACACTGTCAGCATTACATTTTGGAACCTTAGACATGTGGCCTTTGATCTAGGTCTTCACTGTCAGTATTCCATTTTGGAACCCTAGACACATGGTCTCTGATCTGTGTCTACACTGTCAGTATCCCATTTTGGAACCTAGACATATTGTCTCTGATCTGGGTCGTCACTGTTTGTTAGTATCCAATTTGGAACTCTAGACGTGGCCTCTGATCTGGGTCTTAACTGTTTGTCAGTACCCTATTTCGGAACCCTAGACTCGTGGCCTCTGATCTGGATCTTAACTGTTTGTAAGTATCCCATTTTAGAACCCCAGGCATATGGCTTCTGATCTGTATCTTACGAGTTTGTTAGTATCCCATTTTGGAACCCAAGACACTTGGCCTCTGATCTGGGTCTTCACTGTTTGTCAGGATCCAATTTTAGAACCGTAGATATGTTGCCTCTGATCTGGATCTTCACTGTTTTCAGCATCCCACTTTTGAACCCTTGACATGTTGCCTCTGATCTGTGTCTTCACTGTTAGTATCTCACCTCTTAAACCCTACACATGTAGCATCTGTTCTGGGCTTACACTGTTTGTTAGTGCCCCATTTTGAAGCTAACCTGCAATGATCCATGCACGACCACTGAAATCTCTGATCAGCCTGAACATCTGCACAGTCTGTTCTGAGCTTTTGCTGATCACATAGGTCTTATTGGAGCTTTGGCATCTTCTGAATGAATCTTGTGTTTCCATGCTGAAATTCAGATTTTAGTAATCCAGGTTTTCGCTTGTTGCAACTCAAATCAAACAGGAAAATAAACTTGGTAATTATAATTTTGACAGGGGCCCATGGGAGCAATTCTCTTTAACAGTTCCTCCAACCAGACAATAAACAAAGTTGAAAGGTCAATAACTGACCCTGTTTCACCTATGTCCTGAGTCAACCCCATTTTCATTCGAGCCAAAACTTCGAGCCCAGACCCAGCCCATGAGCCCAGCCCAGGTTTTACAGGTAGCCAAATTAAGAATCTGTAATTTACAGCTAGCTCGTGGCCATATATTCGGCAGTGAGCCATTGTCATAGTTGGGTTAATGCTGCAACCGATTGTGGATCGGGAACCACCTATTTTTTTTTTCACACGTCACTGTCGCTTGGGGAGACTCTGGGCAAGACAGAACTAAGATCAGACTTTTCCCTTCTGTGCCACGTCCAGTACTACAGTAAAATTCCTACATTTAGACCACCTTTTGTCTTAATGGTTTTTAAGACCACTTTTGAACAGTCCAAAAGATGGTCCCTGACCAGAGGACATTGTGAGCAGGAAATTGGAAGAAAGAATTACTGCACCCTTCCAAATAAGCTTTTTAAGTAGAATTAGGTTGTAGGTACTCATTAAAACCCCCTCGCCGAGGCTGTTCTAACATGTCTACAATATATGGTTTATGATTTTTTATCTTAATTTTTTTATTTTTGATGGTAATATCTTTGCATAGGCATGTTCTGTCTTATTTCCTAAAACAGGACCGTATTCGAGAAGTCGTCAAGCTAAACCGTAACCGCTGACCCATGAGATTTCCCGTTATTAATACATTATGAAGTTGCTAATAGACAACTTGCTGGCGCATATTAATCGGAATCTATTCCCAGTGCAGATGCGGTCTGAGTCTGTGTTGGTCGAGCAAGCTGGAAGTACCATTTTAAATTGATGCAAACAGCTGAGTCTCAGATAAGACTGCGCTGCCGCAGATGCGCCGCGAACAGATGAGGCTCTGATCAGACTGCACTGCCGCATATGCGCCGCGAACAACCGAGTTTCAGATCAGACTGAGCTGCCACTGATGCGCCGCAAACAGCCGAGGCTAAGATCAAACCGCACAGGTGAAGGGTCGTGTGTGCTGGTAGCGCCATTTAAGATTGATGCGAACAGCCGACTCTCAGATCAGACTGCGCTGTCACAGATGTGGCACGAACAGCCGACACTCAGATAAGACTTCGCTACCGCTGATGCGGCGCGATCAGCCATGGCTAAGATCAGGCTGCGCAGTTGCGGTCTCAGTCATGCTGGAAGCTCCATTTAAGTTTGGTGGGAATAGCCAAGGCTCAGATCAGACTCCGTGCTGTTGCAGATGCGGCGCAAACAGCCAAGGCTCAGATCAGACTGCGCAGATGTGGCTGAACAACCAAGTCTCATCAGACAGTGCAGGTGTGGCCCGAACAGCCAAGGCTCAGATCAATCTGCGCAGATGCACTTAGAGTCTGTGCCGGTGGTGTATGCTGGAAGTTCCATTTTTGATTGGCGCGGCTCGATAATCGGCAATATGAGGTAGTTACACTACTTCACGCGTGGCGAGTGACACAGCGGAGATTCCCCCAGTAACATGATAAAGGACGCGCTTAATAATTTGAATACACAACATTTGAGCCACAACCGAAAGATATGGTTGATTTTAGGGAGGACATTATAAAAGGCATTTTACGGGTAGCGCTCGGCGCCTTCGAAAAATGGCCTGCACTGATAATCTTTGAAATCACCTTATCCATTATGGAGACAGTGGCAAATAGTTTAGACTCAGATCAGACACCTCAGAATGCGGTGTCTGATCTGAGTCAACAATATTTGCATAAAGTATGTACATTTCTTAACATGCCTATAACTCGAAATGGACCACTCCAAACTTATGTTCATTGTCATATATGGTTTACGATTATCAGACTGTGTCTTCACAGCGGGACTCGGGCCAGTATAATCCACTTTTACCACTTCTGTTGGCTGGTCTTCACATCAGAAGGCACCGTCACCAATGTGACTAAAGCGATTATAATATAGTATGGATCGGTAATTACACAGCGAAATTCAGTGTTCAAAATTTAAAAAAACTGCTGTCTTATAAAAATGCCACTGTTCGAGATTTTAAAGGTATTTTGGAAATTATTTTTGTCAATAATTTTTGGTGTCCGAATTTTTAGGGTGTTCGAAATTATAGGAGAATTACTGTAACAGTGGATGTTAAATTGCTTATTTACAGATCTTTTATCTGGTCAAATTTTAATTACTGCCCTCTAGTATGGCACTTTTGTTCTAAAAATAGTACAAATAAGCTTGAAAAACTTCAGTATAGGGCACTTAAGATTGTTCACAATGATTTTGAAAGCTCATATTAGGATCTTCTTCAGAGATCCAATATGCCCACTCTTCATATCCATAGAATTAGAACTATGGCAATAGAAGCATTTAAAATTTTATATCGGATGTCTCTTGCCTATATTCAGGATCTGATTCAGTTTAAGGCAACAAAGTACTCTTTTAGATATGAGAACCTCGTAAATGTCCCTAGGGTCAACTCCAGTACTTATAAGGGAAGGCTTCTTTCAGGTATGAGACGGCCAAGGTGTGGAACAGTCTCCTAAATGAGATCCGGAAAGTCTCCAACTTCAATAGTTTCAAGCGACTGGTCCGCACTTGGGGCGGCTCATCATGCAAATGCAGCCTTTGCAGATTTACTGGAGAAACATAAAATTCATAACTAACATTTTAATATGTTTACATTTTATATATGTGTGCTAAAACAGTGTTTATAGTGCTGAAAGTTCTATAAACCTTGCTGGCTGACTGAGTATTTTTTTAATTTTCGTAAGGTTGCTCCTGCGATACAAATTGCATATTTGTGCCATGGGAGATCCTTTAATTCCTTCCATTTTAAGGTTGAGCATGCTAGATAATTTGTTAGAACTGAAATACACTAAATTGTAAAATAAGTAAAACTAATAGTGGAAATTTCCTCTTTATCTTTCTTCAACTGCTTGCTTAAGGAAGAAATCCTTTTTTTTTTATCCCCTCGCACAACATAGTTGTGAGGGGGGATATAGCATTTGTCCCGTACGTACGTACATACTTTGTCATCGCTCTAGCGCCTACATTTCTTGACCGATTTTAAAATAACTTCACACAAATGTTTCTTATGACAATATCTCGAGCGAGTTCAACTTTCAAGGTCATGACCTCAAGGTCAAGGTCACTGTGGCTATTTTTAGAAAAGACTTTGTACGTACGTACGTACTTTGTCATCGCTCTAGCGCCTACATTTCTTGACCGATTTTAAAATAACTTCACACAAATGTTTCTTATGACAATATCTCGAGCGAGTTCGATTTTCAAGGTCATGACCTCAAGGTCAAGGTCACTGTGGCTATTTTTAGAAAATCTTTGTCATCGCTCTAGCGCCTACATTTCTTCACCAATTTCAATATAACTTCACACAAATGTTCCTTATAAAAAAATCTCGAGCGAGTTCGACTTTCAAGGTCATGACCTCAAGGTCAAGGTCACTGTGGCTATTTTTAGAAAAAAACTGTCATCGCTCTAGCACCTACATTTCTTCACCAATTTCAATATAGCTTCACACAAATGTTCCTTATAAAAAAATCTCGAGCGAGTTCGACTTTCAAGGTCATGACCTCAAGGTCAAGGTCACTGTGGCTATTTTTAGAAAAACTTTGTCATCGCTCTAGCGCCTCCATTTCTTCACCAATTTCAATATAACTTCACACAAATGTTCCTTGTAAAAATATCTCGAGCGAGTTTGACTTTCAAGGTCATGGCCTCAAGGTCAAGGTCACTGTGGCTATTTTTAGAAAAAAACTTTGTCATCGCTCTAGCACCTACATTTCTTCACCAATTTCAATATAGCTTCACACAAATGTTCCTTATGACAATATCTCAAGCGAGTTCGACTTTCAAGGTAATGGCCTCAAGGTCAAGGTCACTGTGGCTATTTTTAGAAAAACTTTGTCATCGCTCTAGCGCCTACATTTCGTCACTGATTCCAATATAACTTCACACAAATGTTTCTTATGACAATATCTCAAGCGGGTTCGACTTTCAAGGTCATGGCCTCAAGGTCAAGGTCACTGTGGCTATTTTTAGAAAAAACTTTGTCATCGCTCTAGCGCCTACATTTCTTCACCAATTTCAATATAACTTCACACAAATGTTCCTTATAAAAATATCTTGAGCAAGTTCGACTTTCCAGGTCATGCCCTCAAGGTCAAGGTCACTGTGGCTATTTTTAGAAAAACTTTGTCATCGCTCTAGCGCCTACATTTCTTCACTGATTTCAATATAACTTCACACAAATGTTCCTTATGACAATATCTCGAGCGAGTTCTACTTTCAGGGTCATAACCTTAAGGTCAAGGTCACTGTAGCTATTTTTAGAAAAATTTTGTCATCGCTCTAGCGCCTACATTACTTCACCGATTTCAATATAACTTCACACAAATGTTCCTTATGACAATATCTCTAGCGAGTTCCGCTTTCAATGTCAAGGTCACTGTGGCTATTTTTAGAAAAACTTTGTCATTGCTCTAGTGCTAACATTTTTTCACCAATTTCAATATAACTTCACACAAATGTTCCTTATGACAATATCTCAAGCCATTTCGACTTTCAAGGTCAAGGTCACAATGGCTATTTTTAGAAAAACTTTGTCATCGCTCCAGTGCCTACATTTCTCCACCGATTTCAATATAACTTCACACAAATGTTCCTGATGACAATACCTCAAACGAGTTCGACTTTCAAGGTCAAGGGCACTGTGGCTATTTTTAGAAAAACTTTGTCATTGCTCTAGTGCTTACATTTTTTCACCAATTTCAATATTACTTCACACAAATGTTCCTTATGGCAATATCTCTAGCGAGTTCCACTTTCAAGGTCAAGGTCACTGTGGCTATTTTTTTGAAAAACTTGTCATGGCTCTAGCGCTTACATTTCTTCACCGATTTCTGTATAACTTCACACAAATGTTCCTTATGACAATAGCTCGATCGAGTTTGACTTTTAAGGTCAAGGTCACTGTGGCTATTTTTAGAAAAACATTGTCATTGCTCTAGTGCTTACATTTTTTCACCAATTTCAATATAACTTCACACAAATGTTCCTTATGACAATATCTTGAGCAATTTCGACTTTCAAGGTCAAGGTCACTGTGGCTATTTTTAGAAAAACTTTGTCATCGCTCTAGCGCCTACATTTATTGATGGATTTTAATAGAACTTCACACAAATGTTTCTTATGATAATATCTAGAGTTGCTTTGACTTTCAAGGTCAAGGTCACTGTGGCTATTATTAGAAAAACTTTGTCATCGCTCTACCACCAACATTTATTAACAGATTTTAATATAACTTCACACAAAAGATGCTTATGATAATATCTTGAGCAAGATCTACTTTCGCGGTTATGGCCTCAAGTCAAGGTCCCTATGGCTATTTTTAGAGAAATATTGTCATCACTCTAGAACCTACATTTATTGGTGGATTTTTAAACAAACTTTACACAAATGTTGCATATGATAATATTTCAAGCAAGTTGGACTTTGGCCATTTTTTCCACACACGAAGTTGTCTTGTGCGAGGGGATTTGTATCGCATGCGATGCCTTGTTAAACAAGTTTTATAAAACTGGTTTATGTGACATGTATCTTACACCAAATTGAAATATCACCTAGTCTTAATGTTAATTTTATCTCTTGTAGGATTGCCATGTAAAATATATCTGTGATATTCTGCTTAATATCTGTGATCTTTGTTATAACTTTATACTTGTATAGTCTTAATATGTGTTTGTCAACAAAATAGCCCTAGGCTAATGTTAAATTGTTGTAAATTATGAATGTCGATTTTAAATAAAGCTTCTTGTACAGTCATCAGCACCTTCAGCTGTCGAAATAATCGAATCGGAAAGGGCATGGGCATGATAGGCCCCGAAAGTTTTAAAATTTAAATTTAATGTTAGGGGCCCAGTCCTTATCTGTTGCTATGAATAATACAAATATATGTACAGTAATGCTTCTTACCTGTTTCTGTTGCATTTTCTACTGCTGTGACTTGGTACCGTGACTGGCCTTAGAAAAATATTCAATAGAACATATTCGCGAAACGTGCACCCAACAGAAACAACAGTCAGCACGTTAAAATAAAAAGCACATGCTGATGAGAAAGCTGGACTGGATGAGAATAGGCCATAAATATTATTTTATTTTTATAAACTGGCAGTACAATTGTCTAAGTACGAGGTCTGGAGCACATTAGAACAGTGGTTAGTGCACTTTGCTCTGATGCTAGAGACCACAGGTTTGATCCCTGGCAGCGGTGATAAAATTTTGGCGTCTGAACACACTCCATTGGCATCATTTTTAGGGATGAATTCATAAAGTGTGCCATGCTTCTGATCAGGAGGCCCCCTGTACAGGGAGAGTCATCCCTGTGCGGGTTAAAAACCCCTGCTGTAATTACATGATAACTGTGTGGGCTTTCATCCTGCAAATCTGGTGTGTATATATATAGTATAGTATATGCCATCTGTTCCCCTTCTGGGGTTAAGGCAGAAGAAAGAAAGCTGGAAAATTCCTCTTGCCAAAACGAGTGTAAATAAAAAACTTGTTGTTACTTTAACTTTAACAAAATCTACATGCCCTTGGTGATGCAGGAATTTTTCCAACCCTGAGTACATTGTCTATTTTTGTTTTTAGTTCATTTGAGCATGAAGAGCTCATTGTGAGCTATTGTGATCAGTGCTGCAGCTAGAATTTTGAGGGCAGAGGGCACTAGGTAGGGCACTTTTGTGTGTGGAGGCAAAAAAAATAGGGCCCCATGTTTTTTTTCTTGGAAAGGATCAGTTATCAGGACCATTATCATCAGTAGTGTACATACTGTGCAATTCAGCCTCCTGTAACAGTGTATCCAGAATAACAACATGCTTATACCTTCTTATAAAATATAAAATAACTGAAATTGATAATTTTCTTCCTATTTGCCCGAAATTTATTATTATTATTACACCTCAGCCTCGCTATAATATGGAACTTGGGTCCTACCAACGGACTGTCACTGTGTTAGTTTACTGAAACATGTTATAAAAGCCAAGGGTACATGTATTTGTCACAGATCAGACTTTTATACTAGTACACTGTAAACACATCCTAAACCCTTGGGCCAGTTTCGTTTTAATTTAAGAGGAATGTTGCCTAGGTTGCTCTCTACCAAATTTGCAGAAAGTGTTCCCCTCTGATGAACAAGATGGCCATCAGAGCTAAAAATAGAAAAATCTTTAAACGACTACTCCTCCGAGACCCCTGGGCTAATTTCATTCAAGCTTCACAGGAATGTTGCTTGGGTGACCCTCTACCAAAAAATAGCTAAAATCATTCAGCTCTGGTGAACAAGATGGCCACCAGAACTAAAAATAGAAGAATCTTTTAACGACTACTCCTACCATAAACATAGGCCAGTTTCATTCACACTTCATAGGAATGTTGCTTAGGTGACCCTCAAACAAAATATTTCTGCTCAGATGAACAACATGGTCACCAGAGCTAACAATAGAAAATCATCAGCAATTTGCTTTCAATGCTAACTCCTCCTAAAAACGGGCCTCCGTGGCCTAGTGGATAAGAGCGCAGTCTCTTATTCATTAGGTCTCTCACCGCTGTGGTTCGAGCCTCGCTCGGGTCACATGTGAGACGCCAAGTTCTGCAACGGAAGGTCATGTGGTTTTTCTCCGGGCACTCCCGTTTTCGTCCACTTCTGATTAATGATCGGCACGATATGAGTGAAATAATCTTGAAAGGGCCGTAAAACCAAAATAAAAAAAAAACTCCTTCTAAACCATTGGGCCAATTTCAATCAAACTTCTTAGGAATGTTTCTTTGGTGATCCTCTACCAAAATAGCTATAATTCTTTGGCTCAGATGAACAAAATAACCACCAGAGCTAAAAATAGTAAAAGGGTCAACACCACCTAAACCCTTGAGCCAGTTTGATTCAAACTTCACAGGAATGTTGCTTAGGTGCCCCTCTACAGAATTAGCTAAAAATTGTTCTGTTCTGCTGAACAAGCTAGCCACCAGAACTTTCAGAAGCTATGTCACATCTTGAAATCAGGTGAATGATTCAGGGCCATCTTGGCCCTCTTGTTCATTGAAACTAAATTTATATACCAGATTGAGATAAGATGATCAAATTAGTGTTTTCTATTTGCTTCAATATATACATGTAAATTCCACCCCCGCCCATCGGGGCTTGAAGAAATAGATGGGCTGCATGATGCTTTCACGCAAAGCTGAAACCGACACGCACAAAAGTACTGGTAAACTGCTTAGAGGATCTAAACCTACATAGGCAAAGCAGTGCGAGTCATACAGTCCATGCTTATATACCCTATTGGTTTCATTGGGCGGCAGGGCTAGAGATATCATTTCATCTCAATGTCGGGTAAAAGTCCCACAAAATTGGAAGCAACATCTCCAAAACGACCTTTACAGTGTTGACGGGGACGTTAAACCTCAAATCAAACCAAATCAATATATAAATTGCATTGATTTAATCTGTTGACACGCTTTCGAAATATCTTCAGTCTACTCTCAGAGATAATCAACCCACCAGTAGTGTCACTGCTTTGATTCTAAATGCAAACATGCTGAGACTTTAGTTTCATGTATTTTCATTTAATGCCATTTTCTGCTATCCTAAGATAAGATTAGAGAAAATCTACTATCAAGACAACCTTTTGAACTGTTCAAAAGTGGTCTTAAGACCACTTTTGAACAGTCCCAAAGGTGGTCTCTTATTAGGAGTCACTGGGTGTAGAAAACACAAAGAAAGAATAACTGAAACCTCAATAGTCAATAAGCTTTTAAAAGCAGATTTAGTCTTAATTTTAGGTGGTCTTAATAGCGGAAGTTAACTGTATAGGATATGTTAAACTGTTAGATGTCAGTCACAACACCTTTCTTGTGTTTTGTTTGTTTGATATGAGGTTTAACATCCCCGTCCACACTGTATAGGTCATTTTGGAGATATTGCTTCCAATTTTATGGGACTTTTACTCGACACTGAGATGAAATGACATGTCAAGCCCTGTCAGCCAATGAAACCAATAGGGTTTATAATTATGGACGGTCACTCACACCACTTTGGCTGGGCAGACTTAGATCCTCTAAGCGGTTTACCAGAACTCATGAGAGGTTAGTTTCTGCTCTGTGTAGTAGCAACATGTAGCCTATCTATTTCTTCAAGTCCTGATGGGCAGGGGCCAACAACAACTGTCATCTACTTTGTTGCTATAGATGGATCCAATGTTTTGACATGCGACTTTGTTTATATTTCATTGCGCGTGCGCAAATGCCTCGCCAGTTATCTGGTTGGCAAAATATCTGTGTTTCAGTATAGTGCCAATGAGATTTTCAAATATTTATCAAATCATTAAACTCATTTCTTCTCGCAAAATTAAATTATCTTTGATACTTTATAATTTTGAAGTAACAAATGATATTTTTGTTCTATTTTTAATTTTGCAAGTCTCGCTACTTTGGACATCTCCTTCCTGATGCCCTTGACTTCTGTAGAGCGTGGGCCATGTTTGCTGATGTTTGCTCAGTGGGGGACGCCTATAAGTCCTCAGGTGGGTGTCTCTTGCCCGATGCCTCCAGTTGACCTGTCTCACGAGCTACGTCAGTCGGTGTGTGCTCGGAGGGGGATGTGCTGTGTTTGCCGGGTCTTGTCCATCATCCGCTTTGGTTTCAGAACTTTGGGGTTGAGACACACTGATGAAGATTAAATATCAGAAAGGCCTCTGTGTCACTAAATTAGGTATAGTTACGCCTTAATTGCAACCACTGGGCCGGTATCTCTGCTGGCGGATGATTCGTTCGTCCCCAAGGGTATCATCAGCTCAGTATCAGTTCCTGAGTGCTAAGGTTGATACTGCAGTGTTAACGTCAGCACTCAGGTACTGATTTAAATAACTATATTATATCTTTAATTTTTGCAGTATAAAATTCTAATTTTTCTAAAACTAAGACTGACTTGTCAGGTGAGACATGTATCTCAGCAGATTTGGTTGCCACTTTTTGTTATTTTTTAATTTTGCAAGTCTCGCTACTTTGGACATCTCCTTCCTGATGCCCGGGACTTCCGTGGAGCGTGGGCCATGTTTGCTGATGTTGGCTCGGTGGGGGGACGCCTATAAGTCCACGGATGGGTGTCTCTTGCCCGATGCCTCCAGTTGACCTGTCTCACGAGCTACGTCGGTCAGTGTGTGCTCGGAGGGGGATGTGCTGTGCTTGCCGGGTCTTGTCCCTCATCCGTTTCGGTTTCAGAACTTTGGGGTTGAGACACACTGATGAAGATTGAATATCAGAAAGGCCTCTTTGTCACTAAATTAGGTATAGTTATGCCTTTATAGAACAAGTCTCATCTGACATTTTATCGCTCATTTTGTTGCCTCAAAAGTGTTTTAAAACTACATACGGCTTGCGATGAAACACAGTTGATGCAACTCATTTGATGAAGAGAATTTAGATCATAGCAGATATATTTTCTGCCTTAATATATTTTCAAAGAAGCAGCTGATTGTCTAAAATTGTTCAGTGTAAGTAATTTTGATAGGCCAACTCTTAAACAATAGTAATTACAGAAAATAATAAGTGCCTCATCTATGATGGAGTATAGAACTGGAAGTGTTTTTGCCAATTAGAGAAAACGAGGCTGATGACCTTTTACCTTGTGTAACGTGTCTATAAAGGTCATTGTTACTTTCAATTATTGTGAACCCAGATCTAGGAGCAGTCTGATCATGGTCCAATTTTTAGCTCACCAGAGCCGAAGGCTCCGGGCGGGGAAGCTTATAGTATAGGCATTGTCCGTCGTCGTCTGCGTCGTCAACATTTTCAAACAACATCTCCTCTGAAACTACTTGGCCAATTGAAACCAAATTACATGTGGAGCCTCTATGGGAAGGGGGAACGAAAGTTTGTTCGGGAGGACTGGGTCACATGACCAATATGGCCGCCATGCCCATATATGGTAAAAACCTTTAAAAATCTTCTTTTCAAGAACCGAATAGCCGATGATCTTGAAACTTGGTATGCAGCATCGGGGACTCAGGCCCTACCAAGTTTGTTCAAATGATGACCTTCGTTTGACCTTGACCTGTTTTACGTCAAGGTCAAATTTGGTCACTTAGACATTTGTATGGAAAAATGGCAAAACAGTGGATTTTTCTGACTGTGTGTTAGCTAGTGGCATCAGAAATGGTATTTCCAATCAACTGAATGGAAGTTTATCAGTTTCAAAGGTCAAGGTCATTTACCGACCTTTGTCCAGGACGCCTCAGATACAGTATTTTTATCTTCCTCTTCAATTAAATTACTGGGCCAATTGAAACCAAATTACATGTGGAGCCTCTATGGAATGAGGGAACGAAAAGTGATTCGTGAGGACTTGGTCAGATGACCAATATGGCCGCCATGCCCATATATTGTAAAAACCTTTAAAAATCTTCTTCTCAAGAACCGAATAGCCGATGATCTTGAAACTTGGTATGCAGCATCGGGGACTCGGGCCCTACCAAGTTTGTTCAAATGATGACCTTAGGTTGACCTTGACCTGTTTTACGTCAAGGTCAAATTTGGTCACTTAGACATTTGTATGGAAAAATGGCAAAAACAGTGGATTTTTCTGATTGTAGATTAGTTAGTGGCATCAGAAATGGTATTTACAATCAGCTAAATGGAAGTTTATCAGTTCCAAAGGTCAAGATCATTTACCGACCTTTGTCCAGGACGCCTCAGATTCAGTATTTTTATGCCCCCGCATCATATGATGCTGGGGGCATATAGTTTTTCGGTTTTCCGTACGTGTGTACATGTGTATGTCCATCTGTAAGTGTGTGTGTACGTACGTATGTACGTACGTACGTACGTACGTGATCCTGTAACCTCAGGTTAAAGTTTTTGTAACAGGTAGAGCCTGAACTCATATTTTCCTAACCATTCAATACTGGTTCATCTTTGGTATGATGAAAGATATAGGTCCAAAGTTTTATTAAGCAATACCCCCACCCATGCCTGTGACCTCAAGGTCAAGGTCACAGACTTAGAAATTTTCAATGTTAAAGACTCAGGTTAAGGTTTTTGTAACAGGTAGACTTGAACATTTTAGAACTCATATTTTCCAAACCATTTGATGGAATTGGTTCATAATTGGTATGATTATAGATATAGGTCCAAGTTTTATTCAGCTATACCCCCACCCATGCCTATGGCCTCAAGGTCAAGGTCATGGACTTAGAAATTTTCCATGTTAAAGACTCTAGTTAAGGTATTTGTACCTGGTAGAACCTGAACTTTTATGATGGCTTTGGTTCATATGATGATAGATATAGGTACAATGTTTTATGCAGCAATACCCCCACCCATGCCTATGACCTCAAGGTCAAGGTCACAGACTTAGACAATTTTTAATTAGATATTTTAAGAGTTGATATTTTTCCAAATCGTGCGATGGATTGAGTTGATATTGGGTATGATGTTAGATACCTGTCCATTTTATTCAGCGATACCCCCACCCATGCCCATGAGCTCAAGGTCAAGGTCACAGACTTAAAAATTTTTAATTATCCCCTCGCACAACATAGCTCTAGCATCTATATTTCTTCACTGATTTCAATATAACTTCACACAAATGTTCCTTATGACAATATCTCGAGGGAGTTTGACTTTCAAGGTCATGATCTCAAGGTCAAGGTCACTGTGGCTATTTTTAGAAAAACTTTGTCAGCGCTCTAGCGCTTACATTTATTCACCGATTTCAATATAACTTCACACAAATGTTCCTTATGTCAATATCTCTAGCGAGTTTGACTTTCAAGGTCAAGGTCACTGTGGCTATTTTTAGAAAAACTTTGTCATCGCTCTAACGCTTACATTTCTTCACCGATTTCAATATAACTTCACACAAATGTTCCTTATGACAATATCTTGAGCCATTTCGACTTTCAAGGTCAAGGTCACTGTGGCTATTTTTAGAAAACTTTGTCATCGCTCTAGCGCCTGCATTTCTTCACTGGTTTCAAAATAACTTCACACAAATGTTCCTTATGACAATACCTCGAGCGAGTTTGACTTTCAAGGTCAAGGTCACTGTGGCTATTTTTAGAAAAACTTTGTCATTGCTTTAGCGCTTACATTTTATCACCAATTTCAATATAACTTCTCACAAATGTTCCTGATGACGAGGTCACACACTTAGAAAATTTTGTTGCAACATGGATTTTCGGGGTGAGGCGGGGCCCTTGGCGGGGGCATCTGTGTCGTCTGGACACATTTCTAGTTATCTTCCTCTTCACATAAACTACTGGGCCAATTGAAACCAAATTACATGTGGAGCCTCTGTGGAATGAGGGAACGAAAGTTGATTTGTGAGGACTGGGTCAGATGACCAATATGGCCGCCATGTCCATATATGTAAAAACCTTTAAAAATCTTCTTCTCAAGAACCGAATGGCTGATGATCTTAAAACTTGGTATACAGCATCAGGGACTCTGGCCATACCAAATTTGTTCAAATGATGACCTTAGGTTGACCTTGACCTATTTTACGTCAAGGTTAAATTTGGTCACTTAGACATTTGTATGGAAAAATGGCAAAACAGTGGATTTTTCTGATTGTATATTAGCTAGTGGCATCAGAAATGGTATTTACCTTCTAATGAATGGAAGTTTATCAGTTCCAAAGGTCAAGGTCATTTACCGACCTTTGTCCAGGACGCCTCAGATTCAGTATTTTTATCTTCTTCTTCACTTAAACTACTTGGCCAGTTGAAACCAAATAACATGTGGAGCCTCTATGGAATGTGGGAACGAAAATTTGTTCGTGAGGACGGGCTCACATGACCAATATGGGCCGCCATGCCCATATATGGTAAAAACCTTTAAAAATCTTCTTCTCAAGAACCGAATGGCCGATGATCTTATAACTTGGTATGCAGCATCAGGGACTCTGGCCCTACCAAGTTTGTTCAAATGATGACCTTTGTTTAAACTTGACCTGTTTATGTCAAGGTCAAATTTGGTCACTTAGACATTTGTATGGAAAAATGGCAAAGAAGTGGATATTTCTAATTGCCTGGTAGGCTGTGACATCAAAAATGATATTTGCAGTTAGCTGAATGGAAGTTTATCAATTCCAAAGGTCCAAGGTCATTACTGACCCTTGTCTTGGATGGCTCTGATTCGGTATTTTTATCTTCTTCTCCAGTAAAAGAGCTGTGCTGATTGAAACCAAATTACATGAAAAGCCTCTATGGGGGTGATGCAATTAAACATTACTCGTGGTATTGTCACATGACCAAGCTAGGCACCTTGCTTGTATATGGTATAAACCACATGACCTCTGGTGAGCGTAGTGGCCCATGGGCCTCTTGTTTCTTTCTTGTTGGAATAAAAGTTTAAAAAGTCTGCGAGCAGCTGCAGCAGAAAAGACAACATTTTAACCCATAAAATTCCAATCGCTACAATTGTCGTCTACTTTGTCGTCTGCCGGTTATCTTCAAAGTCATTTTTTTGCAAACAGTGTGGACCCAAATCAGGCTGCTCCTGTAGTAGCAGTCGGATTTGTGTCCACTCTGTTTGCCTGTTTGCAAAAATATTTTTTAAATCATTTGCTAAAATATTAAGCAGACGACACAAGCAGGCAACATTTTTAGATGTAGTGTTTACTCGGCGTCTTAAGGGTTAAGCTGCTTTTTTGACATTTTCAGGGTTAAAAAAATAATGTTTTTTTTTTTTCTTTTTTATTTTCAGGCAACTCCGAAGTAATGGGAGCAGGTATAGTAAAACCCCAGCCTGACGGAGGAATCCAGATACATATCCACACCGCAGCCAATCAGAATATACACACCACTGGTGGTGCTAATACCTTTACTAGCACAACAACAACAACAACAACATCGACAGGACGAAGCTCGCCCAGCATGGGCTGCGAAGAATGTTCAAGTAGTTTCACACCATTCAAAAGAAAAGTGAGTTTGCAGTAGCCAAGTTTACATAATTACATAAAACACTGTGCATTATAACAAGGTTTTAGAGACACACTTTTACCCTTATCCTGCTGTTCATCTGATCAGGATCTACACTGCCATACAGTTTGTGGATTGGAACAAAAATATTATGTCATGTAATCTGATTGGCTGATAGTCAGAAATGAGTGTGGCTAATTAAATTATTCAGCAGGATAAGGGTTAAAGATGACTCTGAAAAATATATAGATGATATAGAAACATAAAATCCATGCATTTTTCTTTGATATATCTTGGTTGTTTACGACCCCCACCCATCCGGGCTTGAAGAAATATATGGGCTGCATGATGCTTCCACGCAGTGCTGAAACCGACCCGCACACAAGTACTGGTAAACGGCTTAGAGGATCTAAGCCTGCCCAATGTCGGGTAAAAGTCCAACAAGATTGGAAGCAACGTCTCCAAAATGACTTTTACAGTGTTGACGGGGAGGATAAACCTCAAATTAAAAAAAAAAAAAAAATCTTGGTTGTTTAAAAAGGATGTAACAATACAGATTTATCAAATTATCAGTGCATCACAAAAGTAGGGAACCCTGGAAGGGACATGCAATTTATTTTTATATGTTGTGCGGACAAGACAATATCTTGTATGCACAAGATATTATCTTGTGTGAACAAGATATTATGTTGTGCGAACAGGATAATATCTTGTGTGTTCAAGATAATATCTTGTTTGCACAACTTAATATCTTGTGCGCACAAGATATTATCTTGTTTGCACAACATAGATCCTGTGCAGACAACATACTATCTTGTGCGCACAACTTATTATCTTGTTCACACAACATAATATCTTGTGTGCATAAGATATTATCTTGTGTGCACAAATTATTATCATGTTCGCACAACATATTACATTATATTATCTTGTGCGCACAAGATATTATCCTGTTTGGACAACTTAATATCTTGTGCACACAAGATACTACCTTATGCGCACAATATAATATCTTGTTTTGACATATTAATATCTTGTTTGTCTAGGAGCAGTCTGATTTGGGTCCACACTGTTTGCCTGTATACAAGAATATTTCTTAAAAGTTTGCAAGAAGATTCAGCAGATGACATAAGCAGAAGACTTTTTCAGATGTAGTTTCTCGGCATCTTAAGGGTTAAGTCAAATAGCTAATTAGTTTTGGCTTTTACCCATATTATTATCAAAGCCTCTGTGGCGTTGCGTTTGAGCTACTTGCATTGTAAATCATTAGTTGGAATCCAGACTTCTCCAGCCGCTTGGATTTAACAGAATTTGATTTGATCTTACCTGTGATCAGTTGATCAAGCATCATTAGATTAACAAGCTTGTTAGTGCTTGCAATGTTAACAGTTTAGTAAGTACAATATTTAACACAGTGGTATTTTTACTGAAAAATGTATCTGTTGCTAATGCAATAGCAACCTACACATTTTTTCAGCAGAAATATTAACATATTAGCCATTGCCAAGACCAACACCAGAAAAGGGCGGGAAGCCAGTATTCCCATACTCAGAGGTATGCATGTCCATTATCCTCACAAAAGAAGGCACTGCTGACCAACAAGAACCATGTGCGACCCATTCTTCAGAATGCATAATCAAGTATGAAACTGTTCACAGAAATGAGGACAGCCTCAAACCTAGTGCTTATGAGAGACAACATAACTCAACCTCACTGGATAGAGATTTAACCAACACCGTGCCTTTTAATGGTGTGTATAAGAGAAGCGTTTTGCTTGGCATTAGACGTCTGATTGACATTAGTTGGGTTTGTTGGTTAATGTACATTGTTACGTTGATGTTTTGAGGCTCCAGGACACCTTTGTGGTGTGGTATGTAATTTTGTTAAAGAAAGAAGTGCGATGTCACTGTCAGGGGAGGTGATGTGTGGATTGATAAATTGTGTTGTCATTATGTGTCATGCCAGATGATTGCAGAAAAAGAAGACATTAAAGATTCCTAAAGTAGTTGACACATTCATGTATATTTTTTCTTGTCAGAATTACCGTATACCCCTATTCTGAGTTACATCCCTTTGAAAAAAATTGGATGCAACCTTGTCAGTGAAATATCTCAAAAAAACTATTATAGCTAGAGCCTTGAAAGTTAGTGAATGGATTGGTGGTGATGAGTAGATGAAATTAAAACTTTCGAAGAAATTTCAAAAAATACTTCATGAGTTATGGCCCTTTGTAAATTTGGGCATTTGTACATTGCATGTGTTGTGATACATAGCATAACTATAGAACCATGTATGTCAGGGTTTATAAATTTCATAGACAAAAAAGGCAACACATATTTTTAGCTCACCTGTCACTACGTGACAAGGTGAGCTTTTGGGATCACTTTTTGTGCGTGCGTCAGTGCGTGCATCCGGGGGCCCTTCCAAGTTTTTTAAATGATGACCTTTGGTTGACCTTGACCTGCTTCATGTCAAGGTCAAATTTGGTCACTCAGACATTTGCATGGAAAAAAGGCAAAACAGTGGATTTTTTTTAAGTATGGTGATTGGACCTCGGTTTAAAGACTCAACTGAAAGTCTGGAGTGGCCCGGGATCGATCCTGCTACCCCTGATTTACAAGGCAAGTAGCATGACCACTTCACCATGAAGGCTTCTATACTTCATTGGAATGTTGTGTAGATGACCCTATAGGAAAATAGCATAAAAGATTAACAAATGGTCACCAAGGCTAAAAATAGAAAAACATTGTAAATTTGCTTCAAATGTGAACTCCTTCTAAACCCTTGGGCCAATTGCATTTAAAACTTCACATGAATGTTGCCTAGGTGACTCCCTACCAAAATAGTTAAAACTCATTCCACTCCATTGAATAAGATGGCTGCCAGAGCTAAAAATTAAAAAAAAAAAATCTTCAAACAACAATTCCTCCTGTACCCTTGGGCCAATTTCATTCAAACTTCGAAGTAATGTTGCTTAGATGACCCTCTACCAAAAAGGCTAAAACGATCCCCCTCCGATGAACAAAATGGCCACTGGAGCTGAAAATAGAAACATATTGTAAATTTGATTCAACCGTGAACTCCCCCTAAACCCTAAGGCCAATTTGATACAAACTTCACAGGAATGTTGCCTAGGTTACTCCCTACCAAATAAGCTAAAATCACTCTGCTGATGAACAAGATGGCCACCAGAGCTAAAAAAAGAATGTACTTGAGGCAGTGAAACCTAGGTGAGAGAAGCCTTCGTGGTGTAGTGGTTACGCGCACTCGCCTTGTAAACAAGGGATCGCAGGATCGATCCTGGGCTTCTCCAAACTTTCGGATGAGTCTTTAAACCAAGGCCCTGTCTCCATTTGACCTTGGCTGTTGGTGGGACGTAAAACTCAAACACTCACTCACACAGTTGAGCAAACCAGGGCCCTCTGGGCCCTCTTTTTTCATATTAGACTTATGCCTCTTTCCTGAGTTATGGCCCTTCGATAAAATTTGGATGAAATCTTTGTCTTCAGTTATGCATGGCCCTTTGAAAATTTTGGCATTTCGGGGCATATGGTTGTGAGCATAGTGTTTTACAAACACTATTTCTAGTTTCATTTTCTTTTCAGAAATGTTGTAAAGACTGTGGCAGACAACATGTGGTATTTCGGGGCATATGGTTGGGGGCATAGTGTTTTACAAACACCATTTCTAGTCTCATATTCTTTTCAGAAATGTTGTAAAGACTGTGGCAGACACTTCTGCTCCCAGTGTATAATACAACCAAACCGCCGACCATCAAGTGCCAGCTCGAAAGACTATCAATGTAAAACCTGTCAGATTCTTCTGACAGGAGCGTTTACTCGTCCACAGTTGCTCAAATGGAAAATAAAAGATCTGAAAGCTCTCCTAAATAAACAGAACGTAAACATTTCTAAATGTAAAGAGAAGAGTGATCTAATAGATGTGATATTTATAAACTATGGTGGTGCTCCAAATCTGCATAGAAGAGGGACAGAACAAGAGTTGCTGGTACAACAAATGGCAGTAAGTTCACATTACAATAACACACCCATGTGCTAAGATTGCACTTTTCTCATCTCTCGAACTTGCATTTTTCAGATGATGAATTATTTGGCTATTTTCCTTGTTTTTAGTACAACATAAATTGTGGTCCAACAAATATTTACTGACTGAGTGAGTTATGCCAATTGAACATTTTTGAAAACTTTCATTTTTTGATAACTCCTCTTAGAGTTTTCATCTGATCCTGCTGAAATTTGGTAGATAGTAGGACCATGACCTGGTCTAGCGCTTGTCATTTTGAGGTCACAGCCAACCAAATATTCACAGAGTTGTGCCCCTTTGAAAATTTTTGTCAACTTTTTTGTTTCCGGATAACTCCTCCTACTGTTTTCATCTGATCAAGTTGAAACTTAGTATGTGGTAAGACCATGACCTGATGTAGCGCATATTCTTTCAAGGTTAAAGTCCACAAAATATTTACAGAGTTATGCCCCTTTGAGTATTTCTGTAAATATTTGGTTTCTGGATAACTCCTCCTACAATTAAAATTCAATCAAGCTGAAACATGATATATAGTTGTCGTGCCTGCTATAAGCATGGCACAATATAGGCGCTCGGTTTTCTGTCTGTTCGTCCATCCATCCATCCATCCATCCGTTCGACAAGGCGTCAACATTTGCGACCACCCTAGCGTTCACCCTAGTGGTCAAGTTTATTTCTCAAGAACTATAAGAGCTTCATTATTGATACTTGGTACAAACTTGTATCTGGGGATGGCAATTTAAATGCAGGCATCCATATTTGACCTTGACATACATTTTATGGTTCACTGACTTTGTAAAATATTGCGACCACCCTAGCGTTCACCCTAATGGTCAAGTTTATTTCTCAAGATCTATAAGAGCTTCATTAATGATATTTGGTACAAATTTGAATCTGTGGATGGCAACTTTAATGCAAGCATGCATATTTGACCTTGACATATATTTCATGGTCCACTGACTTTGTAAAATATTGCGACCACCCTAGCGTTCACCCTAATGGTGACGTTAATTTCTCAGGAACTATAATAGCTTCATTAATGATACTTGGTACTAACTTGTATTTCAGGATGGCAGCTGAAATGCAAGCATCCATATTTGACCTTGACCTACTTTTCATGGTTCACTGACTTTGTAAAATATTGCGACCACCCTATGGTCAAGTTAACTTCTCAAGAACTATATATAAGAGCTTTATTAATAATTCTTGGCTGGGGGCAAGCATCAATATTTGACTTGACCTACATTTTTTGGTTCACTGACTTTGTAAAATATTGCGACCACCCAAATGGTCAAGTTAATTTCTCAAGAACTATAAGAGCTTCATTGTTAATGATACTTGGTACAAATTTGTATCTGGAGATGGAAACTTAAATGCATGCATCCATATTTGACCTTGACCTACATTTTATTGTTCACTGACTTGTAAAATATTGCAACCACCCCAGCGTTCACCCTGATGGTTAAGTTCATTTTCAAGAATTATTTGAGCTTCATTAATGGTACTTAGTACAAGCTTGCATTTAAGAACCGCAACTTTTATGCAAGCATCTATGTTTGATCTTGGCCTAGATGTCATGCACCCCCACAGGCGCAACATAGCCTTCAGTAGAATTCTTGTTAGACCATGAAGTGGAACAGTGTATATTGCAAGGGCCCCACATTGGCTACAACTTTATTGCTGTTGTCCATGTGTTTGCAATGCCTTAAGCTTAAACCGAAAAATGTAACGTCTGTCAACACTTCAAAAGGATTTGCCCTTCACTCATGAAACTTCACAAATATACTCACCATCACAAGACTTACAATCTGACCAAGGACCATACCTGTATTGCTTTTGTCCATGTGTTTGTCTTGCCTTAACCAAAAAACTTAACCATGGTCATAACTTCAAAAGTATTTGCCTTTCTCTCATGAAAATTCACACAAATACTTTCCAGCACAAGACCTACATTCTGACAAAAACTTGTACCACACCTCCTTGATAGCTCTGTGTGGAGCCCTTTCTGACGTAGTCAGTGATCTGGTTTTGAGGTTATGGTCCAACAAATAAAAACAAAGTTATGCCCCCTTGAAAGTTTCTGTAAGTAATTTTGCCTGCAATTTAGAACCAATCAAGCTGAAACTTGATGTATAGTTAGACCAAGAAGTGGAGCAGCACATATTGTTTCAAGGTTACAGTCCACCAAATACTTATAGAGTAATGCCCCTTTGAAAATTCCTGTGAACATTTTGTTTATGGCTAACTCTTCCTACAGTGAAGATTTAATCAAGCTGAAAATTGATATATAGTTTGACCACAATGTGGAGCAGCGCATATTGTTTCAAGGTTATGGCTTACCAGATATAAATAAAGTTATGCCTCTTTGCAGATTTCTGTAAGTATTTTGTTTGTGGCTAACTTCTCCTGCAATTAATATCCAATGAAGCTGAAACTTCATATATAGTTAGACCATTATGGAGCACAGTGCTTATTGATTTGAGGTTAAGGTCCACCAAAAATTAATCAATTTGTCCCTTTGAAAATTTCTGTACACATTTTGTTTGTGGCTAACTTCTCCTGCAGGTAACTTTTGATCCAGCAAAATCTTGATATTAAGTTTGACTATGAAGTGGATCAATGCATATGGTTCAGAGAGGATGGTATTTATATAAGTATAATACTTCAAAAATATCTGTAGATGTTTTCATTTCCGGCTAACTACTCCTACAATTTAGATACGATCAAGCTGAAACTTGATATGTAGTTAGACCATGATATGGAGCAGTTCTTATTGTTTCAAGGTTTCAAATGATAACCCTTTTATAGAACATATTTAACATCACTACAGCTGGTGTCTGGGAATTTGTGGCGACTGTGAAAAGTCTCTCGCCCTACATCATAGTGTAGTTTATATGTTCTTGTCCTTTGGGATCATCGATTCCGTTGTGGATTTTTGGAAATATTTGAGGGTCACTGATGAGGCCTAATTGGCCGAAACTAACAAGTCTGGCCCAGAAAACATGTACATTTCATATTTTCCAATTCTGTGGTGTGATCCTTGCTTCCAAAGGATAACCCTTGTATAGAACATATTCAGTGGAACAAATATAAACTTGCTACGGGTGTATAATGCCCTGCGTGCCGAGTTCTTGTTCCCATCAGGATTATGCCCCTTTCCTGAGTTATTGCCCTTTGAAATTTTTTTATTGAAATCATTTTTTTTTTTTTATGAAATCTTGTCAATAACTGTTATGGGCAAGCAGTGTTAGGGTCAAGAAGTTGTGGGCATAGTGTTTCATAAACACCAGCTCTAGTTACTCCAAAATCATGTTGTGTCACCTTGCTGAGGCTCTTCTAACATGTGCACAATTTATTAATTACTGAATAAAATGAGTGTTGTGGTCATTTGTTAGAATCACTTTGCTGAGATGATTCTAATAAACATCCACATTTGTGTCTTGGAGTATTAAATACAATATTCACAAAATTTGTCAATCAGTCCAGCTCATCTTGAGCTGAGGATTCTTGAAATTGTCACTATAACGAGTTTTGTCATTATATTGAATGTCAGACTCTATAGACAAAGCCAAGAAGATAAAAATCAATCTGAAGCAGATTGGGTTTTTATGAGTTCAGCCAATATTAGGCATAGCAACAGATAAGGTGCATATTTTTTGATATCTAAAGGATAGTTTTCCTTATTTCTCCATATAAACATTTATGGAGAAATGACAAAAAACTTTCCTTCAATTATCACAAAATACGCACCTTATCTGTTGTTATGCATTTAGGTATTTTTTTTCTCTTTTTGAAGGAGAGAATGAGACAAGAAGAACAGTCAGACACACCTAGACAATCATCTACCAATCACCCACCCCCTACAGCCCAGCAGGCTACACAGTACCCTCCTCCCGTCCAACCCTCAGCTCAGCAGCATTCTCCTCATGATAATGAGGGTCAGCAGCAACAACAGCAGCAGCAGCCAGATGAGGAGATGACGAGTCAACAAGATACAGAAAATTCTGAGGTGAGGAATGGCAGAGTTATGAGGATAATTTCGGGAAAAGTTTTCTTTTTTCTTCACTAAAATATATTGTGGTTGAAACATACTTTTGGGTACTTGTTAGAACCACCTCCATCACGAAAACACGCCTATATAATTTTGACCCCCTTGAACCCCACTTTTATATAGTAAAACTAGGGTTTTACAGGGGTTAGCCTTATTTTTCTTATTTCTGCTCTAAAATATAGATTGTGGGTACTCGTTAGAACCGCCTCGATGAGGCCGTTCAAACGAGTACCAACAGTCTATATAATGAGCCTGAGGCGGTTCAAACGAGTACCGGTACCAACAATCTATATTTTGAGCAGAAATAAGAAAAATATCCCAATTTTTCATCTAAAAAATTTCAATGTATTTGTATAGGCGTGTTTTCGTAATGTCATTGAAGCGATTCAAACGAGCACTTACAACATATGCTAGAAGCCTTCTATGTGTAGTGGTTTAGTTACTAGCCTTATAAGCCAGGGGTTCTAGGTTCAATTCCAGGCTTCTCAAATCTTTCGAATGAGTATTTAACTTCGGGTCTCATCTCCATATGAGCTTAGTTGTGGCATCAGGTTAACAAATCTCTAAACCCCACTTTAAAAAGATAAAAGTGGGGTTTAAGTGGGTGTTCATTATTTTTGCTCAAAAACGTAGATTGTGGGTATTCATTTGAACCACCTCAAAGAGGTTTATGCCCCCGCCCATAGGGTCTTGAAGAAATATATGGGCTGCATGATGCTTCCACCCAGAGCTGATTCCGGTACTGGTAAACCGCTTAGAGGATCTAAGCCTGTCCAGGAACCTCGGTGCGAGGCGGACCGTCCATGCTTATAAACCCTATTCGTTTCATTGTGGGACAGGGCATGAGATGTCATTTCATTTAATGTCTGGTAAAAGTCCCACAAAATTGGACAGCCCCCGTCCATAGGGGCTTGAAGAAATATATGGGCTGCATGATGCTTCCACGCAGAGCTGAATCCTGCCCGCACACTAGTACTGGTAAACCGCTTAGAGGATCTAAGCCTGTCCAGGAACCGCGGTGCGAAACGGACCGTCCATGCTAATAAACCCTATTGGTTTCATTGGGCGACAGGGCTTGAGATGTCATTTTATCTCAATGTCGGGTAAAAGTCCCACAAAATTGGAAGCAACGTCTCCAAAATGACCTTTACAGTGTTGACGGGGACGTTAAACCTCAAATCAAACAAACAAAACCCACAAAATTGGAAGCAACGTCTCCAAAATGACCTTTACAGTGTTGACGGGGAAGTTAAACCTCAAATCAAACAAACAAAGAGGTTTACAGTTTGTGAATTTGCAGGAATAAATTGTTACAAGTATTTTGAATTGGTTGATAGTCTGAAATGGGTGTGGCAAAATTAAATTATTCAGCAGGACTAGGGTTAACTAGTCTCGCATAACAAATCCGGAAGGTGAAATATTGTTGTTGTTCTGTTGTTTTCATGCAAAGAGAGAATGAGTTCTTGTGAAATGAGTCAGCCCATAAGAAAAGGGTACTTAGGGGAATAGCAAGGACTCAAACTTGCCTCAACAGATAAAGAAATCCTGCACTTAACCCTGGGATAGATATTCTTATCTAGGGAAGGATAAAAATCGAGAATTTTCAAGTGTTTGATCTGGACTGGTTGAATAGGATGTCACTTAAGCCCTTGTTAAGTCGGACGTCATTGCACATACATTGACATCAAGATTGCCGCATTTTTGTCATCAAAATATGGCCGACGTTGACAAGCTAAGTGACTGAATTATAAAAAAAATCCACTAACAGAAATGAAAGGTATGCAAGAAAAGGAATCTTACATGGATGTGAGGGTAGACAGCAAATCCGTCCCCAGGGATCACTGTCCAGCATCACGGCAAACCTTGTGATGTCAGACAGTGACCCTCAGGACGTTCGGACTCTTACAGTCTATACAGACGAGCCTGTCCATAAGCACCATTACGTTCCTAAGTATTGGAACTGTCCGGCCTAAGCAAACAGTGCTGACCCAGATCAGACTTTTCCTGAAGGAGCAGTCTGATCAGGGTCTCCACCTTTTGCCATTCCATCTGCACTTCTTGGACTCCTTGCTAGATTGTAAAACAAATTTGTTAACATTTTAGGAGAATTACAGCAAGTCCTCATAGTGTCCAAATTTTTAGGATTTGTACGGTACATTCTCACCAGAAGTCTTTGCTGTCCACAGACATATAGAGGAAAACTTGATGTAGCGTTGCGCAAGAAGTTATATATCCTTGGCTGTAATTACACCACAACCTCATTATAACACAGTTCATTATAACACAGTTTTGGATATAACACACTTTCAAGATGGATCCCCAAAAATGTATATATTATATAGAAAAATGACCATAAATGGTCATTTTTCTATATAATCTATACATTTTTGTTCAGATATAGCATGGTCCTTTAACTAACATGGTTTCTGCTTTGGACCCCAACAGTAGTGTTATTAAGAGGTTGGGGTGTAGTTGACTGCACAGACACATTTGAAGAACATAATTTGGAGAATGCCAAGGGCCCTTTTCTTATGGGTCGGCTTGGCTGTTGAATTCTCATTTTGTAATATACAGCATGTATTTCACTTATTTCAGGCCGATCATAAATCAGAGGTGGGCAAAAACCAGAGTACCAAAGAAAACCACCTGACCTTCTGTTACAGAACTTGGCGTCACACATGTGACCCGATCAAGACTAAAAAAAAAAAAACAGCAGTGAGAGACCTAATTGTGGTTAAAACCTTATCTTGCTGAATATTCATTTAAGCCACACCCATTTCTGTCTATCAACCAATCAAATTACTTGATGTAATTTATTGCTACAAATTCATAAAGTGAATGTCAAACAGTGTAGATCCTGATCAGATGGCGTCTTCAGAAGCCATCTAATCTGGATCTACACTGTTTGCAAAGATAGGGGTTGTCATGAACAGCAAGATAAGGGTTAAGAGTCAACAATCTTACCCTCTGGGCCACGGAGGCCCATTACTGATACCTTCATAAACAATATAGATCCAGATGGGACAAATATATATATATATATATATACATATGCAAACAGTGTAGATCAAAATAAGACAGCTCAAAATGTGCTTACTCATCAGTATCTACACTGTTTGCCATTCTGTTAATGATTAAAATCTGTATTGGCAACATTGGACTTGGAAGAGTCCACTTCAGAAACTCGGGGGGTGTTTGGGCTAATTAGATATATATGCCTTTAAACCCTTATCCAGCTGAAAAAATTATTTTAACCTCACCCATTTCTGCCTGTCAACCAATCAAATTTCTTAATACAGCTGAACTTCAATGGCTCGAACACCTTTGGGACCACAAAAATCTGCTCGAGACCAGGCTAGTTCGAGCAACTGAGGGTTACTGCCAGGAGTCATAACGGGGTTAATTTGGTGTTCTATAATAAAAATGCATGCTGTGTGTACTCATTAGAATCACCTCATCGAGGCGATTCTAATGAGTACACACAGCCTACATTTGCGAGATAAAGTCGAAAATCTCCTTAATTATTCCACACTACTTCTTATGTAGGGGAGCTCAAATCAGGGTTCGACTCAGCCATGGTAAACGAGCCATCGAAGTTATTCTGTATAATGTATTTATTCCGTTAACAAATTGCATGGCAAACAGTATAGATCCTGATTAGATGGCTTTCAGAAGGTAGAGGATGTCTTGTTCACCAGGATAAGGTTTAATATTCTTGTTGCAGTAAATACTAAAATTATAAAACTGGGGAGTCTTTTGCAGCTCAAATACTCTTGCTACAGTACACCCACTGCATTTTCTTTAACTCGCACAACCCCTAGATTTGGTCCACTGCGTTTCCATGCATGAACCCGCGCTACGTCCCACTGCTAGCCATTTCAGTGACACGGCGTATACACCCCGGATCTGCTGCTATATTCTTATTTACCTGTGAAACCATGTGAACAATTGATTTTACACCTGTGGTAACACCGCAGAAACACGTGATTACCCCCTAAATCCCTCAATCGGTGCATATCCCCAGTGTTCTTTTCAGCTGTAATCCTCTTCATCATTTCCCCCTTTATGCGGGGTTGTGTGAGTTCAAAAAAATTTGTGGCAGTTGTACTGTAGATATCAAGTCATTGAAATGTCTACTCCTGAACAACTATGTCAGTTTTAGAATCTTATTTCATGAATTGTGTAGGTATCAAAAATGACCACTCTTGTAAAAAAATCCTTATTTATTTTACAGATGAAAGACTCACAACCAATCAACCCTCATATACAGCTGGATGACATAAAGTCCGAAGAAGAAATAGACTTGCTTGATATCAAGTCCTTGAAACGGCTGCTTTTGAACAACTTTGTTGATTACAAAGGTTGCAGAGAGAAATGGGAACTTCAAGACAAAATGAAAAGACTATGGAGAGATCACCAAACTAACAAGAAGAAATGTGAGTATGTTTTTTGTCGTGCCTGCTATTAGCATGGCATAATGGTGTCCGATTTTCCATTTGTTTGTCCATTTGTCAATCCTTCAACATTTGCGACAACCCTAGCTTTCACCCAAATGGTCAAGTTCATGTCTCAAGAACTGTAAGAGCTTCATTAATGATACTTGGTACAGACTTGCATCTGGGGATGGCAACAATAATGCAAGCATTCATATTTGACATTGACCCTCTTTTCATGGTTCACTGACTTTGAAAACTATTGCGTCAAACCTAATGTTCACCCTACTATTTATGTTCATTTCTCAAGAAATATAGAGCTTCATTTATGATACTTGGTGCAAAGATGCATCTGGAGATGGCAATAATAATGCAAGCATCCATATTTGAACTTGACCTACTTTTCATGGTTCACTGACTTTGAAAACCAAATGTTCACCCTACTTACTTTATTGCACAAGCTACACTGACCAGCAGAATGAGTCACCACAGGTAGCTCTCTAACACTGAAAATGCCATTGAGCTATTTTAGTAACCTTGGCTCAAGGTTTGCTGAGCTTGTGCTATAAAATATACTATTTATGTTCATTTCACAGGAACTGTAAGAGCTTCATTAATGATACTCGGTTCAAACTTGCATCTGGGGATGGCAATGATAATGCAAGGATCCATATTTGACCTTGACCCACTTTTAAAGTCTCCCTACCTTACATCAGTGTAGTATATATTTTCTTGTCCTTTTGGGATCATTGATTCCATTGTTGAATTTTGAAATATTTGAGGATCACTGATGAGACCTAATTGGCCGAAACTAGCTAGTCTGGCCCAGAAATCCGGTACACTCCATATTTTCCAGTTCTGTGGTGTATGCTTTGCTTCCAAAGAATAACCATTTCTAGAACACATTTAACGTCACTACAGCAGGTGCCTGGGAATGTGTGGTGGCTGTAAAAAGTCTCCCTGCCCTACATGAGAGTAGTTTATTAGCTCACCTGAGCACGAAGTGCTCATTGTGAGCTATTGTGATCGGTCAATGTCCGTCGTGCGGCGTGTGTCGTGCGGCGTCAACAATTTGCGTTAAATGCTAACTCCTCCTTAACCCTTGAGCCAATTTCAATAACACTTCATAGGAATATTCCTGAGGTGACCCTCTACAAAAAGAGCTAAAATTGTTCCGCTCCGCTGAACAAGATGGCCACCAGAGCTAAAAATAGAAAAATCTTTGAACGACAACTTCTCCTGTACCTTAAGGCCAGTTTCATTCAAACTTTATAGGAATGTTGCTTTATAGGTGACCCTCTACCAAAATAGCTAAAACATTTCCCCTCCGGTGAACAAAATGGCTGCCAGAGCTAAAAATAGAAAATTGTTTAAACGACAACTCCTCCTGTACCCTTGGGCCAAATTAATTCAAACTTCATAGGAATGTTGCTTAGGTGACCATCTACCAAAATAGCTGAAAAGGTTCTGCTCTGGTGAGAAAAATGGCTGCCATAGCTAAAAATAGAAAAACATCGTAAATTTGCTTCAAACACAAACTCCTCCTCAACCCTTGGGCCATTTTGATTCAAACTTCACAGGAATGTTGCCAAAATGACTCCCTACCAAAATAGGTAAAATCGTTGTGCTGTGACAAACAAGATGGCCACGGAGCTAAAAATAGAAAAAATCTTTAAACGACAACTCCTCCTGCACCCTTGGGCCAATTTTATTCATTGGAATGTTGCTTAGGTGACCATCTACCCAAATAGCTGAAAAGGTTCTGCTCTGATGAGAAAAATGGCTGCCATAGCAAAAAATAGAAAAACATTGTAAATTTTCTTCAAACACTAACTCCTCCTTAACCCTTGGGCCAATTTGATTCAAACTTCACAGGAATTTTATGTAGGTGACTCCCTAAAGAAATAGATAAATCATTCCGCTTATCCGTTGGGCCAATTTGATTCAAACTTCACAGGAATATTATGTCGTTGACCCCCTACAAAAATAGCTAAAATTGTTCTGCTCTGACTAACAAGATGGCCGCCAGAGCTAAAAATAGAAAAATTCTTCAAACAACAATTCCTCCTTACCCATTGAGCCAATTTGATTCAAACTTCACAGGAATATTATGTTGTTGCCCCTCTACCATATGAGCTAAAATGATCCCCCTTCGATGAACAAAATGGCAACCAGAGCTAAAAATAGAAAAACATTGTAAATTTGCTTCAAACTTCACAGGAATGTTGCCCAGCTGACTCCCTACCAAAATAGTTAAAGTCATTCCACTCTGATAAACAAGATGGCCACCAGGGATAAAAATAGAAACAATCTTCAAACGACAACTCCTCCTGTACCCTTGGGTCAATTACATTCAAACTTAATAGGAATGTTTCTTAGATGACTCTCTAAGCCCCCGCCCATAGGGGCTTGAAGAAATATATGGGCTGCATGATGCTTCCACGCAGAGCTGAATCCGGCCCGCACACTAGTACTGGTAAACCGCTTAGAGGATCTAAGCCTGCCCAGGAACCGCGGTGCGAGGCGGACCGTCCATGCTTATAAACCCTATTGGTTTTGTTGGGCGACAGGGCTTGAGAAATCATTTCATCCCAATGTCGGGTAATACATTATACATTGTTGTAATAATAATTATACATTGACCTGCATTTCATGGTTCATTGACTTTATGATCCATTGTGTCAACCCTAGTGTTCACCCTAGTGTTCAATTCCATTTCTCAAGAACTATAAGAACTTCATTAATGATACTTGGTGCAAACTTGCATCGAGGAGTGGTTACTTTAATGCAAGCATCCATGTTTGACCTTGACCTAAATTTCATGGCTCTGTGACTTTGAGTCCCCAACAGGCGCAACATAGCTTTCGGTGGAATTCTAGTTTTTGCTTGGGTTTTACAGCTCTTTCAAGATTATTTCACTCATTTCGAGAAAATAGTTAATCACAGATGGGCAAGAGCCCCTGACTTTCCATTCCAGAACTTGGTGTCTCACATGTGACCTGAGGGAGGCTCTAACCCACAGCTGTGAGAGACATTATAAGAGACAGTGCTCTTAACCACTAGGCCATGGAGACCCTTTGACAGTTGTTAGGATGTTATTATTTGAACTGACCAATGGGGGAAAAAGGGCACCCATTTATGTTATTGAAATATGCGTGCAAAGCCAACTACTCCACACCCTCTATCTAACACATTTTTTACGGTCCCCGCCCATCAGGGCTGAAGAAATAGATGGGCTGCATGATACTTCCACGCAGAGCTGAAACCAACCGCACACGAGTACTGGTAAACCGTATAGAGGATCTGAGCCTGCCCAGGCAAAGTGGTGCAAGTCAGACCATCCATGCTAATAAACCCTGTTGGTTTCGTTGGGCGACAGGGCTTGAGAAATCATTTCATCCCAATGTCGGGTAAAAGTCCCACAAAATTGGAAGCAACGTCTCCAAAATGACCTATACAGTGTTGATGGGGATGTTAAGCCTCAAATCAAACAATTATATCCAAAACTGTGTTATAGTGAGAAGTTCAGTAAAAAGTTCCGGAATTTTGAAAAAAAATGTCAGTAAAATTTAAAATTTCAAAAAAGATGGGGAAATGTTAGGGAAATTTTTTTAACCATCAGGGAAGTCTAGAGAATGCCATGATTAACACTTTTAGTGGGATCCAAAGCAGAAATCCTGTTTGGTAAAAAATATGTCATACTACGTGTAAACAAAAGGCCCTCGCCCATCAGGGCTTGGAGAAATAGACTGTGCTGCATTGTCATCCATGCATATAAACTGTATTGTTTTCATTTAGTTGCAGGGTTTAAGATGTCATTTCATTTCAATGTCAGGTAAAAGTCTGACAAAATTGGAAGCAGTGTCTCCAAAATGACCTAAATAGTGTTGACAGGGATGGTCAACCTCAAATCAAACAAAACATGTAGAGTATATAAAAAATGAGCAATTTTGGTACATAATCTATACAATTGTTTAGATATTTTTGTCATGTTTCTACAAATCAGTACATTTTTGTGATCCATCTTCCAACCATGTTATATCAGAAATCATGTTATAAGGGGCTGCATATAACATGGTTGTGGTGTATGTTGTGTAATGGTTATAATAAATGAACAGGGGTTCATGTACAGAGTTCGAATTTGGCCCAGATGGGATGTTTCACTTCAGAGTTACTTGCCCTTGAACACAAAAAATGATGACTTGTTTATTTTTTATCCAGTCTTCATCAAACTTACAGATAATCAGCACACATATGCCCTACATCATAGTGTAGATTATATTTTCTTGTCCTTTGGGATCATTGATTCCTTTGTGGAATTTTGAAAATATCTGAGTGTCACTGATGAGGCCTAATTGGCCAAAACTAGCTAGCCTTGGGTCAAGGTCATCCTATTATACCATCATTAAACAAGGATTTATAGCAAGTACCCATGGCACATTGTGAAGATACCATATATCTCAGGTCACTTGGGCATCTTACGGCTGGTAAGGCCTGCCTTCCTTGCAGCTGTTAAGGGTGAAGGATGAATGCTGTTAATAATTTTGTTTTTACACTTCCATTCGTTTTCCTGTCTCCTTCACTCTCATTTCCCCTGTTATCTCATTTATCCTTTTCCGTGGAGGAATATGACACAAAATGACCCACAAAGGTTGACATGTTCATAAACCCCAACACAGTCATATAGGAAATTCAGGGAAAGCATCTCCATCATCAGAAATACATGTACTCCATCACTAAAAACTGTCTTCTTTGTCTTTTGATTAATGTAGGTTTAGATATTAATGTTTTGCTATTTATTTTCAAATTTCAGATGAAGAACAAATCAACACACCAAATAGTAAGTATACTGCAGACACGTTACTTTGGAAATTCTGTAATCTGATATGCATTCGGTTCAGAAGATCTGGACCCATTGGTTTGAAGTTAAGGAAAACATTGACTAACCATTCAGGAGCCAGTTATTATGTCTCCCCATTTTTGGGGGGACATATTTTTTTCCCCGAGCGTCTCTCTGTTCATCTGTCTGTCTGTCACAAAATTGTGTCCGCTCTATAACTTGAAAACCATTCAAGCTATCTTCTGGAAACTTGATATAAATATTAATCAACATTAGACGACTTGCAGAGAGCAAGAACTATAACTCTGGCATTTATACTTTTCGAGTTATCTCCCTTGGAAGTTTGTCGGTCACAAAATCGTGTATGTATGTATGGGCAAATTGTGTCCGGTCAAAAACAGCCTTATTTTTAGATCGATTTTGAAATTACTTGGCAGAAACGTTAACCACCATCAGACGATGTGTCGCACGCATGACCCAGGTTGTTACCTGAAAGGTCAAGGTCATACTTAGAGGTCAAAGGTAAAAGAAAAGGCCTTTTTTTCGTATTCCCAGGGCGTCAAGTTATCTATACTTGCCTGTATTTTCCTATATTTCAGGCCGTTACCTATAATAACCTATAAAATCCTATATTTTACCAAAATACCTATAAATACCTATAATTTGGAATTTTGGGTAAGCAAGGAATACAAAGTTTCTAAAAAAAATCTTTGACAGTAGATGTTTTCTATAATAGTTGAGTTCAATAAGCTGTTTTTTTACTTTAGGAATTTGTATTCCTTTTTGGTGTAGTGACCCAGTCCAGCTCAGCTTTTGGAAAGCTTTAGCTAGTGGAAATTCTGCTATTTTTATGCCCCCAACTTTGAAAAAGTTGGAGGGGCATATTGCTTCTGGTTCGTTCATCCGTTCGTCTGTTCGCACCAACGAAACGACATTTAGTGGGCAAAAAATTTGGACAGTTTGACCCTTAAGTATATATTCGTGAGTCCAAATGGGGTTTATTCCGTTATTATGCCCCAAACTTTGAAAAAGTTGGAGGGGCATATTGCTTCTGCCTCGTTCGTCCGTTCGTCTGTTCATCCATTCGTCCGTCCGTTACGCTTTTGATGCATAGCATAACTAAAGAACCGTGTATGCTAGGGTTTTGAAATTTCATATATGGATTCCTCATGGAAAATTAGCTGACGCGTATTTTTTTTCAAGTCCGGATTATGCCCCCTTCAAGAGTTATTGCTCTTTGAATTTTTTTTAATAAAATCTTGTCAGCAAGATATCTCAAAAACTATTGGAGCTAGAGCCTTGAAAGTTGGTGATTATATTGGTGGTGATGAGTAGATGAACTGATTAACTTTTGACAAAATTCTGAAAAATACTTTGTGAGTTATGGCCCTTTGTCATTTTGGTAATTTGTGCCCATTGTAATGTATGCTAAAAGTGATGCATAGCATAACTTTAGAACCGTGTATGCTGGGGTTTTGAAATTTCATATATGGATTCCTCATGGAAAATTACCTGACAGGTATTTTTTTTCTTATCTGGATTATGCCCCTTTTAAGAGTTATTGCCCTTTGAAATTTTTTTAATAAAATTTTGTCAGCAAGATTTCTCAAAAGTTGTTGCAGCTAGAGCCTTGAAAGTTGGTGAATATATTGGTGGTGATGAGTAGATGAACTGATTAACTTTTGACGAAATTCCAAAAAAATACTTTGTGAGTTATGGCCCTTTGTCATTTTGGTAATTTGTGCCCATTGTAATGTATGCTAAAAGTGATGCAAAGCATATCTTTTGAACCGTGTATGCTAGTGTTTTGAAATTTCATATATGGATTCCTGATGGAAAATTAGCTGATGCGTATTTTTTTTCTCGTCCGGATTATGCCCCTTTTAAGAGTTATTGCCCTTTGAAATTTTTTTAATAAAATCTTGTCAGCAAGATATCTCAAAAACTATTGGAGCTAGAGCCTTGATTTGTTTGTTTGATTTGAGATTTTACGTCCCCGTCAACACTGTAAAGGTCATTTTGGAGACGTTGCTTCCAATTTTGTGGGACTTTTACCCGACATTGAGATGAAATAACATCTCAAGCCCTGTCGCCCAATGAAACCAATAGGGTTTATTAGCATGGACGGTCCGCCTCGCACAGCGGTTCCTGGACAGGCTTAGATCCTCTAAGCGGTTTACCAGTACTAGTGTGCGGGCCGGATTCAGCTCTGCCTGGAAGCATCGTGCAGCCCATATATTTCTTCAAGCCCCAATGGGCGGGGGCGGGCTAGAGCCTTGAAAGTTGGTGAATAGATTGGTGGTGATGAGTAGATGAACTGATTAACTTTTGACAAATTTCTGAAAAATACTTTGTGAGTTATGGCCCTTTGTCATTTTGGTAATTTGTGCCCATTGTAATGTATGCTAAAAGTGATGCATAGCATAACTTTAGAACCGTGTATTCTAGGGTTTTGAAATTTCATATATGGATTCCTCATGGAAAATTAGCTGACGCGTATTTTTTTTCTTGTCCGGATTATGCCCCTTTTAAGAGTTATTGCCCTTTGAAATTTTTTTAATAAAATTTTGTCAGCAAGATTTCTCAAAAACTATTGGAGCTAGAGCCTTTAAAGTTGGTGAATATATTGGTGGTGATGAGTAGATGAACTGATTAACTTTGGACGAAATTCCGAAAAATACTTTGTGAGTTAAGGCCCTTTGTCATTTTGGTAATTTGTGCCCATTGTAATGTATGCTAAAAGTGATGCATAGCATAACTTTAGAACCGTGTATGGTAGGGTTTTGAAATTTCATATATGGATTCCTCATGGAAAATTAGCTGACGTGTATTTTTTTTCTTGTCCGGATTATGCCCCTTTTAAGAGTTATTGCCCTTTGAAATTTTTTTTAATAAAATCTTGTCAGCAAGATATCTAAAAAATTATTGGAGCTAGAGCCTTGAAAGTTGGTGAATAGATTGGTGGTGATGAGTAGATGAACTGATTAACTTATGACAAAATTCCGAAAAATACTTCGTGAGTTATGGCCCTTTGTCATTTTGGTAATTTGTGAAAAACTTTGTCATCGTTCTAGCGCCTACATTTCTTCACCATTCAATATAACTTCACACAAATGTTCCTTATAAAAAAAACTAGAGCGAGTTCGACTTTCAAGGTCATGACCTCAAGGTCAAGGTCACTGTGGCTTTTTTTAGAAAAACTTTGTCATCGCTCTTGCGCCTACATTTCTTCACAAATTTCAATATAACTTCACACAAATGTTCCTTATAAAAAAATCTCGAGCGAGTTCGACTTCAAAGTCATGACCTCAAGGTCAAGGTCACTGTGGCTGTTTTTAGAAAAACTTTGTCATTGCTCTAGCGCCTTCATTTCTTCACCAATTTCAATGTAACTTCACACAAATGTTTCTTATGACAATATCTCAGCGAGTTCGACTTTCAAGGTCATGACCTCAAGGTCAAGGTCACTGTGGCTATTTTTAGAAAAACTTTGTCATCGCTCTAGTGCCTACATTTCTTCACCAATTTCAATATAACTTCACACAAATGTTCCTTATAAAAAAATCTCGAGCGAGTTCGACTTCAAAGTCATGACCTCAAGGTCAAGGTCACTGTGGCTATTTTTAGAAAAACTTTGTCATCGCTCTAGGGCCTACATTTCTTCACCAATTTCAATATAACTTCACACAAATGTTTCTTATGACAATATCTCAGCGAGTTCGACTTTCAAGGTCATGACCTCAAGGTCAAGGTCACTGTGGCTATTTTAAGAAAAACTTTGTCATCACTCTAGCGCCTACATTTCTTCACTGATTTCAATATAACTTCAAACAAATGTGCCTTATGACAATATCTTGAGCGAGGTCGACTTTCAAGGTCATGACCTCAAGGTCAAGGTCACTGTGGCTATTTTTAGAAAAACTTTGTCATTGATCTAGCGCCTACATTTCTTCACTGATTTCAATATAACTTCACACAAATGTTCCTTATGACAATATCTCAAGTGTGTTCAACTTTCAGGGTCATGACCTCAAGGTCAAGGTCACTGTAGCTATTTTTAGAAAAAATTTGTCATCGCTCTAGCGCCTACATTTCTTCACTGATTTCAATATAACTTCACACAAATGTTCCTTATGACAATATCTCTAGTGAGTTCCACTTTCAAGGTCAAGGTCACTGTGGCTATTTTTAGCTCACCTGTCACGTAGTGACAAGGTGAGCTTTTGGGATCACTTTTTGTCCGTCGTGCGTGCGTGCGTCTGTGCGTCCGTCCGTAAACTTTTCTTCAAACGACATCTCCTCCTAAACCACTGATTGGATTTTGACCAAACTTCACAGGAATGATCCTTAGGTGGTCCCCTTTCAAAGTTGTTCAAATGGTTCCGGTTCGTTGCACATATTGGTCACAGTAGCCAAAAATAAATTTTTTTCACCGAAAACTTAAAAAATCTTCTTCTCTGAAACCGCAAGGCCCAGGTCTTTGATATTTGGTATGAAGCTTCATCTAGTGGACCCCTACCAAGATTGTTCAAATTATAGTGCTGGGGCCAAAAATGCCCCCGCACGGGGGCCCTTTGGTTTTACATGGGCTTATATAGGGAAAATCTTTAAAAATCTTCTTCTCTGAAACCGCAAGGCCCAGGTCTTTGATATTTGGTATGAAGCTTCATCTAGTGGACCCCTACCAAGATTGTTCAAATTATAGTGCTAGAGCTAAAAATGCCCCCGCACGGGGGCCCTTTGGTTTTACATGGGCCTATATAGGGAAAATCTTGAAAAATCTTCTACTCTGAAACCGCAAGGCCCAGGTCTTTGATATTTGGTATGAAGCTTCATCTAGTGGACCCCTACCGAGACTGTTCAAATTTTTGTGCTGGGGCCAAAAATGCCCCCACACGTGGGCCCTTTGGTTTTACAAGGGCTTATATAGGGAAAATCTTTAAAAATCTTCTTCTCTGAAACCGCAAGGCCCAGGTCTTTGATATTTGGTATGAAGCTTTATCTAGTTGACCCCTACCAAGATTGTTCAAATTATAGTGCTGGAGCTAAAAATGCCCCCGCACGGGGGCCCTTTGGTTTTACATGGGCTTATATAGGGAAAATCTTGAAAAATCTTCTTCTCTGAAACCGCAAGGCCCAGGTCTTTGATATTTGGTATGAAGCTTCATCTAGTGGACCCCTACCAAGATTGTTCAAATTATAGTGGTGGGGCCAAAAATGCCCCCGCACCAGGGCCCTTTGGTTTTACATGGGCTTATATAGGGAAAATCGTGAAAAATCTTCTTCTCTGAAACTGCAAGGCCCAGGTCTTTGATATTTGGTATGAAGCGTCATCTTGTGGACCTCTACCAAGATTGTTCAAATTATAGCCCTGGGGCCAAAAATGCCCCAGCTCCGGGGCCCTTTGAATTTACATAGACTTATATAAGGAAAATCTTGAAAATCTTCTTCTCTGAAACCACAACGCTTAGGTCTTCAATATTTGTTATGAAGCTTCAGCTAGTGGACCTCTATAAAGATTGTTCAAATTATAGCCCTGAGACCAAAAATGCCCCCGCCATGTGGCCCTTTGGTTTTACATAGACTTATATAGGGAAAATCTTTAAAAATCATCTTCTCTGAAACACAAGGCTTAGGTCTTTGATATTTGTTATGAAGCTTCAGCTAGTGGACCTCTACCAAGATTGTTAAAATTATAGCCCTGGGGCCAAAAATGCCCCCCGCTCCGGTGTCCTTTGGTTTAACATAGACTTATATATGGAAAATCTTGTTTTACATAGACTTCTATATGCAGGGTAAACCTTTAAAATCTTCTTCTCTGAAACCAGAAAGCACAGGTCTTTCATATTCGATAAGAAGTTTCATCTTGTGGACCTCTACCAAGATTGTTCAAATTATAGCCCTGGGGCCAAAATTGACCCTGCCCGGGGCCCACTTGTTATACATTGGATCAGGTGAGCGAACCAGGGCCCTCTGGGCCCTCTTGTTAGAAAAACTTTGTCATCGCTCGAGCGCTTACACGCTTCACCGATTTCAATATAACTTCACACAAATGTTCCTTATGACAATATCTCAAGCCATTTCAACTTTCAAGGTCAAGGTCACAATGGCTATTTTTAGAAAAACTTTGCTATCACTCCAGCGCCTACATTTCTTCACCGATTTTAATATAACTTCACACAAATGATCCTGATGACAGTACCTCGAAAGAGTTCGACTTTCAAGGTCAAGGTCACTGTGGCTATTTTTAGAAAACCTTTTTCATTGCTCTTGCGCTTACATTTTTTCACCAATTTCAAAATCGATTCACACAAATGTTCCTTATGACAATATCTGTAGCGAGTTCCATTTTCAAGGTCAAGGTCACTGTGACTATTTTTAGAAAAACTTTGTCAATACTCTAGCGCTTACATTTCTTCACCAATTTCAATATAATTTCACACAAATGTTCCTTAAGACAATATCTCGAGCGATTTCGACTTTCAAGGTCAAGGTCACTGTGGCTATTTTTTGAAAAAAACTGTCATCGCCCTAGCGACTACATTTCTTCACTGATTTCAATATAACTTCACACAAATGTTCCTTATGATAATACCTCGAGTGAGTTTGACTTTCAAGGTCAAGGTCACTGTGGCTATTTTTAGAAAAACTTTGACATGGCTCTAGCGCTTACATTTCTTCACCGATTTCAGTATAACTTCACACAAATGTTCCTTATGACAATATCTCGAACTATTTCGACTTTCAAGGTCAAGGTCACGGGGGCTATTTTTAGAAAATCTTTGTCATCGCTCTAGTGCCTACATTTATTGATGGATGTTAATAGAACTTCACACAAATGTTTCTTATGGTAATATCTCGAGTTGCTTGGTCATGACCTCAAGGTCAAGGTCACTATGGCTATTTTTAGAAAAACTTTGTCATTGCTCTACCGCCTACATTTATGATTTTAATCTAACTTCACACAAAAGATGCTTATGATAATATCTTAAGCAAGATCTACTTCGCGGCCATGGCCTCAAGTCAAGGTCCCTATGACTATTTTTAGAGAAATATTGTCATCACTCTAGAACCTACATTTATGGATGGATTTTTAAACAAACTTTACACAAATGTTGCATATGATAATATCTCAAGCAAATTGGACTTTTGCCATTTCAGTGTTTTCCACACACGAAGTTGTCTTGTGCGAGGGGATTTGTTTCGCATGCGATGCCTTGTTTTTTTTAATAAAATCTTGTCAGCAAGTCCATATCTTGAGAACTATTAGAGCTTCATTAATCATTCTTGGTACAAACTTGCATCCAGGCATTGCAACTTCAACGCAAGCATCCATATCTGACATTGACCTATATTTCATGGTTCACTGACTTCGTGAATTATTGCGACCACCCTGACTTTCACCATTTCTCGAAAACTATTAAAGCTTTTTAAATTATAATTGGTACAAACTTGCATCTAGGAATTCCAACTGCAACGCAAGCATCCATATTTGACTTTTACCCATATTTCATGGTTCACTGACTTTGTGAATTATTGCGACCACCCTGACTTTCTATCTAATGTAAGAGTCCATTTCTCAAGATCTATTAGAGCTTCATTAATTGTATTTGGTACAAGCTTGCATTTAGGAATTGAAACTTCAATGCAAGTATCCATTTCTGACCTTGACCTACATTTTATGGTTCACTGACTTTGTAAAATAGTGTGACAACCCCAACTTTGACCCTGATGTAAGAGTCTGTTTTTAAGAGTTACTTGGTACATGCTTGCAACTAGGAGTGAAATTTTTATGCAGGCATCCATGTTTGACCTTGACCTAGATTTCATGGTTTGGTGACTTTGCGCCCCCACAGGCACGACATAGCCTTGGGGGGAATTCTTGTTGTATGTTTTTGAGTCTTTAACAAAATTTGTTGAATATTTTGCCAGCTAAGGTCAAGCAAAGGTTGGGGGCATTGTGTTTTACAAACACCATTTCTAGTTTGGGTACTTAAGTGGCAAAAATTCGCTCTTAGGTGGCTTGCCGCTTAAGAGAATTTGCCGCTTAAGTAGTCAATATGCCGACGCCTAGCCACTTAAGTATCCGTTCGTGAGAACGTCCGTCCGTTCGTCCATTCATCCGTCCGTTATGCTTTTGATGCATAGCATAACTAAAGAACCGTGTATGCTAGGGTTTTGAAATTTCATATATGGATTCCTCATGGAAAATTAGCTGACGCGTATTTTTTTTCTCGTCCGGATTGTGCCCCCTTCAAGAGTTATTGCCCTTTGAATTTTTTTTAATAAAATCTTGTCAGCAAGATTTCTCAAAAACTATTGGAGCTAGAGCCTTGAAAGTTGGTGATTTTATTGGTGGTGATGAGAAGATGAACTGATTAACTTTTGACAAAATTCCGAAAAATTCTTTGTGAGTTATGGCCCTTTGTCATTTTGGTAATTTGTGCCCATTGTAATGTATGCTAAAAGTGATGCATAGCATATCTTTAGAACAGTGTATGCTAGGGTTTTGAATTTTCATATATGGATTCTTCATGGAAAATTAGCTGACGCGTATTTTTTTTTCTCGTCCGGATTATGCCCCTTTTAAGAGTTATTGCCCTTTGAATTTTTTTTAATAAAATCTTGTCAGCAAGATATCTCAAAAATTATTGGAGCTAGAGCCTTGAAAGTTGGTGAATAGATTGGTGGTGATGAGTAGATGAACTGATTAACTTTCGACAAAATTCCGAAAAATACTTTGTGAGTTATGGCCGTTTGTCATTTTGGTAATTTGTGCCCATTGTAATGTATGCTAAAAGTGATGCATAGCATAACTTTAGAACCGTGTATTCTAGGGTTTTGAAATTTCATATATGGATTCCTCATGGAAAATAAGCTGACGTGTATTTTTTTTCTTGTCCGGATTATGCCCCTTTTAAGAGTTATTGCCCTTTGAAATTTTTTTAATAAAATTTTGTCAGCAAGATATCTCAAAAACTATTGGAGCTAGAGCCTTAAAAGTTGGTGAATAGATTGGTGGTGATGAGTAGATGAACTGATTAACTTTTGACAAAATTCCGAAAAATACTTTGTGAGTTATGGCCCTTTGTCATTTTGGTAATTTGTGCCCATTGTAATGTATGCTAAAAGTGATGCATAGCATATCTTTAGAACCGTGTATGCTAGGGTTTTGAAATTTCATATATGGATTCCTCATGGAAAATTAGCTGACGCGTATTTTTTTTCTCGTCCGGATTATGCCCCTTTTAAGAGTTATTGCCTTTTGAAATTTTTTTAATAAAATCTTGTCAGCAAGATATCTCAAAAACTATTGGAGCTAGAGCCTTGAAAGTTGGTGAATAGATTGGTGGTGATGAGTAGATGAACTGATTAACTTATGACAAAATTCGGAAAAATACTTTGTGAGTTATGGCCCTTTGTCATTTTGGTAATTTGTGAAAAACTTTGTCATCGTTCTAGTGCCTACATTTCTTCACCAATTTCAATATAACTTCACACAAATGTTCCTTATAAAAAATCTCGAGCGAGTTCGACTTTCAAGGTCATGACCTCAAGGTCATGGTCACTGTGGCTATTTTTAGAAAAACTTTGTCATCGCTCTAGCGCCTACATTTCTTCACCAATTTCAATATAACTTCACACAAATGTTCCTTATAAAAAAATCTCGAGCGAGTTCGACTTTCAAGGTCATGACCTCAAGGTCAAGGTCACTGTGGCTATTTTTAGAAAAACTTTGTCATCGCTCTAGCGCCTACATTTCTTCACCAATTTCAATATAACTTCACACAAATGTTTCTTATGACAATATCTCAGCGAGTTCGATTTTCAAGGTCATGACCTCAAGGTCAAGTCACTGTGGCTATTTTAAGAAAAACTTTGTCATCACTCTAGCACCTACATTTCTTCACTGATTTCAATATAACTTCACACAAATGTGCCTTATGACAATATCTTGAGCGAGGTCGACTTTCAAGGTCATGACATCAAGGTCAAGGTCACTGTGGCTATTTTTAGAAAAACTTTGTCATTGCTCTAGCGCCTACATTTATTCACTGATTTCAATATAACTTCACACAAATGTTCCTTATGACAATATCTCGAGTGTGTTCGACTTTCCGGGTCATGACCTCAAGGTCAAGGTCACTGTAGCTATTTTTAGAAAAATTTTGTCATCGCTCTAGCGCCTACATTTCTTCACCGATTTCAGTATAACTTAACACAAATGTTCCTTATGACAATATCTCTAGTGAGTTCCACTTTCAAGGTCAAGGTCACTGTGGCTATTTTTAGAAAAACTTTGTCAATGCTCTAGCGCTTACATTTCTTCACCGATTTCAATATAACTTAACACAAATGTTCCTTATGACAATATCTCAAGCCATTTCCACTTTCAAGGTCAAGGTCACAATGGCTATTTTTAGAAAAACTTTGTCATTGCTCTAGCGCCTACATTTATTCACTGATTTCAATATAACTTCACACAAATGTTCCTTATGACAATATCTCGAGTGTGTTCGACTTTCAGGGTCATGACCGCAAGGTCAAGGTCACTGTAGCTATTTTTAGAAAAATTTTGTCATCGCTCTAGCACCTACACTTCTTCACCGATTTCAATATAACTTCACACAAATGTTCCTTATGACAATATCTCTAGTGAGTTCCACTTTCAAGGTCAAGGTCACTATGGCTATTTTTAGAAAAACTTTGTCAATGCTCCAGCGCCTACATTTCTTCACCGATTTTAATATAACTTCACACAAATGATCCTTATGACAATACCTCGAAAGAGTTCGACTTTCAAGATCAAGATCACTGTGGCTATTTTTAGAAAAACGTTTTCATTGCTGTAGCGCTTACATTTTTTCACCAATTTCAAAATCGATTGACACAAATGTTGCTTATGACAATATCTGTAGCGAGTTCCACTTTCAAGGTCAAGGTCATTGTGGCTATTTTTAGAAAAACTTTGTCAATGCTCTAGCGCTTACATTTCTTCACCAATATCAATATAACTTCACACAAATGTTCCTTAAGACAATATCTCGAGTGATTTTGACTTTCAAGGTCAAGGTCACTTTGGCGTATTTTAGAAAAACTTTGTCATCGCCCTAGCGACTACATTTCTTCACTGATTTCAATATAACTTCACACAAATGTTCCTTATGACAATACCTTGAGTGAGTTTGACTTTCAAGGTCAAGGTCACTGTGGCTATTTTTAGAAAAACTTTGACATGGCTCTAGCGCTTACATTTCTTCACCGATTTCAGTATAACTTCACACAAATGTTCCTTATGACAATATCTCGAACTATTTCGACTTTCAAGGTCAAGGTCACTGTGGCTATTTTAAGAAAATCTTTGTCATCGCTCTAGTGCCTACATTTATTGATGGATGTTAATAGAACTTCACACAAATGTTTCTTATGGTAATATCTCGAGTTGCATTGACTTTCAAGGTCATGACCTCAAGGTCAAGGTCACTATGGCTATTTTTAGAAAAACTTTGTCATTGCTCTACCGCCTACATTTATGATTTTAATCTATCTTCACACAAAAGATGCTTATGATAATATCTTGAGCAAGATCTACTTCGCGGCCATGGCCTCAAGTCAAGGTCCCTATGACTATTTTTAGAGAAATATTGTCATCACTCTAGAACCTACATTTATGGATGGATTTTTAAACAAACTTTACACAAATGTTGCATATGATAATATCTCAAGCAAGTTGGACTTTTGCCATTTCAGTGTTTTCCACACACGAAGTTGTCTTGTGCAAGGGGATTTGTATCGCATGCGATGCCTTGTTTTTTTTTTTAATAAAATCTTGTCAGCAAGTCCATATCTTGAGAACTATTAGAGCTTCATTAATCATTCTTGGTACAAACTTGCATCCAGGCATTGCAACTTCAACGCAAGCATCCATATCTGACATTGACCTATATTTCATGGTTCACTGACTTCGTGAATTATTGCGACCACCCTGACTTTCACCATTTCTCGAAAACTATTAAAGCTTTTTAAATTATAATTGGTACAAACTTGCATCTAGGAATTGCAACTGCAACGCAAGCATCCATATTTGACTTTTACCCATATTTCATGGTTCACTGACTTTGTGAATTATTGCGACCACCCTGACTTTCTATCTAATGTAAGAGTCCATTTCTCAAGATCTATTAGAGCTTCATTAATTGTATTTGGTACAAGCTTGCATTTAGGAATTGAAACTTCAATGCAAGTATCCATTTCTGACCTTGACCTACATTTTATGGTTCACTGACTTTGTAAAATAGTGTGACAACCCTAACTTTCACCCTGATGTAAGAGTCTGTTTTTAAGAGTTTCATTGATGATACTTGGTACATGCTTGCAACTAGGAGTGAAATTTTTATGCAGGTATCCATGTTTGACCTTGACCTAGATTTCATGGTTTGGTGACTTTGCGCCCCCACAGGCGCGACATAGCCTTCGGGGGAATTCTTGTTGTATGTTTTTGAGTCTTTAACAATATTTGTTGAATATTTTGCCATCTAAGGACAAGCAAAGGTTGGGGGCATTGTGTTTTACAAACACCATTTCTAGTTTAAATTTGAAATGTTCCATTTTGATATTGTTTTTACTATTGTTTCTTTATGTATTTTAAACAAGTTTTGCCATTTTTTAGCAGACAAGCTATTGTAATCAGTCGCCGTCCTTTAAATGACATCTCCTAAACCCCTGAATAGATTTTGACCAAACTTGACAGAAATCATCTTTGGATGGTCTTCTCTCAAAGTTGTTCAACAAATTTCAGTCCATGCTGAATTCTCACAGGCCCTTATGAAATTAAGTTACAGTATTTCTGCAAAAACATTGTGACAGGATTCTGACATGAAACCTGTATAAAAAAAAAAAAATCCAAATAGAATTTCCACAAAGAATTTTCACTTAAATTTTGTCTTTGAGACGGGATTCAGGTGGGAATCAGTGTGGAAAAGCTTGTGAAAACTTTAAATTAGCAGGAAAATTGATGCAGGAATCCTGTAGAAAAAAACAGACAGGATTCCTGTATAAATTACTTACAGGATTCCATCATGGTTCCTGCAGGATTCCTGAATGAATTATTGACAGAATTTCTGCCTGAGCTAGTGACTGTATTACTGTCTGTATATTCCTGCATCATCTTAACATACACTGTAAAAATTTTGAGTTTTTATCTATAACAATAAGGAAGGAATATACTTGTGATGGAAAAGAACATACAAAAACCTTGCACACTACTTACATGTAACTCTTGAATTTGAATCCTTGGATTTCCAAAGATTCATTTTGATCTAATAACTTCAGTCTGCAAACACATACATAAATATGTGGGTGGGGTGCAAAATTTGCAGTTTGCAAACATAAAACTTTTGACACCCCACTAATAATCAAATTAAAACACTGTTAATCTAAAATACTAAAAGTAACTCACAGTGTCTTCAAAAATACATTTGTAAATCCTTAGAACAGCTTTATACTTGTAAAGATGTAAAGCAACACACAAGCAACACATCATTCCTGATGTCTTTGAATGTGTTTGAGTGCTCCCGCCAAAATATTATGTTTCAGGAAGTGATTATGCTCAGTTTTCATGCCAGACTTTTAAAAAGAAATTTGGTTAACTTTTTCATGCAGAATTTTTCTTAAGATCTGGCCATTTTCCTTGTGGAATCTGTAATCAAATTCCGTGAACAGGAAAAAAGAGTTCCACTATGATTTCTGTTACTGTCAACAAAGACTCATTGTGGAATCATGTCTGTATTTTTTCGGGTGGTTGCCACGGCAAACAAATAGGGGAAAATAAGAAAAAACCTTTAAAAATCTTCTTGTCTGAAACCAGAAGGCCCAGGTCTTTGATACTTTGTATTAAGCTTAATCTAATGGGTCTCTACCAAGATTGTTCAAATTAAAGCCCTAGGGCCAAAACTGGCACTGTCCCAAGGCCCACTGGTTTTACATTGTCTTATATAAGGAAAACCTGAAACCAGAAGGCTCAGCTCTTTGATATTTGGTATGATGCTTTGTATAGTGGACCTTGACCAAGATTGTGCAAATTATAGCCCTGGGGCCAAAAATGGGCCCTCCATGGGGCCTACTTCTTACACTATGGATCATGTGAGCAATCCAGGGCCATCAAAGCCCTCTTGTTTAAAGGGAAGAATGTCCCATTTTTTATTCTGCCTGAATTGTCCGATAGACACAGTTGGGTTTTGTTATCTCTTGTTCCATGAAATAGATACAGTGGTTATCAGATGATATTTATGTAGATCACTCAGTTCTGTATAGAAAACATACATTGAGGGCCTTCATTAGAATCATATACTAAGGACTGATTTTTATGGAGATTTATTAAAGATTTTTTCCTTAATTATAACCAGCTGACCACCTTAGCTATTTCTCTATGTTGTATGATTAATAAAAGAGAGAGCTGGTAGGTGGTGGTGGTGGAAAAAAATACAAATCAGGCTTGTTTTCTTCAGTGTAGGCAACCTATAATATCCTATATTTCTGGTCGCTAGATACCTATATTTCTGGACCTAACCTATATTTTTGACTCCAAATATCACTTGACGCCCTGTATTCAATAGCTTTCTTGTTCCTGGATGGGTTGTGAAATTACTCGGCAGAAATGTTAACCATCATGAGACGATGTGTTACACGCAAGACCAAGGTCGGTTCCTCCAAAGTCAAGGTCAAACTTAGAGGTCAAATGTCAAAAAAAGGGTCTTTTTTCATGTTTGGGCAATAACTTCCTTATTCCTGGATGGGTTTTGGAATTACTTTGCAGAAATGTTAACAATCCTGAAACAATATGTTGCACACAAGAACCAGGCCAGTACCTCCAAGGACAAGGTCATTCTTAGAAGTCAAAGTTAAAAAAAAGGTCTTTTTTGTGTCCGGTCAATAACTTTTTTTATTTCTGGATGGTGTTTTTAAAGTAACCTTGCAGAAATGTTCACCTTCATTAGATGATGTATCGTGTGCAAGACCAAGGTCCGTACCTCCAATGTCAAGGTCATACTTAGAGGTCAAAGGTCAAAAAAGGGGACTTTTTCGTGTATGGTCAATAACTTTCTTATTCTTTGATGGATTATGAAATCACTTGGCAGAAATGTTAACCATCATGAGACAATGCTTTTTGCCCAAGATCCAAGTCGTAACCTCAAAGGTCAAGGTCATACTTAAAGGTCAAATATAAAAAAAGTGTCTTTTTTCGAGTCAGGTCAGTAACTGTCTCATTTCTTGATGGATTTTGAAATTACTTGGCAGCCATTATGAGATGATGTGCCGCATGCAAGACACAGGTCGGTACCTCCAAGGTCAAGGTCAAAGGTAAAAAAAGGTCTGTTTTGTGTACAGTCAATAACTTTCTTATTTCTCAATGGACTTTTTAAAGTTACTTTGCAGAAATGTTCACCTTTATCATTAGATGATGTGTTGCAAACAAGACCCAGGTCAGTACCTCCAATGTCAAGGTCATACTTAGAGGTAAAAAAGTGGGGAAACATCTGTGTTTTTGTAGAAAAACAAATTCTATTTCAAAACTAATGATGTCATTATTAACTCAGAGCTCTCGGAATCCCAGGATTCTGCATAATTTGCACCAACTTTTTGCCATTGTACTTGTAAAAATCACTATCGGCAATTCTTATCAGGGTCTACACTTTTTGCTTATAGCACAGGAATTTAAGGGTTAAATGAAACAGCTAGTCTATGTCCCCTTTTCCAGCCTCTGCTCAGAGACAATTGACCCATCATACTCTCAGAGCTTTGGTTTTTCTTCAAATGCATGTGCACAGCCAGCTTATAGGATTAGACACATGACATCTTTCTTGCTACCTCAAGGTGTCCTCTACATTGCGAGCAGCAAAAACTCTGGCAAGACTGCACTTATGTATAGGCTGCTTTGAGTCTTTGCTAACCATCTGTGTAATATCAACCTTTTTCTCATGGCTTACGGGTATATAAGGGGAATAAGACAATTTGTTCACCTGAGACAGGTAATATTGCCCAGGGAGGGCAATATTACCTGTCAAGGGCAAACAAATCATCATATTCCCCTCACAAAAGGGCAATAAATGATTTGTTATACTGAATTCTGACTTCTAGAGATTCTTTTCAGTGAATGCACTTGTACTTTTGAGCAGTGATGTCAGAGGAGAATATTGCAGGGGAATATGATAATTTATGGCCCAGCCCATGATTTCTAGAGATTCTTTCAAGGAATGCACTTGTACTTTTGAACAGTGAAGACAGAAGGGAATATTGCATGGGAATATGATAATTTATTGCCCTGCCTGTGGCATGCTCTCGACCAATCAGAATTCAAGAATATCATCATAATCATCGGAGTTTTTATTAATGTGCAGGTAAAGGGGCAACATTCATATAAATGGGCCCCCTTCCAGGTAGCTGGCTTGCTGTATGCATGGCAGATCTCACAACAGATCTTTAGGTTTGACTATCATGGGGGTCGATAGCAGAATAGCTTATGAATATTAATGAGGTACATGTATAATAATTATTTTTATTGCACCTCAGATGACTTTCCCATACAAAACTCCCATAGGCCAGAGAGTGATATTTTTTTACTGTCACCCTGCGATAATTTCTACAATCGCATACACGGACTTGGGTGCTCGTACCATTCGGTCCTTCAGGGAAGCTGAAGAAAAAGAGGCTAAACCAAATTGTAACAAAGTTGAGAAATTTTGGCACCAAAATCTTTATCATTTAATTGAGAAATAGAGAATACCAGGTGAGTGTCTTTTGATATCAAGTTTATCAGGCAAGGCTTCGAGAACGCTTGTAGAATCGCGAGGCTTGCCAAGCGATTCTACATGCGTTCTGGAAGCCGAGCCTGATAAACTTGATATCAAATGACACGAATCTGGTATTCTATTTATCAGTTTATCCCCTTGTGCTCTCTTAACTTAGCAATTTACGATCAATTATTGATGGTCCTCAGTGTGTCCAGCATTCTGGCGGTCAATATATTTAGTCTCAGCTGACTATATTTTTCCTATAATATTTTTTTTTCAAGTAATCTTTCATTTTTTCCAGTAAAAATACAATTTTTGTCATTTTTTCAGTGGTCTGGTTCATTCGTAAAAGTGCAATGTCACGTTGACCTGATAAAGCGCACATGTCCTGAGATAGCATATCTTTATCAGGTCAATGTGCTGCAATGCAATCAATATAGTGGGTTACTGATAAAACACATAACCCTTCACTTGAGGTTTCTATAGGTATAGATGTTTTGAACTTCTGAATTTCTGTTTCACCAGCTAATGTTGCCAATGTAGACAGCCGACGTTATCGATAATTTGCAACCTCGTGATATCAAAAGTCACCTTTAAGCTGTCGTATATTTTTCATAAAAAGTCTATTACCATATTAATTGTTTTGTTCAGTGTGATAAAATAGATATTACATTCCTGAGGGGGTGATAGTGAAAAATGTCACCCTCTAAGGAATGTAATATTTATATTCAGTAGAACTTCAATGGCTCGAACACTTTTGGGACCACGAAAATCTGTTCGAGACAGGGGTAGTTCGAGCCACTGAGGTTACTGTCAGGAGGCATAACGAGATACTTTTAGACATCTTTTCGGTGTTCTATAATGAAAATGTATGCTGTGTGTACTCATTAGAATCACCTCATCGAGGCGATTCTAATGCGTACACACAGCATACATTTGCAAGACAAAAGACTAAAATCTCCTTAATTATCCCCCACTATTTCTTTTGTAGAGGATTTCGCTAGGGGCTCAAGAATGGGTTCGACACATTCATGGTAAATGAGCCATCGAAGTTCTACTGTATTGTGACAAGAAGAACACTAATTACATAGATAATGAGGATTGACGAGGATATTTTTTCCTTATTTCTTATTAGAAACATACAATGTGGTGGCTAGTTAGAATCACCTCATGGAAGTGATTTTACATGTTATTCATGGGGATTTATCCCAAAATTTCCTCAGTACTCTTTGTTATCTGATAAAAAGTTATTTGACTGTTGCATGCAAAAGTCTATTACCATATTAACCCGTCTCTTACTGAATAATCAGTTAAGCCACACCCATTTTTGACTTTGAACCAATCAGATTACTTGATGTAATTTATACATACAAATTCATAAACTGACTTTCAAACAGTGTACATCCTGATCAGATGGCTTCTTCAGAAGCCATCTGATCTGGATCTACACTGTTTCCAACGATAGGGGTTGTCGTGAACAGCATGATAAGAGTTAATTGTTTAAAATCAGTAAGAGGGTGATAGTGAAAAATGTCACCCTCTAAGGAAAGTAATATTTATATATTGTGACAAGAAGAACACTAATTATATAGATAAGGAGGATTAACGAGGATTTTTTTTTCTGATTTTTATTAGAAACATACAATGTGGTGGCTAATTAGAATCACCTCGGGGAAGTGATTCCACATGTTTTCCATGGAGATTTATCCCAAAATATTCCTCAGTACTCTTTGTTATCTGATAAAAGTTATTTGACTGTTGCATGCAACTGTTTGTTTACACTGTAAACATGTTTTTAACCGATAGCTAAGTCAGATGCGCATCTGACTGGTGATCAGGAGGATGCAGGTTTGATACGTGCCGGGGTCGGCAACATTCTTTCATGGAGATTGAGCATGGAATATTTTCTATGGCTATTCTCTCCCTTATGACCTAAATAGTGTTGACTGGGCTGTTAAACTCCAGAATAAACAAATGGGTCCAATAGATGTATAGATTTTATAGAAAAATGATCTTGATTGGTCAATTTTTTTTTCTGTATAATCAGTACATTTTAACTAACTCAGTTTCCACTTTGGATTCCAACAAGATTGTTGTAATGAGATTGTAATGAGATTGTATCATATTAATTTTCTTCCAGATTCATCATCCGGCCTGCCGTCACAGAATTCTGAAGATGATCTGTGCAAGATCTGTATGGATGCTGCCATAGACTGTGTACTACTGGAATGCGGTCACATGATTTCCTGCACCAAATGCGGCAAGCAGCTGTCCGAGTGCCCTATATGTCGGCAGTATGTGATAAGAGCTGTGCATACCTTCAGGTCATAGATTGTACAATAGACCATGGCCCACCAATGCAAAAAGTGTGATATGAGATGCAGGGATCACATATAAAGGAGACAACATTTTCAGATGCAGTTTTCATGGAGTGAGCCACATCAAATATCTTCTGACATACATAGCTCCAGATAAGGAAGCTTAACAAGGATAATTAAGGGATATTTATGTCCCCCACCGAAGGGGTTGAGGACATATTGTTTTTGGTGCAGAACCCCTTGGCATATGCTTATGTGTGGATGTGATACTCTTGTGTGCAAGATATCACATGGGTGAATTTTAATCAAATTTGCATAGATATGACACGGACAGCCTGAAGAACTGATTAGGTTTTGGTAACCTTGACCTCATTATCAAGATCACAGCCATGCTAAATAAGTCTCATTAGGAAAACAGGCCTATACAAATACATTGTAATCTTTATCGCCGAAAAAATGAAAATTTTAAGATGAAAAATTGTGATATTTTTCTTATTTCTGCTCTAAAATATAGATTGTGGGTACTTGATGAGCTGGTTCTAACGAGTACCCAGAATCTATATTTTAGAGCAGAAATAAGAAAAATAAGGTTTACCCCTGTAAACCCCATTTTTTTCTATATAAAATTGGGGTTCGAGGGGTCAAAATTATATAGGAGAGTTTTCATGATGAATTTTTTCGGTGTTACATTTTCTTGTCATCGAGTACCGACAACATATACTTCTGACAAGAAATAAGGAAAATTATCCCATAATTATCTTTGTTATGCCTCCTTTTCTGGAACTACGGGTCACATATACACTCAGCTCAGACTCAAACCAACCTGTGCACACGCTCAGTCATGACAGGGCCTTCTGTGTCTGTATGAAGAATTTGTTTGTTTGTACTGGCGTTTAACGGCCCAGTCAACACTATTTTTATGCTCCCCGAAGGGGGAGCCATATAGTCGCCGCTTTGTCCGACCCTCCGTCCGTCTGTCCGCAGGAACGAATGTATACTTGTGTGTTTAAAAGTATGGACACTTCCATTAAACTCAATGTGATTTATTCCGTCAGTGTTTTGTGTGTCTAAAATAGTTACTTGTGTGTCTTTTTTTCCAAGAAATTTCCTGGAAATTTGACACACAAGGGTACTTTGTAGGGATGAAAACACACGAGTATACATCCGTAAAGACGTGCGTCCGTCCGTCCGTCCGTCACGCTCTATATCTCTAAAAGTATTAAAGGTATTTAAGTGAAACTTGATATACTGATAGAGGGCGATGAGGGGAATCGTAAAATACAAGAACCATAACCCTGTCACCAGTATTTATGGAGTTACTTCCCTTCTTAACTATTTCAATGAAAAGATTGTCCGGAGCATATCTCTGAAAGTATAAAAGGGATTTAAGTGAAACTTGATACATTGATAGATGGCCATCAGAGGAAGTGCAGAGTGCAAGAACTGTAACTCTATCACAAGTAATTAAAGAGTTATTTCCCTTTTTAGTTTTTGCTATATTAAGCTTGTCTGGAGAATATCTCTAAAAGTTTTAAAGGTAATTTAGTGAAACTTGATACACTGATATGGGGCTATGAGAGAAATCGCAGAATGCAAGAAGCATAACCGTACCAACAGCATTTACGGAGTTACTTCCCTTCTTAATTAGGGCCCCACACAGTATTTTGGGTGCCCTATAGTAATCTCCTTGTCAGTCAGTTTCAAATCTAAACCAAAACATTTAACCGGTTGTAACTTCAAAAGTATTATCCCTACTCCCATGAAACTTCACACTCATACTAACAATCACAAGATCTACATTCTGACAAACCATATTGCTTTTGTCCATGTGTTTGTCACGACTTATCAAAAAAAACTTAACCTCGGTCATAACTTCAAAAGTATTTGCCCTACTATCATGAAACAGCATACACTTACTTACTATCACAAGACCTACATTCTGACAAAGGGCCATAACTATATTGCTTTTCGGTGTGTGTTTGTCAGGCCATAACCAAACAACTTAAACTCGGTCAAAATTTTAAAAGTATTTTATCCTACTCTCATGAAACTTCACACACATACTTACCATCACAAAACCTACATTCTGACAAAGGGCCATAATTATGTTGCTTATTTTCACTGAATTATGTCCCCTTTTTAAAAAAAATATCTCCTGTTGTTTCATAACCATGGGTAATAGGGCATTCATATTTCACATATGTATTCCTTGTGACATTCTTCATTGAAAATCACTTACTAGGGAACACAAAACTGAGTTTCTTTGTCTTATGGTTTAAGATTTACATGCCCTTGCACAGAAGGGGCCTTACATTTCTCCTTATTTTTGCAGTCTTTGTTGAAAATCACTAACTAGGGAATTCTTAGACTTTAGGTTAAACCCATTTGGTACCGGAAACCCCAAAAGGGGTAAGTGGCAAACAGTGCAGGCCCAGATCAGACGCCACGAAACTCGTGTTTGTCACGCCTTAACCTGGCCCTACTCTTATGAAACTTCACACACATACTTACCATCACAAGACCAACATTCTGACAAAGGAGAATAACTTGTGTGTTTGTCACACCTAAACCAAAAACCTTAACCTCGGTGATACTTTCAAAAGTATTTTGTCTACTCTCATGAAACATCACACACATAATTACCATCACAAGACCTACATCCTAACAAATTGCATTTGGGTGTGTGTTTGTCAGGCCATACCCAAACAACTTAAACTCCGGTCAAAATTTTAAAAGTATTTGTCCTACTCTCATGAAACTTCATACACATACTTACATTACAAAAACCTACATTCTGACAAAGGGCCATTACTATATTGCTTATTTTCACTAAGCATCTCCCCTTTTTCAAAAAAATATCTCCTGTTATTTCATAACCATGGGTGATAGGGCTTTCATGTTTCACATGTGTATTCCTTGTGACATTTTCCATTGAAAATCACTTACTAGGGAACACAAAATTGAGTTTCTTAGCCTTATGGTTTAAGATTTACAGTTCCTTGCAGGGAAGGGGCCTTACATTTCTCATTTTTTGCATTCTTTGTTGAAAATCACTACCTAGTTTCTTTATTCGTACTCCAAACATCAGCTGAGGGTACTCATAAGAACCTCCTCATTCAGACGGATCTAACGAGTACCCATAACCTTTGTCTTCAAACAAATCTTATCAAACTTCAAAGTGTATAGGATCATTTCACTAAAATAACCCTCCTACTACTGCGCATCTTCGGGGAGCATCCCTCGGTTTCACCGATGCTCTTGTATGTCAATTTCACCTATCCATACTTTTCCTGGGCAAGCTTATACTTAGGCGGTTAACCAGTACAGTGCACATTTTTTCGCCAGAAACTGACAACTGCCCTTCTTGGATCAGCGGAAGGGATAGAATGACTGTAGAAAAGATTTCATGATCAGTCTCCACGAAAGAATGTTGCTGACCCAGGCAGGTATCAAACCCCCATCCTCCTGATCACCAGTCAGACGCCATCCGACTGAGCTAGCGAGGCCGGCGTCTGTATGAAGAAGCTTGGTCAGTGGGCATCCGTACTGTGAACAACAAACACTATGGTCAGACTGCACAGATGTATAGGTTGATCGGAGCCTTGGCTGTGTGTGTATGTCGGAAGTCAAACATTTGCTTATCATACTTATCATGACTCATAGTGAAAGCCCTGTGAAAATATGAAGGTCCAAATATCATAAAGTTTGAGTATGTGGTATTTTTATGCTTTGTGCCTAGGGGGTGGGGTGTAGCTTTTTTTGCTTTTTTACAGCTCCTTTCGCAAGCAGGTATGGTGTAGGGATCCCTTTCCAGCAGCAGTTTTGGTGTTATCATCAACAATGTTAATTCTATGTGTTTAGCTCTGGGGCCAGTTGTTCAAAGCATCGGTAGCTTAACAAGCGCGTTAGTGGTCATATTGTTAAGTGTTCTAGCAAGTTTAATATCTAAAATTTTGTTATTTTTGCCATAATAAATGATCAAAGTTTTAACGATACGTTAACTAACGACGTCGTTAGTTTTGAACAACTGGCCCCTGCTTCACAAACTTCAAGGCCTCTAGCCTAATGAAACTTCGTACAGTGGCCTGGATCTAAGAAGATGATTGTAACAGGCAAACAAAGAGTAATGTTTATAGTTATATGAGCCCCGCCAAGCGAATTTGTGTCTTCGAGCATTCTGTCATGACAAATTTTAACTGCGCATGCCCAGCCATTCAGAGGGGCCCGGGATATGGCTTTCTGTCTGAAGGTTCCTCTTGATTCACTGTTTGTATAAGCGAGCAGCGAAGGTCCTGGCGAGACTGCGCAGATGTGCAGGCTCGCCTGAACCTTCGCTGCTAGCATAGGCGATAAGTACCAAAATCGCTTGACGGGGCCCATATAATGAAAGAATGGGACACCTTGCCTCAGTAAATGAAGCAGACTCGGATCAGACTGCTTTCTGGTCTATTTGCTTCTTCTCAAAATCTCTCCAGTTATCTAGATAATAATGGCTTTCTGTCTGAAGGTTTCTCTTGATTCTCATCCAATTTTCATAGCAGGGCTTACGAATGAAAGAAGGCCGGAATACACATGAACATTATAAGTGCTGTAATACCATATTTACCATGTGTATTTGGACAGACAGGCCTGAGCGAACAGTGTAGACCCAGGACAACATCTGTTTTTATGGAAAATTGACAAAACTTGTCCTTATTGATCAACAAATACCCACTTTATCTGTTTCTTGGGTGGATCCTGGAGAATCTGTAGAGCAAATATCCATTACGATAACACAACCGTGTGACATAGTGCATTCTTTCACATCTCTAAAACGGCTACTTTTCTGAAGGAAATATGTGATATTTTTAGCTCACCTGAGCACGAAGTGCTCATGGTGAGCTATTGTGATCGTCAGTGTCCGCCCTCAGTCGTCCGTCGTCAACAATTGCTTTAAAAGACTACCGTACTCCTCCTAAACCCTTTGGCTAATTTCATTTAAACTTCACAGGAATGTTGCCTAGGTGGCTCTCTACCAAAATAGCTAAAATGTTTTCGCTCTTATGAACAAGATGGCCGCCAGAGCTAAAAATAGAAAATTTTTTAAACAACTACTCTTCCCATGCCCTTTGGCCAATTTCATTCATACTTCATAGGAAAGTTACCTAGGTGACCCTCTACCAAAATAGCTAAACTGGTTCTGCTCCGATGAAAAAGATGGCCGCCAGAGCTAAAAATAGAAAAATCTGTAAACAAATATTCCTCACAAACCCCTGGGCCAATCTCATTCAAAATTCATAGGAATGATGCTTTGGTGACCCTCTACCAAAATAGCTCAAATCGTTCTGCTATGATGATTAATATGGCTGATAGAGCTAAAAATAGTAAAACATCATAAATTTGCTTCAAATGCGAACTATTCCTAAACCCTAGCGCCAATTTGATTCAAACTTCACAGGAATGTTGCTCAGGTAACTCCTAACAAACTAGCTAAAATCGTTCCGCTCTGACAAACAAGATGTCCGCCAGAGCTAAAAATAGAAAAAAATCTTTAAATGACAACTGCTCCTGTACCCTTGGGCCAATTTCATTCAAACTTCATAGGAATGTTGCTTAGGTGACCCTCTACCAAAATGGGTTAAACGGTTCTGCTCTGATGAGCAAAATGGCTGCTGTAGCTAAAAATAGAAAAACATAGTAAATTTGCTTCAAACACGAACTCCTCCTTAGCCCTTGGGCCAATTTGATTCAAACTTCACAGGAATGTTACGTAGGTGACTCCTTACCAAAATAGTTAAAATTGTTCTACTCTAATGAACAAGATGGCCACCAGAGCTAAAAATAAAAAAAAATCTTCAAACGACAACTTCCCCCTATACCATTGGGCCAATTTCATTCAAACTTCAAAGGATGTTGCTTAGAGGACTAAAATAGCGACAACGATCCCGCTCTGATGAACAAGATTGCCACCAGAGCTAAAAATTGAAAAAAATCTTCAAACAACAACTCCTCCTGTACCCTTGGGCCAATTTCATTCAAACTTCATAGGAATGTTGCTTAGATGACCCTCTACCAAAAGAGCTTAAATGATCTCGCTCCGATGAACAATATGGCCACCAGAGTTAAAAATAGGTAAACATTGTAATTTTTCTTCAAATGCGAACTCTTCCTAAACCCTTGGGTCAATTTGATTCAAACTTCACAGGAATGTTGCCTAGGTGACACCCTACCAAAATAGCTAGATTGTTCCGTTCTCAGAGCTAAAAATAGAATGTACTAGAGACTGACAGTCAGGTGAGCAAATCAGGGCCCTCTGGGCCCTCTTGTACTGCAAACATAGGTTGTAGGTGCTCATTAGAACCACCTCATTGTGGCGGACCTATTGAGTACCCACAACCTATGTCTTGGAGCAGAAATAAAAAAATTAATGTATACCCTTATAAACCCCAGTTTTCTCTTTATAAAGTGGAGTTTAGGGGGGGTGTTCATTTCACGAACTTGTTCACGTGATGCAAAGATGTTTATCTGGCTGCTTCGGTGCGCAGGCTGATTTCAGTCCTTAATGTCACACGTCTAATTGTGCCTATTTGTTACCACAGTTTAGCAAACAGCTCTAATTCATGCAGCTATGTGTCTACTAAACTGCTAAACTGGTGAGTTACTGCAGGTACTTAAGGTCACACGTCTAATTGTGCCTTTTTGTTAGCACAGTTTAGTAAACAGCTCTAATTCACGCAGCTATGTGTCTACTAAATTGCTAAACTGGTGAGTTACTGCAAATATTTTACAATTAACTACATTGCTCCAGATAAGGAGGCATAATGAGGCTAACTGAGAGATAGTTTTTTTGGAAACAGTGGGTACTCGCCTCAATGGGACTATTGCCTCAAAGAGATGATTCTAACATACTGTAAAAATCCTAAAAATTTGGACACCTTGAGGTCTTGCTGTAATTCTCCTAAAATGTTAACAAATTTGTTTCATGATCCAGCAAGGAATCCAAATGGTGCAGATGGAATGGCAAACATTGTAGACCCTGATCAGACTGCTCCTTCAGGAGCAGTCTGATCTGGGTCTGCACTGTTTGCTTAGGCCTGTCTGTCCAAATACATAGGATCATTATGGTACCCACAACATTAACATATGTGAAAACAAACAAACAAAAATTATACCTAAACTTCTTGTTACACAGCTTTATCTGTAGCTTTGACTATCTGGGATAAATTGTCTGAATCTGCATGATAATAAACATTTTAAATGTGATTACTCATTAGAATTGTGATTTGTTATGTGTGCACACATGCAAATGTTTCTGTTGAAATTGAGAAAGCAAAATACTCAGAATTACCAAGTGCTAGATATGTCCACTGAAATTTTAGATCAGTATCAAAATATAGGGGCATATAGTTTTTCGGTTTTCTGTACGTGCGTGCATGTGTACATTCGTCTGTATGTGTGTGTGTACGTACGTAACTTTTGTTAAGGTTTTGTAACAGGTAGAGCCTGAACTTTTAGAACTCATATTTTCCTAACCATTTGATGGAACTGGTTCATCTTTGGTTTGATGATAGATATAGGTCCAAAGTTTTATTAAGCAATACCCCCACCCATGCCTGTGACCTCAAGGTCAAGGTCAAAGACTTAGAAATTTCCAATGTTAAAGACTCAGGTTAAGGTTTTTGTAACAGGTAGACCTGAACATTTTAAAACCATTTGATGGAATTGGTTCATATTTAGTTTGGTGATAGATATAGGTCCAAAGTTTTATTCAGTGATACCCCAACCCATGCCCATGACAACAAGGTCAAGGTCATGGACTTAGAAATTTTCCATATTAAAGACTCCAGTTAAGGTATTTGTACCTGGTAGAACCTGAACTTTTATGATGGCTTTGGTTCATATGATGATAGATATAGGTACAATGTTTTATTCAACAATACCCCAACCCATGCCTATGACCTCAAGGTCAAGGTCACAGACTTAGACAATTTACAGTCGAACTTCGATGGGTCGAACTCGGTAGGCTCGATGGGTCGAACTTGGTAGGCTCAACACCACATTTGGGTCGAACTGACTTTTCAGTCCTAGCAAAATCCCTATTCACTTTAACTAAACATGCCACCCTTGGCTCGAACCACGATGGCTCGAACCCTCGAACTCTAAGCCTGGTCCCTAGAGTGCATTTTCTATGTAAAATCCCACCGATGGCTCGCACTAATTACCTGTTTAAAAATTCCAATTTTATCGATCAAGTCACGCAGGCGCGTGATCAGTATCATAAGACACTTTGATTGACAAAGAGTCTTGTCGAAACAGCTGTTTACTTGATTGGCGCGATCTCTTTGATCAACAGGTCAAGAGATTAATGTTGAGAAGGTGTGAAATTAAGTTTAGTGTAAACACCTATAATAACCCAGGGCTAATGAGGCGGCATAAGGAAATTAAAGCTGGCAAAATATTTTTCGCAAATTAAAATTTCACACCGACATTGAGTAAGACCTTCCAAAATTACAGTCTTTGCCCTAAAATACGGACCCTGAAAGTGCGAAAGGTATACTATGGGGGTTAAATTATGACCAATAAATGTACCAGAAGTCACCAAAATCGCCGCAGCTATGATAAAAAATCATAGTACACAAAGATGGATCTTGCCAAGTTGGACTCCAATGGCTCGAACTTTTTTCGGCGGTCCTGGCGAGTTTGAGCCATCGAAGTTCGACTGTAAATGTTAAAAATTTTAAAGAGCTCAAATTTTCCAACCATATTATGGATTTGGCTTATATTTGCTATGATGAAAGATACAGGTCCAAATGTTTATTTGGCAATACCCCCGCTCATGCCTATGGCTTCAAGGTCAAGGTCACAGACTTAGAAATTTTTAGTTAGATATTTTAAGAGTCGATATTTTCCAAATCGTACAATGGAGTGAGTTTATATTTCATATGATGTTAGATACCTGTCCATTTTATTCAGCGATACCCCCACCCATGCCAATGACCTCAAGGTCAAGGTCACAGACTTAGAAATTTTAATTAGATATTTTAAGAGTTTATATTTTCCAAATCATATGATGAATTAAGTTTATATTTGGTATGATGATTGATACTGGTCCAATACCCCAACCCATGCACATGCCCTAAAGGTCAAGGTCACAGACAAACAATTTTTTTATTTAAAGTTTATTAAGAGCTCATACTCACCAAACCATATAGATTTGCTTCATATTTGGTATGATGATATTTACAGGTCCAAAGTTGTATATACCCCCACCCCTGACCTCAAAGTCAAGGTCACAGACTTAGTCTTATTAAGCTTTTAAAGTTTTAGGGCTCATATTTATAAATTGGCTTCATATTTGGAATGATGATAGATACAGGTCCCAAGTCTCATTCTGCCTTAACACCGACCCTGCCCATGACCTCAAGGTCAAGGTCACATACTTAGAAATTTTTGTTGCAACATGGATTTTCAGGGTGAGGCGGAGCCCTGGGCGGGGACATCTGTGTCGTCTGGACACATTTCTAGTTCTTTCCTCTCCTGATTTGGGTTTTCTGGCCATTCCCAGACCATTTCACCTGTATTGAGCAGATTGTTAATCAGTTGGATGAAAACTGGTGTACCCAGAGACCTGACTTTCCATTGTAGAATATGCCCATATTTTTGCAACATTTCAAAAGACATGTCCAATAATATCCTTGCTACGGTCCAAATGAGGTGCCGAGTGGTTTTTCCCAACATATTTCCTTCTTTACATTTGTTACGTTGCACTGGGAGAAAATATGCCCCAGATTTTTGGCTTGTTGTGTTCCAAATGAGGAGCTAAAAGGCTTTTCCCTATATATTCCCTTTATAACGTTCATTACACATACATGTAACAAAGTGCACCCCTTGAAAATTTTACATACTTCTTATGCATTATATATGTAGATGGGTGTTTCCAACCCTCTGGATGACCATGCTGAGCTCAACCTCGGTGTAGCCTTGGTTCCGCTCAGCATCCCTCGGGTTGGAAATGCCCATCTACAACAGAACCCATGTCAGATTCTTAGTACATGTATCTTCAGGGGTTTCATCCAGGTAAGGCACAAACTGTTCTGCTCATCTATGCAGACTAGCCAAAGTCTTGAAATTTTAAATTTAGTAAGTAGAATCAAAGCATTGAACGCAAAGGTTCAGATCAGACTGGGCATCATGCCCAGTCTGATCTGAACCTTTGTTGTTTGCAAATGAAAAACAATTTAAAGGTTTTGGCTTGATGTGCTGTCCTGGTGTAAACGAGCGCACAGGACGTCTCTTTCAAGTTAAGCTGTCACCAACCCATGTAGGGTTACCCGTCCAGGTACTAGCCGCTATCTCCGTTGCTTAACTTAACAGAAAGTCAGACCACTACACCACGTTGCTGTAAAAGCTAGCTCATTCAGCAAGGCTGTATCAGTGGGATATATTCATTTCTCCCTGTGACCCTGGTATGCATATTTAACTCACTTGAATTTTGACCTGCTCAAAAATTTTAAAATGCCAACTACTGTTGGCATTTTAAAATTTATAAGCAGTAGTTGGCATTTTAAAATTTATGAGCCGGACAGGTAACATTCTGTACTAAACTGAGCAGCCAAATTGACTTATTTGTTTGTAATTTAGTTTTCATGAGCATTATAAATATCAGTCTTACTAAATTGAGTGGAGCATGTAAAAGTTTTTTATCATATAAAGTCATTGTTATTAAGTTGATATCATCGTGTAATAAAAATTATATGACCAAGCGTAACTTCATGACACCATTGGTGAAAACCCCATATTTTTTACTGAAATTCTTTTAGACTTCTTTAGCAGTAAAACCCTATCTTACCGTAAAAATCCCAAAATTTCGGACATGTTGAGGACTTGCTGTAATAATAAATTTGTGTTACCATTCAGCAAGGAGTCCAAAAAGTGCAGACAGAATGACAAACTTTGTAGACCCTGATCAGTCTGGTCTCGGTCTACATTGTTTGCTTAAGCCTTTTTGTCCCAATACTAAGGATCATTACAGTAACCATTATATGATAAACAGAACCTTATACTTATGGTCATTTCATATGTAACTTATGAAACTCGCCAGAGGCTCATTTCATAAATGTCATATGAAATTGTGTAATATCCTCTGTATACCCGCAAGCCAGGAATAGATTTGTATATTACAGTTTTAACCAGTCATTATCAGTTATTATAAGTTCTTCAGCAGTAAAACCCTATAAAACCCTATCTTCATCATTATATGATAAACAGAACCTTACACTTATGGTCATTTCATATGTATCTTATGAAACTCGCTAGAGGCTCGTTTCATAAATGTCATATGAACTTGTGTAATATCCTCTGTATACCTGCAAGCCAGGAATAGATTTGTATATTACAGTTTTATCCAGTCATTATCAGTTATTATAAGTTCTTCAGCAGTAAAACCCTATCTTCATCATTATATGATAAACAGGATTTTACACTTATAGTCATTTTGTATGAAATTTATGAAACTGGCTAGAGGCTTGTTTCATAATTGTCATATGAACTGTAAGATCCTCTATATAACCGCAAGCCACAAATAAATTTTGTGTGATAAAGTTTTCTTCAGTCATCATCAGTTATTGTTACTAATAAGTTTTCTTTTTTGGTTAATATTTTAGTTTTGTTATTACTTTTTTTTTTTTTTACATTTATATGTATACATGTACTAAATTAGTACTACTTATTTGTTACCGAACAGCGAAGTTGGAATGTGTTTGAGGGGAATGCATTTATCTGACGTTTTTACAAGGGAGACAACTTTGAATTCTCTCCATTTTTGTCGCGCCCGCCATATAGGAGTCAGGTTTTCTGTCCGTTTGTCAGTTTATTTGTCCGTTTGTTTGTCAAGCCGTCAAAATTTGCATTTGTCAAGCCGTCAAAATTTGGGACCACCCTAACTTCCACCCAAATGTAAGAGTCCATTTCTCAAGGTGCAACATAGCTTTTTGCAGAATTTTTGTTCTACAAACTATAGTTAAACCTGTCTTAGTGGCCAGCTCTATTAAACAAGCAAGCAGGCATTCTGTTCCCAAAAAGGCAAATGTGTTAATTTCACCTGTATTAAGCAAGCACCTGTCATAAGCAAGCACATTTTCGTTATCCCTTAGGCACTTGCTTAATGCAGGTTGGACTGTAGTCCATTTGAAAAAGGGGTCTGCATTTAGAGGAAAGAATTTGCTCCTCAGGAGCAAATTCTTTCCTTTAAATGTAGACCCCTATTGACATGGGAAATAGAAAATATTTTTAAACAAGTCACCTCCCTTGAAGATATATCCATTCCTTTTAAACTTATTTTTAATTGTACATTTATATTTGTGTAACCAGATATATTTTCATTGCATGTTCCTCTTCTATGAGAACTAGGTTGGGTGGCTCAACCCTTATCTTGCTGTTCACGACAACCCCTATCTTTGCAAACATTGTAGATCCAGATCAGATGGCTTCTTCAAGCCATCTGATCAGGATCTACACTGTTTGGCATTCAGTTTATGAATTTGTAGCAATAAATTACATCAAGTAATTTGATTGGTTGATAGACAGGAATGGGTGTGGCTTAAATGAATATTCAGCAAGATAAGGGTTAATGTGATGCATGTCAGATTTACCATGTGGGGAGGTGAAGTGTCAAAAATTACTTTTTACTTCTGATGCATCACCCTAAAACAAAATTTCCAACCTTAAAACCATGGCTTTACCACCCCTAAATTGAGGACAAGCATTACAGACTGTAGTTCTAGTAATCCATAGTTAACCAATTTTTGATGTTGTTTGTACATGAATTATATGACCCCAATCATGAGAAAACCTGTCTCTATACCCCTAACTTCGAAGAAGTTATGGGGGCATGTTGCTTTTGATTACATCCTTACGTCTGTACGTCCTTCCATCCATCCGACATGTACTGTATGATGTATCATATCTTAGGAATCATATCTAGGGTTCTGAAATATCACCATGTGAATTGCTTATGACAAAATAGTTGGCTCAAATTTTTATGCCCCCGTCATTTTAAAATGGGGGTGGGGTGGTATTTTGTATCACCGCTGTCATACTTGTGATACTCACTCATTTTGGTACTATTTTTGCCCAATTTATGCTAAATCATGGGGTCACATGGTATAAATAACCCAGGTATGATGTTTCTCCATCAAATAGTATTCAAGATAAAAGGCAAAATCACTGAATCATGAAATATAGGTCACACTGACCTAGATATATTTTGAGGTCAATCATCGGGTCACATGGAAGTAATTATCAAGGTATGACATTTCTCCATCAAACAGTATTCAGGATAATAGGCAAAATCACTCAACCATGAAATATAGGTCACACTGACCTAGATATATTTTGTGGTCAATTATCTGGTCACATGGAAGTAATTATCAAGGTATGACATTTCTCCGTCAAATAGTATTCAGGATAGTAGTAAACATCACTGAACCGTGAAATATAGGTCAGAGTGACCAAGATATATTTTGAGGTCAATCATGGGGTCACATGACACTAATATCCCAGGTATGACATTTCTCCAACAAATAGTCTTCAAGATATAAGGCAAAATCACTGAACCATGAAATGTAGGTCACCATGACCTTGACCTTTTTACACTTGAAGCAATGTCATATAGTTTGCTGATGTATAGCCAATTGTGTCTATAACTTGTTAGCATACTGGAAAGGTATATAACAAATAACAGAGATGTCCTAGATTTTGATCCCCTAGCCCCTCCCCATCCGTTCTCAGGCATGAACCCAGGGGTGTGTTGTTTTGGAATCTCAGAAGACACACCCAGGTATCCAAGTTGTAAATATGAATGCTTTGTGATGAGTGACTGTTGAGATATAAGCATTTCAAAAACTTGAACACAGCATTACAAAGGTGTTCTAGATTTTGACCCCTAGCCCCACCCCTGGGCATGAACCCTGGGGTCTGTTCCTTTTGAATGTCAGAAGACCCTCCCAGGTACTTAAGTTCCAAATATGAGTGCTCTGTGATAAGAGACTGATGAGATCTAAGCATTTGTAAAACTTTAACACATTGTGTCGAGAACGCAAACACACATGCGCACAACCGGGTGACAACAACAACTCTCCTTGTACTTCTTACAGGGGAGCTAAAAATAACATGTAAGTGAATTGTTAGATCTGATTTTCTCTGGAAAATAAGGAGCAAAATTGAAAATGCCATGACTGGCACAGAAAGAATTGTGTGAATAATATTTAACCCTTATCCTGCTGAATAAATTGATAAAGCCACACCCATTTCTGGCCATCAGCTAATCAAAATACTTGATAAAATACACTCTCCTTCAAATTCACAAACTAATTGACAAACAGTGAAGATCCTGATTAGATGGCTTCTTCAGAAGCCATCTTATCTGGGTCTACAGTGTTTCCCAAGGCAGAGATTTTCTTGCTCAGCAGGTTAAGGGTTAAGATTTCTTTAGGCCTGCATGGGAAAAGGGTACTGATGGCATGCATCACGAAAACACGCCTATAATAATTTTGATCCCCTTGAATCCCACTTGAACCCAATAAAGTAAAAGTGGGGTTTATAGGGGTAGACCTTATTTTTCTTATTTCTGCTCTAAAATATAGCTTGTGGGTATTCATTAGAACTGCCTCATTGAGGTGGTTCTAACGAGTACCCACAATCTTTATTCTAAAATATAGGTTGTTGGTATTCATTAGAACCGCCTCATTGAGGTGGTTCTAACGAGTACCCACAATCTATATTTTGAGCAGAAATAAGAAAAATATCATTCTTATTTCTGTTCTAAAATATAGGTTGTGGGTATTCGTTAGAACCGCCTCATCACGAGTACCCACAATCTATATTTTGAGCAGAAATAAGAAAAATATCATAATTTTTCATCTTAAAATTTTCGTTTTTTAGGTCATGAAGTTTATAATGTATTTGTATAGGCATTTTTGGTAATGAGGAGAAATAGATTGGGCTGCATGGTGCTTCCACGCAGAGCTGAAACTGACCACACACGAGTACTGGTAAACCACTTAGAAGGGCTAAGCCTGCCCAGGCAAAGTGGTGTGAGTCACTATCCAATGCATATAAACCTTTCGGTTTCATTGGTCCGCAGGGCTTGAGATGGCATTTCATTTCATTGTCGGGTAAAAGTCCCATAAAAATGGAAGCAACGTCTCTAAAATGACCTAAACAGTGTTGATGGTGACATAAACAATCAAATAAAACAAACATGGATAGTTGGGTTTACCTTGGCTAATTCAAACTGGCTCATGAGTCCCTGATAAATTCTTCCAATAGCTCCAGACATCCATATACAGTAAAATTCCTCTATTAAGACCACCTTTGGGACTGTTTAAAAGTGGTCTTTAAGACCACTCTCGAACAGTCCCAAAGGTGGTCTCTGGCCATGGGACATTGTATGCCAAAAATGCAAAGAAAGAATAATTGAAATCTACTTATTAAGGTTTTCAGAGCAGATTTTGTCTTCATTTTAGTTGGTTTTAATAGCGGAATTTCACTGTATTTGGAGAAGCCTCCGTGGTCGAGCGGTTACGCTACTCACCTTGTAAACCAGGGATCGCAGGTTCGATCCCGGGCTTCTCCAGACTTTCGGATGAGTCTTTAAACCGAGGTCCCGTCTCCGTATGACCTTAGCTGTTGGTGGGACGTAAAACTAAAACACTCACTCACTGTATTTGGTTTGTTTGTTTGATGTGAGGTTTAACATCCCCGTCAACACTGTAAAGGTCATTTTGGAGACGTTGCTTCCAATTTTGTGGGACTTTTACCCGACATTGAGATGAAATGTCATCTCAAGCCCTGCCGCCCAATGAAACCAATAGGGTTTATAAGCACTGTATTTGGATATTTAAGGGAGGTTTTCCTGATTTTATCTAGAAAAGGGTTGCTGTGTGTACTCATTAGAATCACCTCAATGAGGAGATTCTAATTCTAATGAGTACACACAACATACTTTTATTTATAGAAGATCATGCAGATATCCTGAAGTGATCCACATTATGCCTTATGACCCAATGATTAACCCTCATTACTTCGAACCACCCCAGTCACGAACAAATTTTCATGGTCCCGAAGGTATTTCAGCTGTAGCTTGATACAAGAACCCATACATGCATCTCATCACGTGAACAAGTCCGTGAAATGAAGACCCCCCTATATCCCACTTTATATAGAGAAAACTGGGGTTTATGGCTGTATACATAATTTTTCTTATTTTTGCTCCAAGACATAGGTTGTGTGTACTCGTTAGAACCGCCTCAATGAGGCGGTTCTAACAAGCACCTACAACCTATGTTTGCAGTATTTATAAGAACAATTTCACAGATTTTCATCAGAAAAATGGCCATTTTGGAGATGTGTAAAATGCACTATGTCGCGCGGGTGTGTTATCTTAATGTGAAGAACATAAATTGGAGAATACTAAAGGCCTTTTTCTCAAAGACACTCTTGTTTATCATCAAATTGTTTTTGTGCTTTTTATCTAGAGGATATACTAAATGGTCATTACATGTAGTTTGTTATTCTTCTTCTTTTGAGTATTTAAAGAATTAAATTTTGTATAACCATAACAATACATGTCTTTACTGAAGTTTTGTATTACAAAGTTTATAATATGCCTGTTTGTTTATCTTTACCCAGCCCTCACTCTTCATACAGTCCATTTTGCATTCAAATAAAAATGAACCAGTTTATGAGAAATGGGTCATTAATATAATCTATAAAAAGATGTTCTTTCATTGGTTTAAAGCGCAATATGTGTGACACCTGACATATCTACATGTCCACCTAGTCACAAGATATTAGTTTCTAAAATTAAATTTGCCATACAATATAAAACAAATAATTTCCATACAAATTCACTTTCTAAAATTTGACTGTGAAATAATAGTGATCTGGCCCTCGTTCTGCTCTTCTACCTGCATTACGAATGTTTGAACCAGCTGTGTAATTTCCTTGGTAATAGTGGATGAAAATGCATCAGTACAAAAAGATAGAAACAAACTTAAACATGCAGTTTGACCCAGTTTTCCTTGATAAAATAATGTCACAGGGGCATGTTAGTGTTATCGTAATGCAGTTTTCTGAGGGCTAAGCTATCCACATCCCTTTACACATACTTTACATAAATATTGACCCATTTTATTTGGGAAACCCATGAGCGGGTACAATAGCAAAAAGTGAAGGCCTATATCAATTAATATACAATACACCACTTGTTGACTATTGATTCATAGGACATGATGTGATGTAGACCAAAGAATACCTTATTGACCTCAGCATCGCCTGTGTCAATATTGGTATTCTCTGGTAGACATCCCATCATATCCATTAACTCAATAGTCAATAATTATATATTATCACATAGGTGACCGCCCCCCGCGCATCGGGGATTGAAGAAATATATGGGCTGCATGATGCTTTCATGCACAGCTGAATCTGACCCACACACGAGTACTGGTAAACCGCTTAGAGGATCTAAGCCTGCCCAGGCAAAGCGGTGTGAGTGTCAGACCATCCATGCTTATAAACCCTATTGGTTTCATTGGGTGACAGGGCTTAAGATGTCATTTCATCTCAATGTCAGGTAAAAGTCCTACAAAATTGGAAGCAACATCTCCAAAATGACCTTTACAGTGTTGACAGGGATGTTAAACATCAAATAAAACAAAGACTATTGAGTAATTGGACATGATGTGATGTAGACCAAAATAATACTATATTGACCTTAGTCTTAGTCAATATTGGTATTCTCCGGTCGACATCTCATCATACCCAATGATTTAATAATCCATAAGTATATATTATCACATAGGTGACTAGCAAAGGCTCAGATGAGAATGCCATATGTGCAGTCTTGTCAGAGGCTTTGCTGCTCATTAGTTTAAACATTTTTAGCTCACCGTCACGTAGTGACGAGGTGAGCTTTTGGGATCACTTTTTGACCGTCGTGCGTCCTTCCGTGCATAAACAATTTCTTCAAACGACATCTGCTAAACCACTGATCGGATTTTGACCAAACTTCACAGGAATGATCCTCAGGTGGTCGCCTTTCGAAGTTGTTCAAATGGTTTCGGTCCGTTGCACATCTAGGTCACAGGAGCCAAAAATAGATTTGTTTTTCACCGAAAACTTAAAAAATCTTCTCTGAAACTACAAGGCCCAGGTCTTTGATATTTGGTATGAAGCTTCATCAAGTGGACCCCTACCAAGATTGTTCAAATTAAAGTGCTGGAGCCAAAAATGCCCCCGCCCCAGGCCCTTTGGTTTTACATAGGCTTATATAGGGAAAATCTTTAAAAAATCTTCTTCTTTGAAACCACAAGTCTTTGCTACCGGTATTTGGTATGAAGCTTCATCTGGTGGACCCCTACCAAGATTGTTCAAATTATAGTGCTGGGGCCAAAAAGTCCCCCGCCTGGGGCCCTTTGGTTTTGCATAGGATTAAATAGGGAAAATCTTTAAAGATCTTCTTCTCTGAAACCGCAAGGCCCAGGTCTTTGCTATTTGGAATGAAGCTTCATCTAGTGGACCCCTACCAAGATTGTTCAATTATAGTGCTGGGGCCAAAAAAGCCCCCACCCCAGGGCCCTTTGGTTTTTCATAGGCTTATATAAATGTAGGGAAAATCTTTAAAAATCTTCTTCTCTGAAACCGTAAGGCCCAGGTCTTTGCTATTTGGTATGAAGCTTCATCTAGTGGACCCCTACCCAGATTGTTCAAATTATAGTGCTGGATCCCAAAATGCCCCGCCCCGGGCCCTTTGGTTTTACATAGGCTTATATAGGGAAAATCTTTAAAAATCTTCTTCTTTGAAACCGCAAGGCCCAGGTCTTTGCTACCGGTATTTGGTATGAAGCTTCACCTAGTGGACCCCTACCAAGATTGTTCAAATTATAGTGCTGGGGCCAAAAAGTGCCCCCGCCTGGGGCCCTTTGGTTTTGCATAGGATTAAATAGGGAAAATCTTTAAAGATCTCTGGAACCGCAAGGCCCAGGTCTTTGCTATTTGGAATGAAGCTTCATCTAGTGGACCCCTACCAAGATTGTTCAAATTATAGTGCTGGGGCCAAAAAAGCTCCCACCCCAGGGCCCTTTGGTTTTACATAGGCTTATATAAATGTAGGGAAAATCTTTAAAAATCTTCTTCTGAAACCGCAAGGCCCAGGTCTTTGCTATTTGGTATGAAGCTTCATCTAGTGACCCCTACCAAGATTGTTCAAATTATAGTGCTGGGGCCAAAAATGCCCCCGCCCCGGGACCCTTTGGTTTATATAGGGAAAATCTTGAAAAATCTTCTCTGAAACAACAAGGCCTAGGTCTTTGATATTTGGTATGAAGCTTCGTCTGGTGGACCTCTACCAAGATTATTCAAATTATAGCCCTGGGACCAAAAATGCCCCCACCCTGGGGCCCTTTGGTTTTACATAGACTTATATAGGGAAAATCTTTAAAAATCTTCTTCTGTGAAACCACAAGGCCTAGGTCTTTGATATTTGGTGTGAAATTTCATCTAGTGGACCTCTATCAAGATTGTTCAAATTATAGCCCTGGGGCCAAAAATGCCCCCACCCCGAGACCCTTTGGTTTTACATAGACTCATATAGGGAAATCTTTAAAAATCTTCTTCTCTGAAACTGCAAGGCCCATGTCTTTAATATTTGGTATGGAGCTTCATCTAGTGGACATCTACCAAGATTGTTCAAATTATAGCCCTCGGGCCACAAATGCCCCGCCCCGGGGCCCTTTGGTTTTACATAGACTTATATAGGGAAATCTTCAAAAATTTTCTTCTCTGAAACTGCAAGGCCCATGTCTTTGATATTTGGTGTGAAGCTTCATCTAGTGGACCTCTAACAAGATTGTTTAAATTATAGTCGTGATGCCAAAAATGCCCCTGCCCCGGGGCCATTTGGTTTTACATAGGCTTATGTACATGTAGGGAATATCTTTAAAAAATCGTCTTCTCTGAAACAGCAAGGCCCAGGTCTTTGATATTTGGTGTGAAGCTTCATCTAGTGGATCTTTGCAAAGATTGTTCAAATTATAGCCTTTGTTGATATTTGGTATGAAGCTTTACCTTTTAGACCTATCTCAACATTATGCACATTATAGCCTTGGGTTAATAATGGCCCTCCCCGGGGCCCACTTGTTACTCTATGGATCAGGTGAGCGATCCAGGGCCATGATGGCCCTTGTTATCATCATGTGAATAAGTCTGTGAAATAAAGACCTCCCTAAACCCCACTTTATATAGAGAAAACTAGGGTTTACAGGGATAAACATTATTTACCTCATTTCTACTCCAAGACATAGGTTGTGGGTACTCGTTAGAACCGCCTCAATGAGGTGGTTCTAACGAGCACCCAAAACCTATGTTTGGAGTAAAAATAAGAAAAATATCACAGATTTTCATAAAAAGTAGCCATTTTGGAGATGTGAAAAAAATGTACCATATTGCACCGGTTTGTTATCGTAATGTGACCCGAAATTTTGATTGTGCGTCAGTGCCTCATAATTTCATGTCCGCCCCATAACTCTGGTACCATTTGAGATAGTTTCACGAAACTGCACAAATATGTCAAGGTGCAGAACATATGAACCGAAACTCTGACTTTCCTGCTTTTGGAGTTATTTCCCTTTGAACATTGAACATTCTACCAAGTACTCATGACACCATTAGAAGTACATTGTGTATTTTCATGAATTTAATATGATAGCAAAGCACCTGGAGACGACATGCAGAACAGATGAACATAACTCTGTTCAAGACATTTTCATGAAGTATCTCACAAATTTAAAGCTCCATCAGACGACATGCACACACTTGAAACAGCAACGCTCAGCAAAACAGTTTCAATAAGTAATCTGTTTAAGAGAAAAATCAACTATCTTTTGTCACCTTTCGCAAGGTTGCACAATGCGCCTCTTTTGGGAAGAAATGGTTTCACCGACAACCCCGAGGGCTATGCTCAATATCGTCTGCGTATTTCAATTGTAAAATATCATAGCTGTCAAATAGCATTCTCTGTTTCTTGATAATGCCATTCAAAGAAGAAAAAAATGAAAATACGAAGCACCTAGTCCTACGTGTCACTGTTTTTACAGACCAGTTTTTTATGAGCTACATGATCCGGAAGTTCCACATAAGATTGAAGGTGCAGAGCCAGCGGCTCGGTTTATTTAGATGACCCTGCATGTAGAAATCAAATGACTGGAGAGACAAAACAATGTTGAGGACTCGACAGCATGAAATAACCGAAATGCTGGAGCAAAAGAGACCAACAGTTAGACTCCGATGAGCCCAACCAGACGCAGAGAATCAAGTACCAACCAACATGACCTAAAAAAAAATAAGTAAGCCTTTATGCTGGAACCATCATAGAATCTGAGGTTTCACCTGCCGACGTGCAGTTAAAGAGGGAAGTAAAGTTATTAACCGTCATTGGGTTAACTACCAAGCATGCAGTTTGTCGTATAACATTTATGTTGTACACAATTCTTTTATATCGAAGAACGATTTTATGAAATTGGGTACTGAAATCGTATATTTTTCTGAATTTGTGTACTAAGTCACCACCGCTATTGATGTTTCCATTAGGGTCTGTTGTTTCATGTTTGTGTTTCTTTCCTTTGGTGCGTCTGATGGGAGCTGTGGGTTAACTGTATCGATTCCTGATCATTGCCTTCATTTCTATTTTGTATTGTTAGCAGTATTTTTTGCAGATATTTATGTACTTTCAGCAAACAGTTTAGAGAGATGAGATACCACGTGTTGCGGCGTCTGATTTGGGTCTGCAATGTTTGCAAATCTCCCCACAAAAGGCTGCTAGGCATATATGGGTTAATGGGGGTGTTTATATCAATAACGAGGAATAAAGTCATTTTGTTTCCAGGGAGTTAATTAGCCCCATAGGCATGTGAACGGCCTCGGCAGCTTAGTCGGGTGCGCGACTGACTAATGATCAGGAGGACGCCGATTCGATACCTGCCGGGGTTCGGCAACAGTCTTTCCTGGAGATCGATCATGAAATCTTTTCCTTGGTGATTATCTCCCGCTGATTCAGGAAGGGCAGTTGGCAGTGCCTGGTGAAAGGATGTGCACTTTACTGGTTTACCGCTTACGTATAAGCCTGTCCAGGAAGAGTGTGGCTAAGTAAACTGACCCGCTCAAAAATGACCTAAAAAGTGTTGACTTGGTCGTGAAACTCGAATATAAATTATTTAGCTTGAATACTTGCTACTCGTAGAAACGATTAAGAAATATAAACCTTTTTTTTCGAAAATTGAAAATAATTAAAGAAACAAGAACAACATTGAAAACAATTCGGTGAACAGACAGTCCCTTTATATCAGGTGTAGTAAATGCCTTCTGTAAAGGTTTATGCTCTGGAAAAAAATGAAATTCCCCAAAGGAATTAAAACATTGAGTGGTCAAATTTTCTAGACCAGATTAGCTAGTTTCGACAAAGTAGGCCTCCTAAGTCACCTTCCAATATATTTAAGCCCCATTTGAACTATTCATGAGATCACCCATAATTTTTCATGCATAACATTTGCAGGATTCCGAAGAAGCTGTCTGAATATCTTCGAGGGACCAGACAAATGTTATTGCAATGAAATAAATATGCATGATCGTCGTTCTTGCATTTCCTACGACAAATTGTGACGAAAACGCACCACAACTCCACATCACCTCTTCAGATGTGACCGTTAAACTAAAAGGGCATGTCAGCTAGTTCAAAACGTTAAAACGATGACGTCTGTTCTGCAATACTAAAAAATGCTACGTTCACTGAGACAACGTTACATCGCTCTAGCGTGTAACGTAAACAAAGCAAGGTCCATTTTTGATATCCGAAGATCAAAAATCATGTTCCAACAGAATTTCAGCATGAGTTGTGTTGCTTTAACACGACTTCTGGCCCAGAATAGTTTCAATCAGCTATGTTCATTGGATTTTAATCAAAAATATATATTCTTCATGGGCCTGATTTAAAATGCCAACCCGTCGCTGAATTTACTTAACCCTAGCTTAGTCGCCCCATCAGCACTCTCAGTGCTTTGATTGACAGTGTGATGTAGGTGCAGTGGCAGGGAATTATGCAGTGCTTGCAGCACGTTTATTTTATCGCAAACACAAGCATTACAAAGTTCTGACAAATAAAGGATTAGAAAGGAAGCTAAAAGCTGCTGGTTGACAAAATTAGCGGGACAACTCGGCACGTAGCAAACTCGGCACATGGCCAACTCGACACATAACCAACTCGGCCCATACAAATAAAAATCAAAAATGAGTTCCTTTAAGAGCGTGATAGCTCAGTGGTTAGTGCACTTGCCTCTGATGATAAAGGTCCCGGGTTCGATCCCCGGCAGCGGCGATAAAATTTCGGTGTCCGAACACGCTCCATTGGCATCATTTGCAGGGATGAATGTCATAAAGTGCACCGCCTTCGGATCGGGACGTTAACTGGAGGCCCCCTGTGCAGGGAGAACCATCCCCTGTGCAGGTTAAAGATCCCTACCGTAATAACATGATTACTGTGTAGGCTTTCATCCTGCAAACCTGGAGTGTATGTAATGTACACCTGCGGTAATGGTCAAATATGACCGACGCAGTATCAGTAGATAGATAGAGCAATGCAAATATTCATAAGAAAGAAGATGGGTCATACTACGTAGTTTCGGCTAATAACGCCTTTTCAGTGACCCTGTAATGATCCGGCAACGATAGCCAGATGAAGAACACTGCAATTTTGCGAATTTCGAATAGGCAGTCGATTCAAAGACTGATATAAATCAAAATGAGGTCCAAATAATTAAAAATCTGTCTAGAATTTGAATCTAAACTAATAATTTATTTCTGATTTCTCAGAATATTCACGCTGATCTCAAAGGACCAAAAGTAAAATATAAACTGCACTATGGTTGATGTGCGGGGAGACGTTTTACGGCCGCCACACGGCACAACACCAGCTGCAGTGAAGGCAAATAAAAATCAAAAATGAGTTCCTTTAAGAGCAATGAAAATATTCATAAGAAAGAAGATGGGTCATACTACGTAGTTTCGGCTAATAAAGCCTCATCAGTGACCCTGTAATGATCCGGCAACGAAAGCCAGATGAAGCATACTGCAATTTTGCGAATTTCGAATAGGCAGTCGATTCAAAGACTGATATAAATCAAAATGAGGTCCGAATAATTAAAAACCTGTCTAGAATTTGAGTCTAAACTAATAATTTATTTCTGATTTCTCAGAATATTCACGCTGATCTAAAAGGACCAAAAGTCAAATATAAACTGTACTATGGTTGATGTACAGGGAGACGTTTTACGGCCGCCACACGGCACAACACCAGCTGCAGTGAAGGCAAATAAAAATCAAAAATGAGTTCCTTTAAGAGCAATGAAAATATTCATAAGAAAGAAGATGGGTCATACTACGTAGTTTCGGCTAATAAAGCCTCATCAGTGACCCTGTAATGATCCGGCAACGAAAGCCAGATGAAGCATACTGCAATTTTGCGAATTTCGAATAGGCAGTCGATTCAAAGACTAATATAAATCAAAATGAGGTCCAAATAATTAAAAACCTGTCTAGAATTTGAGTCTAAACTAATAATTTATTTCTGATTTCCCAGAATATTCACGCTGATCTCAAAGGACCAAAAGTAAAATATAAACTGCACTACGGTTGATGTACGGGGAGACGGGCAAACTAGGCCCACAATAGTTATACAACTTTTTAAGCCGACATTAATACTTTATTTTCCTGTTTTATTATTATTATAATTTTATAATATTTATATATGCATATTAAATAAAATAGTTTCTAGTTTATTTTTTGCATTTTTTTTAAAAAATCATCTTAATAGGCTCTGAATATGACTTGATTGCTACACTAGTTATCTCAGGTGATGATTGGCAGTTAATTCAGAAAAGCTGTGAACATGATGTTTGGGACTCATTGCCACCCATGATTGCCCAGCCGAGCTGAACTCATATTATTGCATTGGTGTCTCAACGTAATGGGAAGCTGCAGTAGGCACGCCACAACGGACCAATCCGAAAACAAAAACGGTTGCATATTTTGGCTGATACAACAAACTAAAAAAAAAACTAAACCAAACCAAAAAAAAAAAAAAAAAACGTCAGTATCGTATTCTCTAGAAACGGGAAAACGCTGATAATTAATTAGACCTTTTTTCGAAGATTTATTCGCTGGTCAATTTAAGAAACAACTTGAATAGATGATATTTTATCTTCATATTTTTTTAGATATACTCCATTAAATATTGATATAAAATTTGTCTTATTATTTTGTTTTGTTTGAATTCGTGTTTAACGTTCCCGTCAACACTATTTAGGTCATCTTGGAGACGTTGCTACCAGTTTTGTGGGACTTTTACCCAACATTGAGGTGAAATGACCTCTCAAGCCCTGCCGTCCAATGATACCAGAAGGCTTATATGCGTTGGACGATCTGACTCACGCCGCTTTGCCTGGGCAGGCTTAGTCCTTCCAAGCGGTTTACCAGTACTCGTGTGTGGTCAGATTCAGTTCTGTGTGGAAGCAACATGCAACCCAATCTATTTATCCAAGCCCCGATGGGCGGGGGCGAAAATTTTTCTTATTAAGTCTTATATACCTATTTAGTAGGTCCCTATTTCACAGGTAACTTTAATTTGATTGTTTGTTTGGTTATGTAATTGTCATACCCAAGTGAACAATAGATAATTGGCCCTGTCAGCTAATTGTATGTGCCGAGTACGTATAGGCCGAGTTGGTCATGTGCCGAGTTTGCTATGTGCCGAGTTTGTCATGTGTCGAGTTTGCTATGTGCCGAGTTGTCATATCACCGTTGACAGATAGTGGAGATCTTGAGAGAGTTTCAGATGAGAAGTCCTACATCTAGCTCTATTATATATAGTTGCCTGCGCAGGCTCTACCGAATCATGTCTGGTCGCTTATGCAATAAGTGCCCTATTCTCACGAGCTGGCGCAAATAAAAATATACTTAGCCATTTCGATTGAAAACATGTCTTTGATGTTCATATCTGGTTAAGGTCAGTTTTTATCGTTCCTGGACAAAGTCTAGGAAGAACTAATGCACTTCCCTAGGCGTCGGTGTTGGCATTAGTAATGGCGTCAGTGTTGGAGTCCATATTTGCAAAAAAAAGTTTTTAAGAACTCATATTTTCCCGCAGTGATCAGGAATCGATACAATTAACCCACAGCTCCCATCAGAAACACCAAAGGGAAAGAAGCACACACATAAAACAACTAGACCCTTATGGAAACATCAATAGCGGAAAGCCAAAAGGACAGTTACTTTCCCAAAAAATACTTTCCCAAACCATTTAATCGATTTAGGTTTGTACTGGGCATCATGATAGATATAGGTCCGAAGCTTTATTCAGCATTATCCTGCCTACGCTAACGACCTTAAGGTCTTAGGTCCGAAGTTTTATTCAGCATTATCCTGCCTATGCTAACGACCTTAAGGTCTTAGGTCCGAAGTTTTATTCAGCATTATCCTGCCTATGCTAACGACCTTAAGGTCTTAGGTCCGAAGTTTTATTCAGCATTATCCTGCCTATGCTAACGACCTTAAGGTCTTAGGTCCGAAGTTTTATTCAGCATAATCCTGCCTATGCTAACGACCTTGAGGTCTTAGGTCCGAAGTTTTATTCAGCATTATCCTGCCTATGCCCATAACCTTAATCTCAATGTCTCATTTAACTCAACCATTATGACCTGTAGCTCATCTGACCATGAAGGCCCTTTGCCTGCAGGGCCTGTAACCCTCAAACCATGAGCTGCAGTAACTGGATTTTGTGTTCCCCCATTGATTTTCTACCTAGAATCCAAACATGAGAAATATAAGGCACTTGTTTTGTTCCCGAGCAAGTGATTTTTAACAGAGAACCCACAAATCGTAAAAAATAAGGAGTATAAGGGAGATAACTCAGATGGATGATCGCTGTATCCCCAAGAAACTTTTGTTAATAGACTAAACATCTTTATCATATGACGTCTCTGATAAGCAGTGGATAACGTCGTGTAATTAAAAATCGTATGACCACACGTGTAATAACACTTTGGCGGGATTATGTAACGTCATGACGACGTCAACAATGCATTTTTCGTAGAAAAATTGTCAAATTACAAGGCGATAAAATCCAATTTAAAGAAGTCATATGATAAAGAGGATCTTACACTCGTGGTCATTTCATATGATATTTATGAAACTCGCCGAAGGCTCGTTTCATAAATATCATATGATATGACCACTCGTGTAAGATCCTCTATTTATCATATGACGTCGCGTCTGAGCGTGTAATAACGCCATGTAATATTTTCGATAATCCACTAGTGGATTAAATATGCAAATTAGCTACATACGTCCCGTAACGTTACATGTACGGCGTCCTTTACGACGTCGTATTTACTAATGGCGGAATATTGACATTTTTGTAAACAGTCGTGAATAAAATGCGTTTTAAATGTCATATGATAAATAGAGTCTTGCATTTGTGCTCATGTATTATTGAATTTATTATACACGTTGAGGAAAAGGGATAAAATGCTCGGCAAAGCCTTCCTCAACTCGTTTAATAAATTCAATAATACATGAGCACTCATGTAAGATCCTCTAATTATACAAGTTTCAATAGAACATCACCAATAAAAGGTCAGCTTCTACTTACTTTTTACAAATACCCTAACTTTGTAAATTAAGCTGAAGTACAAAATAATTGGACCGAATGTGCTGCAAAGACTCATGTATGTTGCTTCCTTACTCAAAGTCATAATTTTTGATACACACTTTAAAGTTGCTACCTTAACCCTTATCCTGGTGTTCACGACAACCCTTTTCTTTGCAAACAGTGTAGATCCAGATCAGATGGCTTCTGAAGAAGCCATCTGATCAGGGTCTACACTGTTTGACATTCAATTTATGAATTTGTAGGAATAAATTACATCAAGTAATCTGATTGGTTCAACGTCAGAAATGGGTGTGGTAAACTGAATATTCAACAAGAGAAGGGTTAAATTTAACTTCAAGTTCTACCTGGTACATATGCCTTTACCCGAGTCTAACAGGGCCAAGTACGTGGGCACAAACACACACACACACAAGCACGCACTCGCGTGCATATGGAAGGGCGTACATGTGTTCGCTCATACCTATGCACATACGGAAAACTGACAAACTATAAGCCCCTGGCATCATGCCGATCGATGACAGGAGCATAAAAATTCATTCAGCTATATATTCGTGTCATATTTTTAAGCCACAATATCTGCTTTGCCTTTTTCAATACAAATGGCTAAATGACCAAAAATTCGACCTCGAAATAATATATGTCAAGGTCAAGCAAGGGTCACCATTTAAACAAACTTTGGAGAGTAGCCAATGTTACCTACCAAGTTTCAAAGTTAGTGGTCTTTTGGTCTCTGAGCAGAAGATTTTTAAGGGTTTTACCAGATATGGGCTTGGCGGCCATCTTGGTCAAGTGACTCCATTCCCACGAATGTAAACTTTCATTGCCCCACACCATAGAGGCTCTACATGTTATTTGGATTCAATCAGCCTAGCAGCTTAATGGGGAAGAAGGTAAAAAATACTTAATCTGTGGCATCCAGGACAATGGTCAATTTACAGTACCATTCACGCCATTCTTGACACCCTAGTGCCATACTAGTCAACTACATTCAGATGTGGAGTTAACTATAACACGGGTGGACATCAGGGGAGCTATCGCGAAATCGCGTCAGCGTAATTTTGTTCCCACGACACATCCGGAAACTCTCGCGATAGTTCCTAGGACCTGGAAATGGTAAATAAAGGTAGGTTCCCTTGTGTGTTTTGATTTATTGTAGAAGAATGAGAGAATAATATAAAGTTTCGGCGATGCTAAGCAATGTTAAAATGATTTACCTTTCTAAGCAGATCGAAAATAATCGTTGATGAAAGTAGGCGACCGTAACAAAATCGAATACAGAGTAATCTGACTTAAGTTTTATGACAGCACGAATGTATGAAGCAATTGTTTTGTAAGTTTTCGCGTAGAACGAGATCATTTGGTGCATATTCTGGATATGTCAGCCCTCATTCATCATTTAGATGTAAAACAAATGATCAATCCATGTGCAGTGAAAGGATAAGGTCGCGAATTTTCAGGCGGCATAGCTCCCACATCATCATGGCAGCTCCAAAAACACGCTCTAGTTCCCAAGAGTCTATCAGATACTGAGTCTGTCACATCTGGCCATTACCTCAGTAAGGCGTTTTAGCAAAATAAAATCGATGAATGAGTTCTTAAAAGTATTTACAATCTGTTACAATGATGTACTAAAACGTATACATCGGAGTCCCAATCACCATGCCGGCTTTGAACTGTTCTGCATTTTTAGCTCACCTGAGCCGAAAGCTATTGTGATCGGTCACCGTCCGTCATCGTCGTCCGTCTGTATGTCCGTCCACAATTGCTTTAAACGACACCTCCTCCTAAACCACTCAACAGATTTTGATCAAACTTGGCAGAAATGATCCTTAGGTGGTCCTGTCTCAAAGTTGTTCAAAGAATCCAGTGCCATGCAGAACTCTGGTTGCCATGGCAACGAAAAGGGGAAAATAAGAATAAATCTTTAAAAAATCTTCTTCTCTGAAACCGGAATGCCTAGGTCTTTGATATTTGGTATGAAGCTTCATCTAGTGGACCTCTACCAAGATTGTTCAAATTATAGCCCTGGGGCCCAAAACGCCCACTCGCCGGGACCCACTGGTTTTACAAAGGCTTACATAGTGAAAACTTTTAAAAATCTTTTTGTCTGAAACCAGAAGGCCCAGATCTGTGATATTTGGTATGAGGCTTCATCTAGTGGACCTCTACCTATATTGTTCAAATTATAGCCCTGGGGCCAAAAACGACCCCACCCTGGGGCCTTTACGTAGCCTTATATAGGGAAAACTTTTAAAAAATCTTCTTGTCTGAAACCAGAAGGCCCAGGCCTTTGATATTCGGTATGAAGCTTCATCTAGTGAACCTCTACCAAGATTGTTCAAATTATAGCCCTGGGGCCCAAAACGCCCACTCGCCGGGACCCACTGGTTTTACAAAGGCTTACATAGTGAAAACTTTTAAAAATCTTCTTGTCTGAAACCAGAAGGCCCAGATCTGTGATATTTGGTATGAGGCTTCATCTAGTGGACCTCTACCTAGATTGTTCAAATTATAGCCCTGGGGCCAAAAACGATCCCACCCTGGGGCCTTTACGTAGCCTTATATAGGGAAAACTTTTAAAAAATCTTCTTGTCTGAAACCAGAAGGCCCAGGCCTTTGATATTCGGTATGAAGCTTCATCTAGTGAACCTCTACCAAGATTGTTCAAATTATAGCCCCGGGGCCAAAAACGCCCTTGCGCCGGAGCCCAATGGTTTTACATAGGCTAATATAAGGGAAACCTTTAAAACTCTTCTTGTCTGAACCCAGAAGGCCCAGGTCTTTGATATCGGTCACTGTCCGTCGTCATTGTCGTCGTCGTCCGTCCGGATGTCCGTCCACAATTCCTTTAAACGACATCTCCTCCTGAACCACTCATCAGATTTTGACCAAACTTAGCAGAAATGATCTTCTCTCAAAGTTGTTCAAAGATTTCCATTCCATGCAGAACCCTGATTGCCATGGCAACGAAAAAGGGAAAATAAGAAAAAACCTTTAAAAATCTTCTTCTCCGAAACAAGAAAGCCTAAGCCTTTGATATTTGGTATGAAGCTTCATCTAGTGGACCTCTACCAAGAATGTTCAAATTATTGCCCCGGGGCCAAAAATGCCCCCGCGCCGGGGCCCAGTGGTTTTACATAGGCTAATATAGGGAAACACCTTTACAAATCTTCTTGTCTGAAACCAGAAAGCCCAGGTTTTTGATATTTGGTATGAAGCTTCATCTAGTGGACCTCTACCAAGATTGTTGAAATTATAGCCCCGGGGCCAAAAACGGCCCGCCCCGGGGCCCACTGGTTTTATAAAGGCTAACATAGGGAAAACCTTTAAAAATCTTCTTGTCTGAAACCAGAAGGCCCAGGTCTGTGATATTTGGTTTGGGGCTTCATCTAGTGGACCTCTACCTAGATTGTTCAAATTATAGCCCTTGAGCCAAAAACGACCCGCCCCGGGGCTTTTACATAGATTTATATAGGGACAACTTTTTAAAAAAAACTTCTTCTCTGAAACCAGAAGGCCCAGGTGTTTGATATTTGGAATGAAGGTTCATCTAATTGACCTTTACAAAGATTGTTCAAATCATAGCCCTGGTGCCAATAATGCTCCCGCACCGGGGCCCATCGTTTTTACATAGGCTAATATTGGGACAACCTTTAAAAATTTCTTGTCTGAAAACAGAAGGCCCAGGTCTTTGATATTTGGTGCGAAGCTTCATCTATTGGACCTCTACCAAGATTGTTCAAATTATAGCCCTGGGACCAAAAACGCCCCCTCGCCGGACCCACTGGTTTTACATAGGCTTACATAGTGAAAACTTTTAAAAATCTTCTTGTCTGAAACCAGAAGGCCCAGGTCCGTGATATTTGGTATGAAGCTTCATCTAGTGGACCTCTACCTAGATTGTTCAAATTATAGCCCTGGGGCCAAAAACGACCCCAACCTGGGGCCTTTACGTAGCCTTATATAGGGAAAACTTTAAAAAAAACACTTCTTGTCTGAAACCAGGAGGCCCAGGTCTTTGATGTTTGGCATGAAGCTTCATCGAGTGAACCTCTACCAAGTTTGTTTAAATTATAGCCCTGGGGCCAAAAACGTTCCCGCACCGGGGCCCACTGGTTTTACATGGGCTTATATAGAGAAAACCTTTAAAAATCTTCTTCTCTGAAACCAGCAGGCCCAGGTCTTTGATATTTGTTTTTTGTTTGTTTGATTTGAACCTCTACCTAGATTGTTCAAATTATAGCCATGGGGCCAAAAACGACCCCCCTCCCGGAGGCCATCTGGTTTTACATAGCCTTATATAGGGAAAAACCCTTTAAAAATCTTCTTCTCTGAAACCAGAAGGCCCAGGTCTTTGATATTTGGTATGAAGCTTCATCTAATGGACCTATACCAAGATTTTTCAAAGTATGGCCCTGGGGCCAAAAATGCCTCCACGCCGGGGCCCACTGGTTTTACAGGGGCTATTATAGGGAAAACCTTTAAAAATCTTCTTGTCTGCAACCAGAAGGTCCAGGTCTTTGTTATTTGGTATGAAGCTTCATCTAGTGGAGCTCTATCAAGATTATTTAAATTATAGCCCTGGGACCAAAAATGCCCCCGCATCATGGCCAACTGGTTTTACATAGGCTTTTATAGGGAAAACCTCTAAAAATCGTCTTGTCTGAAACCAGAAGGCCCAGGTCTTTGATATTTTATATGAAGCTTCATCTAGTGGACCTCTACCAAGATTTTCAAATTAGAGCCCTGGGGCCCAAAACGCCCCCCCCTCCCACCCCACCCCCCCCCCCTACCAAGATTATTTAAATTATAGCCCTGGGACCAAAAATGCCCCCGCATCATGGCCAACTGGTTTTACATAGGCTTTTATAGGGAAAACCTCTAAAAATCGTCTTGTCTGAAACCAGAAGGCCCAGGTCTTTGATATTTTATATGAAGCTTCATCTAGTGGACCTCTACCAAGATTTTCAAATTAGAGCCCTGGGGCCAAAAACGCCCCCCCACTCCCACCCACCCCCCCCCCCCCTCCCACACCCCCCCCCCCTCCCCCGCCGGGACCCACTCGATTTCCATAGGCTTACGAAGTGACAACTTTTAAAAATCTTTTGGTCTAAAACCTCACGGTCAAGGTCTGTGATATTTGGTATGAAGCTTCATCTAGTGGACCTCTACCTAGATTGTTCAAATTATAGCCCTGGGGCCAAAAATGACCCCACCCTGGGGCCTTTACGTAACCTTATATAGGGAAAACTTTTAAAAAATCTTCTTCTCTATAAACAGAAGGCCGAGGTCTTTCATATTTGGTATGAAGCTTCATCTAATGGAACTATACCAAGATTGTTCAAATCATAGCCCTGATGCCCATAATGCTCCCGGGCCGGGACCCACCGGGTTTTCATAGTCTATTATAGGTAAAACCTTTAAAAATCTTCTTGTCTGAAACCAGAAGGCCCAGGTCTTTGATATTTGGTATGAAGCTTCATCTAGTGGACCTCTACCAAGATTGTTCAAATTATAGCTCTGGTGCCAATAATGCTCCCGGGCCGGGGCCCACTGGTTTTACATAGGCTTACATAGTGAAAACCTTTAAAAATCTTCTTGTCTGAAACCAGGAGACCCAGGTCTTTGATATTTGGTATGAAGCTTTGTCTAGTGAACCTCTACCTAGATTGTTCAAATTATAGCCCTGGGGCCAAAAACGACCCCCCTCCCGGAGGCCAACTGGTTTTACATAGCCTTATATAGGGAAAAACCCTTTAAAAATCTTCTTCTCTGAAACCAGAAGGCCCAGGTCTTTGATATTTGGTATGAAGCTTCATCTAATGGACCTATACCAAGATTTTTCAAAGTATGGCCCTGGGGCCAAAAATGCCTCCACGCCGGGGCCCACTGGTTTTACAGGGGCTATTATAGGGAAAACCTTTAAAAATCTTCTTGTCTGCAACCAGAAGGTCCAGGTCTTTGTAATTTGGTATGAAGCTTCATCTAGTGGAGCTCTACCAAGATTATTTAAATTATAGCCCTGGGACCAAAAATGCCCCCGTATCATGGCCAACTGGTTTTACATAGGCTTTTATAGGGAAAACCTCTAAAAATCGTCTTGTCTGAAACCAGAAGGCCCAGGTCTTTAATATTTTTTATGAAGCTTCATCTAGTGGACCTCTACCAAGATTCTTCAAATCTTAGCCCTGGAGCCAAAATGCCCCCGCACCAGGGCCTACTGGTTTTATATAGGCTTATGTAGGGAAAACCTTTAAAAATCTTCTTGTCTGAAACCAGAAAACTCAGGTCTTTGATATTTGGTATGAAGCTTCATCTAGTGGACCTCTACCAAACTTGTTCAAATTATAGCTGGGGCCAAAAAATGCACCCGCACCAGGGCCCCCTTGTTTTACAAAGGTATTATAGGGAAACCTTTAAAAAAAAACTTCTTGTCTGAAACCAGAAGGCCCAGGTCTTTGATATTTGGTATGAAGCTTGATCTAGTGTACCTCTATCGTGATTTTCAAATTATAGCCCTGAGGACAAAAATTGCCAAGCCTGGGGCCCACTGGCTTTACATAGACTTTCAAAGCGAAAACATTTGAAAATCTTCAAGTCTGAATCCAAAAGGCCCAGGTCTTAGATATTTGGTGTGAAGCTTCATCTGGTGAACCTCTACCACGATTGTTCAAATCATATCCCAGCGGACCAAAATTCACCCCACCACGGGGCCCACTGGTCTTACATAGACTTATATAGTTAAACTTTTAGAACTCTTCTTGTCTGAAACCAGAAGGCCCAGGACTTTGATATTTGTTATTAAGCTTCATTTAGTGGACCTCTACCAAAATTGTTCAATTTATGGACCTGAGGCCAAAAGTTACCCTGACCGGGCATCCGCATATAAATCTCTTAGCTCAGGTGAGCAATATAGGACCATCATGGTCCACTTGTTTGGCATTCACCACAGAGGAGGGAAGACTATTCCACTGAGGGATAGTTCCGAGAAAGAAGGAATTCTTCAGAGCATCACTATATGCCTGATACCTATGATACTGACTGTTTAATTTTTATGCCCTTCTTTGAGTTGAACAAGTCACAAGATCCATTAAGAGACACTGTATCAGAGTGTATCTTATAAAAGAAGGTTAAAGAAGACTGCTCACGACGGGCCTCTAGCGATGGTCAATCCAGCTCATCAAGCATATCACCAACACTTCTTTTGTTCCGCCATCTCCTGCCAGTCCATCGAGCAGCCGTCCTAACATGTGGATACCAAACAGGTGATGCATACTCAAGTTGAGGACGAATTTTGGTCTAAATTTAGAAAAGGAGTGTGGTAGCTCATTGGTTAGTGCACTTGCCTATGATGCTAGAGGCCATCGGTTCGATTCACGGCAGTGTTAGTAAAACTGCGGTGTCAGAACATGCTCCACTTGCAGGGATGAATGCCACAAAGTGTACAGTCCTTCGAATTGGGCCGTTAACTGGAGGTCCCTCTGTGTAGGGAGCATCATCCCATGTGCAGGTGAAAGATCCTTACCGTAATTAAATGGTTACTGTGTAGGCTTTCATCATGCAAATCTGGTGTGTATGTAATTTACACCTACCGAAAATGCCCGAAAGGACGTAAGCGATAGATAGATAGATAGATAGATAGATAGATAGATAGATAGATAGATAGATAGATAGATAGATAGATAGATAGATAGATAGATAGATAGATAGATAAGATAGATAGATAGATAGATAGATAGATAGATAGATAGATAGATAGATAGATAGATAGATAGATAGATAGATAGATAGATAGATAGATAGATAGATAGATAGATAGATAGATAGATAGATAGATAGATAGATAGATAGATAGATAGATAGATAGATTGCCATTTTCTACAAATCTACAAATCTATACATCCTGTCAACGATTTCTGATAAACGTTTATGATTTTTGACATGAAGAAGTATGAAAATCTTGCGTTATTTGTCAACGGTGTTTGAACAGTACTTAAATAAAATGGGCATTAATCTCATAATTTATCCAATTAAAATAACTAATTCATTACCTTTGATAATTATAAGAATTTTAATCTCTTTGGCTGCAAAATAAATATGAATATTTTGAATTTTAATTTATATTTCTATCCAATCCTGACATAGAAATAGACTTTTAACCACGCACTTATAAAGACAACTCTCGACCAGTGACGGGGTTAAAAGTCGGTATAAGGACAGAGTAGAAATAACTGAAATTCAAAATATTTATATTTTGCAGCCAAACACATTAAATTCTTACAAGTATCGGAAACATTCTAATAATTTATTAGTTATTTCATTTGGATAAATATTGAGATTAATGCCGATTTTATTCAAGTACCGTGCAGATATTGTTGACGATGTAGTCAAGATTTACTCATTTTAACATATCAGAAATTTGTTTTTAGAAATCGTTGACTGGATGTATAACTTAGTAGAAAATGACAACTTGAGGAGGATATTTCGTTTTTCCACAGCTATATCGCGGTTTAAAATCTCTAAAATTCCCGTTGTTTTCTAATGATTACGGCCCGAAGTTCCCCTCGATTAATACAGACCAGGCGCGTGAGGTCACGGGGTTTCGCTCTATTAGACAATTGCTTTGCCTTTAAAACCTGTTATATTTCATTCTTGTAACAATGAGTCATTTTTGTGATGCTACGGGTTGCCTGGTAGTTTAAATCGACATATAATCTAATTTAAAAAAAAAAAAAAAACGTCTCTCCAGGTGATGGACTGATAGACTCATGGGAACTAGAGCGTGTTTTGGGAGCTGGCGCGATGATGTGGGCGCTACTCCGCCTGAACATTTTGTAATCACTCCTTCACAGTACATGAACTGATAAAATCTTTTGCATTTAACTGATTAATTAGGTCCGACACACCCAGAATTTGCGCCAAAATATCTCGTTCTAAGCAAAAACTTACAAAAACAAAACAGTTGCATCATTCATTCGTGTTGACATAAAACTGTAGTCAGAGAACCCTATAGTTGATTTTGTTACGGTCGCCTACTTTCAGCAACGATTTTTTTCAATATGTTTTTAGGCCTGCTTAGAAAGGTAAATCATTTTAACATTACGTAGCATCGGCGAATCTTTATATTATTCTCTCATTCTTCTTAATAAATCAAAACACACAAGGGTACCTTCCTTTGTTTACCATTTCCAGGTCCTAGGAACTATCGCGAGAGTTTCCGGATGTGCCGTGGAGCAAAAATACGTTGATGCGATTTCGCGATGGCTCCCCTTATGTCCACCCGTGTATAAGTGACAAACTACAACAGAATCAGAATAAAAAAATCACCATTTGCCTTTTTTTCCATTTTCACCATTTGCCTTTTTCCCATACAAAAGCCTAACTGATCGAAATTGACCTTGATGTGAACCAGGTCAAGATGTCGACCTTTCGGTTCCTGAGAAGAAGATTTTTAAAGGGACTGTTGCAAACAAGTACATTGAACATGGGTTTGGCCGCCATCTTGGTCATGTGACTCCACATCCGCGAACGAACTTTCATTGCCCCTCCCCAGAAAGGCATCTCATATAATTTGGTTTCAATCTGCCCAATGGTGTAGAAGATCAAAATACTGAATCCTGGACAGTACAAAGGTAAGTAAATGACATTGGCCTTTGGAATTGATCATCTTTCATTCAACCGATTGCAAATATCGATTCTGAACGCAACAACAGAATCACCACTGTTTTGCCTTTTCCCCATACAAATGCCTAAGTGACCAAATTTGACCTCAACGTAAACTAGATCAAGGTCAACCAAAGGTAATAATTTTAACAAACTTGGAATAGTCCGAGCCCCTAATACATGCAAACCAAGTTTCAAGGTTATCGGCCATTTGGTTCCTGAAAAAAAAATTTTTAAAGGTTTTACCACATATGGGCATGGTGGCTATCTTGGTCATGTGACCCAGTCCTTACGAACAAACTTATGTTTCCCCTCCCCATGTAGGTTCCACTTGTTATTTCCAAGTAGTTTAAAAGGAGATGTTTGAAAATGTTGACGACGCAGATACAGATGCAGACGACGACGGACGACGGATCATTCTTCCCCTCCCCCCCCCCCCCCCCAGAGATGTCGTTTGAAAATGTTGACGACGCAGATACAGATGCAGACGACGACGGATCATCCCCCACCCCCCACCCCCACACACACACCCCCCAGCTCTGGTGAGCTAACAATAAGATTGGAATTTCCTGTTGCAGATTGCTTATGCTTTTACAGAAAGGTCTGAAGGATGCTGCCAGGTTTTGTCCCACATTTAGACCGCTAAATGGGGTATCAGATCACCCATTCGAGCGACAAAGTGCCTTCTCGGTTGGTTTTCTGATTAAAATTGTGATTTCATTCTTATCTGTTCTCAAAACATATGTTGTGGGTGCTCGTTAAAACCTTTCTAACGAGTCCCACAACCTATGTCTTGGAGCAGAAATAAAGAAAATATGTATACCTCTAAACCCCATTCGTTTTTCTGTATAGAAAATGAGGTTTAAAGGGGTATGCACTACACAGACTTAATTTTTAACTTCATGCACTGCAGGAAGTGATATTTTCAAGGGCAAGAGCTCATCACACATTCATGTAATCTCCTTGACAAGGGCATATATATTTCTGGCATCAGACCATTAGGGATTGAAATGATCGAAGGTGATTTTGTTTGTTTGATTTGAGGTTTAACGTCCCCGTCAACACTGTATAGGTCATTTTGGAGACGTTGCTTCCAATTTTGTGGGACTTTTACCCGATATTGAGATGAAATGACATCTCAAGCCCTGTCGACCAATGAAACCAACAGGGTTTATAAGCATGCACGGTCCGACACGCACCGCTTTAAAATAACTGGGCAGGCTTAGATCCTCTAATCGGTTTACCAGTACTCATGTGTGGTCAATTTCAGCTCTGCGTGGAAGCACATTGTTTATCAATCGACCCAGAGTTATAAAGCGCAGTAAGCTTTTCAGTGCTGAATGTCCGCATGACTATCACTGACGTCGGAAAAAAGACAGATAACAGTTATTTATAGAAAATAAGCGCGCTGTCCTTATTGGTGCGTAAGGAGGTTATCTATAGGATCTGTAATGACTGGAATCATGGATTGGGCTTGACAAACATTGTAGACCCAGATCAGATGCGCGGCGTCTGTTTAGGGTCTACACTTTTTGCTTTAAAAAAAAAACTTGAATTTAAGGGTTAAACGAAACAGTCCAGAACTATTTTCCCAGCTGACACTAAGAGATAGACGACCCACCAACTGGTACTCTCAGTGCGTTGATTATCAGAAGTACCTCAAAGTCTCAGCAAAGGCTCTGCATGCTCGCTGAACCTTTGCTCATGATATAAAACTTGTCATTCCCGAAATTAGAACTAAAAGTACACATACAGACTCACAACAAATACCGGTACACCTTACATGCATATAAAAATATAGGCTGCTGCTTGTGTCTAGTCTGAGTGTGCATAAGTAGTTCAGCATCCGCATTCCAAAACAGTATCTTGTTCTCGACTGGAAAAGTTGCAGATGACTGGTGGGCTAAATCAATCTACATGTATTTGTCAATTATTCCACTTAGCAGTTTTTTTTCTTTGACCCACCCCAAGATGGTTATTCACAATTATATCACTAAGACTTTAGAGCGTAAACCAATCATAAAAGTTATTGGTTTGCTGTGCTACAACTGACCCTATCCTCCAAAACAAACAATCGTACTGCCATTCTGAGGAAAAAGTTTTCCCGAAACCTTAGTTGTGTTTCAATGACATGCTCTTTTTCCTGCCCATCAAAAATATATCTTAATAGCAGACAGTGTTATGGATCGATTTAAGCCCCCCCCCCCCCCCCCTCCCCCCGTTAAAAAAAATAATAAAAAACAATACTGACCGTTCCAAGGCGGTTCTTTTGTTGTGGTTTGTTGTGGTTTAAAAATGTTCTGCCATTCTGAGTAGAGCTGAAACCGACCGCACACGTATACTGGTAAACCGCTCGGAGGATCTAAGGCTAAGCCTTCCCAGGCAAAGCGGTGCGATTCGGACCGCCGATGCTTAATAAATAATTAATAAACCCTATTGGTTTCATTGGCGACAGGGCTTTCTCTCTCTCTCCTATTACTGCTACTCGCTCACATCTGAGTATTACGGGCAAGATTTCCTGGGTGGTAACCAGTACCTTTTTTTAAGCAATGTGGATGAAGTGCCTTGCTCAAGGGCACAACACTTTGGTCAGCGTGAGAATCGGACCCGCAACCTCTCGACTACATTGAAATCCGATGCGCTACTACTGCACCAAAGCGCTCCACTTGAGATGTCATTTCATCTCAGTGTCGGTCAAAAGTCTCATAAAATTGGAAGCAACGTCTCCAAAATGACCTACACAGTGTTGACGGTGACGCTAAACCTATCTATCTATCTATCTATCTATCTATCTATCTATCTATCTATCTATCTATCTATCTATCTATCTATCTATCTATCTTCTCATACTGAGTCGGTCATATTTGGCCATTACCTCAGTTAGGTGGGTGGCTAAATTTAGAATTTAGCATAAAAAAATCATCACTGGATGAGCCCTTAAAACTATTAACAATCCGATCACAGAGGTATCCTAAAACGCATACCTCTGAATCTCAGTCTTATACTGTGCGGGCTTTGAACTCCTCTGCGGTCTTGGCATTCACCGCAGAAGATGGAAGACTATTCCACTGAGGAATAGTTCTAGGGAAGAAAGAGTTTTTCAGGGCATCACTATAGGACTGGTACCTACGATACTGTGAGTTATTTGCTCTCGATGCCCTTGTTCGGGTTGACACTGTTGCAGGGGTCAAGTACCTATCCTTGTTAATTGATACTGTACCAGAATGTATCTTGTAGAAAAAGGTTAAGGAGGACTGCTCACGACGGGTCTCCAGGGATGGCCACTCTAGCTCATCAAGCATGTCACCGCTGCTACTACTATTTCGCCATCGTCTGCAGGTCCATATCTGCAGCTGTCCTCTGCACCTTTTCCACCTGCTGAATCTGAGTTTTAACATAGGTGTGCCAAATGGGTGATGCATATTCAAATTGAGGGCGAACCAATGTTTATATGCAACATCCTTTTTCTGCCCAGGTGCAAAAGCCAAATTACGTCTAAGGAATCCTAAGGTCCTAGTTGCTTTAGATGTTATTTCCGAGATATGTTGACCCCAATCGAGATCGTCAGTGATGGTGTTACCGAGATATTTGGCGGAATGAACCTGCTCCAAAGTTTGCTGGTGAAGTGTATAATCATATTTAATTTGCTTGTCCGGAAGGTGTTGTGACAGCCTCATTGAATGGCATTTTGGCTACATTGAACTTCATCTGCCAATCTGCTTCCAATTGTGCAAGTCGATCCAGGTCAACTTGTAAAATACGACAGCTAGAAGGAGAATATATGTCCCTCTACGGGACACAATCATCAGATCATTGATGAATACCAAAAAGAGGACCGGTCCAAGGACCGAACCTTGTGGGACACCGGATAGAACAGGGACTGGATCAGACGCTTGGCCATCAAGTACAATTTGTTGAGAGCGCCCTGAGAGCCATGAGCTAATCCAACTATGTGTGGATCCTCTTATCCCATAGTAGTCCAATTTGTACAATAGCCTTCTGTGAGGTAGGGCCTATCTTGTCAAAGGCCTTGGCGAAATTCATGATGATCAAGTTAGTCTGTTTGTGGCCACGGTTTATGGCCCAATCCAGATTGCTCACAATGTCATGGAAGAATTGGACTAGTTGAGTTTCGCAGGACCTTTGACTTCGGAAACCATGTTGACAGTCAGCAAGAATGCTCTCAAAGGCTAAATGCTTATTAATGCTGCTAACTAATATATGCTCCAGGGTTTTGCAACAGATGCATGTTAGCGACACTGGTCTATAATTTGCTGCATCATATTTTCCCCTTTTTTATAGACCGGTGTAACATTTGCTTGTCGCCACTCATCTGGTACAGTGCCCTGGGCAAGTGATTCATTGAAAATAAAGGCCAGCACAGGAGAAATTTCAGCACTGCATTCCTTAAGCACCCTGGCATTCAGGCCATCTGGCCCAGATGCCTTACGTATTTTGAGCTTACCCAACAGTTTGGCGACCCCACTTGGGGTCAACTGTTATGATCCCCATAGCGGGGAACGGACTATTACCTTTGGATGGTAGCTCACCGTCAGTTTCTCGCGTAAATGCAAATTGAAACTGTTTGTTGCATATGTTAGCCTTATCGCTCGAGTCCGTTTTCAGAATTCCGTTTTCCCATAGCGAGTGATCCCAAATGCATCCTTTTATAGGGACTTTACAAATGACCAAAACTTTTTAACCTACCACTCTTCTGGGGGCTATCGGGATCTATGTTATCATCTTCAAAGGTAAATATGCTGGAAACATGCTTCCAATATGTATCTCTAATTACCTTCTGTATGTGTGCTCTGAACCGTTTGTATTGGTTGTTAATGTCAGGGCTGCTAGACTTACGAGCACAAAAATACATCCTATTACGTCTTCTGATGAGATGTTTGATCGTGTTATCGATCCATGGTGCACTATACTTGGTTTTGGTCATTTTTTGTTGGAATAAACATTTCCATTGCCGTGATTAATTCGGACTTAAAACTGACCCACATGTCGTTAACAGACATGCGTGAGAGGTCAGAGGAAAGGAACGAATCCTTAAATCGCGCCATATGGTCTCGCAGACCATGCGCACTTTTATATAAATATATTTTACGCGGGGCGTGTCTGATTCGTTTAGCTTTTATATCATTGTCATAGGGTATATGAATATAGCACACTTGTACTGTCTTGCGGTACAATCCGGCTTTTTAGCGACGCGGTATCTAGAGTGTTGGCTTGTATAGGTGATTAGCATTTTTTTTCACCTGTTACATTTGGCGCCCACCGTAAATAACCCACTTGTGCATTAGAACTCCTTGATAATCATTTCACGTGATTCTCGGACTCCCAGAAATTCGAGGACGAATTTCAGTGTGGAGGGGGAGAATGTCATAGGGTATAGGTATATAGTACACTTGTACTGCCTTGCGGTACCAGCCGGCTTTTATAGCGACGCGTTAGAGTGTTGGCTTGTCACTCCGGCGGACCGGGTTCGATCCCCGGCTGGGTAAAGGTGTTTAGCATTTTTTTTTCACCTGTTACATCATATTCAACAAGTACTATGTCATGATCAGCCTTGCCGATCGGGGCATCCCCTTAACTCGACTAACAGGGGATAGAGAATTGGTAAATAACAAATCAAGGGTTTTATCTTGCCGGGTGGGTATGTTTACTACTTGGGTCAGGCAGTGATCTTTAATTATATCCAAAAGTTGTTGCTGCGTCTGCCTTTTAGATACCCCATGGGGTACCTGCATGTTGCTCCATTCTATATCTCCACAATTGAAGTCGCCACCAAGCAAAATTTGAGCATTTACATTTGACATTATCCTAGACAAAAATGAGTTGAACGCCTCAAGATATTCTGGATCAATCTGATCTGGTGGGCGGTAAAAGGAACCAAGGTAAAGAGTCCTACATCCAAAAATGTTCAATTTACACCAAACTAATTCACAGTTGGTGTCCAGCTCCGGAGATTCAATGCAGAGTAGGTCTCGCTTAAAAGCTACAAAGACACCACCATGTGCATCCCCAACTCTGTCCGGATTGCTTCAAATGATTCTGGGAAAATTTCCGAGTTTTTTTTTTTTATCTCTGGGGTTAACCATTTTTAAGCGAACAGTGACAGTAGCCTCCGATTTTAAAAATGGTACGTTGGTACACGGTGATTTTACGACGGAAGTTGTGCGCAGCTGAACGAGTGACTTCCCCTTGAACAAGGTCACACGTGAAGGTCGTATTGTAAACAAAGATGGATGCATCGAAATGACAGTGCCAAAAAATTACGGATTTTAATGTTCCTGGTCGCTTTATTGCTTGCTAGGATCAGCAGAAAGTTGCATTGATATGCAATCTGTGCTTGGGAGGTTACTTGTTCGGGCTTTCTCGACGAGATCTCAATCTGAACTTCAATTTCGCCAAAGATCTATTGAACCTCTCAATTTCGTTACTGGGTCTTCAGGATTTTCCAAATCTTTGGCACCTATAAACAGTGCTGGAACTAAAAAATGGTCGTATGGTGATGATGCATTCTTTATTGCCAGACACAAAATTGCTGATGTTATAGGTTTGTATTTTTTTGGTCTGATTTTGTAATTTACTTTCCCAACGTTATAGAAAATGACCTGTAGTCACGTGACCATAACATCTAGACGTTTATTGACATTTGACTGACCTGGTCAATCACAAGTTAAAAGTGTTTATCTGTGTTATTGGAGAAAAGCCTTAGTCCATTAGTCCAGAGGCTTCATTAAGGGGCCCTGTTGCTTTTCTTCTTCCTGGTAAAGAATGATGAATTTGTATCTGCAAATATGGTGCGAGTATGCTGGCAGTTTTTGCAGCAATGCACAACACTTCAGAATCAGAATTGTTGCTGGTGACAAGTCAAATGACATTCATACATTCACCTGAAGAGGAAGAAGAATACAGAAAATCATCCACCTACTTTGATGATGAAAGAGCAGTTAACAAGGACATTCATTTGCTTCTAATTATGATAACTTAGATATTATTGGTACATGTACTTGTTGCTGGGAACAAGTCAGGTATAAAAGCCAAGGCCAGGCCGAGCCAAAAATGCAAATCCGAGGGTTTTATATTCTCTTGTTAAGATATAGTGATTGCCTAACAGCGGTACGCGGCGCCCCGGTGCCCTAAATTCCCGCCCTCTTGTCCTAAAATTTGAAATTTTTGCCCCTTTTGCGCCCCGCATTGCCCTTTATGCCAATTAATTGTGCCCTGCAATAGGGTCGGATATAAAAGCCAAGGCCGGGCCGAGCCGCCCAGCCAAAAAATGCTGATCCAAAAATTTTATAGTTCGTCTCTTTGCACGAATCCGGGACGTTTCGGCCCTGAGTCGTTTCGGCCTGGGTTGTTTCGGCCTGGGTTGTTTCGGCCTAAATTTGGACCTGGGTCGTTTCGGCCCAGAGTTGTTTCGGCCCGATTTTATTAGATAGCATTTTTTTTTCCTGTATAAAATATTATTAAATAAATTTGGAATATTATTTAAACGCCCTGTCACGTGATATCATGGTTAAGATAGCCCAAGTAAAGTACATACATACATCACATCCATCCATCTATACATACATACATGCATACATGTACATACATACAAACATACATACATACATTTATTGCCCCCGCCCATCAGGGCTTGAAGAAATAAATGGGCTGCGTGATGCTTCCATGCAGAGCTGAAACAGACCGCACACAAATACTGGTAAACCGCTTAGAGGATCTAAGCCTGCCCAGGCAGAGCGGTGCGAGTTGGCCAGCACATGTTTATAAACCCTATTGCTTTCATTGGGTGACGGGACTTGAGATGTCATTTCATCTCAATGTCGGGTAAAAGTCCCGCAAAATTAGAAGCAGCATCTCAAAAATGACCTTTACAGTGTTGACGGGGACGTTAAACCCCAAATCAAACAAACAAATCGCCTTCGCCAATTAGGGCTTGGAGAATAGATTGGGCTGCATGATGCTTCCACGCAGGGTTGAAACCGACCGCACATGAGTACACATAAATAAAGAATAATAAAAAAAATAAATAAAGATTATATTAAATAATAATTAAAATACCTGTTTATGGAACGCCTCAACTGTCTTATGTCGAGATATGGCATCATTTTCTGTTGACATACCATTATGTTTTGTTCATATTAATTACATATTGTTTGTTTATTATGTTGTGTTGTTTGTTTGCCATGTAATCGTGTTTACTTGTCATTTTGTTAGTTTCTATTTAAGTAATAGCCTGCCAAACAATCGTCATGTCTGGTCAGTTTGCAATGTTGTCATGTTATCCGGTCATTTTTCAGGCTTCAAATGGATACTGTTATCTCAGAAAATAAGTTGTCTGGTCAATTTGCGGTGCTGTTTTGTGAACTGGTCATCCTACTTACTTCAATAACAATAGTATAATGTCAGAAAATGATTTTGTCTGGACACATTTTAATATACGCAGTTAACTCGTCATCCTGTTTTCATCAAGTGGAGTAACATTCTGTCAAAAATCGTTATTTCCTATCAGTTAGTTATGCTATCTAGTTCGACCGTCATTGTGTTGGCTTCAAGTGCAGTTATATTCTGTTAGAAAATCGTTATGTCTGATCAGTTGGTTATGCTATCTAGTAAGATCGTTATTGTGTTGACTTCAAGTGCAGTTATATTCTGTTAGAAAATCGTTATGGCTGATCAGTTAGTTATGCTATCTAGTAAGATCGTCATTGTGTTGGCTTCAAGTGCAGTTATATTTTGTTAGAAAATCGTTATGTCTGATCGGTTAGTTATGCTATCTAGTAAGATCGTCATTGTGTTGGCTTCAAGTGCAGTTATATTCTGTTAGAAAATCGTTATGTCTGATCCATTAGAAACGCTGTCTAGTTAACTCGTCATTATACTGGCTTCATGTGCATTTTCATTCTGTAAGAAAATCCTTATATATCCTCAGTTTGTTATATTGTCATCGAATCTCATTAAGTTTTGTTTGAATATCGCTACGACTGGCGAATTTGACCACCACTCTACTACTACTACTACCACTACTACTACTAGTAATAACTACGTAAACTTCTACTATAACTACTTTAATTACTACTACTACTGCTGCTACTACTACTACTACTACTACTACTACCTGGTTCTACTACCAGAAAGGCTACTACTACTACTACTACTACTATTATCACGGCTACTTCTACTACTACTACTACTACTACTTTTACAACTACTTTTACAACTACTACTGATATTACTAATACTACTACTACTGCTATTACTACTACTACTACTACTATGTCTACTACCATTACTACGACTACTAATACTTCTACTGCTGCTACTTCTACTACTTTACTAGTGCCCCCGCCCATCGGGGCTTGAAGAAACAGATGGGCTGCATGATGCTTCCACGCAGAGCTGAAACTGACCCGCACACTAGTACTGGTAAACCGCTTAGAGGATCTAAGCCTGCCCAGTCAATGCGGTGCGAGTCGGCCCGTCCATGCTTATAAACCCTTTGGTTTCATTGGGCGGTAGGTCTTGAGATGTCTTTTCATCTCAATGCCGTGTAGAAGTCCAACAACATTGGAAGCAACGTCTCCAAAATGTCCTTTACAGTGTTGACGGGGACGTTAAACTTCAAATCAAACAAAAAACTACTTTACTAGTACTACTGCATCTACTTCAAAGGCTACTATTATTAATTTTCCTATGATTACTTCTAGTACTACTACTACTACTACTACAACTTCTAGTACTGCTACTGCTGCAGCTTTTACTACTACTTCTGCTAGTGCTTCTTCAACAATTTATATTACCATACCACCACCACCACTACTACTATTACTACTACTACTGCTGCTTATATTTCTGCGCCCCACCCATCGGTGATTTGAGAAGGTTCTACTGCCACAAAGGCTACTGCTTCTAGTACTACTACTACTGCTACTGTTTCTGCTACCACTACTATTACTACTACGACAACGGTCCCGCCCATCGGAGCTTGAAGAAATAGATGGGCTGCATGATGCTTCCACGCAGAGCTGAAACCGACCGCACACGAGTACTGGTAAACAGCTTAGAGGATCTAAGCCTGCCCAGGCAAAGCTGTGCGTGTTGGATCGCCCATGCTTATAAACGCTATTGGTTTCATTGGGTGACAGGGCTTGAGATGTCATTTCATCTCAGTGCCGGGTAAAAGTCCCACAAAATTGGAAGCAACGTCTCCAAAATGACCTATACAGTGTTGATGGGGACGTTAAATCTCAAATCAAACAAAACTACTACGACAGTGCCTGTCTTGCTTGGAAACCCCTATCCTACCCTACTGAAAATCAAAACTACACCCAAGAGCGGGACAGTAATATGGATGAAAACGGATAACCTAACTGGGCCGAAACGACTGAGGCCGAAGTGATCGGGTGGTTCTGGGTTTTACCAGTTATAGGTCACAACAACATAATGAGTTTTCAACAGCATGAAACGATCAATTGAAATAATACAATGATAGTTTATTTCGACAACATTGCCAACTTGATATATTTCTTTTCTGACATATAATTACCACTGAAGACAATGGAATGGTGGGTTTACAAGTCATCATTACAAACTGACCAAATATAACGATTTTTTGATATGATAATACTTCACTTGAAGCAAACAGGATGACGAGTTAACTACCATAATTACAAAGTGACCAGACAAAATCGTTGTGTGAATTTATACTATTGTTATTGAAGAAAACAGGATGACCAGTTCACAAAACAGCATCGCAAATTGACCAGACATGACATTTTTTGACAGAATATAACTTAAGTGGAAGTTATTAAGATGACAAGTTAACACAATAACATGACAAACAGACAAGCCAACATAATAAACAAACAATATGAAATGAATATGAACATAACATAATGGTATGTCAACAGAACATGATGCCATATCTCGACATAAGATAGTTGAGGCATTCCATACCTGTTCCATAAAGGCGATGCTGCCATGGTCACACAAGTCACACGTAACGGCATAGCGTCGGCCATTTACCTCCTTGTCACATGAGATGCACAATTCAGTCATTTTGAAATTTACTTCGACAATCTTTATAAGCGGTTTCAAAGATAAGTGATGGGGTAGTGTCTCGGAGCACCTAATATACATTGGTTGCCGACATCAAAAAGACTTCAGTGAAACAAATTTTTAAGCATATCAATCATAACATTTTTTTTTTTGTAAATTAACAGAACCACCATTTCCCGCCGAACTCAAAGGGCTGCTAATTAAAGACGCTCGCATTTAACGTGTGTTTTCAAAATGTCACATTAACGTAATTACACAGCCACATAGTTGATCAATTTTATACAAAAGTAAGGGGATTAGCTTACTCCATCCAAAGTTATTAACGGGTGATTGATTAATGGGCCATTATCATGTGATGATATAATTACTTCTTAAAAAGCCAAGAACTGTAAATAAATAAATAAATAACAATTGGGGTGTCATGGTGGCTGCAGAAGGTTCATAGTTTTGAAGACTATGATTAGACTGCATACTACTCTTGCGCAGGATTGTTGGAGTCTTTCCCTTTGATGGATAATGACAAAATTATATACCGTATTCGGGTGTGTATTACCCGCATTTGCGTACTACCCGCACCCCCTTTTGTTGCCAAAATCTGGGGGAAAACTGTTATACTGTTGTATTACCCGCATGGACCATTTGCTGAAATTTTGGTGGATGCGTAAGTGAGAAAAAGTAAGAATTTGACCAGTTTTTGTAGCACACAACGGAACGCGCGATCGTCTTCAAAAGGCGGGAAAATGCACGTGCGTGCGAGTATCACCAGAAAGCATGTATTTTGATTAAAATGTTGAAAAAACTTTACCTGTTCACCAGTGTTATTAATTTATTAACCCACATATGCCCGCGGCCCTTTTTTGGGACATCGGCAAACAGTGCAGTCCCGGATCAGATGCCTCAGAAAGACGCCGCAGACGTTTCTTTTTTGGGACATCGGCAAACAGTGCAGTCCCAGATCAGACACCTCAGAAAGACGCCACAGATGTCTGATTTGGATTTACACTGTTTATTGATTTATAACGGTTCAATTATGACACTATTGTTAAAGACACATTTTTTTCCTTATATAAAAGGGGTGGCCTGTCTAATGATCTCCGATAAACATTTCCTTCGGACCATAGTGCACATCAAAGGCTTATCTTATCTAAGTGATTATGATGTGATTATGAGCAGATTTCTTGTTTAATAGGGGGTTCAATTAGGGTACTTGAGTGATAGTATAATTTACTGAGATTGTTTCCAACAACATATTGTTTAAATAACTTCTTTTTTATTTTAAAATAAAGTAAAGAAAAACACTGATATCCATTCTTTCCTTTACTCAAAAGTGCAAAGAAGTAAACAAACAAGGTAAATGAATTGATTAACCTCAAAATTTAATCAATCAATTTACCTTTATTTATTTATATCTATTTTTTTATTTATTTATTTTATTTTGGTTGAAAGTATGTGATACACAAATCATATAATGTCTAAAACATTAGCATTTTATAGTTTCAGTCAAGATGGAACTATAAAATGTTCTTGTTTTTTAGACACAATCATATCAGAAAAGAGAAAAAAAAAAAGAATTAGATTTTATTTTTCACCATTTCAAGTTTAAAACTAAAATAACAAACACAATTAAATTTATTTTTCTTATTTATATTGCAAACATAGGTTGTGGGTGCTCGTTAGAGCCGCCTCATTTGAAGTGGCATTTTCTGTAATGATTATAAATAATGGCTACTAAATATAAAATCGAAAAAAAAGTGCTGTTGTTTCTTCCATGCAAATCAAAATAAGGACTTATGTGTAAATGAATAGATGTCATTTGTCAAAGTCATATCCCTAGGTAATTTATTACCCTCTCTTGGTCCCCTACCTGTATGATAGCCTGAATACCCCAAGTGTATTTTATCTCAATGCTGGATTCTTTAATAAACGGTCATTAGGATGTTATGTAATCGAAAAATGTGTCTTTAATCCCTGTCATATAATTGCCACCCTGCGGTGCGTGTCGATAAGGTGTGAAAATATGGTCAAGTTATGTCTCTAATTTGTGTTTATTCCCCAATCATAAAATTTAATCCGCAATCAGTGTGAAAATTATTTAATTGCTCCTAAGACGAGTTGCTACGACTATTCTGTTTTGGCGCCAAATAGCAGACGCTTGGCGAGAAAAGTTGAACTCTTTGTGTTAACACATCTGTATTCTGTTATTGACACAGAGCTTACAGAAAGCGCTGTTTTGCTAGCGAGAATACTTTTACCGTTTCCAAACATTTTTTTATGAGACAGATACGCCCCATTAAGCTAAAACAATAGACACGTGTGGGGTTGCTGGAGTACGATGACGTCATTTACCGATCGCGTGCAGAAAAAAACTAGTGGTGATTTGTGGGCGGCAGTTTGGATGCCGGAAAACTTTGATGTTCGCATTGAACTTGCTTGTTTATTTTGTTTAAAATCAAAGTTTTAGGAATAATACTCACAAATTCGGGCTTGCTAGTAATAGAGATTGTTATATTTCTCATGTGTAAGTAAAATTGAGTGGACAATTAAACGTTATTTATGTCTGGAATCGTAAAAGGATAGAGCATAACATGAGATGCATCGTTAATCAGCTGTAAAAAGTAAAAATAAAATGGTCCAAAAATAATTCGGGCGGATTACCCCCATCCAGAACTTGGGCCTGTAATTTGAGGGAAAAAAACTGCGGGTAATACACGCCCGAATATGGTAGGCGTATTTTCGTCATGTTGTATGTCGCTGTGTCTACCGAATGTTCCCAAAGATTTTGAAGGTTTGTGAAGTTCGTCTCAATGGTATGATTAGCCTGCACACAAGCGCACAATGGTCTATTTCACGTGCCACATACAGATATGCATGGTGCGCATCCATTCTAAGGTGTTTTTTTTCTAAATTGCCCTGGGCGGCAAAAGGCTTCTGCAGTTAGCAGATACTGATCACACGGCACTGACTTGCAGGATTTACTAGTATCAATGACACGCACATTTTGAGAACAGCATGCGAAATATTTGCGAAATGTAACCTAATTATTTTATATGATCAGCCTCCATCTGTCGTTGTGATACCTTTAAATACTAAATAACCTATAAATCGGTTCATTGTGATCAGAGCCTGCGCAGTTTGAAAAAAATCCTCTTTTTTGAGCGATTAATATCTGAACGCTGTAATTATTTTATATGATCAGCCTGCATGTGATACTTTCAAAGACCTTATAACCTATAAATTTGTTCATTGTGATCAGAGTCTACACAGTTTGAAAAAGCCCTCTGTTTTCTGACCTATTGAAGTGTTAACGAGAGAAGATACAGTACGGCTCAGGTATAAGAACCAAAATACTCTTTATTCCGAATCTCGGCGTTTCGAGTACTTTCAAAAACACTCGGAATTGTTCCGAGTATATGTATATACTCGGCGGACACTCCTCGAAAACACTCGCAAGGTCCGCGGTACGCGAAGTTTCGCGAAATTATTCAGAGTCGTAATATCGTACCTGGAGGCAATATTTTCTCGCGAAGTTATGCGGAAATACTCGGAGGAATTTGACGAAATACCTGGGCATTTTTTTTTTTTGTTTATTTAATGTTCTTTTACCATCATATATATTTATATATAATTATAAGATAATAATTATCACTGATAGTTATAATAATGTAAACAATGTCAAAAGTCAACAAAGGGGTAATCATTAATTACCCAGGGTGTGAAACTGCACAGTGATTTCAAACAAGGGAATCAGTTGGGCATGACGAGTACATACAGCTCTTTCAAGTCCGTAATTGAAAGCATGTTGAACATCGTAAAATTACAGGAAAATCGGTCATTTTGAACTCAAAATTTCTCCATGTAATTTTGATATTTTCTAAAATAGAAAATTATTTTGATATAATATAATCATTTGTCTTTCATTCTTTAATAATTTTAATGTGAAGTATTATCGGACAATTGAGAAACAAATAATCAAAGGTGATAACTGTCGGCGAAATTTTGACGGGTTTCGGCCGCCATTATTGGCTTCTTTTAAACTGCAAAATCGGTCATTTTGAACTCAAAATTTCTCCATGTAATTTTAGGATTTTCGAAAAAAGAAAATTATTTTGATATAATATAATCATTTGTCTTTGGCTCTTTAATAATTTTAACGTGAAGTATAATCGGACAAATGAGAAACAAATAATCAAAAGTGATAACTGTCAGCGAAATTTTAACGGATTTCGGCCGCCATTATTGGCTTCTTTTAAACTGCGAAATCGGTCATTTTGAACTCAAAATTTCTTTATGTAATTTTGATATTTTAAAAAAAAGAAAATTATTTTGATACAATATAATCATTTGTCTTTCATTCTTTAATAATTTTAATGTGAAGTATTATCGGACAATTGAGAAACAAATAATCAAAGGTGATAACTGTCAGCGAAATTTTGACGGGTTTCGGCCGCCATTATTGGCTTCTTTTAAACTGCAAAATCGGTCATTTTGAACTCAAAATTTCTCCATGTAATTTTAAGATTTTCAAAAAAAGAAAATTATTTTGATGTAATATAATCATTTGTCTTTCATTCTTTAATAATTTTAATGTGAAGTATAATCGGACAAATGAGAAACAAATAATCAAAGGTGATAACTGTCAGCGAAATTTTAATGGATTTCGGCCGCCATTATTGGCTTCATTTAAACTGCAAAATCCGTCATTTTGAACTCAAAATTTCTCCAAGTAATTTTGATATTTTCAAAAAAAGAAAATTATTTTGATATAATATAATCATTTGTCTTTCATTCTTTAATAATTTTAATGTGAAGTATTATTGGACAAGTGAGAAACAAATAATCAAAGTGATAACTGTCAGCGAAATTTTGACGGGTTTCGGCCGCCATTATTGGCCTCTGATACGTCGCACCGGCGACACATGTTTAATTAAATTAATCACCACTCGCAAATACTCGCAATTACTCCAAATATCACAGGTAAGCTCTGAGGTCCGCGGAATTTCCTCGGAATATCGAGCGCATAACTTGGAGTAAAATATTTTCACTCGGAGTGGTTTACTCCAAACCATTCGGCGGAAAAACACGGATTTAAAAAGTTGTCCGCGGAATGAAAAAGAAAAACGGTTCAAATACCTGAGCCGTACTGTAGCAAAAGCACATGCTGACCTTCGAGAAACAAAATATATATACATATAAATAAAGTGATTAAAAAAATCAGGCTGAAACGACCCACCAATATGGCCGAAACGACCCACCCCCGAAATTAGGCCGAAACGACTCAGGACCGAAACGACCCGCGACCCTTTGCACAATGAAGCTATACATTGTAGTCAGTTTGGTATAAAATTATTATGAATAACATATTTGATAACTGCGCGAAGGTTCATCTCTCTACATTATTTTATTTTCTTGTAATAACAATTATTCCGAAATCGAGGGGTATAAAAGCCAAGGCTGGGAAAAATGGAAATTTCTTAATTTCTTACGATTTCAATTCTTTTTGCCCTGATGTTATTTAAATTTGATAATTTTTATCATGTGTGCATAGAAAATATAATAACATATCAAAATCACCTTAAATGATGTTATTTCTTATTTTCTTATGGTTTCTATTTTTAGATTAACTTTACTAAAGGAAACGACCCAAATGTACCAAAAGGTAAAACAAAGTATTGTTACTGCTAGCTGGAATTAAAGAAATATAAAAAAAAATTGATTATTATATTTGCTAACATGTATGTGTATATTAAAATGATAAAGAAAAAAAATGTTATTTTTCTTTAAATCCAGGTAGCAGTAAACAAAACTTCCTTCCCTTTCCGTCCTTTTCCGTCGTTTTCTTTAATTTAGTCAATCTAAAAATAGAAACAATTAAAAAGTAAGAAAATTGATAATTTAAGGTGATTTTGATTTGTTTGTTATATTTTTCTATGGACAAGTGATGACAATAATCAAATTCAAATATTTTCAAAAGTAAGAAAATTGATAATTTAAGGTGATTTTGATATGTTTGTTATATTTTTCTTTGGACAAGTGATGACAGTAATCAAATTCAAATATTTTCAGGACAAAAAAGAAGTACTTAAACCTGTAGATTTGCAAGAAATTAAGTAATATTATCATTTTCCCCGGCCCTGGCTTTTATACCCCTCGATTTCGGAAAAATGGTTATTTCAAGAAAATGAAACAATGTTGAGAGATAAACCTTCGTGCAGTTATCAAATATGTTATTTATAATAATTTGATACCCAACAGACCAAGATATATATCTTAATTATAACAAGAGAGAAATATAAAATCTTCGGATCGGCATTTTTGGCCCGGCACAGCCTTGGCTTTTATACCCGACCCTGCAATAGACCTAATCTTTTCACTGTTTATCCAATAATCACGGGGCAGTCATGCGTAATAACCGACATGCAACAATCGCAATAAATACACACAATGTAAAATACCTGTGTTGTGTTCAGTCGAGTGTATAGTATGGTTCCCGTTTTATTTACGTATACCGACTTTGTTGACAAGAGGTCTTGATCACCCAAATTTAGGTGCCCCCGCCCATAGGGGCTTGAAGAAATATATGGGCTGCATGATGCTTCCACGCAGAGCTGACACACTAGTACTGGTAAACCGCTTAGAGGATCTAAGCCTGTCCAGGAACCGCGGTCCTAGGCGGACCGTCCATGCTAATAAACCCTATTGATTTCATTGGGCGACAAGGCTTGAGATGTCATTTCATCTCAATGTCGGGTAAAAGTCCCACAAAATTGGAAGCAACGTCTCCAAAATGACCTTTTCAGTGTTGACGGGGACGTTAAATCTCAAATCAAACAAACAAAAACCCAAATTTAGGGCCAAAATTCGGCCCCATTCCGAATGCCTAAAAGTATCCAATTTCCGGAAGACAAATTTCCAATCTGGCCAAGCACACTTTGTCCAAGAAATGTTGCAGTTCTTCTAAAATTCTCTGAATAAATGCATGGTGTACAGTTTCATTAATTTAAGGTTTACCAAATTATTCTTGTCCTTCATTCTACGATGTAGTTTTTACGTAAGTACCCCACCCCCTACATTTCGGATTTTGAGGGCCTAAATATGCTCACTGTAGATTTTTTTTTTTTGCAAGATATTTTGTTACAAATAAAATAAATGATGATTTTTTGACAATCTGAAGAAAAAATATTAGAGTTTTGCTTCAGAACAAAATCGCCAGATGCACTGAAATGTGTGTCCTCCTTCAGGTCCGTCACTACGTTTTTATTAAGGTAGCAGTCACCAAAAATGTCATAACGTTTAGATGATGGGAGAATTGTACAAAAAGTTTAAAACTACACTCATTCTGTGCAATAATATTTTATGTTCTGTGTTTTTTGTCTTGTATGAACCCGATTTAATGTAAGGAGGCCCAGATACTTCTGTCTATCTCTATCTTCCGAATTCGCTTTAACCCTAGGAGGGGGACACAGAAGGTGCATGTTATGTACATACACTCCAGTTTTGCAGGATAAAAGCCTACACAGTAATCATTTAATTGCGGTAGGGTTCTTTAACCTGCACATGGATGGGTCTCACTGCACAGGGGGCCTCCTGTTAACGTCCCGATAGGAAGGATGGTGCACTTTATGACATTCATCCCTCCAAATGATACCAATGGAGCGTGTGTATGAACACCGAAATTTTATCACCCCTGCCGGGGATTGAACCTGGGACCTCTAGCATTAGAGGCAAGTGTACTAACCACTGAGCTATCATGCTCCACATGATATTCATAGTTATCACATGTTTTGTATTCATAGTAGAATTATCCTAGTTTAAATCTTTTGGATAAAATTCTTACTACAGTCACGGTCAGGAAGTGTCTGTCAAGTATTATTATCTTACCTACCAGTTTACAGGCCCCTAAATATTGATCCGAATCCCAAACATTTGAGAGTTTGGGCCATTGGCCAGGTTAAGGTTTATCCCTGTTGTTTATTCCACAGTCTGCTGTCTGGCATCTATAGGCCTGCTCTTCAAATAACAATGCCATTAAAGAAAACCTTCCAGTGTTTGTAGTATATTTTGACCCTGGGGCCATGTTGGGGTCAAAGTCACATGAAATGTACGATTCCAGGACATTTGCCCCCCCAGGACATTTGCCCCCAATGAATAAATCAAAAAATGCCCCCCAGTTGAAAATGCGACCCGGACATTTGCCCCCCAGAGCTTATTTTTGGTATGGACATCTGCCCCCCAGTGCTTATTTTACAGGTGGACATTTGCCCCCCACTGCTTATTTCAGAAAGGGACATTTGCCCCCCAGATAGACCAGGGCTAACACAAAGGAGGAAAACAATGAATTATTGGTTTATTATCATCATCAGAAATAAAAAATGTTAAGCAATAAATTACTCCATCTATATAAATATGAATCCCATAATAACCTGCTGTTATGGAAAACCCCTAAGTTAGAAAGGATTATGGATCCCGATCAGATGCCATATCTGATGGGGATCTATACTGTTTGTCATGCAGTTTGTTAAGTTAACAAAAATATACCAAGAATGTGATGGTTAATAGTCAACAATTGGAGATGCTTAATTTATTCAGCAGGATAAGGGTTAAGCAAGTCAGCTACAGAACCATATATTGAATTTGTGCCTCACTGAGGGTCCAGTGTCAGACGCCTATACAAGTGGTTTTTACACTGGATACACTGATGGTTAATTCTTGAAGAAATTGAAATGATCTTGAATGGGCTGTAAAACTTTAACCAAAACGTTATCATGTAAATTATTTAGCTATATACAAGTCTATGTAATGAATATTCTTGTCTAGCCAGGTTGGGGGGCAAATGTCCCTTTCTGAAATAAGCAGTGGGGGGCAATTGTCCACCTGTAAAATAAGCACTGGGGGGCAGATGTCCATACCAAATATAAGCTCTGGAGGGCAAATGTCCGGGTCGCATTTTCAACTGGGGGGGAAATGTCCATTTTTAGCTCACCTGAGCCGAAGGCTCATGTGAGGTATTAGTATACCACGAGCCGTCGTCCGTCGTCGTCGTCGTCATCGTCCGTCGTCGTCGTCCGTCGTCCACACTTTCAAAGAAGTATATCTCCGGAACCAGTGGGCCAATCTTGATCAAATTTCATGTGAAGCATTATCAGGTAGGGGGAAAGGCTGCATACTGTTTTCGGGCAGATCGGATTGGAACTCTGGTTGCCACGGCAACAAATAGCTCCCATAGACTTAACATAGGAAAAAGTTTGTCATCACTCTAGCTCCGTCAATTTTTTTCTGATCGACTTCATTCTTGCAGATAATGAGGACAGGCATGAAATCTCGATCAAGTTCGATTTTGGGCTGAATCGGATTATTCACTCAGGAGTTACGTGCCCTTGAGCGTTCTTAACATAGGAAAAAGCTTGTCATCACTCTAGCTCCGTTAATTTTTTTCTGATCTACTTCATTCTTGCAGATAACGAGGACAGGCATGAAATCTCGATCAAGTTCCATTTTGGGCTGAATCGGATTATTCACTCAGGAGTTACGTGCCCTTGAGCGTTGAAAAAATTGCCTATTGACTTAACATGGGGAGAAGTTGTTATCACCGTAGCTGCTTCAATTATTTTCAGATTGGCTTTATTCTTGCAGATAACCAGCACAGCCATGAAATCTCGGTCAAGTTCGATAACTGGCAAAATCGGATCATTCACTTAGGAGTTACCTGCCCTTGTGTGTTTTTGCATTAGGGTTAATGGGAATTTAAAAAATGTATATCTTAAAGACTACTTGGCCAACTTTGATCAAATTTCATGTGTCGCATTATTGGGCAAGTGGAAAGGCTTCATTAGGTTTTCAGGCAGATCTGAGTGGAACTCTGGTTGCCATGGCAACATCTAGCTCCCATAGACTTCACATAGGAAAAAGCTTGTCATCACTCTAGCTCCGTCAATTTTTTTCTGATCGACTTCATTCTTGCAGATAACCAGTACAGGCATAAAATCTCGGTCAAGTTCGATTTTGGGCCGAATCGGATTATTTGCCTTGGAGTTACCTGCCCTTGAGCATAAAAAAATACGTTGTGACCACGATAGCAACTTTATTTTTATTCAGATCAGCTTCAAACTTGTCGGCTTCATTCTTGCAGATAATAAGGACAGGCATGAAATCTCGGTTAAGTTCGATTTTGGGCAGAATCGGAATATTGACCTCGGAGTTACATGACCTTGAGCGACAAAAAATTTGCCCATAGACTTAACATAGGGAAAATGTTGTGACTACGATAGCGACTTGAATTTTTTTCAGATCAGCTTCAAACTTGCAGGTAACGAGGACAGACATAAAATCACGGTTAAGTTCGATTTTGGGCCGAATCAGATTATTTGCCTTGGAGTTACCTGCCCTTGAGCATGAAAAAATACGTTGTGACCATGATAGCAACTTTATTTTCATTCAGATCAGCTTCAAACTTGCAGGTAACGAGGACAGGCATAAAATCCCGAAAAATTCGATTTTGGGCCGAATCGGAATATTGACCTCGGAGTTACGTGACCTTGAGCGACAAAAAATTTTGCCCATAGACTTAACATAGGGAAAATGTTGTGACTACGATAGCCACTTGAATTTTTTTCAGATCAGCTTCAAACTTGCAGGTAACGAGGACAGACATAAAATCTCGGTTAAGTTAGATTTTGGGCCGAATCGGATTATTTGCCTTGGAGTTACCTGCCCTTGAGCATAAAATAATACGTTGTGACCACGATAGCAACTTTATTTTTATTCAGATCAGCTTCAAACTTGCAGGTAACGTGGACAGGCATAAAATCTCAGTTAAGTTCGAATCGGAATATTGACCTCGGAGTTACATGACCTTGAGCGACAAAAAATTTGCCCATAACATAGGGAAAATGTTGTGACTACGATAGCGACTTGAATTTTTTTCAGATCAGCTTCAAACTTGCAGGTAACGAGGACAGACATAAAATCTCGGTTAAGTTCGATTTTGGGCCGAATCAGATTATTTGCCTTGGAGTTACCTGCCCTTGAGCATAAAAAAATATGTTGTGACCACGATAGCAACTTTATTTTTAGCTCACCTGAGCCGAAGGCTCATGTGAGGTATTAGTATACCACGAGCCGGCGTCCGTCGTCGTCGTCCACACTTTCAAAGAAGTATATCTCCGGAACCAGTGGGCCAATCTTGATCAAATTTCATGTGAAGCATTATCAGGTAGGGGGAAAGGCTGCATACTGTTTTCTGGCAGATCGGATTGGAACTCTGGTTGCCATGGCAACAAATAGCTCCCATAGACTTAACATAGGAAAAAGTTTGTCATCACTCTAGCTCCGTCAATTTTTTTCTGATTGTCTTCATTCTTGCAGATAACGAGGACAGGCATGAAATCTCGATCAAGTTCGATTTTGGGCTGAATCGGATTATTCACTCAGGAGTTACGTGCCCTTGAGCGTTAGGAAAAAGCTTGTCATCACTCTAGCTCCGTCAATTTTTTTCTGATCGACTTCATTCTTGCAGATAACGAGGACAGGCATGAAATCTCGATCAAGTTCGATTTTGGGCTGAATCGGATTATTCACTCAGGAGTTACGTGCCCTTGAGCGTTGAAAAAATTGCCTATTGACTTAACATGGGGAGAATGTTGTCATCACTGTAGCTGCTTCAATTATTTTCAGATTGGCTTTATTCTTGCAGATAACCAGCACAGCCATGAAATCTTGGTCAAGTTCAATAACTGGCAGAATCGGATCATTCACTTAGGAGTTACCTGCCCTTGTGTGTTTTTGCATTAGGGTTAATGGGAATTTCAAAAATGTATATCTTAAAGACTACTTGGCCAACTTTGATCAAATTTCATGTGTCGCATTATTGGGCAAGTGGAAAGGCTTCATTAGGTTTTCAGGCAGATCTGAGTGGAACTCTGGTTGCCATGGCAACATCTAGCTCCCATAGACTTCACATAGGAAAAAGCTTGTCATCACTCTAGCTCCGTCAATTTTTTTCTGATCGACTTCATTCTTGCAGATAACCAGTACAGGCATAAAATCTCGGTCAAGTTTGATTTTGGGCCGAATCAGATAATTCACTCAAGAGTTACGTCCCCTTGAGCGCCCGAAAAATTGCCTATCGACTTAACATGGGGAAAATGTTGTCATCACTGTAGCTAGTAACGAGGACAGGCATAAAATCTCGGTTAAGTTCGATTTTGGTCAGAATCGGAATATTGACCTCGGAGTTACGTGACCTTGAGCGACAAAAAATTTGCCCACAGACTTAACATAGGGAAAATGTTGTGACTACGATAGCGACTTGAATTTTTTTCAGAACAGCTTCAAACTTGCAGGTAACGAGGACAGACATAAAATCACGGTTAAGTTCGATTTTGGGCCGAATCGGATTATTTGCCTTGGAGTTACCTGCCCTTGAGCATGAAAAAATACGTTGTGACCACGATAGCAACTTTATTTTTATTCAGATCAGCTTCAAACTTGCAGGTAACGAGGACAGGCATAAAATCCCGGTTAAGTTCGATTTTGGGCCGAATCGGAATATTGACCTCGGAGTTACGTGACCTTGAGCGACAAAAAAATTTGCCCATAGACTTAACATAGGGAAAATGTTGTGACTACGATAGCGACTTGAATTTTTTTCAGATCAGCTTCAAACTTGCAGGTAACGAGGACAGACATAAAATCTCGGTTAAGTTAGATTTTGGGCCGAATCGGATTATTTGCCTTGGAGTTACCTGCCCTTGAGCATAAAAAAATACGTTGTGACCACGATAGCAACTTTATTTTTATTCAGATCAGCTTCAAACTTGCAATTAACGTGGACAGGCATAAAATCTCAGTTAAGTTCGAATCGGAATATTGACCTCGGAGTTACATGACCTTGAGCGACAAAAAATTTGCCCATAGACTTAATTAGGGAAAATGTTGCGACTACGATAGCGACTTGAATTTTTTTCAGATCAGCTTCAAACTTGCACGTAACAAGGACAGACATAAAATCACGGTTAAGTTCGATTTTGGGCCGAATCGGATTATTTGCCTTGGAGTTACCTGTCCTTGAGCATAAAAAAATACGTTGTGACCACGATAGCAACTTTATTTTTATTCATATCAGCTTCAAACTTGCAGGTAACGAGGACAGGCATAAAATCTCGGTTAAGTTCAATTTTGGGCCGAATCGGAATATTGACCTCGGAGTTACGTGACCTTGAGCGACAAAAAATTTGCCCATAGACTTAATTAGGGAAAATGTTGCAACTACGATAGCGACTTGAATTTTTTTCAGATCAGCTTCAAACTTGCAGGTAACGAGGACAGACATAAAATCTCGGTTAAGTTCGATTTTGGGCCGAATCGGAATATTTGCCTTGGAGTTACCTGCCCTTGAGCATAAAAAAATATGTTGTGACCACGATAGCAACTTTATTTTTATTCATATCAGCTTCAAACTTGCAGGTAACGAGGACAGGCATAAAATCTCGGTTAAGTTCGATTTTGGGCCGAATCGGAATATTGACCTCGGAGTTACGTGACCTTGAGAGACAAAAAAATTTGCCCATAGACTTAACGTAGGGAAAATGTTGTGACAGAAATAGCGACTTGAATTTTTAGCTCACCTGAGCCAAAGGCTCCAGTGAGCCGATAGTATACCAAGGCTCCGGAGTCCGTCGTCTGTCGTCCGTCCATCCGTCGTCCACACTTTCAATGAAGCATATCTCAGAAGGCAGTCGACCAATCTTGTTTAAATTTTATGTGTAGCACCATTGGGCAAGGGGAAAGGCTGCATTAGGTTTTGGAGCTAGTCTGGTTCATTTGTTCCTTCATTCTTCTTTCTCTCCATATAGAGATAATAGACCAATGTTAAATTTTTAATCAAAGATTTCTCAGGAACTATAAAAGCTAGAAGCATCAAATTTGGTATTCAATAGAATAATGATGACTTATTTTGTGTAAGAGACATTGGGCTTTCTCAGCTTTTTTGTTCATCTGTTCTTTCATTCTTCTTTCTCTCCATTTTGACCAATGTTAAATTTTCGTCAAAGATTTCTCAGGAACTATAGAAGCTAGAAGTCTCAAACTTGGAATGCAATGCAATAATCATGACTTATATCCTGTAAGGGTCAATGGGCTGGATTCTATTAGCAGATTTAGTAGTCAAGTCTGTGAATTGTTAAAACTTAAGTTCCTCAGGTGAGCGGTTTAGGCTCATTGAGCCTCTTGTTAGATTAAGTCATTGGGGGGCAAACGTCCTGGGGGGCAAACGTCCGGAGACCGAAATGTACCGGTATTCCAATATGTTCTACATTCCAAGGGCTATCCAGTAATCAAGTTTCGGAAGTGCAATCCCAACAGTTTAGAAGATATGATAATGTCCTACTTTCTGACCTTTCACTTTGGGGCAATGTTGGGGTCAAGATCACAAAAAAAGTAGCCCCCTGCCATCTACATACCATGTACTATCCACATGCAAAGTTTCAAAAGTGTAACTTCAGTGGTTGCAGAGGAGATCCATTTACAAGAAACGTGACAGACGGTACAGACAGATGGACGGACGGACTGACGCCTACTCAACTCTGGTACGAAAACAATATACCAGATTTTTCTTCGAAAAAGGGGGTATAATTATAGTAAAATGACCACTTGGCAAGATCAGGCCCTGCGGTTATAAAACTTCTTGCATGCTCAACTCACTTATGTTGGCATTTTAAAATTTATGAGCAGGATAAATGACATACTGTGCTGGTCTGAGCAGGAAAATTGCCTGATTTTTTTGTATTTAATAGTTATGAGTATTACAAAGTTCATGCTCAGTTGAGTTGAGCATGATAAAAGTTTTATAACCTCGGGGCCTGGTCATGTTGTATCCAAAACCGTGTTATAATGAGGCAAAAAAAATGTCTTGTTTCCGGAAACCCTACAGACCCTACTTTTTGTGGGCCTACCCAAACACTTTTAGAGACCTCTGAGAATTTTTCATTGATTTTTAGGGTGTTTTTCAAAGAATTTATGCTTTTCCCATACAAAAAAGTTTTCAAAAAAAAAAGTCTGCCTACCTACCTACCCAGAAAATTATTTTGATGTTTCCAAAAACAAGACATTTATTTTTTTTTGCCTGAGTAGAGTACTAAAGGAAGTACCGGTAATGTGCATTTGCTATTCACAAGTACAATATATATGTTTCGTGTTCGCAGGTGTAGCAGATGGGGTAGGAGGCTGGAGATCCTACGGCATTGATCCATCAGTGTTTCCTCAATCGCTTATGTCCATATGTCTGCGAATAATCAAAGAGGGCAAATTCCACCCATCGGCACCGAGTCGTATCATAGAAGACAGCTATCAAGAAATCCTCCATCAGAAACAACCTCTTATTGGTATGTTTTCATTGGGCTTTTGTTTCCAGCATAACAGCAGATTAGGAGGATTAGCGAGGATAATTTTTCTTATTTGTCCATAAAGCCATGACAATTCTAACAAGTACCCACAACATACATTTCAAGCAAGAAACAAAGAAAATTATCTCTAAATTATCCGTGTTAGTCAAGAAATCCTCCATCAGAAACATCACGAAAATGCACCTATATAATTTTGAACCCCACGTTTACATAGTAAAACTGGGGTTTACAGGGGTAAAAGTCTTATTTTTTTATTTCTGCTCTAAAATATAGATTGTGGGTGCTCATTAGAACCGCCTCCATGAGGCTGTTCTAATGAGTACCCACAATCTATATTTTGAGCAAAAATAAGAAAAATATCACAATTTATTCCATTAAAATTCTTGGTTTTTGGCAGTTAAATTTACAATGCATTTGTATAGGCGAGTTTTCATAATGCAACCCCTTTTTGTATGCTTTCATCATGCTTTGGTTTCCATCATACATGTCACTCTACATAGGTGGAATAATGAAGACAATTTCCTGGATTAAGCCAAATGTTGTGGGTACATGTACTCATTAGAATTGCTTCATTGAGGCAATTCTAACAAGTACCCACAACATCCTTTTAAAAAAGTTATCCCTTGATTATCTTCATTGCTCCTGTTATATATTTAGGCATAGCCCCAGATAAGAGGGGGTATCCGCATATTAGTTTTCTTATTTCTGCACAAAAACATACATTGTGGGTACTCATTAGAAGCGCCTTGGTGAGGCGCTTCTAATGAGTACCCATAACATACGTTTTCGTGCAGAAATAAGAAAAATATCATCACTTTTTGGATGAAAAAAGTACCTTATCTGGAGCTATGTAAATTAGGGCTTTGTACATGTAATTCAATGTGATGTAATTCATCATATTGTTGATGTGAGGTGAGAAAGAAGGCTTAGGTTCTTTTTACTGGCATATCATTATTTTGAGCTTTGAACAGTAGCAAGTTTTGGCACTTCCTGTTCACTATCCAGATGTATGAGCTGACCACCCTCAGAAAAAATGGCACCGTTGTGAGCACATTCATGCTCTTGGCAGATTCTTGCTCCTGTTCATAGTTTGTTTGATTTGAGGTTTAATGTTCTCATCAAGACTGTAAAGATCATTTTGGAGACGTTGCTTCAAATTTTGTGGGACTTTTACCTGACATTGAGATGAAATGACATCACAAGCCCTGACGCCCAATGAAACCAATAGGATTTATAAGCATGGACGGTCAGACTCGCACCGCTTTGCCTGGGCAGGCTTGGAGCCTCTAAGTGGTTTACCAGTACTCATGTGTGGTCGGTTTCAGCTATGTGTGGAAGCATCATGCAGCCCATCTATTTCTTTAAGCCCTAATGGGCGGGGACCTTACATTCTTTTTACATGTATTGATAATGGTGACAAAATCATTTTTGAAGGAGTTGCTTTCCCTTTTCCTTTAATCTTCGTTATTTATAATCAGCTTATTGAGATAATGTGTGTGGTGTTTGTTGAAAAATGTCTGGTGCTCAGCTGTTCAAACAGATTAAACCTTTGAGTTTGTTCTCATATTTTATAAAAAAGATCTGAAAGATTCTCTGATTTACCGTAAAAATCCTTAAAGTCCGGACATCTTAAGGACTTGTCGTTATTCTCCTAAAAATTTGACAAATTTGTTTAGTGATCTGGCAAGGTGTCAAAAAGGTGCGGATGGAATGGCAAGCAGTGTAGACCCTGATCAGACTGCTCTGATCTGGGTCTTCACTGTTTGCGTAGGCCTATCTGCGGTTTGGGGGTAGGTACAGGTGTTAGTTGCATGCCTTGGGTCCTACATATACCATTATATGTTTCATTTGGGACATATATGAGACTTTGGGACAGGTATATTCTGGTAATGGGCTTCGGTTGGGGTGATTTGTTCGGGATGAGAATGACTGTCCCAACCTTGTTTAGATGGATTCTGTTTGTGCTTGGGTGATGCTTGGGCGGACCTCTGTCATGGGAGGGCTGGTTGAGCCCTGGGGTGGGATGTTAATTGGCCCCCTGCAATGGTCCGGTTTCGGCGATGAACGTTTGTTCAGTGCCTTAATTGGGTTGGGCGTTGGGATGCAATTGTGCCTCACTGTGGGGCTCGGTCAGCCTGCTTTTCTTTTTTTCTTTTTTTTTGGGGGGGGATGTTGTTTCCATCCCCCCCCCCCCCCCCCCCGCACTGGTCTAGTTTCGGCGATGAACGTTAGTTCGGTGCCTTATTTGGGTTGGGCGGGGGATGCAATTATGCCTCACTGTGGGGCTCGGTCGGCCTGCTTTCTTGCTTTCTTTTTTTTTTTTTGTGTGTGTGTGTGTGGTGCCTTGCTGGTGTTGGGGGTGGAATTTGTCCGGGAATGGTTGGGGTAGAAGTAGAGGTGTTTTTTTTTTCCTTCCCTTCCAACAACTTGAATCGAGGGAAGATTTATGTTGGAGACTGGAGGAATGTATGTGGGGTCTAGGGGGCATGACTGACACCTGTGGCAGTAGATTTGCGTGTCAGGCGAACAGTGATGGCCCTGATTAGTTGCCACATTGTGTTATTACTGGTCGTGGTTATCATTGTTTGCCTGACCGCATCCCGATGGTGGGATGCTGTACTTAACTTGTGCCTTATTTAATTGTTTTTTGACTAATCAGAATCAAGCTTTAGTTGTTTTACAGTATTTACAGAGTTTATTTTGAGTTGTTGCTTTATTATTATAAATTGTGATTAATATGCTGCCACATGGTGGCCCATGATTGGAAATAAACTTTATTCTATTCTATTCTGTCCCAATACTTAGGATCATTACGGTATGACTAATATTCCACCTGACTTGGCATTATGAGTAACTCTCGGTAGCTCAAACTATCCCAATCTAAACAAATTTTCATGGTCCCAAGTTTGTTCAAGCCCTTGAAGGAGAGAGAAACTTTCTTGCTTTCCCATGTCTTCCCAAAAAAAGAGATTCAGTGAACCCTCTTTATACGGACATTCGTTTTAACGGCAAAACTAGTTATAACGGCGATTTGAATTGACTGACTACTTAGCTAAAGGCTTAGCCTTGGTTCAGAGCAAAAGTAGGGAATGTCGCGAACAGCAGAATAAGGGTTAAGCTTTATTGTTTATTAGGGAGGCAAACATATCTTTGACCGTTAAAAAAAATTGTTTCCCATTCAGTTTACCTATTAAGGTGCCAAGAAAAACTGCATCTGAAAATGTCATCTGTTAATATGTAGTCTGCTACTTAATTTTGACACTTTTCAAAGATATTGTTACATAGAAGCAAACAGTGTGGATCCTGATCACAGGAGTAGTCTGATCTGGGTACACAGTGTTTGCAACAATCACTTTTAAAGTGGTAGGACACAGCAAAGCAGACAACATTTTGTTGTGATTGACATTTTAAGGGATAAACCTGGTTTATTTGTTTTTTGCTGCTTTTGTCATGCCAAAGCCAATTTTCTGAATGCAAGGTCCATATCTGTCGATAAACATGTTTATGAAAGGTTGAACATCTGCTTCAAAATAGATAATTATTGCAACAGAAGAAGATAAAACTAATGATAATAATGCAGAGCTCTCACTAGGATTTTGAAAACAGGATTCCAGGAATCCTTCCTTGTAAAAAGTTGGATTCACAGATAAAAAGTTGGATTCCCACATAAAAAAGTTGGAGTTCTGATCTTGATATAACAGAGACAAAAAACTCTTTATTTTCAGGCTGCACGTCCATATGAAAAACTGTATACTTTCATGGCTCCAAAACTCTTTTTTTCTGATAAATGCATTTAATAACTTCGTTCCAAACATGTAGATTGTGGGTACTAGTTAGAAATATTTCACTGATGTGTCTATCCCCCCCCCCCCCTCACCCAATGCAGTTGCTCAGATTTATTCTCACACTTCTAGTCAAATAATGCCACATAAAAATAAGGTAGTATTAGGATAACAGCAGATATAATGTAAACCCAGATCAGAAAAGCAGCATTCTATTTAGCTATATTTGTGCTTTCAAATTCGGACGTATATGTACGTGACAGTAGCTCAGTTATTTTTAATTGGTGAAAACAAATACGTAGGGCAAGCATCCTAACCACGTCTGACTTCCTGCAATTGTTAACACTTTGACCGAGCGATAAAAAGTACGATCGTGTAGTCGCGAAAATACATGACATTGGTAATTCGTCAATTATATCGTCTTCGCCGTAACCCTGGTTTAACTAAACGTGATATTTTACCGACTCATGCTAATCCGTTGAGTGTGTGTGTGAATTCGGGTTTAACGTCGCTTTCAACAATTTTTCAGTCATATCACGACGGTGTCTGGTTGCGACAGGGAGCTCAATGCTCACGTTTATAGTGCTGCCTCACTGAAGTATCATGTCCCAGACACATTACATGATACCACACCCAGTCACATTATCCTGACACTGGATCGACCAGTCCTAGCTCTACCCCGTAAATTTGAGTGCCAAACGAGGAGCAGCTAGTACCATTTTTAACGACTTTGGTATGTCGCGGCCCGGGATCGAACCCGAGACCTCCCGTTCCCCGGAGCGGACACTCTACCAACTGAGCTATCGGGGCCGGTCCCTAATCCGTTGATGATATGAGCTTACATTGATCAGTTAGTAAACAAATTAATTGTAATCCGTAATAACACGGGGATTAACGCGGCGAGATTAAACAGGTACAATCATTTTTAACACGTGTCGCAAACCGACCACTTGCCAATATCGTCTCTCCCACTGACAGGTGCAAAAAAACCTGTCAATATAGGTCACGCCTACTGGTTTGTGGCACGTGCGCTTTCAAAATACAAAGCGGCGCCGCATTTGATCTTTTATTGGTATTGCATAAGCGGCCTAAATTGGCTTCTGAATTTACCGCTTCTGTAATTTTGGACGCGTGTCGCAATAAAAACATGCGTACACAAGAATCGCCGGTTGTGAATTTTACGCGTACAACGGCAAAAGTTGGCGTAAAATACGCAGAATCCTGCGTTTCCGAGAGCTCTGATAATGGTCTGTTTTATATGGCCTAACTTTACACATTTACCTACATTGTATGCTGTATTTGGACAGAACAAGATTCATCTTTATCAGTGGCACAATTTACCACCTGACCTCAAGCACCAAGAGAATTCTTCCTATTGCTCCAGATGAGAAATTGTTATGGGCTATGGGAACACCTGAAAGATTTTTCTGCCATTTTCCAAAGGGAGATAACTGTTTGGACTTCCTGTTTGCTTTTCTATAAGCCCTGTCCCACTGAAAAAGGGGTCTTCTCTTAAAGGAAAGAATTTGCTCCTCAGCAGCAAATTCTTTCCTTTAATAGTTGACCCCTATTGACACGGGAGACAAAAATACTTTTGCAGGAGTTGTCTCTCTTGAAGGTGTTCCCATTCCCCTTAATAGTTATGAACAATTTTGGAAATTTCCTTATTTTATCTTGAAAATGTACAGTAGAACTTTGATGGCTCGAACACCGATGGCTCGTTTTCCATGGATGTGTCAAACCATTTTTGAGCCCCTAGCGAAATCATCTACATAAATAGTGGGGGATGATTAAGGAGATTTTAGTCTTTTATCTTGCAAATGTATGTTGTGTGTACTCAGTACACACAACATACATTTTCGTTATAGAACACCGAAAAGACGTCTAAAAGTTTCTCTTATGCCTCCTGGCAGTAACCCTCAGTGGCTCAAACTACCCCTGTCTCGAACGGATTTTCGAGGTCCCAAAGGTGTTCGAGCCATTGAAGTTTGACTGTATATTGAGATCATTCTAATGAGTACACACGACAAGAATAAGAGCACTGGTACATTATAGGTCGATTGTCTCTGCATATAGGCTGGGTAAAATTTTTAATGGTCTTGAACTGAGCACTGGTAGGTCAACTGTCTCTGATTATAGGCGTAATCCTGGTAAATGGTTGGGAACAGAGACAAAGACTGTTTCCTTAACCTTATATTCCAAACAAAAGTCCCAAACATGTGTTCAATAGTGATCCTAAGTATTGGCACAGACAGGGTAAAGTAAACAGTGCAGACCCAAATCAGACTGCTCACTCCCAGGGTCTATGCTGTTCGCAATTCTGCTGGCACTTTTTGGACTTTTTGCTGGATCATGAAACAAATTTGCTAAAATTTGGAGAGAATTACAATGAACAGCATATCAATGTGTCCAAATTTTTACGGTAGGCAGATTATTTTGTTTGTTTGTTTGATTTGAGGTTTAACATCCCCATTAACACCATATAGATCATTTTGGAGACGTTGCTTACAATTTTGTGGAACTTTAAACCTGGCATTGAGATGAAATGACATCTCAAGCCCTGCTGCCAAATGAAACCAATAGGGTTTATAAGCATGGACAGTCTGACTTGCACTATTTGCCTGGGCAGGCTTAAACTCTCTTTGCGGTTTTCCAGTTAATTGAAGATAACAAAAAGATGTGGTTATCCTAAATCATACCCGTTATGCCCATAGTCGCAGATAAGATTGGCAGGGCAGACCTGTGGTTCACACCTGCCTTTAGAATATTCTACACCAAATCAAACTAAGTCACTTCCAATAAAGCTATGGTGTATATGGCCATTTGGTTCTCTTGCAAAAAGCATGCCATTGTGAAAGAAATTCTTGTTGACACAATGAATTCATATTAACAACATCTGAACTAACTCGCCCTGCTTGTCTTATCTGCGTCTATTTTACCAGTACAGTTTGGCTGTTTTTCGATCTGGTTATTTAACCTTCCTCATTTTCTAGTTCAAATTGTTATCAGACAGATTGAAAAGCAAAATGGATTGGGAGTGCTCAGATCTACTGGGATTTGTAATCAATATTAAAACAATCTGTCAAAGCGATTTCTTATCTTCCTGTCGGAAGTTCATCCCTTATTTAGCCAAAGTGACAGTTGCACACAATTAGTGCCCACAATATATGTTTCTACCAGAAATAGTGAAAATCATCCCTTCATTTAATATCTTAGTTACGCCTCCTTTCCTTGAGCTATTGACCAGCAGAAACTCAGATCAGCCTGTACATCTATTTTTTGTTGCGTTAGGAAAACAGGTCCCTGCGAAATAATGGCATCCAACATGGTGTCAGAAAATACACATTATGGGTAAAAAAGATAACATCTTTCTTATTTCTGCTTTCAACATAGATTGTGAGTGCTCGTCAGAACCACCTCAATGAGGTGGTTCTGACGAGTACCCACAATCTATTCCATGTTTTTTGAGCAAAATTAAGGCAGATAATGTATACCCATGTAAACCCCACTTTTCTCTATTTGAAATGGGGTTTAGAGAGGTCTTCGTTTCACGGGCTTGTTATCATGATGGATTGCTTGAGTCATGCATGCATCCTTATGCTGCTAAAACAAGATGCTTACATGTCTGAATACATGCACAGGAACCTGATTTCAATAAGAAAAGTAGGAAAAAAAAAGAACAAACAACTCAGGAAGAGCCAGAATCACAGGGCACCGCAGGTAGGGGTGAAACGATTCATTGAAATTGTATCGTATTGTGATACTTTTGCTGACGATACCGCGATACCTAACAATACGCCAAAAAGTACAATTTCCAAAGAAAATGACAGCTTTAACATATTTCAAGACCAAACAAATTACAAAGATTTTAATTGTTACTGAGATACATTGATCACTTCTATGACAAATATGGGCATCTTACAGATGCTTTGGTACACAAGATTGAACTCTGAGATGGTTTTGAGCCAGTTACAAAATTTTCGAGCGGTGCACAGGCTACCAATGTCACTAAGAGAAAGCTCAGTTGGGTGTGAGCCTGAATGATGAACAGGAGGTCGCGAGTTCAATACCTGCCAGGTCGGCAACATTCTTCTGTGGAGATCACGAGTTTGATCATGAAATCTTTCTTTGGTCATTCTCTCCCTTCTGCTGACTCATGAAGGGCAGTTGTCAGTTTCTTGGATAAGCATGTGTGCACTGTACTGGTTATGCTTGCCCAGGGAAATTATGGGATGGTAAACTGACCAGCTCGATATAACATAAATGATTTTGACTGAGCAGTTAAATGTCAAACAAATAAAGAACATACACATGTACATGTAAACAATGGCAAGAAAAGCAACATGGGATACGCCCCCCCCTGCCCATCGGGGCTTGCAGAAATATATGGGCTGCATGATGCTTCCACGCAGAGCTGAAACCGACCCACACACGAGTACTGGTAACCTGCTTAGAGGATCTAATCCTACCCAGGCAAAGCGGTGCGAGTCGGCCCGTCCATGCTTATAAACCCTATTGGTTTCATTGGGTCACAGGGCTTGAGATGTCATTTCATCTCAATGTCGGGTAAAAGTTCCACAAAATTGGAAGCAACGTCTCCAAAATGACCTTTACAGTATTGACAGGGATGTTAAACCTCACATTAAACAAACAAACAAACAAACAAACCAAAGCAACATGGTGCATATCACACTAAAATAACGGCTTTGCATCAATTTGAATATACCATTAACTTCTTAAATAACTACAAGGTGGACCTGTAACTCTTGGGATACATTGGACCTGATCTGAGTTTAAATGGGCCAAAAAAATTGATGAAAATCAAATGTTTACTAAGGCGATACATAATTTATTTCAACAGATCATTGTCTATAATACAGACTTTCGGATGAGTCTTTAAACCGAGGTCCCGTCTCCGTATGACCTTAGCTGTTGGTGGGATGTAAAACTCAATTACTCATTGTCTATCATTATTTATTTGTATCCATAGTTAAAAGATACTGCAACCATAGGGGCTTGAATCATGAAAAAAATGAAAAAAAAAAAAAAAAAAAAAAAAAAATTTTTTTTTTTTTTTTTTTTTTTGTGTGGTACTATATTAGAGACAAGGGGGGAAACTTCGGCTCCATTTTTTGGGGGGTTACTTCATTTTACCCAGTGTATCTTTTTCGCAAATGCAGTTTTTCACCTGCTCATTATGAGTTATACAAGTTAAATATGTCCACTTTGCAACAATAATCCACCTCTGTCTGTCACTTGCAGGAAACATGTTTTTCTCGCATGGATTAACTCAGCAAAGCTAAATTCGGCATAAACGTGTGACAAAAATTTTCAGGTTTTCATCAATCACAAGCGAACTAGTGTTACGGAGGAAACTTTTTTCGCTTTCAACTGATGTCTTTCATTAAAATGAACCTCTCTTGACCAATTTGAATCCAAAAAGATGTACTCGTTGCTCTAAATTTTTATTTTGCTTCTTTTGCTTCGCATTCCGCAGTGTTCTGTCAATGATCGGTATAGATACCCGGGCGCTTGCCATAATCGTCGTGTTTAAAAAGCGGGACGTGCAGGACAGATATAATCCGGAACTTTGGAAACTACGTCCGGCAGTGGAGTAGCTGTTGTTACTGTTAAATTGTGTGTGATAGCCTTGATTTCGCCTTTGATTTATTTTTTCAATGTAACATATTCTGCTAGGACTACGTATACACGTATTACGCAGATAAGATAACTGGATGGTGTTTCTACGTATAATGGGCTGTGCTCTTGTAATTTTGTATTGTATCGCTTTGCGGTTAACTTCCAAATAGCCGCTGCAACTTTTTTGACACATGCGCAGAAAAGGACATAAAATGTTTACTGAAAAGCAGAAGACGGCCTTAGATCTGATAAAAAAACAAGACACAACTGCCTTGTTTATATCCAGGCTGGGACGGGCATAACCCACGTTATCGAGGAGATTGCTAGAGTGCTCGTATTGAAGGGAAATGTTTGTCAGTTTCTTGCACAACGGGTATCGTATAAAATCTGTGTTTTTGGCATTTGGCAGAGTGCTAAAGAACGTGTGTACATGACGTCGTCACTTTGTGTTTAAACGCTCGTTCCCGGTACACGGCGACGGTTAGCTAAGCAAAAAAAAAAAAAATGCAGCTGTGTTAAGCCAAACGGTTCAGAATATAAGTTAAAAGAGATACGCCTAGAAATAACTTGAAATTGTTTTACAAATTTGGATTCATAGTGGTCGGAATGACTGACGACTTTAAGCGTTTGTTCTAATATTGTTACCTAAATCGCAATAGGCCTGTAGGACTTTTCCCTCTTTTTTTTCTTTGTGATAAGTTGAAACCAAGTAAAAACTTTTCAATATGTATTTTGTCTAATGTTTGCTGTTCTCTCTCTCTCTCTCTCTCTCTCTCTCTCTCTCTCTCTCTCTCTCTCTCTCTCTCTCTCTCTCTCTCTCTCTCTCTCTCTCTCTCTCTCAGATATTTGTAAGAAATGTGTATAGGTCTTAAGACTAAATAGATGGAAATATTGTGTACTGTTCATTCCAGAGGTAGAAAGAACAGTGTACAGACCTAAACTGCACCAACCTGGCCCAAGGATTATAAAACTTTTTTTTCATGCTCAACTGATAGGGCATGCTATTTATCCGGCTCATAACTAAAAAAATGTAACGTAAACACGTAGAAAACAGTGTAGTTCATACTTCAGTGAACGCAACGAGTCTTATGATTTTCAGTGACGTCAAGTGGCGTCATTCTAAACCATTGTTCCCTACGGGCGTTGGTGAGGTCAACGCTGTTCCTCTCTATGTAGTAAAATGGCGTGTAAATGTTTTTCAGTTTAAAAAGTTTGCCCTATAAGCATTATTTTTCGTCCAGTGATGAGGGGCAAAGAATGTAATTATAAATCAATATACTTAATTTTCTGCTTTTCATGAAAGTATGACCGACAGCGAGTCGCTAACAAAGTTTACATGAACCCCTTTGGGGTTCACTTACTTTGCACACAACCCACTGCGTTCGTACTATCATGAACAGCAAAAAAATAAATTTCATTTCTTAAGTGTTTGTTTTCTTTGCCTCATATTGCTGCCTCACTCTAGGGTTTATTAGCTATCTCATTATGTCAGTCATTGCAAAACACCCACATTGAGCCGGGGGTAATTTTGTTTTCAAAACCGTCTTCTGTAGCATGTTTTGTTATCCGTGCGATTAGGGGAGAAGCTTCTCAGTTTCTCCTTAAATGTACATTTTTAACAGTCAGAATGACATGTCCTTATCAACTTTTAATGAAATGAACATTCAATTTGTCACCAAACTGCTGTCAAGTGTCAAAGAAAGCAGGTCCTGAAATGTACATGCACTGGTAGCACTTTACATGTAAACGGATGCTTTAGACACAAACTTTAGCGGGTCACTGGAAAAATGATGACGATTTTCTTCAGGAGGTATGAATATTAAAATACTAACATTTTGTTGTGATACATGTGTTTGAATGTGCTTTATCGCTTATTAATTTCTGTATATCTGTGCAGTCTTTGCATTCACAATGCATTCTTTAAAGTTTTCGGACCAGCCCATCGGGGCTTAAAGAAATAGATAGGCTGCGTGACGCATCCAAGCAGAGCTGAAACCGACCGCACGCGAGAACTGCTAAACCGCTAAACCGCTCAGAGAATCTATGCCTGCCTAGGCAAAGCGGTGCGAGTCAGACCGTTCATGCTTATAAACCCTTTTGGTTTCGTTTCATTGGGCGACAGGGCTTGAGATGTCTATTCATTTCAATGTCGAGTAAACGTCCCACAAAATGGATTCAACGTCTCCAAAATGACCTGTTGATGGGCACTTTAAACATCTAATCAAACAAATAAATTCCTTAAAGTGTTTGGGTGAGGAAAATAATTAATATTGCGGTCGTGGCTTCGGGCTCGTTTTCAATGAATTAAAGTCGCATGCTCGACTAAACCCCACATGATACTTAACTAAACTGAAAACTTGCTTGAAAATTCCTTGTTTCGGCCTCAATCCCCTCATACATTCTATTATTTAGTTCCTATCTAAGCAGGAAACGCCCCCGCCCATCGGGGCATGAAGAAATGATGCTTCCACGCAGAGCTGAAACCGACCCGCACCTGAGTACTGTTAATCCGCTTAGAGGATCTAAGCCTGCCCAGGAAAAGCGGCGCGAGTCGGCCCGTCCGTGTTAATTAACCCTATTGGTCCATTGGGTGGCAGATGAGATGTCATTTCATCTTAAGGTCGGGTAAAGTCCCACAAAATTGGAAGCTACGTCTCCAAAATGACCTTTGCAGTGTGTTGACGGGGACGTTGTACCTCAAATCAAACAAACAAATCTAAGCAGGAAAATTGCCTGAACTGTTATTATTTAAAAATAGCGAGCATCACAAATTTAACGCTCGGCTGAATTGGACATGAAAAACGATGTATAACCTTTAAATAGCCTGGTCGAGAAACACTAAGATTGGATTGCCGCTTTACTCAACAGCACCAAAATTTTTAAATGTCCTATATCTTGACAAGGCCCCATTTCTCACTTACTCTAGGCTAATACAAGTACTTTTTCAGTAGATCTATTAAAGCACTTCACAATCAAACCTTTCATAAAAGTCATCTATTTTAAGGCATTCATGAGTTCTGCAACGGAAGGCCAGGTGATTTTTGTTGTTTTTTTTTTTACCGGATACTACGGTCTTCGACCACATGTGATTAACGATCGGCTCGATATGGGTGAAATAAACTCGAAAGGACCGTAAAATGATCCGCGATCTGCACCCCCCCCCCCCCCCCTCCACACACACACACACTCACAAAAAATTAAGGTTTATATGCTCTAGCTGACCTTTTTGTTTGCTGTGTTGTGGTGAGTTATGGTGCCTATTCAGATTAATACAAACTTGCTGAGCAGAAAAATTGAGCAATGTTTTTTTTTACCAAAGTCCTTACTTCAATGGTTTTGACCGAATTCATAAATAGAAGCGTCCACTTCAGAAACTCGCGGATGAGAGTGCATGTGTGTGTTGCACTGTAGGGGTTCTGTCCCCTTAAATCCCTGTTGGAAAAGGACCCAATGGGCCCAGCCTAAATAGTGCTTATTGTCATTTACTGGCCATTAGCGACCCAGGATCAAAATTTCAAAACATAGAAAGGAATATGTTGCAATAGGGAACAAATTGTTTCCATGCTGCATCATTTTGAACATTTACCTATTGGTGGCATTTTTAACAAGCTGGCTGTTTTTTTTCATTTCTGTCTACACATGCATGAGTGAAACTGCTTTGAAAATAACACAAAACGTCCACGATTTCAACAAAAAATACATTTTACTTTTTCTGAATCCTGTAAGGAGATAACTACGGCTAATCCCTGCCTTCCTAAATTTAGCCACCCAGCTAGCTCAGTGGTTAGTCAACTTGCCTCAGATGCTAAAGGTCCCAGGTTCGATCCCCAGCAGCGGTGACAAAATTTCGGCGTCAGAACACGTCCCATCGGCATCATTTGCAGGTATGAATGTCAAAAAGTGCATCGGCCTTCGAATCTGGACGTTAACTGCCCCCCCCCCCCCCGTGCAAGGAGAACCACCCCTATGCAGGTTAAAGAACCCTACCGTAATTACATGGTTACTGTGTACTCTTTCATCCTTCAAAACTGGAGTATATGCAGTATACAACGTCTGTGTCCCCTCTTGGGGTTTAGTTGAAAATGGAAGAAAAATAGCGATAATGCTCATTTGTCACTACTTCGAACGGTTTAAAATTAAACAGCACCGGTCGTTCCGGTCGTTAGTTCATCGATAGAGTAGCCCGGAATCAGCAGAAAACCAAGCTTCGCGACGATTGTTTTATTGATCAGTTACAGAAAGCGATGTGAATGTAGCAAAAACTAAATTTAGAGCTGCAAATACACCATTTTGGATTCAAATTGGTCAAGAGAGGTTCATTTTAATGAAAGACGTCAGTTGAAAGCGAAAAAAGTTTACTCCGCAACACTAGTTCGCTTGTGATTGATGAAAACCTGAAAATTTTTGTCACACGTTTATGCCGAATTTTGCTTTGTTGAGTTAATCCATGCGAGAAAAACATGTTTCCTGCAAGTGACAGACAGAGGCGGGTTATTGTTGCAAAGTGGACATATTAAACTTGTATAAATCATAATAAGCAGGTGAAAAACTGCATTTGCGAAAAAGATACACTGGTTAAAATGAGGTAACCCCCCAAAAAATGGAGCCAAAGTTCCCCCCCTTGTCTCTAATATAGTACCACAAACAAAAAAAAAAAAAAAAAAAAAAAATTTTTTTTTTTTTTTTTTTTCATTTTTTTCATGATTCAATCCCCTATGCTGCAACACAACAAAGTCAAAACAGAAACCTGTTTTCGGTAAATGAGTTTAAAACATTGATTTTGATAACTGTGGTGGCAGATTTTTAAATGGACTGTTCAATGGACCTGAGCCAGCCACAGACCTTGCTAGACCTGACCAGCTTTTCACTAGACAGTGATCTTCTGTCTTGGGTATTGTCAAACACTGATAACATGCATGGTTAAAAGATGGAGTTCAAAAATGTATATATGAATATATATAACCATGCTTGTTAATATATACTATATATTATAATATCCAAAGAGCCATCATTATACATGTATATAGAAATTTATAATATATAGATTATATATAGAAAATGGTCATTATATATAATCTACCGTGGCACACATTTTTGTTTGGATATAACATCATACATGGTTATTTTATTAACACAGTTTCTGCTTTGGACCTCAATATTATAGTGTTATAAAGAGGTTGTGGTATACTTGGAATTGCTTTTTAATCGTCTAAATGGCCTTAATGTATCTTACTGCCCTTGAAAGACCTTGTTCATGCTTCCACGCACATCTGAAACTGACCCGCACACGAGTACTGGTAAACCACTTAGAGGATCTAAGCCTGCCCAGGCAAAGCGGTGCAAGTCTGAACGTCCATGCTTATAAACCCTATTGGTTTCATTGGGCGATAGGGCTTGAGATTCCATCTTAATGTCGGGTAAAAGTCCCACAAAATTGGAAGCAACATGTCCAAAATGACCTATACAGTGTTGACAGGGACATTAAACCTCAAATCAAACAAACAAAGATATTGCTGGGGTTTAAGGAGTGGTCCAACTCACAGCACTTTTCCTGGGCAGGCTTAGAGCTTCTTAGTTCTGAGCAGTTTACCATACATGTAACTCAAGTCCGGTCAGTTTCAGCCTTGCACATTATGCACCATGCGGCTCAGTCTGTTTCTGGAAGCCACAATTGGTGGAACATGTATCTTTCTTTTTGAGTGGGGAGCAAATATTTCTGTTTCTTTCTGTTCACCTTTTCAGTCACTTTTGTCCTCATCCAGTCTGTTTCTCCAGAAGGCAATGCAAAATGTACTTCAAGTCGCCGCAGTTGCTCAGCTGAATGCACATTCGACTGGTGATCAGAAATTTGCGGGTTCGATCATGCCTGGTGGGCAACATTCTATCAGGCATAATTCTGAAACAATGCAAGATATTTAAACGAAACTTGCTAAAATTATTTAGAGCAAAATGCACATATGTAGTAAAGGGCAACAACTTTAGCTTAAATCAATTTTGACTTACATGTAAGTTATTTATCTGAATTGAAGTGCAAAAGACATTAACATGAATTTAGCCATCAATGTTTAAAATAAGTAGCAAGAAACGCCAGAGTACCGACTGAGACTACCGACAGTGCAACCCCATTGTATGTCTAAACCTGTTTTTACCATTTTGTCCCTCCCCAGCCCCCAACACACACATACTCACTCCCACTCCTCTTCCTCCCCCCCCCCCCCCCCCCCCCACCACCACAAAATTAGATTGCAGTCTGCTAAAATTTTCTGCAGGGCTTCAGGGGTTAAACCTTGTCATCTGGGGGGCAGCCTTCCAAAGACCCGGTCCATTTAAAACTGTCAACAAACATAAATTAATTTGGCACATGAGATGAGATTATAATGATTATTAACTGGTTGTCTTGTCATTTTATCTCTTTTATTGTGTTGTTTATGTGTATATTAAATATCTCACAGGTGTTTAGAGGTGACAAATCTTACCTTAGAAAGAATATGAAGATCATTTAATGTCAAACACTCACAGATTGAAGACTTTCTAGCTTATTGCTAAATAGTCATGCCTTCAGGTATCAGTCCGAAGGTATACATGTATGTATATAACCAGTCTCTGACAACTGGATCATGGAACTGACTCTTCTGCTGAGAGGTTAAAGCATTGGACTTTTACCTGACAAGCCAGGTTCAAATTCCACCATATGCAGAATTTTTTCATCTATCATGTGCTTCACTCCTTTATTATGACTTTCATGTCAAAAATCCTTGATGATGATGATGATGTCGTAAGACTAAGTAAGAAGTGATTGGAAAAACAATATTTAAAATGTATTGGTGATTTGCAACCACAGTTTCTAGGGGGTGAGTAGCAAACAGTGTAGACCCTGATGAGATAACACATTCTGGGTCTACACTATTTGCTCAGGCATGTCTGTCTGAATACACACCGTAAATACATCAGCCCCCGCCCATTGGGGCTTTAAGAAATAAATGGGCTGCATGATGCTTCCACGCAGAGCTGAATCCAACCTCATACGAGTACTGGTAAACCGCTTAGAGGATCTAAGCCTGCCCAGGCAAAGCGGTGTGAGTCGGACCTTACATGCTTATAAACCCTATTGGTTTCATTGTGTGACAGGGCTTGAGATGTCATTTCATCTCAATGTCGGGTAAAAGTCCCACAAAATTAGAAGCAACGTTTCCAAAATGACGTATATTGTGTTGGTGGGGATGTTAAACATCAAATCAAACAAACAAAACGGTAAATGCATGTGTGGTACCATAGCTCCAGATAAGGAGCTTTTTCTACTGAAAAGTTCTGATATTTTTCTTATTTTCGCATGAAAACATATGTTATAGGTACTCATTAGAAGTGCCTCGTCATTGCGCTTCTAATGAGTACCTACAACACACCGGTACCTTTTCGTGCCGAAATAGAAAAATAATATTTGGATACCCCCTCTTATCTGGCAGGCCTCATATTTTTCAGGCATTTGCAGGATTTCAGGTTTTAAGAGTTTGATTTTCTTTTATTTCAGGCTTTAAGATTTGGTTTTCCTCCTTTATTCTGTTAAAAATGACTACTTAATCCTTATCCTGCTGAATTAATTCATCTAGCCACGCCCATTTCTGTCAAGCAAATTACATGATATAATGTATTCATTCAGTTCACAAACTGCATTACAAAAGTGTAGATCCTGATCAGATGGCTTCTTCAGAAGAAGCCGTCTGATCTGGATCTACACTGTTTGCAATGGTAATGGTAATGGTTGTCATGCTCAGGAGGTTAAGGGCTAAGGCTGCAAAAATCAGGCGTTTCAGGCATGGAAGCGCTTGGCAGTATGAGGCCTGTCTGGTCTCCGGACGTTAGCCCCCAGGACGTTTGCCCCCCAATGACTTAATCTAAAAATGGACATTTGCCCCCCAGTTGAAAATGCGACCCGGACATTTGCCCCCAGAGCTTATTTTTGGTATGGACATCTGCCCCCCAGTGCTTATTTTACAGGTGGACAATTGCCCCCCACTGCTTATTTCAGAAAGGGACATTTGCCCCCCAACCTGGCTAGACAAGGATGTTCATTGTATATAGCTACATAATTTACAGGTTAAAGTTTTACAGCCCATTCAAGATCATTTCAATTTCTTCAAGAATAAACCATCAGTGTATCCAGTGATAACCACTTGAGTATAGGTGTCTGACACTGGACCCTCAGTGAGGCACAAACTCAATATATGGTTCTGTAGCTGACTCGCTTAACCCTTATCCTGCTGAATAAATTAAGCATCTCCAATTGTTGACTATTAACCATCACATTCTTGGTATATTTTTGTTAACTTAACAAATTGCATGACAAACAGTCTAGATCCCCATCAGATATGGCATCTGATCGGGATCCATACTGCTTTCTAACATAGGGGTTGTCCATAACAGCAGGTTATTATGGGATTCATATTTATATAGATGGAGTAATTTATTGCTTAACATGTTGTATTTCTGATGATAATAAACCAACAAATACACTGTTTTCCTCCTTTGTGTTAGCCCTGGTCTATCTGGGGGGCAAATGTCCTTTTCTGAAATAAGCAGTGGGGGGCAAATGTCCACCTGTAAAATAAGCACTGGGGGGCAGATGTCCATACCAAAAATAAGCTCTGGGGGGCAAATGTCCGGGTCGCATTTTCAACTGGGGGGCAAATGTCCATTTTTAGATTAAGTCATTGGGGGGCAAATGTCCTGGGGGGCAAATGTCCTGGAATCGGCCTGTCTGGGACTATGAGTAGTACTCGCAAATATTCGACCAGCCAGTGCTATCAATACTTTGATTTATATTTCAGGGAGCAGCACAGCATGTGTGGTAGCCTTACACAAAGAAGAGCGCACAATGTACACAGCAAATCTCGGTGACAGTGGCTTCCTGTTGATACGAGATGGCGAGGTCGTACATCGCTCTGTAGAACAACAACACTACTTCAATACTCCATTCCAGCTAGGGGTGCCCCCACCTGAGCAGGAGGGATTTGTACTCAATGATAGGTATGTATAGCCTGGCATTAAAATTGTTAGGCCATGTCCACACATGTGAATGCACATGTAACTGAAATCTTTCTAGTACAAAGATAAATTCAGACTGAAGAATCAACCCTTAACCGTTATCCTGCTGAAAATGACAACCCTATCTTTGCAAACAGTGTAGATCCAGTTTGTCATTCATTTTCCGAATTCATATCAATAGTGTATATATCAAGTAATTTGATTCGTTGATAGTCAGAAATGGGTGTGGCAAAATTAATCATTCAGCGGGATATGGGTCAAAGCACAAATTATGAGTTGCAGAAGTGTCATTTTTTTTTTTTTTTCTTAGAGAAAATAAGGATTGGCATTACATGTGAGCTGTCTGCTGTGCACACCATCATGCACATACACCGAAACATGTTTGAGAATGCATAAACGGATGTTTCCGTTTAAGGATGAAAAAGGTGTTTCTTAATCAATTTTCCTTCCAAGAAAACAAGTTAATTTCCTGGTTTTCTCCTTAATTGCTCTGTCATTTTCTGTCATTATTGATTTTTATTATATATAGAAAGTTATACAGGGAAGAAATTTACAAAGGCTTTGCAAACATGTGCATATTAATGAAAAAGAAAATTTATGACCTATTTGTGTAAAAGCTAAGGAAGAGCATTAGGGCCAGGTATACTTTTTTTCTTTTGATAGGTATCTCGAAATTTCGACTTAGTATCTCGAAATTTCGATTTAGTAACTCAAAATTTCGACTTAATAACTTGAAATTTCGACTTAGTATCTTGAAATTTTGACTAAGTATCTCGAAATTTCGACTTAATAACTCAAAATTTCGACTTAGTATCTCGAAATTTTGACTTAGTATCTCGAAATTTCGACTTAGTATCTCGAAATTTCGACTTAGTATCTCGAAATTTCGACTTACAAGGTATTAAATCCTATACACACAGTAAATGGTAAACACTCCCGTTACATTATACCGCTGCTTTGAAAAAAAGAGCCATAAAGTCACCATAAAAGCCAGAAGCAGATTATGCAAATTATGTTAGAGACTATGGTCATTATCAGCTTACTTGTATCGTGTAAAAGCCAATGGCCTTTCTCGGTGTATTTTTTTTTCATATGTTCTTTCATTCTTCTTTCTATCTATATTGGCCAATGTTAATTTTTATTAAATAACCGGTACCTTCATGGTGTAGATGGTCAACGATAGTCATGTGGACAATAGCAGGCGAGAAGCTTCAGTAGCTAGTTACTTTGGGTCGAATGATAAAAAAATCGATCCAAAAGATAGTGAACTATGCAACACGAACACCATGACCAACATAAAAAAAGCAACAACCGGCCAGGAAATGCGGTCTTTAATACCAGAATACGTTGCGTGTTCAATACATATCATTTTGATGCGTTTCATTCCATCGGTCAGACGTCGAATTTGATGAATGGTCAGCTCCACCACATGTGTGTGGTGGTGGTGGTGGTTTGTGTGTGTGTGGGGGGTGGTCAATGTTCTGTATTCGACGCCCAAGAATCTCCCAAATATGTTCCAGGGCTTTCAATTCCGGGCTTCTGTGTCTCAATTCCGTACCGGCGGGGTCTAGCACACAGGTCTAGTAGCAAATGGTTCGTTCTCAAAATGAGGCAGACTTCTGGTGCTAAACATGCAAAAATATCCATACTCCATATTTAAACCGTGATAATGAAGTTGTTGAGGTCTTCTTTCAACTCTGAGTTGACCATAACAAGATTCCTGTTAAGGCTAATCCCATTTCAGAGTTGAATGCACATCGCAGATCACAAAGTCAGCTTTGAGTTATTGTGTCGAAATTTCGAGATACTAAGTCGAAATTTCGAGTTATTAAAGCGAAATTTTGAGATAGTATGTCGAAATTGCGAGTTATTATGTCAAAATTTCGAATTACTGAGTCGAAATTTTGAGATACTAAGTCGAAATTTCGAGTTACAAAGTCGAAATTTTGAGTAATTTAGTCGAAATTACGAGTTAGTAAGTCGAAAATTTGAGATATTAAGTCGAAATTTTGAGTTAATATGTCGAAATTTCGAGTTAATAAGTCGAAAATTTGAGTTATTAAGTCGAAAATTCGAGTTATTAAGTCGAAATTTCGAGATACTAAGTCGAAATTTCGAGTTACTGAGTCCAAATTTCGAGTTATTAAGTTGAAATTTCAATTTCCAGTTAATAAGTCGAAATTTTGAGTTAATAAGTCGAAAATTTGAGATACTATGTCAAAATTTCGAGTTACTAAGTCGAAATTTCGGGATAGTAAGTTGAAATTTCGAGATACAAAGTCAAAATTTCGAGATAACTATCAAAAGAAATAAAAGTGTACCTGGCCCTAATGCTCCATCGTACTTTTAAGGCAGGAAATTTTAGAAATGCTGTCATCCTAAGTCACATAATGTGGAACACCTAATATGAAGAAACTTTGATGATTTTCTGTATAATTGTCATTTTGATTTTGTTTTGTCAGCTAAACCTAAAACCCCCTTTAAAAAGGGGTCTCCTTAAAGGAAAGAATGGGCTCCTATGGAGCAAATCTTTCATTTAAGAGAAGACCACTGTTGATTTTTTGAGGTTGTTGCCTTTTCTGTGAAAAGAGTGATCACCTTTTAACACTTCCTCTGACAGTTTAGTGACAGCTTGTCCAATAGGTGTCTGACAGTGACTTAAATGATCAGGAGGTCGCAAGTTTTATACCTGCAGGGTGGTCATATTCTTTCATGGATATGATATTGATCTTAAAATATTTTCCACAGTCACTCTCGCCCATCCACTGATTCAAGAAGGGCTGTTGTCAGTTTCCAGCAAAAGAATGAGCACCGCTTTATGCATGAGCCTGATCAGGAAAAGTGTGGTTACATAATAAACTGACCAGCTCAGCATGATCTAAATTGGGTTAATTGGGCCATTAAACAGACAAATGTTTTGTGACCTAATTCCACTTAACCTTTACCACCCTTTAGGCTAATTCAGCAGACAACAAATTGTTATACCCCCACAAATGAAATTTGGGGGGGTATTTAGGAGTGAGCTTGTCGGTCGGTCGGTCGGTCTGTTGACTTGGTTTCCAGACAATAACTCAAAAAGCGCTTCACCGATTTTTATAATTTTTGGTACACTGATGTAACATCATAAAATACAGGTCAAGTTCGATTTCCACTACAATTCGTCAATTTTCGACATAGTTATGGCCCCTTTCAAGTGAAAAAATTGCAAAATGGCGCTGTTGTACTATCAAGGCAGTTTTTGTGGGGGTATTCATCACCTTTAGTGATAGCTCTAGTTGAATCCTGTTTTTTGGTTGATTGTATTGGAGTTTACAACCCAGTCAACACAATTTTAGGTCATTTTTGAGCCGGTCAGTTTACCTATCCTTACTTTTCCTGGGCAACTTGTATGTAAGCGGTTAACCAGTACAGTGCACATTCTTTTGCCAGAAACTGACAACTGCCCTTCTTGAATCAGCAGAAGGGAGAGAATGATTGTAGAGAAGATTTAATGATCAATCTCCACAAAAGAATGTTAGTGTTTCCCCTAGACTTGGAAAAGGGCAGGGTGCTGGTTCAGAAAAAGCTCACTTTCAACGTGTGAAAGCTGACTAAAAGGGCACTTTGTTACCATCATGTTTTCAAAGGAGCCTTAATCAAGGCTTTACAGGCTTTACAACCATACTGTAGCATACTCTGATGATCAAAAGGCATCTTTTATATACAGGAACTTTTATTGACAGATTTCTCTAGAAAATTGCTTTCCACGCCAACAAAGGCCAGCAGGGTGGGGCAGCAGGCTGCACCCACCCTGCTATAACTCATTAGGGGAAACACTAAATGTTGCCGACCCCTGTAGTATCGAACCCACGTCATCCTGATCACCAGTCAGACGCGATCTGACAGAGCTACCAAGACTGTCTAGAATGTTAAGCTACTGAAGTACTTTTGAAGGGGTTGCTTCCGGTGACAGTTTATGCTCTTTAATCTCACTAACTCACATGCAGTAAGCTGCTTCTTTCCGTATTGTTAAAGCCAAAACAAGTTCACTGGTTTGATGACTTGTAAGATTGAAAATACAGTGAACCATCTGTTGCTGAATATTCAAGTTTAGCCACATCCATTTCTGACTTTGAACCAATCAGATTACTTGATGTAATTTATTCCTGCATATTCATAAATTGAATGTCAAACAGTGTAGATCCTGATCATATGGCTTCTTCAGAAGCCATCTGATCTGGATCTACACTGTTTGCAAAGAAAAGGGTTGTTGTGAGCAGCAGGATAAGAATCAAGACCACCTAAAATCAAGACAAATTCTGCTTTAAAAAGCTTATTTTAAGACTGAACTTAATCTTTCTTTTTGCTTTGTGCCCATAGTGTCCTCTGGTCAGGGACCACGTTGGGAACTATTCAAAAGTGGTCTTAAAGACCACTTTTGAACAGTCCCAAATGTGGTCTTAATGTAGGAATTTTGTTGTAGTACTTCAGATTTACCGTAGTCACCAAAAAAGAAGTATAAGTTTAACCCATTTAGTACCGGAAACTCCAAAACGGGTACCAGGGCAAATAGTGCAGGCCCAGATCAGATCCCGCTGATCAGGGCCTCCACTGTTTGCGAAAAGTTTAGTCATTTTCCAAATAAATTTTGAAGAAAAAACAACCTGACACCCCTATATTTTGAAATGGACTCCTGCTATATATAAGGTGGAATAGTCCATTTGGTACAAAAAGGGTTAAGGAAGAATGATGAGGATTTCACAAATAATTCTCATTAGAAATATGCTGTGGGTACTTGTCAAAATCCCCTAATTGAGGTAATTCTACCAAGTAGTCAGATCTGGCCTTGGTAGCTCAGTGGGATGTACATCTAACTGGTAATCAGGAGAACGCAGTTTCAATGCAGGTTCGATACCTGCCTGCTTTCGCAACATTCTTTCATGGAGAATGGAGAGTGGTCATGAAATCTTTTTCGTGGAGATTGGTAATGAAATCTTTTTTATGGTCATTCTCTCCCTCTCGCTGATTCAAGAAGGGCAGTTTGTCAGTTTCTGCTGAAAGAGTGTGCACTGTACTGGTTATCCGCTTATATACAAGCCTGTCAATGAAAAGTGGGGATATATAGGTAAACTGACTGGCTTGATATAACCTAAATAGTGTTGACTGGGCTGTTAAACTCCAAAATATACAAACTCAAGAGCATACTAGAAATGCTAGATAATCTTGCTAGATATTCTTCAGCTGCTGACCATTTAAATTCTAACATTAAAAAAGAAATGTGTCAATAAAGCACAGATGGTCCTGCCCAGGGGCCCTCCTCACCATGAAAAAAGCATGTTGCACAAACAGCTGTCATCATACAGCATAGTTTGCCATGAAAAGTGTCCTTGAAGTCTAAGGCATAAGTGGATGTTTAAACCTTTGGACAAATATCTATCACCATACCTAATATGAACCCAATCCATTGTATGGTTTGGCAAATATTATCTCTTAAAAACTTTAACCTTAACAATTTCTAAGTCTGTGGTCTTGACCTTGAGTTCATGGGCAGGGTTGGGGGTATGGCTTAATGGTACTTTGGACCTGTATCTATTATCTTTCCAAATATGAAGCAAATCCATCATATGGTTTATGAGCTCTAAAAAACTTCAACATGAACCAAATCCATCGTATAGTTTGGAAAATATGAGCTCTTAAAAAATGTAACATTAAAAATTTCTATGACCTTGACCTTAACCTTGAGGTCATAGGCATGGGCTGGGTTATCGCTGAATAAAACATTGGACCTGTATATGTATCTATCAACATAGCAAACATAAACCAAATCAATCATATGATTTAGAAAATATGAGCTCTTGAAAACTTTAACAGTTAAAATTTCTAAGTCCTTGACCTTGAGGTTATAGGCATGGGCCGGGGTATTGCGACATAAAACTTCTGAACCTATATCATCATACTAAATATGAACCAAATCCATCATCAAAGTTCAGGTTCTGCCTTGTTCAAATGCCTTAACCTGAGTCTTGTTACATTAAAAATTTCTTAAGTCATTGACCTTGACCTTGAGGTCATGGGCACAGGCAGGGGTAATGCTGAATGAAACTTTGGCCCTATATCTATTATCATACCAAATATGAACCAGATCCATCGAATGGTTTGGAAAATATGAGCTCTTAAAAACATAAGGTTCTACCTGGTACAAATTACTTAACCTGAGGTTACAGGATCACTTACATACATACACAGTATTACACACACCGGTGTATTTAGACGCACATACACATGTACGGAAAACAGAAAAACTATATGCCCCTGCCATACTGGCATAAAAAATCTCATTTTTCATTAGAAGTCAAGTACATGTATGTGAATCATCTTCTTGGCTATTTTGCTTGGTATATTAAGTGTTAAAAAATATCGAAAAAACTACTATATACAGGCAGCATCCAACCAGGGCCTGACAAATCCATTGCCCGGCCGCCCGGGACAAGTCCGAAATGGCGCCGGGCAGGTGCACTTTGACCTTTCGACGCCCGGTCGGGCAAGTGCAAAAATCGTCTACCACTGCCAGTCTTTCGAATCCTTAAATACGGTTAAACTAGACCAGTAAGCAAATCATAATAATTCCCGCTTTGGTGGCAATTCAGAGACAAAATCATCTATGTTTCTATAACGGTTCAACTATGACACTATTGTTAATCCCTGTCATATAATTACCAATTAAACATGATTGCCCGGCGGTGCGTGTCTTTCATTTCTTGTGTAGTGTGTACCACCAGCGCTATCGATAAGCGTGACAAGGTGTGAAAATAAGATTAAGTTATGTCTCTAATTTGCGTTTATCCCTGCCATAAAATTTAATTCACAATCAATGTGAAAATGATTTAATAGCTTCTAAAACGATTTGCTACATCTTACAGTAGTAAAAACGGACTATCATACTATCTCGTGAATGGTTATGTTTTGGCGCCAAATAGCAGACGCTGGCCGAAAAAGTCCTATGTTTTATTGTTGGTAACCGTGGATTAGTCGCGCCTCTATCCACAACCGTTTAGCTATCGAGAAATTTTTTTACCTGTTCCAAACATTTTTTTTTGAAAAAGATAAGCACCATTATAATAAAAACAATGACGTTAAACACGTGTTGGGTCGGATGACGTCATTTACCGATCGCATGCAGAAAAATGGGAGTTGTGGTTTGTGGACGACGATTTGGATGGCGGAAATAATGATCACATTGAACTTGCTTCTAGGGCGGGTGTGAAAGTTTGGGTTCGTTTTGGATGGAGGGGGTCCTCGTCTTGTGGCGGGGTCATTAAATTGCAAGCTAAATAAACTGCATTATTTTAATCTTTTATCTCGCTACCCTGACACTTCTGATCTTTTGAGTAGATCTATATCGGCTGCAGCGTGTGTGTTCATGCGTGTCAATATAACTGTATCTTAAATTGCTAATCGGTTAAGGTATTATGTCAGCAATTAACTTGAAAAAGTATTGACTGTGACAACAACAGTATTTTCTACCGTAAAAAGGCACAGAGGGAAATAAATAGAAGTGAATGCAATGATCAGGAATCGATACAATTAACCCTGAGCTCCATGGGAAAGAAACACAAACATGAAATAACTAGACCCTAATGGAAAGTGGTTGTGCTTGAAACTTGACAGAAACCTTGGATTATATTATAAATGTTGGTCGTCATCATCGTCACCATTATCCACTCCCCCCCTCCCCACACACACACAAACACACACGCTCATCGAACCCCACTGGGAGTTCCAAAATCCTGGGCAAGTAGGATTTTGAGCTGGGCAAGTGCAAAAATATTTTACTTGCCCGTTGGGCAAGTGGAAATTTTTTGGATTTGTCAGGCCCTGTCCAACCAATGATTGGTTTTATTTAAACCTACCATTTGTGTTAACAATAACTGTTTTAATGATTGTCTAAAAGCTTCCGGCTTACCCTAAGTATTCAGACACCTCAACTCCGTACCATACTTGTTCTAAATTTGAACAAGTACAATCTACTACCCAATGTTGTGTCCAAAAGTAGCTGGATGAGTGGCAAACAGTGTAGGCCCCTATGAGATGCCTCATTCTGTGGTGTCTCATCTGGGTCTACACTGTTTGCTCAGCCCTGTCTTTCCAAATACATAAACGGTAGTATACATAAATTAAACAGGTTCATCAAGACAACATAAAATGATAAAGAAGGTGCATGTATGAAGCATGTACGGTAACTGAAAAAATCTCAGAACTGAGTCTGGCGCGAGGTAAAAATCCATTGCTTTTACCACTGAGGCAAAGAATCAACTCCTCAGTGCATTTGTCGGAAAGTAAAAGAGTAAAAAAAAAAGAGTTAACATATAAGCTAGATCAAGAGCGCATTAGAGGAGTCTTATGATGAGCTACTTGTCAAGAGTTAGAAATTAACCCCCCCCCCCCCAGAGTCTTTGATTCGGGGGCGTATAGTTTTTGCCCTGTCTGTTTGTCACAAAAACTTTAACCTTGGCCATAACTTCAAAAGTATTTGACCTAGCCTCATGAAACTTCACACATCTCTTATACTTAAAAATTGGCTCCCACGGGGGAGCATTGGTCTCTTAAAGTGACAGCTCTTGTTTTGCAAGTAGCAATTTCTTGCTACCTGGTCTGAAGGCGTCTACTTGGCAGCAAAATGTTTCATTCCAGTAGGAGCCTTACTTCCTGTAGACTAACCATCCAAGCATTAAGCAAGTTTAGCTGATGACATTTTCAAAGGATTTTGTCTTGTTTTTCAGTAAAAAATAAGGCTTGACACCGGCCCCCGCCCATAGGGGCTTGAAGAAATAAAAGGGCTGCATGATGCTTCCACGCAGAACTGAATCCAGCCCACATACTAGTACTGGTAAACCACTTAGATCTAAGCCTGTCCAGGAACCGCAGTGCGAGGCGGAAGTCCATGCTGATAAACCCTATTGGTTTCATTGGGCGGCAGGGCTTGAGATGTCATTTCATCTCAATGTCGGGTAAAAGTCCCACAAAATTTGATGCAACGTCTCCAAAATGACCTTTACAGTGTTGATGGGGACGTTAAACCTCAAATCAAACAAACAAAGGCTTGATATGTGAATCGTCTGCCCAGCAGACGATTCACATAATTATAGTGTCAAGCCTTGTTTTCCTGCAGATGATTCATATGAAGTGTCAAGCCTTAAGTTTGCTGTTAAACAATGAAAAGAAAAAAAAAAAAAACAATTGCTCACAGCACTTCAAGTTAGTAATATTTGGGCTGTCATGACTTTACCAGGTACAATTGTTTGACCATGTAGCAAACTGAATTTTCAGGTAGCAAATTTGCTACTTGCTACTTTTAATTTCGGCCCCCGCCCATCGGGGCTTGAAGAAATAAATGGGCTGTATGCTGCTTCCATGCAGAGCTGAAACTGACCGCACATGAGGACTGGTAATCGGCTTGGAGGATCTAAGCCTGCCCAGGCAAGTGGTGTGAGTCAGACTGTCCTGCTTATAAACCCTATTGGTTTCATTGGGCGAAAGGGCTTGAGATGTCATTTCATCTCAATGTTGGGTAAAAGTCCCACAAAATTGGAAGCAACATCTCCAAAATGACCTATACAGTGTTGACAGGGACATTAAACCTCAAATCAAACAAACAAAAAGCTACTGTTAATTTCGATCCCTGCTGGCTAGCTATAATCTACACAAGTCTACACAAGATGGTCTGTTACACTCCTTCTAGGTATGTGTTAATATAATGTACTGGATGGTGAACTTAGAGGGTCTAAGCCGAAGGTAATTGACCAGCACCACCTGATTTTAGCTGTTGATTAGGCTGTGAAACCACAGCACATAATCATTAGGCAAATCATGTACCCTACATCATAGATATAATTAGAAGCTTGTTATGGTGCTGACATAATAAATACTGTGTTCAGTTCTGTATATGATTATTATTCATGCTTTACATGCCCCAGTAATTAATAAAGAATAACCTTGATCAATTGATTACTGCAAGATTGGTATCCTGTTGAACCTGCAGTTTTGTACTGTTGCCAGAGTAAATCAGAGATCGTAGTAACATAGATCTTTACATATTTTTTTTATTTTTATTTTTTTTTTCCTTGTTTCTAATTTAACCCATTTAGTACCAGAAACCCAAAACGGGTACCTTGGCAAACAGTGCAGGCCCAGATCAGACGCCACAGAATGCGGCTTCTGATCAGGGCCTCCACAGTTTGCTTAAAGTTCAGCCATTTTCCTAATAAATTTTGAAGAAAATACAACCTGACACCCCTAAATTTTGAAATGGACAAGTCACTGCTATATATAAGGAGGAAGATTAAATTTTGTACAAAAAGGGTTTTCCCATATTTTATACAGGGAACCCAAAACGGGACATTGGCCAATGCGGTAAAAATCCTTAAAATTCTTTCACCTTGGGGACTTGCTATAATTCTCCTAAAATTTTGACAAATCCTGCAAGGAGTCCAAAAGGTGTAGATGGAATGGAAACAGTGCAGACCCAGATCAGACTGCTCCTGAAGATCAGACTGATCTGGGTCTTCACTGTTTGCTTAGGCCTATCTGTCCCAGTACTTAGTATCATTATGGTAGTGTAGGCCCAGATTATATGTCATAAACCACTATGCACTCTATAGGGCAGCCCCCGTCCATCGGGGCTTGAAGAAATAGATGGGCTGCATGATGCTTCCACGCAGAGCTGAAACCAACCCGCACATGAGTACTGGTAAACAGCATAGAGGATTTAAGCGGTGCGAGTCGGCCCGTCCATGCTTATAAACTCTTTTGGTTTCATTGGGCGACAGGGCTTGAGATGTCATTTCATCTCAATGTCGGGTAAAAGTCCCACAAAATTGGAAGCAGCGTCTCCAAAATGACCTTTACAGTGTTGACAGGGACGTTAAACCTCAAACAAACAAACATTCTATAGGGATCGGCCAGTTCTCCAGGATTTTTTTTATTGAGATTGAACATGAAATCTTTTTTACGGTCATTCTTTCCCATCTGCTGATTCAAGAACGGCAGTTGTCAGTTTCTGGCAAAAGAACGTTCACTGTACTGATCAGCCAACCACAGGAAGTGTGGTTTGCTAAACTGACTAGCTTGATATAACCTGAATAGTGTTGACTGGGACATTAAACTCCAGACAAACCAATCAAAACTATAGGGATTCTTATTTTGGGTCCATTGTTTATCTATGGATCCAAAGGTACATGAACAAGCAAAGTTGCATTGCTGTTTTTCATGTGACTATTACTGACCCCTGTGCAATATGGTTTGTACCAATGCAGAAATAAAGGTTTATCAGCCTTTCAGGACAGGGCCCCTTACCAAAATTATTTCTTGTGTTTTAATCCTTATCTTGCTGATTATTCATTTAAGTCACACCCATTTCTGTCTATCAACCAATCAAATTACTTGATGTAATTTATTGCTACAAATTCATAAATTGATTGTCAAACAGTGCAGATCCTGATCAGATGGCTTCTTCAGAAGCCATCTGATCTGGATCTACACTGTTTCCAAAGATAGGTGTTGTCGTGAACAGCAAGATAAGGGTTAACCCTTATCCCACAGAACACGACAAACCCTACATTTGCATAGATCCAGACAAGCCATCTGATCAGGATCTACACTGTTTGTCATGCAGTTTCACTTTGTGAACTGAACAGTTGCATTATACCAAGTAATTTGGTTGGTTTTTTGTTAGCAATGGTTGTGGCAAAATTAATTTATTTAGCAGGATAAGGGTTTACTAACACTTTTACGAACTTTTACACCATGACCTTCTCCACTTTTTCGTTTTCCAGTGCGGAGATGGCGAGTAGATCTTCATTTAAAGTAGAAGAAGGTGATATTCTATTGCTCGGAACAGATGGACTATTTGACAATCTACATGAAGATATGATAGTTGACTTTATAGCTAAATATAAGGTTAGTAGCTCTGGTTTTAGGAAGAAATGAGAAGTAAAAGGCATGGATAAGTTAACCCTTACCATGCTGAACCCAGAAATATCCTTTTTAGCTCACCTGTCACATAGTGACAAGGTGAGCTTTTGTGATCACTTTTTGTCCGTCGTCCGTCGTGTGTGCTTGCGTCCGTGCGTGCGTGCGTCCGTAAACAATTTCAAATAAGTATATCTCTAATACCCCATGGTCAATCTTGATCAAATTTCACGAGAAGCATCATCAGGTAGGGGGAAAGCCTGCATAAGGTTTTTGGGCTGATCAGATTGGAATTCTGGTTGCCATGGCAACATATAGCTCCCATAGACTTACAATGGGAAAAAATTAAAATATCTTCTTCTCTGAAACCACAGGGCCCAGAGCTTAGATATTTAGCATGTATTAACGGCCAGTGGTCACCTACATAATTCCTGCCAATCATGCCCCTGGGGTCCAAATTGGCCACGCCCCCAGGGCCCCTTCGCTCCGATACTCTCATATTGGAACAAGAAGCTTCAAAAATCTTCTTCTTGAAAACCACAGGGCCCAGAGCTTAGATATTTAGCATGTAGCAACGGCAAGTGGTCACCTACATAATTCCTGCCAATCATGCCCCTGGGGTCCAAATGGGCCACGCCCCGGGGCCCTTTAGCTCCTATAGACTCATAATGGAAAAAAGCTTCAAAAATCTTCTTTTCTGAAACCACAGGGCCCAGAGCTGAGATATTTGGCATGTAGCAACGGCAAGAGGTCACCTACATAATTCCTGCCAATCATGCCCCTTGGGTCCAAATTGGCCACATTTCGGGGCCCCTTAGCTCCCATAGACTCATAATAGAACAAAAGCTTCAAAAATCTTCTTCTCTGAAATCACAGGGCCCAGAGCTTAGATATTTAGCATGTAGCAACGGCCAGTGGTCACCTACATAATTCCTGCCAATCATGCCCCTTGGTTCCAAATGGGCGACGCCCCGGGGCCCCTTTGCTCCCATAGACCCATAATGGAAAAAAAAGCTTCAAAAATCTTCTTCTCCAAAACCACAGGGCCCAGAGCTTAGATATTTACCATGTAGCAACGGCAAGTGGTCACCTACATAGTTCCTGCCAATCATGCCCCTGGGGTCAAAACGGGCCACACCCCGGGGCCCTTTAGCTCCGATAGACTCATATTGGAACAAGAAGCTTCAAAAATCTTCTTCTGGGAAACCACAGGGCCCAGAGCTTAGATATTTAGCATGTAGCAACGGCAAGAGGTCACCTACATAATTCCTGCCAATCATGCCCCTGGGGTCCAAATGGGCCACGCCCAGGGCCCTTTAGCTCCTATAGACTCATAATGGAAAAAAGCTTCAAAAATCTTCTTTTCTGAAACAACAGGGCCCAGAGCTGAGATATTTGGCATGTAGCAACGGCAAGTGGTCACCTACATAATTCCTGCCAATCATGCACCTGGGGTCCAAATTGGCCACACCCCGGGACCCTTAGCTCCCATAGACTCATAATAGAAAAAAAGCTTCAAAAATCTTCTTCTCTGAAACCACAGGGCCCAGAGCTTAGATATTTAGCATGTAGCAACGGCAAGTGGTCACCTACATAATCCTGCCAATCATGCCACTGGGGTCCAGAAGGGCCACACCCCGGGGCCCTTTAGCTCCTATAGACTCATAATGGAAAAAAGCTTCAAAAATCTTGCTCTCTGGAACCACAGCGCCCAGTGCTGAGGTATTTAGCATGTAGCAACGGCAAGTGGTCACCTACTTAAATCCTGCCAATCATGTCCCTAGGGTCCAAATGGGCCACACCCCGGGGCCCCTTAGCTCCCATAGACTCATAATGGAAGAAAAAGCTTCAAAATTTTTTTTCTCTGAAACCACAGGGCCCAGAGTTTAGATATTAAGCATGTAGCAATGGCAATTGGTCACCTACATAATTCCTGCCAAACATGCACCTCGGTTTCAAAGGGGCCATGCACTGGGGCCCCTTTGCTCCCATAGACTCATAATGGAAAAAAGCTTCAAAAATCTTCTTCTCTTAAACCACAGCGCCCAGAGCTTAGATATTTAGCATGTAGCAATGGCTAGTGGTCACCTACATAATTCCTGCCAATCATGCCCCTGGGGTCCAAAAGGGCCACGCCCCGGGGCCCTTTAGCTCCTATAGACTCATAATGGAGGAAAAAGCTTCAAAAATCTTCTCTGAAACCACAGGGCCCAGAGCTTAGATATTTAGCATGTAGAAATGGCAAGTGGTCACCTACATATATCCTGCCAATCATGCCCGTGGGGTCCAAATGGGCCACGCCCCAGGGCCCCTTAGCTCCCATAGACTCATAATGGAAAAAAGCTTAAAAAATCTTCTTCTCTGAAACCACAGTGCCCAGAGCTTAGATATTTAGCAGGTAGCAATGGCAAGTGGTCACCTACATAATTCCTGCCAATCATGCCCCTGGAGTCCAAAAGGGCCACACCCCGGGGCCCCTTAGCTCCTATAGACTCATAATGGAAAAAAAAACTTCAAAAATCTTCTTCTCTGAAACCACAGGGCCCAGAGCTTAGATATTAAGCATGTAGCAATGGCAAGTGGTCACCTACATAAATCCTGCCAATCATGCCCGTGGGGTCCAAATGGGCCACGCCCCGGGGCCCCTTAGCTCCCATAGACTCATAATGGAAAAAAGCTTCAAAAATCTTCTTCTCTGAAACCACAGCGCCCAGAGCTTAGATATTTACCATGTAGCAATGACAAGTGGTCACCTACATAAATCCTGCCAATCATGCCCCTGGGGTCCAAATGGGCCACACCCCGGGACCCCCTTAGCTCCATAGACTCATAATGGAAAAAAAACTTCAAAAATCTTCTTCTCTGAAACCACAGGGCCCAGAGCTTAGATATTTAGCATGTAGCAACGGCAAGTGGTCACCTACATATTTCCTGCTAATCATGCCCCTAGGGTCCAAATGGGCCACACCCCGGGGCCCCTTAGCTCCCATAGACTCATAATGTTAAAAAGTTTCAAAAACCTTCTTCTCAGAAACTGTGAAGCACAGAACTAAGATATTTATTATCTAGCAGCATAAAATAGCCAGCTACATAAATCCTGCTAACCCTGCCCCTAGGGTCAAAATTGCCACGCCCGAGCTCATCACCTCCAATAGACTTATAATGGAAAAAACTTTAAAGTCTTCTTCTATGAAACCATAAGGCCCAGAGCTTAGATTTTGGACCCTTTGGGTCAAAATTGGCCAAGCCCCAGGGCTCATTAGCTTCTAAAGACTTATACTGGAAAAAAACTTAAAAAAAATCTTTTTCTCCACAACCATAAGGCACAGATTTTGTTTGATTTGAGGTTTTACATCCCCGACAACACTGTATTGGTCATTTTGGAGATGTCTCTTCCAATTTTGCGGGACTTTTATCAGACATTGAGATGAAATTGCATCTCAAGCCCTGTCGCCCAATGAAACCAGTAGGGTTTATATAAGCATGGACACCGCTTTGCCTAAGCTTAGATATTTAGTATGTAGCAATGTCAAGTGGTCTCCTACACTAATGATTTTCTGGTACACAGGTGAGCGATATAGGGCCATTGGGCCCTCTTGTTTGAAACAGTATAGATCCAGATCATCAGAGAAGCCAGCTGATCAGAATCTATACTGTTTTCAATCCTGCTTCTGAATCCATGGTTAAAATTGAAATCATGCAACACAAATTGCTGGAAATTGGGGAGGAGTGTAATGAAATATCAGCATGGTAAGGGTTAAGCCTTAAGATGCCAAAGAAAACTGCATCTGAAAATGATGTGTGTTTTGTTGTCTGCTGAAACTTCTTGCAAGCTTTTTAAAAATAAATTGCATACAGGCTAACAGTTTGGACCCTAATCAGACTGGTCCAAGAGGAATAACTGTTCAAACACTATTTGAAGCAGAGGTGTAAAATTTCCCTCAAACTCACTCGCCCTTATCATCTAAACTTTTCATTTAGATGCTAAAAATGAAGAAAAAGTAAGGTCAGTTTTGAAAACCTCACTCGCCCTGCCTTAAAACTTACTCGCAAATGCGAGCGGGCGAGTGGAATTTTACACCCCTGTGAAGGGTGGTGGTGTGTGTGTGGCAGGGTGGGGTGTGGGGTAGTGGTGTGAGTGTTGCAGGGTGGGGGCTGGGGATGAGGGTGATTAATGATAGTCATGTTGACCTCAGCAATAGAGCTTTGCTTTAACAGTGAAATACCGCTATTAAGACCATCTAAAATTAAGATTAATTCTGCTTAAAAAAGCTTATTTTGAAGGGCACACTTAATCTTGCTTTGTGTTTTCTGCCCACAGTGTCCTCTGGTCAGGAACCACCTTTGGGACTGTTCAAAAGTGGTCTTAAAGACCACTTTTGAACAGGCCCAAAGGTGGTCTTAATATAGGAATTTTACTGTTTATAACTTTAGGGTGATGGATCAACAATCGCTAATCAACTGAAAAACGCTTTGGACATATACACTCTGCAGAGACTCAAATCAGCCTGTACTGTTTCAGATTTTTATACATTATCATTCTGACTTGTTACTTTTAATATCGTAATAATTATTCATGCCGTTTAACCATTAACCGACTGACGCTTATGACCCACAAAGAGGGTTGACGCGTCGTTAAACACGAAATCATCATCATCATCAAATCAGCCTGCATACCCACTCGGAATAAAGCCTTCGCTGTGTGCATGAAGCTTTGGATCCATGTGCACATAGGATTCTGTTGTACAAAGCATTGTTAGCTTAACAAACTCGTTACTGGCCTAAATGTTAGCTATTATAGCACTGTCAAATACCCAAGTATTTTTGCTAAAAATATGAGAAGCTTTTGCATCTCCCAAAATGGGTAATCGGCATGCCCAGATCAGAACACGGCATCTGGTCAGGGCCTACACTGTTTGCAAAAAGATCAGCAATTTTCCGAATAAAATTTGAAGAAACCACAACCTGACACCCCTAAATTTTGAAATGGACTCCTGCTATATATAAGGAGGAAGATTCCATTTGGTACAAAAAGGGTTAAATGATCAAAGTTTTAATATGTTAGCTAATGACATCGTTAGATTTGAACAATTGGCCCCAGATAGTACACTGTAAAGGCTGATGAGGCATCAGAGAAGTACAGGCTGATCTGAGTCTTTGTTTTGCACTCTTGTCTTAAGGGGAATGGGAACAACTTTAGGTGAGGCAACTCCTGCAAAAGTATTTTTGTCTCCCATGTCAATAGGGGTCAACTCTTAAAGGAAAGAATTTGCTCCAGAGGAGCAAATTCTTTCCTTTAAGAGTAGACTCCTTTTTCACTGGGACGGGGCTTATATAAAAGCAAAGAGGAAGTCCCAAAAGTTGTCTCCCTTTGAAAAATGGCAGAAAAATTTGCCAGGTATTCCCATTCCCCTTAAGATAAATTTTTGCTTGTAGCAGTTCATTTATGACCACAAAAATCCCATTTAACAGTTTTAAAAGGCCACACAATAAAAACTAGCTTTAAGGTTCTGTTTACAGGCTGCATGGCTTATATTACTTCTTTGACCCATTAACTGATCAGAAAAAGGGAAAATGAGACATACACAGGGTGATTGAATATGCATCTGACTTGTGATCAGGAGGACATGGACTCAATACCTGTCAAGTCGCCAACATTCTTTCATGGAGATTGAACACAGAATCTTTTCTAGTTACAGATTCAAGAAAAGTTATTGTTGGACATGTACTGTACTTGTTAACCGCTTATGTAAGACTGTCCAGGAAAAGTTTGGTTAGGTAAACTGTCTGGCTCGATATGACCTAAATAGTGTTCACAGTGTCATTCAACTCCAAACATAGAAACACAACTCAACTTAGTGTGTACTTCTACACAGTAGGAGCACAGTGTCCACTGTCCAATCAGTGGCCCCTCACATAGTAGTGCCCAGCAGACTTATCTAACTCTCTTCTGGGTGCACAAGGGAAGATTTTCCATGACACAACTCAGCAATCGCTTGAACTGGCCTATGTAAAATATGCAAGCATGCAACAAGTCTGGCCTAGTATATTAGGTCTCTTAACAACTGTGGTTATATTGCATGATTTGGCTTAGTTGTGCAACCTTCAACAGTAGAGTAAATCAATGGCCTTTTAACAGACTTCCAAAGCAGCTTAAATTTTAACTCATTAATGCCTAGCATCGAAAAAAAACATTGGCAAACAGTGTAGACCCAGATCAGCTGCCACTCTGTGACATCTGAACTGGGTCTACACTTTTTGCTTGAAGTACAAATGTTTTGGGGGAAATATTAAAATAAACTGGACACCCCTTAAATCAGAAATGAACTTGTTCCAAAAGATTTGGTATTCTATTTATCATAAATGGGTACATGTGAACTGATACCTCTGTTGAACAAAATAAAACTGCAGTGTCTGTTTCAATAGGCAGACAAGGATCCTGCTCAGTAATTGATTTTGCATAATTAGCTCGTCTGTTTTTTGAAAAAAAACTTTCGAGCTATTGTCATCACTCCGGCGTCTGCGTTGTCGTCCTGCGTCGTCCTTCGTCGTCCTGCGTCGTTCCAAAAAAACTTAACCTTGGCTATAACTTAAAAAGTATTAGACCTAGCCTCATGAAACTTCATACACACACTCATCATCACAAGAGCTACATTTTGACCAAGGACCATAACAACATTGTTGATTTTGGCTGAATTATCTCCCCTTTTCCAATTTTTTTCTGAAACACATTTTTTGCTCTCATTTTAATACTATTCACAACAGAGCCTTCAAACTTCACATGAATGTTCCTTGGGACAAGACCTTTTCAGTGATACCACACTTTTTGATCTGTGACCTTGACCTTTGAACTTTGACCTATTTTTCGAAAATTTAACCGAAAACCTTAACCTTGACCATATTTCCAAAAGTATTTGGCCTACCTTCATGAAACTTCATACACATACTCACCATCACAAGAGCTACATTCCCTACAAGTTTTATAACTCCATCTTGCAATTTGATTGAATTATCTCCCCTTTTCTCTCCGTTTTTTTTAAATTGTTTTTGTCTCTTATTTCAATACTATTCACAACAGAGCCTTCCAACTTCACATGAATGTTCCTTGGGACAAGACCTTTTCAGTCATACCTTGCTTTTTGACCTGTGACCTTGACCTTTGAACTTTGACCTATTTTTCGAAAAATTAACCAAAAAACTTAACCTTGACCATATTTCCAAAAGTATTTGGCCTACCTTCATGAAACTTCATACACATACTCACCATCACAAGAGCTACATTCCCTACAAGTTTTATAACTCCATCTTGCAATTTGATTTGACTTAGAACTTTTGTTTTCTAAAAGAAACTGCAGACGAGCGTTGGCACCCGCTTGCGGTGCTCTTGTTTTCCTTGGGGCGAAAAGGTACAAGATATTCCAGAATTAATTTAACCAGATGATATGTTCAAAGATTCTTTTCTTCTTTTGTTTTTCAAGGTAATTAAGGATTGACATTTCATGTGAATCATCTGCCATGATACACTTGAAGTATCAGGCCCCATTTTCTTTGGCATATAAGCTAAAGAACTCAGTTGGATGCACGTCTGACTGGTGATCAGGAGAATGCAGTTTCGATACCTGCCGGGTCGCCAACAATTTTTTGTGGAGATTGATCAGGAAATCTTTTCTACTGTCATTCTTTCCCTTCCGCTGATTCAAGAAGGGCAGTTGTCAGTGTCTGGCGAAAGAATGTGCACTGTACTGGTTAAACGCTAATGTATAAGCCTGCCCATGGCAGGAAAAGTTTAGATAAGTAAACTGACCGGCTCAAAAATAACCCAAATAGTGTTAACTGGGCCATTAAACCCCAGTACAAACAAACAATAAGCTAAAGAAGTCTTCTGGTGAGAACTTTGCATGTAACTTTAGGAGTTAATAAAATGACTTACACTGCCTTAGCAAGTGTAGGAATTAAGACAATATTAGCCCAGTTCATGTGAGAAATGCTAATGCAAGTCACTGGCACACAATGCAGGCCCAGATCAGACTCCACACAATGTGGCATTTGATCTAAGGGCCTTCACTCTGAGCAAAAAGCACTCTTTGCAAAAAGTTCAGTTTTTAAATCAATTTTCAAATGAACTCGACTTCATACCCCTAAATTTTGGAATGAACTCCTGTGAAATAAATGTGGAAGATTCCATTCAGTATTAAATGGGTTAGCTAACAAGCCTTTAGAGAAATTTAAAGAAATAGTGAGTAAATATGGACATAATATGACCCGAATTTCACATAAAAAGTGTGTTATCAACCCCATGCATTTTGCATAGTCTTACCGGGACAATATTGTTATAATTCAGCATTTGTTGAACTTATTAGCCCTTTCACTTAGGTTGGGCGTCCAAGCTGGTGCTTACTTACCCTAACACTTAGTTTGGGCTTGTAAACCCTTACACCTAGATTGGGCTTATTCATGCTTGCACTTAGTTTGGGCTTGTTAACCCTTACACCTAGGTTGGGCTTGTTTACTGTTACACCTAGGTTGGACTTGTTTACTCTTACACCTAGGTTGGACTTGTTTATTCTTACACCCAGATTGGCTTGTTTTTCTCTTACATCTAGGTTGGACTTGTTTACTCGTACACCTAGGATGGGCTTTTTAACATTTTCACCCCTGCGTTTCTGAAGTGGACTGTTCCATCTTTGAATGTGGACATGTCTATTGTTGCCGTTGGTGTCATAAACAGCATAGCAAATAGTGTAGGTCCTGATGAGACGGCTCTTTATGGATCTACACTGTTTGCATAGATGTATTTCTCAGTCTGCAGGTGGTTCCAGACTCCAGTGATAAAATTGTTGGACTGTTACCAGTCTAGGTTAAAAGGTACAAAAGAAAAGCATGGGAAGGTACATGGGAAACTTAATAAGTTAACAGATCAAAGTGAAAATTATCAATTATGTTATCATATTATCATAACCTATCATAAATATGTTATCATGTAACAATTTCAAGGCGAGCAGACATCTGTCTTAACTCGTTTTTTTTTTTCCTAATTTTTTTATTAATACGCAATAAGTAAATGAGTTAATTGCATCATTGGTGTATTTCTACATGTGAAAGTGGAAAAACTAACCCTAGCTTAGTCTTGATCTAGAGGTAGCCCCTCTCTGCTCTCAGCAATCGGTTACCTTAAAAACTTAATGCACTTACGTATGTAACGCGACGTCTGATTGGATAACGTAAAAAATTTGCGACAGTATATTCTGTGATATACTGTCAGAAACCCGACGTCATCACGTAACTTTGCTTTTCATTGGCTGGCATTTGGTTTAACGCAGCTCACAGCACTTGCCACTTTGTGCAAAGTAGTACAATTTAGAAGAAAACACACAAAAATTTGCATTAGAATGGGGATAACTATTGAAAATTGTCATTTGGGGAGGTATATTGTCGGTTTTACGGTCACAAATTACGTTTTACGGCTCCACTGACGCGTCGCCGTAAAACGGAATTTCCGACAATAAAACCTCCGATTACCCTCCTCAAATGACAAGTTTCAATACAGTTATCCCCTAATTCAGTGTAAATGTCAAAATGCACTTGCTGAGGGGATTCTAACAAGTCCTCACAACATACCCTTTTATGGATAAATAAATAATAAAAAAAAATGTCCCAAACTTATCGTTATTACTCCTTATCTGAAGCTGTGTTTCAGTACATTGAATAAGTGTGTGTTTGTGAGTTTTACATGCCATCAACAACTAAGGCCATACAATTTAAAGACTCATCTGAAATGAAAGTCTGCGGAAGCCTGGAATCGAACCCATGAACCCTGGTTTAGGTATTAAGTAGCTTAACCACTACACCATGGGGGCTTCTGCATCTAATAAGTACAGTAAAATTATTATATTAAGACCACCTTCGGGACTGTTCAAAAGTGGTCTTTAAGACCACTTTTGAACAGTCCAAAAGCTGGTACCTCACCAGAGGACATTATATGCAGAAAACACAAAGAAAGCATAACTGTGGCCTACTAAATAAGCTTATTAAAGCAGAATTAGTCTTAATTTTAGGTGGTCTCAATAGCGGAATTTCACTGTACATGTATCATGTATCATAAGGCTAAATGTCTGCTTTTGTGATGGTGCAGTATTTTTTGGTGCATTTTTCAGGACCAAAGAGATTCCAGTATGCAAGCCACTGCCAGCAACATAGCAGAGAAAGCCTACCAGCTATCACTAGATCCGGATTACCTCTCACCCTTTGCTGTGTCAGCCATAAATAATGGTATACAGATTAAAGGTAAGAGCTCTATAATTCACTTTGGCTAAGCTTGATTTAATCCATTTAAGCCCTACAGAAAAGTTTAAAACATAAGACTACCGGTATATTGTTAGCTGTGCTTGCTTTAACCCATTTTGTACCCGAAACCCCAAAATGGGTACCCGGGCAAACAGTGCAGGTTTGGTAAAAGTTCAGCCATTTTCCAAATAAATTTTGAAGAAAACACAACTTGAAACCCATAAATTTTGAAATGGACTCGTACTATATATAAGGAGGAAGATTCCATTTGGTACAAAAAGGGTTAAGCGTGGTGCTTTATAGGAAGTAGAAGTAAAACAAAGATCAGGAATCGATGCAATTAACTTACACCACCCATCAAAGACACCAAAGGGAAAGAAACACAAACATTAAGCGACCAGACCATAATGGAAACTTAAACAAAGGAAGGCCATAAGGACAGTACTTTCCCACAAAATGGCCATATGGCCATCCAAAATAAAAAGACACAAGTGATACACACAGTAAGTAACAAACAACAACATAAATAAATCGCCACAGAAGAACCGCCTTGGAACGGTCAGTGGAAAGATTTCCACTGGGGGCTTAAATCGATTTTACGTGGCCACAATCCTTGCCCTTACTTCCGTCGCGATTTAGACAAATAATTTGTTCAGTCCGCATGAAGGCCTCCTAACTCATCAGTGCAACATCTCCGTGAACACAAATAATCAAAGAACCACAGAGGTGAGACAACGGTGAGGACTCGACAGCAAGAAACCACTGAAATGCTGGAGCAAAGGAAAACCAACAGTTAAGACTCCGATGGGCCAGACCAGAGACAGAGCATCAGGCACCAACCAACATTACCTTGAATTAGATCTCTCTAATTCTCAATAAGCCTTTACGTTGGAACCGTCATAGAATCTGAGGCCTGACCCACCAGTGTGCAATTAAAGAGGTAAGCACAGTTGCCAACCGTGATTGGGTTTACTACCATGCATGCAGTCTGTCATATAATATCCATGTTGTACCCAATCTTCTGGTTTTCTGTCCGTTCCTTCGTCAAGCCGTCAATATTTACAGCAAGATTTCACCCCAATGTCCAAGTTCATTCAAGCATGACATAGCCTTCTGTGGAATTCTTGTTCTTATATGTCTGAGAAAAATGGCTTGACATTTAGCAAATAGCGCAGGCCCTGATCAGACGCCACATTTCCTGCCAACAGTGGGTTGACAGGGACATAAAACTTCAATGTCATTTGCACCAATCCCTTTTAATGTCATGTAACCTAACTTTCTGGGTCACATGAATTTTAGATACCTACCTTTTGACCGTATGTCTTTGGACAGACACGCCTGAGCAAACAGTGTAGATCCAGCTGAGATGCTGCAGAACATGGCATCTCATCAGGGTCTACACTATTTGCCACCCATCCAGCCATTTTTTGTCACCACTTGCTCAAATTTGAGAACACGTATGGTAAGGAGCTGAGGCATCTGAACACTTTTGGTTAATAGGGTATGTCCTGTTTATCTCAGGCCCCCGCCCATCGGGGCTTGAAGAAATAAATGGGCTGCAGAGCTGAATCCGACCGCACAAGAGTACTGGTAAACTGCTTAGAGGATCTAAGCCTGCCCAGGCAAAGCCATGTGTTTGAACCGTCCATGCTGATAAACCCTAGTGGTTTCATTGGGCGACAGGGCGTGAGATGTCATTTCATCTCAATGTCGGGTAAAAGTCCCACAAAATTGGAAGCAACGTCTCCAAAATGACCTATATAGTGTTGACGGGGATGTTAAACATCAAATCAAATCAAAATCCTGTTTATCTCAACCTGCCTTCTGTGCTAGGAAGTTGCATATTAACGCTTATAGCCCCGAGCAACAATTTAACAAACTTAATGGCTTTCTGAATTTTTTTGCATTATGATTTGTTAAAGGGAATGAGGCTTGACATTTCATGTGCATTATCTGCTGATAATGCACATGAAATGTCAAGCCTGATTGTCAAAAATATGAAACCAAATATTGAAAAAATGTCTTCTGCTTAAATTTCTGATTGATGCTTTAAGGAGCAATATGATAATGCACTTATCATAATGAAGTCTCAACTACCTTAGTAAATGTAGAGCAGAACCCAATGGTGTGATACAAACCTGCACTTTAGCGCTAAATAACCCATTAAGATGCCAGTCACAATTATTATCATCTGCTTTGCTGTCTGCTGGATACTTTAAAAATCATTGTTGCAAACAGTGTGCGCCCAGATCAGACTGCTCCTAGAGGAGCAGTCTGATCAGGGTCCACACTGTTTGCCTGTATGCAAAAATATTTTTAAGATGTTTTGAAGATTCAGCAGACAACACAAGCAGATGAGATTTTCAAATACAGTTTTTCTTGGCATCTTAAGGGTAATTGGTTGGCTGAACCCAGTGGTATGATGCACTTTTAAAATTGAATTGGGGATTAAAAAAAAAACTGTTATGTAACTTAAAACTTGACCTACTAGAATAAATATGCTAGTCAATACCTGTGGATTACTAAATTTCAATAACATTTTTGGGGCATAATATACTCTCATATTCTTGTATAATCATAATGAACTTTGGTATTCTTGCATAATTGAATGAGTAGTCTCTCAAAATAGCTTTTTTCAGATTAAATATTTTTCTTATTTTCAGTCCAAACCTAGATTCTGGGTGCTCATAAGAACCACCTCACTGAGGCGATTCTACTGAATACATATTACATACCCAATATTTTATTCCCATGAAGCCTCCTGACCTGGTACTATGGTTAATGCTCAGTGACTCAAAAAATCCAAACAATTTGTAGTACTATTTTTGTTGCACCTACTTTAAGCATGGCATGATGTAGGTTGGGTGAGGCAAAGGTGACATGTATCTTGTGTCACTAGGGCATCCAACTGATATTGGCTTACAGTTGGACAAGGCCTGTTACCCTTGCAGAAGGTAAGGGTAGAGGGGGAGTGTTGTTATTTCATCTGTTTCAACACTTTCATCCATTTCCCTCTTTCTCCTCTGTCCTTCACTTTCATCCACTCTACTATCTATTCTATTTCTTTTCTCCCTTTCTCTGGGAGACAACACAAATGGCCCACAAGGTTTGGCGTGTCTTTAAACCCAAAACAATCAATCAATCTGTCTGTTACTGTAAAACAGATTGGTGGTCATATTTAGTGGTCATTTTATTTTTGCTCTATTGCCAGTCAAGGTAAAAACCGCCAAAATAAAAAAAAAACTGCCAATAAAAACAAAGAGCACATCCAGACAGTCTGGTCTTCACTGAATGCATGAATCTGCCACAGACTTCAGGCTTTCCGAAAGCTCTTGCCGAACTTAACCCATTTTGTACCAGAAACCCCAAAAAGACAAAATTGGCAAACAGTGCGGTCAAGTAAATTATTCTTATCGCTGTAAGGTCAGCATGTGGCATGTAAGGGTTAACTATAGAATGTAGACTGGAATCGTGTTGTGTCTGACAGACAAGTATAGACCCAGATCAGATGCCGCAGAACACAGCATCTGAACAGGGTCTATAATGTTTGCTTACAGTACAGGAATTTAAGGGTTAAGCAAAACAGTCTAAGTTCAGGACCATTTTTCCAGTCTACACTCAGAGATTACCAACTCAACAGTAATGTTGGTGCTTTGATTTGGTTACAGGTGGGAAACCAGATGATATAACTGTGGTATTAGCTAGAGTGTCCTGTGAACCAGAGTACGAGTTATAGCATATGCTCATGGCTAGCTACCTCAAGCTGACAGACAGACAGACAGGTGAACAGACATCAGTGCAAAGCGTGCCTTTGGTCAACCAGTTGGGCCTAAAGTTGCAGATTATTTGGAAAGAAATTAAGAAGAAGAGTCATGCATTATAATTGCAGCGTTACTTGATATTGAAGCTACCCTATTAATAGATTAGCAGCTCTCAAAGAGTTGTGATAGAAAATAGAGTTAACTTTGATAAAATTTGTCAAAAAAAATAACAGCTGATTTGAAAATGTTTTGGAAACACCATAAGTGATGCTGCAGTTGACACGAGCATGCTTTATTTTCAGTTTGAGATAACTGACATTTGAATAAGTATTGTAACTGTACTAAAGTTTCATGGCATTGATTCTCACATGCTCTTACAGTGTCTGCCAGTATCTCATATATGCTTGGGCTAGCCAAAACAGCTCTGTCAGAGAAAGGAATCTGTAGAGAACACCGAGAAAAAATACATCTGAAAATGTCGGCTGCTTATGTCGTCTGCTGAAAATTTTTTGCAAATGTTTTAAAAATATTTCTGCATACAAGCAAACAGTGTGGACCCAGATCAGTCTGATCTGGGCCCACACTGTTTGCAAAAAATTACTTTTAAGGTAACCAGCAGATGGCAAAGCAGACGACAATTGTCGTGATTGGCATTTTATGGGTTAAGCTGTAGTTCCAGAAACAAAAGAGTAACAAAGATAAACTTGGGATAATTTGCTTTATTTTTTGTTCGAAATATACAGTGAAACTTAAATGACTCAAACAATGATGGCACATTTTACCGTAAAAATCCTAAAAGTCTGTTCACCTTGAGAACTTGCTGTAATTCTTAAAAAAAAAAGTTAACAAATTTGTTTCACGATACAGCAAGGATTCCGAAAGGTGCAAATGGAATGGCAAACCGTGTAGACCCTAATCTGAATCTGCACTGTTTGCTTAGGCCTATCTAGGATTTTTATGGTAATACCGTGGCTGATTCGAACTCGTTTTGAGTCTGGAGAATTCTTTCCACAACTCCTGATAAGAAACATTTGGTAAAATATAGGAAGATATTTCATGATAAAAATGTTAGTTGTGCGTAGTCATTAGAATCCATGAGGCGATTATAATGAGAACACACAGCATACCTTTACTTTATAGAAGCATTATGCCTCCCGACATGGATGTAGGAAAAACCCAGTGTAGCTCGAGTTATGAAATACCTGTATCGAACATATTTTCATGGTCCCATGGGCCTTTGAGCCATCAAAGTTTCACTGCATTTTGTGGTTAATCCTTAAGATGCCGAAAAAACTACATCTGAAAATGTTGTCTGCTTATGTCGTCTGCTAAATCTTCTTCCAAACTTTTTAAAATATTTTTTCATATAGGCAAACGGTGTGGACCAAGATCAGACCTCTTAATTTTAAAGTACTTGGCAGACGACAAAGCAGACGACAATTGTCGTGATTGGAAACATGGACAATCTTATGCTGTACATTACTCAGTTATTCATATCATTTAAGAGCTTTCTATGTTACTAATGAGTTATACAGTTCAGCCTCTGTATAATGCTAGAGTTGTGATCCACACACAATACCATATTATAATGAGACTGTATTTTATAAATAGTTGAAGTCATGATGCTATATTTTTGTTATAGAAACCAGGTTATTACAAAAACAACAAAAAGCATTTCTATGTGGCTTCACTCAGTTCACTGTATAACAAGTCTGCCATAGAGAAATGATTATGCACGCCATGTGTGTTATAATGCTTGTAAAAGGCATTTTCAAATGTTGGTTTTTAACCCTGTAAAATCTTTGTGAAGTTCAATTTTGTAATCTGGGCACTGCTGTGAAGCGACTATTATATGTAAAATAACGAAACTGTTGTTTTTCAGTGTTGAAGATGACAGTATTAACCCTTAGGTCAGAACACGGGTGGTAATCAGGGGAACTAGCTCGAAAATGAGTCAATGGAAATTTGTTCCCTCGACAAATCCGGGAACTCTCGAGCTAGCTCCATCACCAAGAAACTCGTAAACAAAGGTAGGTCTCGAAGAGTTTTATCACCATTTTTTTCTTTGTAAGCTATGTATAAAAAAATTCGTCAATGCAGTTCCACATAGAAATGATTTAACTTTGTACTCCGCTAGAATTTGCCATGGAAATTTGCAGCGCTGGAGTATGAATGAAACCCAAACTTTTTATCACGGACCGGACAAATTGTCAATTTATGTCATTACGGAGATTTTGGCCGACGATTTTTCATTATCCGTCAAAAGTACGCCCTTCACACCCACAGAAACAACATCCCTGGTGAAATGGAACATGGACAGTTTGAAATTAGCAAAAAAAAATTTTGCCGTGATTACGTAACTTGCGACTTATTACGAAATTACTGTCCGAGCTAGTCTTCTCGACAAGGAGCTAGTTCACTCGACATAAAAAAGAAAATGAAACATTCATCAGATTCGATGTCTTTCTATGGTCCCAGCCAGGTTATCCAACTGGTTTCTTTACCTCTGGCTAGTTGGGTAACAAGATGCTAAGCCCCAAAGGCGTCCCCCAGTCGTTTCTCCCTGTTCGTTTCGCCCCCATTTTACACCCCTGTTTTGCCAACAGAGCCTGGTCTTTTCGCCCCCCTTAGTCATTTCGCCCACCTAGTTGCTTCGCCCCCTCCCATTTGGAGCGGATCAATGGATGTTGGATGGATGGATGGATGGATGGATGGATGGATGGATGGAATGATTGATGGATGGATGGATGGAAGGGTGCACAATAGAAAGGGATGAGTGGGTATTTGGAAGGATTGGTCAATTGGATGACGGATGGACGAACGAACATATAGACGGACAGACAGATGGACGGATGGATGGATGGGTCGGTGGGTAGATGGATGGAAGGATGGATGGAAAAAGAGAGAAAATATATATGCACACAAATGTCAGTGTCGTGTAAAGGTTTGATTAAATAAATGAAGTATTTGATTCCTACCGGTAATCTTTTTGATGATTTTTGTTTCACTCAGAAATCACATATTGTTCCCGCAGGTGATCTGATTATTTTTAATAAACCTAAAGTCATCGTTTATACAAATTATGTTGTGCTGCAGTCCTAGGTACTACAAGTTTCTTGAAATCAGCCCACTGGTTCTAGAGAAGATTTTTAATGGTTTCACCATATATGGGCATGGTAACCATCTTGGTCATGTGACCCAGATGCCTCGAACAAACTATCGTTTCCCCTATACCCATAAATGCTCAACACAGTTTTCGACTAAATTGTTGAAAGATAAGATGGTGCTTATTAGTTGCTTAATATAACACAGACTGGAAGTCAGTCGTTATAGTGAATAGATCATGAGCGCGTAGCGCGAGTGATCACGGGCGCGTACCGCGAGTGATCTCTGCACTTGTGCCCGACAGACAGTGATCTATTAAGCAACTAATCACCTAACAACATGAATCTATGTCGATTAGGTATCCTGTCGGTGTGGTTCGAGCCTCTCTTGAGTCATATATGGATGTCCTAGTTCTGCAATGGAAAGTCGCGTTCATAAACAGAGTCTAACAAATTTCGAAGTTTACGTCTGCCTTTCTCTTGGAGCCCATAACTTCCATTTATGTTATACTACAAAATTGAAAATCGGTATGACGCTTACTCAGACCGTGACCTTTCTGTTCATGATACGATTGTCCCAGGGCCATGCTCCTGAGCGTGTCCGAGTGTCAGATGCCATTGCCCAAGAGTCCTAACCAGAGTCTAACAAACGTTAAAGTTAACGTTCGCGTTTCTCTTGGAGCCCATAATTCCCGTTTCTGTTATGCTACAAAGTTGAAATTTCGCATGACACTTACTCAGCCAAAGAACTTTCCGTTCATGATACAATTGCCCCTGGATGGGCCTTGGGGTAAAATTACATAAAACGTAAAATTGACATATAGGCATTTGTATGGAAAACTCAAAATGTCTAATATTTTGAAAATAATTCAGCTCCCAACCCCTAAACCATATATATCATTGTTCCTTATGATAAGACTCTGATTTATTTCACCATGAATGTTGTTTCTATGGGTGTGAAGGGCGTACTTTTGACGGAAAATGAAAAGTCGTCGGCCAAAATCTCCGTAATGACATTAATTAACAATTTTTCAGGTCCGTAATAAAAAGTTTACTTTCATTCATACTCCAGCGCTGCAAATTTCCATGGCAAATTCTAGCGGAGTACAAAGTTAAATCATTTCTATGTGGAACTGCATTGCCGGATTTATTTTATAAATAGCTTACAAAGAAAAAAAAATGGTGATAAAACTCTTCGAGACCTACCTTTGTTAGCCAGAGGTAAAGAAACCAGTTGGATAACCTGGGTGGGACCATAGAAAGACATCAAATCTGATGAACGTTTCATTTTCTTTTTTATGTCGAGTGAACTAGCTCCTTGTCGAGAAGACTAGCTCGGACAGTAATTTCGTCATAACTCGCAAGTTACGTAATCACTGCCATATTTTTTTGCTTATTTCACACTTTCCATGTTTCATTTCACCAGGGAAGTTGTTTCTGTGGGTGCCAAGGGCGTACTTTTGACGGAAAATGAAAAATCTTCGGTCAAAATCTCCGTAATGACATAAATTGACAATTTTTCCGGTCCGTGATAAAAAGTTTGGGTTTCATTCATACTCCAGCGCTGCAAATTTCCATGGCAAATTCTAGCGGAGTACAAAGTTAAATCATTTCTATGTGGAACTGCATTGCCGGATTTTTTTATACATAGCTTACAAAGAAAAAAATGGTGATAAAACTCTTCGAGACCTACCTTTGTTTACGAGTTTCTTGGTGATGGAGCTAGCTCGAGAGTTCCCGGATTTGTCGAGGGAACAAATTTCCATTGACTCATTTTCGAGCTAGTTCCCCTGATTACCACCCGTGCAGAAGGCTCATTCTTTAGTCACACATGCTTTTAATTCTGATGCTTTTAGTTGCAACCTATATTTGAAAATATCCAGTCCTATTTTTGCAACATTTTAGTTTAATCCTTTTCAACATGTTAGGCCCTGATTTGGCTTCTCCTTAAGCGATCTTACTTGCTTAGGTAACCATTATGTGAAATTAGTAATGATGGAAAATATTTTTATTGTAATCAGCCCAGTGAGCAGACAACGTATGGAATATAATACAGTATAACCAGACAGGGGAATCCTAAAAATATCCATTAAAACTTTCAGGGTTGATGGAAGTTTAAGCAGGGTATACAATGTGAAGTACACTTTTATTTTATACCATAGAGAGTGGGTACTTCCGCATCTTTCTTTGTAACAGAAAAAAACAAGAAAAAAAGAAAAAATCAAAAAAAAAAACATACAAAAAACAACATGACATTTGAATTATTATTATTTTTTGGAGAGAGGTGGGGTACATTAATACTGGTATACAGTAAAATTTCACTATTAAGACTACCTAAAATTTAGACTAAATTTGCTTTAAGAAGCTTATACAGTAGGTTGCAGTTATTCTTTGTCTTTTCAGAGACCACCTTTTGGGACTGTTCAAAAGTGGTCTTAAAGACCACTTTTGAACAGTCCCAAAGGTGGTCTTAATATAGGAATTTTACTGTATATATTTGTATAGTGTCACTGTTTTTGGATTTGGTTTTACAGCCCTTTCAAAATTATTTCTCTCATATCTAGCCGATTGTTAATCAGAGGTGGGCGAAAACCGGAGTACCTGGAGAAAAACCATCTGACCTTCCGTTGCAGAAGTTGGCGTCTCACCTGTGACCCGAGCCAGAGAGACCTAATGATTAAGAGTCCACACTCTTATCCACTAGCCCACAGAGGCTCGTTGTATATTATCAATAGATAACTAGGGACACACAGCAAAAATGGGTTTTCATACATGTACCTCCAGCAGGGACTCAGATCACCCTGCCCAGGATGATTAGAGTCTTTGCTGAGGGCACGGCTAAAGCCCATCGCCCATTTAGCCATATAATATGCAGCTAGTCTTTCAGTGTTAATTTCCATTTCCCCAAGACATTTAGACTGTGATAATTAATAAGTGTATGTATGGGGTTTATGACCTGTAGAATCTTTCACCTGATAGTGTCTGCTAGGTCCAGTTCCATTCCAATTTAAGGGGTGTCTGGTTTATTGTAGTTATTGTAAGACTCAGAAAAAAAATCCAGTCCTCTAAAGCAAACAGTATAGACCCAGATTAGATGCCACATTATGTGGAATCTGATCTGGGTCTATACTGTTTGCTAGTGTCCCACTGGTCAAAAGATTTACCAGGGTTTTCTGGTAGTTAAAGACACATTTTTCGATTACATAACATCCTAATGACCGTTTATTAAAGAATCCAGCATTGAGATAAAATACACTTGGGGTATTCAGGCTATCATACAGGTAGGGGACCAAGAGAGGGTAATAAATTACCTAGGGATATGACTTTGACAAATGACATCTATTCATTTACACATAAGTCCTTATTTTGATTTGCATGGAAGAAACAACAGCACTTTTTTTTCGATTTTATATTTAGTAGCCATTATTTATAATCATTACAGAAAATGCCACTTCAAATGAGGCGGCTCTAACGAGCACCCACAACCTATGTTTGCAATATAAATAAGAAAAATAAATTTAATTGTGTTTGTTATTTTAGTTTTAAACTTGAAATGGTGAAAAATAAAATCTAATTCTTTTTTTTTTCTCTTTTCTGATATGATTGTGTCTAAAAAACAAGAACATTTTATAGTTCCATCTTGACTGAAACTATAAAATGCTAATGTTTTAGACATTATATGATTTGTGTATCACATACTTTCAACCAAAATAAAATAAATAAATAAAAAAATAGATATAAATAAATAAAGGTAAATTGATTGATTAAATTTTGAGGTTAATCAATTCATTTACCTTGTTTGTTTACTTCTTTGCACTTTTGAGTAAAGGAAAGAATGGATATCAGTGTTTTTCTTTACTTTATTTTAAAATAAAAAAGAAGTTATTTAAACAATATGTTGTTGGAAACAATCTCAGTAAATTATACTATCACTCAAGTACCCTAATTGAACCCCCTATTAAACAAGAAATCTGCTCATAATCACATCATAATCACTTAGATAAGATAAGCCTTTGATGTGCACTATGGTCCGAAGGAAATGTTTATCGGAGATCATTAGACAGGCCACCCCTTTTATATAAGGAAAAAAATGTGTCTTTAAGAAAGGTATTCAAGTCATATGTAATGAACCTTCTTTTGTGTATTGGGAAAATGTGCTTTTTATGATGAAGGTTGCTTTAGGTTTTGTTTGTTTGTTTGTTTGAAGTTTAACATCCCCGTCAACACTTTATAGGTCATTTTGGAGACATTGCTTCCAATTTTGTGAGACTTTTACCCGACATTGAGATGAAATGACATCTCAAGCCCTGCCGCCCAATGAAACCAATAGGGTTTATAAGCATGGCCGGTCCAACTCGTGTGCACTGCTTTGCCTGAAACCAATAGGGTTTATAAGCATGGACGGGCCGACTAGCACCGCTTTGCCTGGGTAGGCTTAGATCCTCTAAGCAGTTTACCAGTACTCATGTGCAGGTCGGTTTCAGCTATGCGTGGAAGCATCATGCAGCCCATCTATTTCTTAAAGCCCCAATGGGCGGGGGCTAAGTTTGCTTTAGGGAAGTCAGCTGTGTGTGTGTTAGGTTTATGATATATGTGAGATGAATAGACAAACCCTTGGCCCAGTTTTTCAAAGCCTTGTTAGCTTAAAAAGCCTGTTAATGACCAAACTGTTAACTGTCCTATCAAGTCACCTAATACTCTAGTATTTTTGCTGAAAAAATGTAACCTTTGCATTAAGCTACACACATTTTTCAGCAAGAAACATACAAAACAACAACAACAAAAAAACAGTAAAATTCATATGTACAGACCACATTTTGGACTGTCCAGTTAATAATGGTAATAAAAAATGGATATAAAAATGTAAAGAAAGCCTAGTTTGGCCCTGGAAAATGTGTTCTAAATACTGGAGTGGTTGTGATGGTGGTGGTCATTATAGCAGAATTTTACTGTGTTTATTAATGATCAACGTTTTAGCAATAAGTTTACTAATGATGTTAATTATGAACAACGAGGTCTGGCATCTCTCAAAGGGGAGACAATTTCTGTGGCCTACAGTTTGTCTTCTTCTTAACCGATTGCTTCTGAAAAAAGGGGGTCTACTCTTTAAGGAACATATTGGTTCTGGAAAAGGGGCCTAATCTTAGTGGAAAGAATTTGCTCCTGAAGGAGAAATTTCTTTCCTTTGAGAATAGACCCCTGTTTCAGGAGCAAGAGAAGAGCCTTGTTGCTTTTAAACTCTTGTTGCTAAGGCAGAGAAAAATACTTCTGAATGAGTTCAAGTTGCATCCCCTGAAAGGGTATCTGTTCCCATAAAGAAGAAATACTTCTGTCCGTTATAATCTGCCACCGATGCTCATTATTGTAAATATAGTTGATGTAAATAGTGTAGAAAATGTGTTTTACATGTTTAACAGAGGAGACAGTAAGAGAGTATTTAATGATATTTGGTGGCTCACCGTTTATGAATTTTCCATTAAAAAAAATTGCTGAAACTTAATAGAATAGCTTGGCAACCAAGGTAATTCTGATATGGTCACTGTTGTGTATTGTATGTTCTTAAAACTGGCTGGAGAAAATATTTCAAAGTTAAAGTCAGCCATTCCCCATGGAACTGTAATTCTGAGCACCCAATAAAATTCACAAATTGGTCGAGAGAATAATAGTAAAATTATCATCAAATACTCTGTTGCTTTCTGCCTCAAACTTTAGAAATCAAATATCTTATCAAGGTGCGCACAAATATTTACTATAAAGTGATATTAAGCTGATATCCATTTGAAATGCTTTTGCTATAGATAGATAGTCTGAAAATTCTGGCAAAAATCCTTGAACATGTAAAGGAATACTGATGGAAGAAACACATTTTAATTGCCCCCCCCCTCCCACCTTTCCAAAATGTGTTACTTTAATTGCTGTTTATTTTCAAATTTTATGGCCCAGTCAACATTTATGAGATCATGTTGAGCTTGTTGACTTGCTTTCAGGTTTAGACCTCCTTAACTATTAACCAGAACTTATTGTATATTTAACTACTTTTCTTAAGTTAACAGGCGGAGAATTCATGTTGAAATTGTTTCATGATCAGTCTTTGTTTGTTTGATTTGAGGTTTAACGTCCCCATCAACACTGTACATGTCATTTTGGAGACGTTGCTTCCAATTTTGTGGGACTTTTACCGGACATTGAGATGAAATGACAATGACAAAGCCCTGTCACCCATGAAACCAATAGTTTTATATGCATGGTCGGTCCGACTCGCATCGCTTTGCCTGGGCAGGCTTAGATCCTCTAAGCAGTTTACCAGTAAACATGTGCGGTTGGTTTCAGCTCTACATGGAAGCATCGTGCAGCCCATCCTATTTCTTCAAGCCCCGATGGGCAGGGGCCATCATGATCAGTGTAGGCTAAGGTTTGTACTTGTAAAATGGAGGCAACTATTTATATCACGGTCAACAATTTGGTTCATGTTTTCCATTGACCTACATTTGTATGACTCCTTGTGGTTGGATTCAATTCAGATTTTGTGGTCAGACATTGGTTTATTCAAGTGACGAATGATTGAATAACTGACTGGCTTCCTTTGACAGAAATAGTGTTGACTGGGCCATTTTATGCCAAAACAAACAGCCACCTTTAAGATTGAGGAAATTGATTCATCAGCAAACTGCTTATGACTCCTAATAATAAACTCCTGCCAACAGCATTCTTTAAGAGTCATTACGATAACACACACGTGCCACATCTCCAAAATGGCTTCTTTTCGGATGAAAATCCTTGTTCTTTTTCTTATTTATACTGCAGACATAGGTTGTGGGTGCTCAATAGAACCACCTCATTGAAGCAGTTCGCGGGAGTACCCACAGCCTATGTCTTGGGGCAGAAATAAGAAAAATAGTGTATACCCCCCGTAACCCCCAGTTTTCTCTATATTAAGTAGGGTTTAAGGGGTGTTCATTTCACGGTCTTGTTCATGTGATGTAGAGGCCATGCTGCTAAGTCTTCATGAGTTGTGTAAGAGCTGTTATGCAATTTTGAGACTGTTATGGACTGGTTTTCATTTGTTTCAAGTGCTAAAGTGCCTTTACCGAGACACAGTCTGGATCCCAGCTCTCATATGTAGCATTTTAAACTTGCTTTATACCTATAGATATGGACCTACCACACAATCAATCTCGTCATATTCATTGGGATTGATCATGTGGACACTCCTAAATCCATAAAAGCCAGTATCTTGTTGGTACTTAATAGAATAGCCTTATAATTTGTAGAGAAAAATAGGAATTGCCTCAAAATGTTCGCCAAGTAGTTTCCTGTACTGCATTGTGTGTTATATATACCCATGATGACTAAATTAAGAGCATTTATTGTATATATTGTAATGCTTATAGGACACTTTTAGTAACCCATTTTATTGTAAATAGAAACTTTTCAAGATTGTTAAAATGAAATTGCCATAATTTTATGTCATTGAGTAAATGTATTCATGAAAGCAGAGATGCTTGTTGGGGGAATATTTGGTGATAAAACGAAGAAAAGATAATACCTGGCATTACGAAAACACACCTATACAAATACATTGTAAACTTTATTGCCAGAAAAAAACGAAAATTTTAAGATGAAAAATTGTGATATTTTTCTTATTTCTGCTCAAAATATAGATTGTTGGTACACGTTAGAACCGCCTCGATGAGACGGTTCTAACGTGTACCCACAATCTATATTTTAGAGCAAAAATAAGAAAAATCGGGTTTACCCCTGCAAACTCCAGTTTTACTATATAAAAGTGGGGTTCAAGGAAATATATGGGCTGCATGATGCTTCCACCCAGAGCTGAATCCGGCCCGCACACTAGTACTGGTAAACCGCTTAGAGGATCTAAGCCTGTCCAGGAACTGCGGTGCGAGGCGGACCGTCCATGCTAATAAACCCTATTGGTTTCATTGGGCGACAGGGCTTGAGATGTCATTTCATCTCAATGTCGGGTAAAAGTCCCACAAAATTGGAAGCAACGTCTCCAAAATGACCTTTACTGTGTTGACAGGGACGTTTAACCTCATATCAAACAAAACAAAAACAAAAGTGGGGTTCAAGGGGGTCAAAATTATATAGGAGTGTTTTCGTGATGAAAAATGTCTTTTCATTCCTGTTTATAAAAATTCCATCTGACCTGACAAATGCAGTGACATTTTATGTTACTAAGCATAGAAGCTGTTCAATTCTAAAGTCCATGTGACAGTCACTGATTTGTAGGAAATCCAGATAGTGTTTATTTATAGAAAATAGTGGCGTTATTTTTATTGCTGCGAGGTCAGAGTGTTGCGTAAGAGGGTTATCTATGGTATCTGGACTGGAATCGCGTTGCTTTTGCACAAACAGTGTATACCAAGATCAGGTGCCACAGAAATCGTGATCTGATCAGGGTCTGCAGTGTTTGCTTAAACCACAGACGACAATTGTCATGTGGTTGGCATTTGGTGTCACTGAATATTATAACATCACTTAACGTTAGAGTAATGTCATCACAATATGATGGACTTCAGCAATCAAAGTGACTCCATTATTAGCGGCCTCCGCCCATCGGGGCTTGAAGAAATAGATGGGCTGCACGATGCTTCCACCCAGAGCTGAAACCGACCCGCACACGAGAACTGGTAAACCGCTGAGAGGATCTAAGCTTGCTCAGGCAAAGCGGTGCGAGTCTGCCCGCCTATGTTAATAAACCCTATTGGTTCATTGGGTGGCAGGGCTTGAGATGTCATTTCATCTCAAGGTTGGGTAAAAGTCCCACAGAATTGGAAGCAGCATCTCCAAAATGACCTATACAGTGTTGATGTGGACATTAAACTTCAAATCAAACAAACAAACAAAGATTCCATTATTAGAAAAAAGACCCATCATGGGTTTGAGTGGGAGATAGCAAAAGCAGTACAGCTGGAACATAGTTTGGCACATCTTGGCAAGCTTCATAACCTCAGGACAAATTTTTCTATCCACCCCTCACACCAATGAAAGATGGGTTTACTCTCCACATTCAGGATTTACCATCAAATGTGCCTCATAACAAGGCATTTGTAAAGACATTGCATTTAACTTCCATCATTCTGTACAGAAACATTAAAATCACTTCTTGTAAAAAATATAATTATTTTCAATAGTTAAATTTTTATGAGAAAATGAAGTTGGCGAGTGTAGAAGGGTAAAAATATGAACGTAGCTCTTTAGCATTTTATTGCTTCACATTACGATAACACACCCATGTGATAAAGTGCATTTTTCACATCTCCAAAATGGCTACTTTTCTGATGAAAATCAGTGATATTTTTCTTGTAAATACGGTAAACATAGGCTGTGAGTGCTCGTTAGAACCGCCTCATTAAGGCAGTTCTAAAGAGTACCCACAACCTGTGTTTTGGAGCAAAAATAAGAAAAATAATGTATACCCCGTAAACCCCAGTTTTCTCTATCTGAAGTGGGGTATAGGGGGGTCTTCATTTCATGGACTTGTTCACTTGATGAAATGCCGTCAATCAATTCACATTAAGTTTTTCTTATTGCTTTTACTCACAGAATATCATATTCCTTAAACGCACAAATCAGTAAAATTACTGTTGGTTTAAGTTTGACATTCTACTGTCGTAGTCTTTATTGTAGTGCATGAGTTTTTATTGTAGTACATTAGTTTTAATTGTAGTACATTTAGACACTTCTAGGACAATTGCTTGGAGTGATACAGATACCACTTTGTCAAGGGAAAGCAAGTACAAGTATGTATCAGGTGCTAAAACAGTCATCAGAGCCTTTTACTGTAGTATACAAGGACCATTTTCATGTTTTATGTTCAAATCCCCCCCCCCCCCCAACACACACATCCCCTTATTCCTTGCCTTTCATCATTTTTAACCATAACCCTTAGACTGATCCTTAAACCCTAGCAATTTCTTTGGGTAGAAGGGCTTGAGATGTCATTTCATTTCAATATTGTGTAAAAGACCCACAAAATCAGAAGCAATGTCTCCAAACTGATCTATATGGTGTTGACAGGTATGTAAAACCACAACACAAACACACTATGTAGACCAGTACAAATACCTGTGCAAACTGTAGATTATCATAAGGAGCCATCACATCAGGATCAGAACTACTAATGACTGACTAAACACCCTACTTATATGAATGGGCATGTCCAAATTCAGAGTTGGAAGAGTGCACTTCAGAAAACTCGGAGCTGAACAGGTTGTTCATATCCCCGATTATTTTCTGACCTGATTTTATGGCAGTTCATGTACCGTATTTCTTCATTATTTCAGTTAGCATTTCATTATCATTTCATATTTCTCTCTCTGTATTAAATATACCATAAAGATCCTGAGTATTGGGACAGGCAAGCCTAAGGAAACAGTGCAGACCCAGATCAGACTGGTCCTGAAGGAGCAGTCTGATCAGGGTCTTCACTGTTTGCCATTCTGTCTGCACTTTTTGGACTCCTTGCTGACTCGTGAAACAAATTTGTTAAAATTTAGAAATTACAGCCAGTCCTCAAGGTGTCTGAATTTTAGCATTTTTACAGTACTCCTTTGTGGAAATGAATTTTAGCTATAATTGCCAATAAATCTATGGTATCTGATCTGGGTCTACACTATTTACATTAAAACAGTTTATATTCTGAAAATGAAACAAAGTAAAATCTCAGGGCCCCTGCCCATCGGGGCTTGGAGAAATAGATTGGGCTGCAGAGCGGAAACTGACCACACATGAGAACTGGTAAACTGCTTAGAAGGACTAAGCCTGCCCAAGCAAAGTAGAGTGAATTGAACTGTCCAATGCGTATAAGCCTTTTTTGAAGAAATATATGGGCTGCAAGATGCTTCCACGCAGAGCTGAATCCGGCCCGCACACTAGTACCGGTAAAACGCTTAGAGGATCTAAGCCTGTCCGGGAACCGCAGTGCGAGGCGGACCGTCTATGCTAATAAACCCTATTGGTTTCATTGGGCGACAGGGCTTGAGATGTCATTTCATCTCAATGTCGGGTAAAAGTCCCACAAAATTGGAAGCAACGTCTCCAAAATGACCTTTACAGTGTTGACGGGGACGTTAAACCTCAAATCAAACAAAACAAAATTAGCCTTTTGGTTTCATTGGGCGGCAGGGCTTTAGATGTCATTTCATCTCAATGTCCCACAAAATTGGAAGCAACATCTCCAAAATGGCCTAAAAGAGAGTTTGAGATAATGAGTCAGTACTTGATATTTTAAAAAAAAGTTTTAATGATAGGTTTACTAAAGAGATTGTTACTTTTGAACAGCAGGCCCTTAGCCCTTCTCTTGCTGAATAATCAGTTTAGGCACACCCATTTCTAAGTTTGAACCATTCAGACTACTTGATGTAATTTATTCCTACAAATTCATAAATTGAATGTCAGTGTAGATCCTGATCAGATGGCTACTTCAGAATCCATCTGATCAGGATCTACACTGTTTGCAAAGATAAGGGTTTTAGTGAACAGCAGGATAAGAGTTAATTGTTTTTGTCATATCATATATCACTGGTACGTAGCTTGTATAGTTACTGCTCAAACATGTTCATTTTTCAAATGCATTTTATATACCATATATTTCCTGATCCAGATGTAAATATGCTGTACAGTAGTGATAATTTGCTGAAAAAAATGTTATTAGGAGTAAATGACACTCAATAAAAACTGCATCTGAAAATGCCACCTGTCATGTTGTTTGCTGCATCTTCTTGCAAACCTTTTAAAACTACTTTTGCATACTGGCAATCCATATAGACCCTGATAAGGTTGCTCACCCAGGCTCACTCTATTTGCAACAGTGAGTTTAAAATTGACAAGTAGACCTAGGGAAGCAGTCTGCTCTGGGTCCACTCAGTTTGGAACAGTGACTTTAAAGATAACCAGCAGACAACAAAGCAGGTGACAGTTGTTGTGATTGACATCTTAAGGGGAATGAGAACTCCTTCAGGGGAGGCAACTCCTACAAAAGTATTTTTGTCTCCCATGTTAATAAGGGTCGACTCTTAAAGGAAAGAATTTGCTCCTAAGGAGCAAATTGTTTCCTTTAAGAGTAGACCACTTTTTCTGTGGGACAGAGCTTATAGAAAAGTGAAAACGAAGCCCTGAAAGTTGTCTCCCTTTGAAAAATGGTGGGGGAAAATGTGCTAGGTGTTCCCATTCCCCTTTAGGATTATGAGCAAATGACAGACAGGCCAGTGATTCTGGCATCTTCACCCATTGTGATACTTTTGATATGCAACCTTCAAAATTCTGGTGATGCTAAAAGACAACAAATGCCCCCTTTAACCTCCGACTCAGTAATAAATTCATGAACCCATTTTAAGCTCGGCTGTTTTCGAAGAAAACGACGAGGTATTGTCATAGCTCTGCATCGTCTTGCAAAAACTTGGACATTTTGTAATATCTCTGTCATTACTGAACATATTGACTTGAAACTCGGCCTAATTGTTCATTATGAAAAGGGGAACTCATATCAATAGGTGAGGTAACCCTCAAAATATTTTTGGCACAGTTATGCCCCTTTTTCGACTTAGAATTTTTGCAGCCGAGCGTTGGCACCCGCATGCGGTGCTCTTTTTATTCCTTTTATGTGTCTTTATTAGTTTGAACACTTATTTTCTTTAACCCTTGAAGTGTTTATCATGACTAGCAGATGACATTTTTAAAGTATTTTTTGTCTTATTCTTTCAGAGACAACAAGGCAGATTTACTTCAACTGTTAAATCTTTTTTTCTCTCTGAAAAACAAGACAAAATTGTCATCTGCTCTGGAATTTTTCATAGCACTTAACCCTTATCCTGCTGAACACGACAATCCCTATCTTGTGAAACATTGTTGATCCACATCAGATGACTTCTGAAGAACCGGTCCAAATTGGATCTACACTGTCATGCAGATTGTGATCTACCGTGAATTGAACATATAATGTATATTTTGTTAAGCAGAAATGATCCAGATCTGTTTCCTTTATATGTTTTTAGGTTTTCCTATTGGTGCAAAACATTTTAATGTCTCTGAATGTTATAAATGTGTAAATGTAAAGTGTGATCAGTGTTCAAGTGTATTTGTGTTAGTTGCATGTGGTGACATTTCAAAAATTCTTCTGGTAGAACATTGTGTGTACAGTTTAATGTACCCATGTAAGCTCCACTTTCTGTAATGATAAAAGGAGTTTACAGGAGTACCGGTATACATTGTTATTTCTTATCCAAAAGTAGCTTGCATGTGCTTGTTAGAACTGCCTAACAAGCACTCACAATCTATTTTTAGACCAGAAATAAGAAAAAAATTCTCAAAAATGTATTTTTTATAAGAGTGGTGAGAGATTGCTTTAACCCACATGGGTGTGATATACTAGTGTGACAGTAAGAGTTTGATAAGTATGTTGCCATGGAGATGTCCACTTGTTCAGATACAGTAGAACTTCAGTGCCTCAGACCCCAATGGCTCGTTTACCATGGATGAGTCGAACCCTTTCTTGGGTCCGCAGGGGATTTCTCCAAATACGATATAGGGATAATATAGAGGGATTTTCTTTTTTTATCTTGCAAATGAATGCTGTGTGCACTCATTAGAATCGCCTCGATGAGGCGATTCTAATGAGTGCACACAACATACATTTATAATATAGAACACCGAAAAGGTATCCCACAAATTTCCCCAGTATGTCTCTTGGTAAAACACTAAGGATAACCCTCCATGGCTCGAACTACCGCTGTCTCGAACAAATTTTCATGGTCCCAAACTGGTTCGAGCCATTGAAGTTTGACTGTATTAGGATAATCACAGTAATATGTTGAGGTGTCTCAGTATTTAGGGATTAGTAGAGGATTGTTACACATGTTCGCAATAAACCAGAGGAAATGTTGATACTTTCCTGTTCTTTTGTATTTTAATCCCTCACCGTGCTGAATTCTTGAATCCGATTCACTCCTCCCTGATTTCTAGCCATTTTTCTTACATGCTTTTCAATGACATATAGAGATTTCTCAGTGAAATAGAAAACGATATTGTCACTGTTTGAAACAGTGACTGATATCAATTTTATTTTTCACTGTTTGGGACTACTTTTTTCTCCAAATCCAATTCTGTGGTCAGTTTTTCCATCGTCAGATGATTGAAAATTAATGATTTGTATTAGAATTGACGCTAAATTTTATGAAATTAAATTCGATCTTACACTGAAAAAATCAAATACCCTCTATGTGTTGCATGATTTCAAGTTTTAACATGGATTCAGAAGCAATATGGAAAACTCATTCATGCCAGATTTCTCTATAAAAAAGTGGGGTTCACATGGGTGTTCATTACACAAACATTCTACAACTTTGAGTGCTATGATGTTAAAGTGAAAGGTCCTAGCATTAACCCATTAAATAATTTTGTACATAATGGAAGTTCTGTTATTTTTAGGAATTAAAAATATAAACAAAATGGTTGAACTTTCTACAAACAGTGGAGGCAGATCTATGCCAATTTCTGAAGACTCTGATCAGACACCACAGAAACTGCACTGTTTGCCAAAGTTTTGTTTTGGGATTTCCTGTATACAATGCTTTTGGACCAATAAAGTGGTGGCCCCTGTCCATCCGGGCTTGCAAAAATAGATTGGGTGCACACATTTTCACCAGTCACTGAAGGTTGCTCTTCATGCATCAGCAACTGCAGACAACATCTCACGACCATTAACCTTTACCACTCTCTAGGCTAATTGAGCAGAGGACAAATTGTTGATATTTTTCTTATTTTTCACAGAAAACAGGGTTGGAAATCTCACATATATGGGAGACAATTTGCATGAAATGCCATATCCTGTTTTCTTGGAAAAATAAGAAAATATTTCAAAATGCCATCTGCTCAAAAAAACAATCCAAAAATCCAAGCATGCAGAGCATTAAATGACCTTTAAATGACCTATCTCCACAAAATGATGGTGAAAACCACACACAGTGAACCTGTTAGCCTGGAACTGATCAATGTTACATGACAGCGAAAGGACCAATGTGAAAACAGGCTGGTTGGTGACGGAATAAAAACCACCATCATACACACATTTTATGGCACATTTTATTCTCTAGACATTAAATAAGTACAGTAATAAATAAGATAGGGCTGTTCCAGTAAAATCTATATGGTGGGGGAGGAAGGCACTTAGATTTTCACATAGCCTACGCTTTAAAACAATTTTTTTTCAATACAGCCTACGGATATTTGTATTTTTTTCTAGATATAACCAACGGACATTTGTATTTTTTTCTAGATATAACCAACGGGGTAAAACTATTTCAGGTAGAGACAACCCACAGGTAATTAAATATATATTTAGATATATTCATCAGAAAAGATCTTGCGACTAAAAATCTTTCCCTCTTTATAAACTGAAATCCTGGATCATGTGTAAAAACCATTGTCACAGTTGGTGTCTTTATATTGATTATTGAATGCCCCAAAAATGAATAAATTTTATCATGAAAGTTGTTTTTTGTTTACTTAAAAAAAAGAGAAAAGACAAGAAAGCAGTCTGGAGGACAGCCAAATCCCCCGCCGCATTTAGTATCAAGGCTCAACCTTGTGACCGTCGCCTGTGACCTTGACCTTGAGTTGGCATGGTTAGCTCACTGAGGGGGATAATTGACCCAAAGTTTAATGAAAATCCTTTTAGGGGTAAAGGAGATATGGAAGGGACAAAAAATTCAAAGTTTTAAACTCGTGACCTTCAAATGTGACCTTGACCTAGAGTCGGCATGGTTCATTTATAGGTTCTGCATATCAGCTCACTGAGGGGGATAATTGACCAAAGTTTAATGAAAATCTATTAAAGGGTTCAGGAGATATGGAACGGACAAGAAAAAGTTACGGACAGACTGACAGACAGATGGATGGAAGGACATGGGTTCTGCACATCAGCTCACTGTGAAGACTATTTGACCAAAGTTTAATGAAAATCCTTCCAAGGGTAAAGGAGACATGGAAGAGACAAAAAATTCCAAGTTTCAAACTTGTGACCTTCAACCATGACCCTTGACCTTGAGTTGGCATGCTTCATTTATAGGTTCTGCACACCAGCTCACTGAGAGGTATAATTTACCAAAGTTTAATGAAAATCTATTAAAGGGTTCAGGGATACTGAGCGGACAAGAAAAAGTTACGGACAGACGGACGGACAGACAAACTGACAGACAGACAAACGGACATGGGTTCTGCACATCAGCTCACCGTGAAGAATATTTGACCAAAGTTTAATGAAAATCCTTCCAAGGGTAAAGGAGATATGGAACGGACAAAAAATTCCAAGTTTCAAACTCGTGACCTTCAACCATGACCTTGACCTTGAGTGGGCATGGTTCATTTATGGGTTCGGCAAACCAGCTAATTGAGACGAATAATTGACCAAAGTTTAATGAAAATCTATCAAAGGGTTCAGGAGATATGGAGCGGACAAGAAAGTGTTACGGACAGACAGACGGACTGACGGACAGACGAAGGCCATTCCTATAATCCCAGCTCCGCTCCGCTTCGCGGCGGGGGATTAAAAATTCAGACAAGGCTAAAAAAATGTGTTTCAGGTAACCTGACTATTCCTAATTTTTTGCCCTCAATCCTATTTTAAATGGTTGACGATGATTCTTTTGGACTTTTCCATTAAAAATATTGTTTTCTTATCCTCCCCATTGGATAAATTTCAGGAAAAGCCAAAAAATATATCTTACCTTCCGACGGTATTCCAGGTTACCTGACTTAAGTTGTGGGTACTCGTTAGAACTGCCTCAATCTATACCCACAACCTATGTTCCGAGTATAAATAAGACAAATATCAAAGTTTTCAATGGAAAAGTAGCCATTTTGGAGAAATCAAAGAATGCACTATGACACACGGGTGTGATTTTTTTTTATAAAATAATATAATAAAATAAAATAACTTTTATCGTCTATCTATCATTTTTGCACCCCCATCCCCAACTTTACTTTTTTTTTTCAAATCAGTGTATCAACCACCCCATAGCCAGCTCACCCCAAAGAGCTGGCTATGGGGTGGTTGATACTCAAAATGTGTTTGAGTTCTTGCGATCGCAAGGTTACTTTGTCAGGGGAGATATCTAAAATATCTTGGCACCCAGAGTTGTGGTTCTTGTCCAAGACACATCGTCTTAACCTCTTGTATTTCTGTACCAAGTCCCATCAATATATCTCAAAGGGTAATGGAGTTATGGCAACCACAAGGTTACATTGTCAGGGTAGATAACACATTGCCAGGGGAGATAGCTAAAATACCATGGCACCCAGCGTTTTGTTTCTTGCTCACGACACTCTTTCTTGACCCCAAGTACACTTGTACCAACTACCATCAAAATATGTCAAAGGGTATAGGAGTTATTGATCGCAATGTTATTTTGTAAGGGGAGATAACTATAATACCATGACATCCAGAGTTATGGTTATTGCTCATGACAACCCTTCTTGACCTTATGTACAACGGTATCAAGTCAATCAATATATCTTCAAATATATAGGAGATATTGTGATCACAAGTTCATATTGTCAGGGGAAATAACTAAAATACCAGGCCACTCAGAGTTTTGGTTCTTGCTCATGGCATGCTTTTTGAACCTAATGTTCTATTGTAACAAGTACCGACAATCTATCTCATAGGGTATTGTAGTTTTGGCTATCACAATTTGGTGTCTGCGGACGGACGGATGGACGTCAGGCTGATCGCTATAACTCCAAACCTATTTGGTCAGGGGGATAAAAAATAAAACGCACCGTCAGCGGTCAGACCCTAATCAGACGTCACATGATCATTGTACAGCATCTGGTCTGGGTCCGTGCCGTCGCATATGCCGTCTACAAACCTGTAGACCCTATTCAGACGCCGTATAATAATTGTATGACGTCTGATTCACTGTTTGCACCTTTGTGTTCTGTCTATTGTCATACAGACGGACGGGTGGATGACGCCACGCTGATCGCTATATCTTCCAAGCCTGTTCAGACTAGGGATAAAAAACACCACCGTCGGCGATAAGACCCTGATCAGACGCCGCATTGTCGTTGCGCAGCGTCTTGTCTGGGTCTGCGCCATCTCAGATGTCGTTTCAAACCTGTAGACCCTCATCAGATGCCGTTTAATAATTGTACGTCTGATCCGGATCTGCATTGTTTGCATCTGTCTGTTGCGTCTACGGACGGATATTTGAACGGACGCCACTCATAATGTTGTGTCTACGGATGGGCGGATGTACGGACGCCAGGCTCCGAACCTGTTCAGACTAGGGATAAAAAACACCACCGTGGGCTATAAGACCCTGATCAGACGCCGCATTATCCTTGCGCAGCGTCTTGTCCGGGTCTCTGCCATCTCAGATGCCATCTGCAAACCTGCAGACCCTCAACAGAAGCCGTTTAATAATAGTATGGCGTCTGATCTGGATCCGCATTGTTTGCATCTGTCTGTTGTGTCTACGGACGGATGGACATTTGGACGGGCGCAAGACTGATCGCTATATCCTTCAAAACTATTCGGTCGCAGAAAATAAAATAAAATGAACCGTCGGCGGTTGGAGCTGGATCAGACGTCGCACAGTGATTGTGGAGTGTCTGATCCGGGTGTCGTAGCATTATAAGGTCCTAAAACCTGTAGACCCTGATAAGGTGCCGCTAAATAATTGCGTCTGTCTGTCTGTTCAAGTGTCAGCGTTGAGGCCCTGATCAGACGTTGCATATTTTTTTTTAAGAAATTAATATTTATTAAAGGGACTGAAACAATTGACCAATGAAAGGCTGTCTACCCATCTGTGGGTTTTATTGTCCGTCCGATGACCACCTGGGTACACTTTTGGGTACTGTTACGTAATTTATTGCAGCTCAAAGCTCGGCACGCTCTGGGTGGCATCCGCTGTATAAACATTCCTTGGGTATCATAATCCCCAATTAACTAATTATCTCGGGCCATAAATCCCTTGAAGCTTACTGATTAAACAGCGTGCTAATATTGTGTTTACATAAATCATGCAAATCATGCGCTACCAACACAAGTATTATTTTTTTTTGGAACGGGGATTATTGCGTCATTCAGTAACTAAGCCCAGTAATTTTCCATTATGTTAGGCAAGGTCATCGACCGGGGGCAAAGCGTCCCATTACCGGATATTGATTTGTGTCCTACTCAAACGACCTTTGACCTGTAAACAGCAGTAAAATTGCCGAGCCTTTCTTTTTTTCACAATTTCAGCGTTGCTTTTTGTTTAAAATCTCTGCGGAACTTCAAACTGAACGATTCAGATGTCTGGGCCCTGTTGATATTTGACAACCTACAACAATTATTTATTTTCTTTCAACATAGCCTACGGGATTTTTTAAAAAATCGGTAGTACAACCTACCGTAAATTTTAAAAATTCTGTTGTACAGTCTACGGCCTATTTTGTTTTTCTAAAACCATAGCCTACGGCCACTAAATAAAAAAGTTGCCGTCCGCCCCACCCTAATAGATTATACTGGAATAGCCCTAAGATACATCATGAGAAAACCTGTTTTTGTCATTTGCGAAGATAGGTGCTGATCAGCCTTCCCATCCATAGTCTGGTCAGCATCTTCATGTGCCACCATGGAAGTACAATACCTCCAATTTATATTATTAAAATTTCAAGACTTGCCAGTCCAAGCAGAGCCAGTAGTTCAAAACTAACAATATCATGAGCTAAAATACAGCAAAAAGTTTTATAATTTTATGTGGCAATTATACAAATATTTTTGCTGAAAAAATGTGAGTAGCTTTTGCAAATGCAAAAGCTACTCACATTTTTCAGCAAAAAGAAACAGAGTATTAGATACTGTACTTGCTAGCAAAGCTAACAGTACAACACCTAATGAGCTCATTAAGCTAATGATGTTGTTAACAACTGGGCCCTAGTGCCTAACCCCTAGGACAGGTTTTCACGTGATGTGTCTAAAATAAAATACTACCTAACAACACATTTAAATACCCCTAAGGAAATGGATAAATCAGGGGCCAGTTGGTCAAAACTAATGATGTTGTTAGACAACAAATCATTAAAACTTCGATCACTTAATATAGCATATGACAAATATACTTATAATTTTGCTGAAAAAAAAAACGTAAAGCTACTAACATTTTTTTCAGCAAAAACACCAGAATTTTAGAGAACAGTTAACAATTTGACCACTAACAAGCTTGCTTGAAAGAGTTGCCACTCCTAAAAGCATATTATTTTAAAGTTGCCTCCCTGAAAGTGTATTTCTGAGAGAGTTGCTGCCTCTACATAAGGAAAACATGTCCGTGTAACATAATGGCATCCGACATGGTGTCAGAAATTCTTATCTCTGCTTTCAACACAGATTGTGGGTGCTCGTTAGAACTGCCTCAATGAGGCCATTCTAACGCGTACCCACAATCTATGTTTTTGAGCAAAAATAAGGCAGATAATGTATATCCCCATAAACCCCACTTTTCTCTATATAAAGTGGGGTTTAGAGGGGTCTTTGTTTCACAGACTTGTTATCATGGTGAGAAGTGTATTTCTGAAACAGCTGCATGCCCTGAAAGTGTATTTTTGAAAGTTCCTGGCCCAAACATTCAATGTCAGTCCTCTTCATCTGTGTCTTCAGCAAGGACTCTTGACGTTGACAGCTGGGCTGATGTTGACCTCTGTGTCTGTGACTGAGTACTGGTTTGAGACATGCCAAAGAACAGAGAACGGAACTGGAAAACATAAAAATACAGTGAAATTCCAGTATTAAAACCACATAAAATTAAGACTGCTACCTGCTCAATAACCATTCTGCTTTAACAAGCTTATTTAGCAGGTAGCAGTTATTCTTTCTTTGTGTTTTCTGAATACCGTGTCCTCTGGTCAGAGACCACCTTTGGGACAGTTCAAAAGTGGCCTAGAAGACCACTTTTGAACTGTCCCAAACGTGGTCTTCATATAGGAATTTCACTGTACTCAATATACAAGTACTACACTACTAAGAGGTCAGGAAGCAAGTCTACTCTGTACTCTGTACCTCAAGCTTGTTATGAATCTGTATATTTTGAAATAAATATGTTTAAACTAAGAGGAGAAAGATACTTTTTGGGGGTTTAACAGCCCTGTAAAGATTATTTCACTTAAATGAAGCCGATCATTAGTTGAGGAAAACCAGGAGTGCCCAGAGAAAAACCACATGACCTTCTGTTGCAGAACTTCACTTCTCACAGTGACATGAGCAAGGCTCGAGCTCACAGCGGTGGAAAGGAAAGATATATCCCGGTCACAAACTGTCCAGCCTTCTACAAGAAGAACATGGCTTTCTCCCATTTGGTTCAGCCAAAATATTAACAACTGTGTTGAGATTATGTGCCAAAATACAGAGCCTCAAACTCTGATTGTGTTTTTATGTCAGCAAGAAAACGGCTAATGAATAATGAGTGAAGAAACAGGATTTCAAATTGCTTTAATTATGCTGCTTTATACTAGCACTGCGATTGTTTGCTAACTAGTGACTGATATGTTACTGTGATCTTTTAGAGCTGTCTCAACTTCAACAGACTGCAAATCTTGAATTTTAACCCATTTTGTATCAGAAACCCCAATGGCCCCCGCCAATCAGGGCTTGAAGAAATAGGTGGGCTGCATGATGCTTCCACGCAGAGCTAAAACCAGCCGCACACGAGTACTGGTAAACCGCTTAGAGTACCGTAATGATCCGGCTATAAGACGGGGTTTTTTACCGCCAGAATACCCCCTAATTTTTACACCCGTCTTATAACCAAGATCTCGGGCATCCTTGAAATTTTTGGCAAGGAACGGAGGGAAAATCAAGTGCGGTAAGTACATGTGTATACCTATTGCGTAACTATGGGTCTGTGAATTGATGAGCGCGAGCGTGATTCCAAATAAATAATAATAAACATCGGTAAAAGAAACCAAAAGATCGTGAAGAACAATTAGAATTCAAGCCTAAAGGTTTTTACCATTATTGGATTAATTCCCATGCGTTTTCAATGGATACATTCCCCGGAAGGTGCCCCAGAACATAATAAGCACATGCAAATTTTCATTGGTTTGTGATAATGAGTTCATAAATATTAATGAGGCAAAAGTTTCACTCCATTTGCATAAGAAAATAAGTTGATGATGCATTAAGTTTTTTTTATTATTGTTATTATATTTTTCCATAAATGTCCAATGCAGCAAAATAAATCTCCGGTCAAACATTATGGATGCACAGGCTATTCTGTCTCTTCCTATATCACTCTTGATTAGCAATGGCCTGTTTTTTTAATCTATTTAATCTATAAGGTAAACACAGCAATTATCCAATAACACCTGCAGAGTTAATCACCTTATTAACTGTCCGATAATGTTTACACGTGTCAGCAGTTCAACACAGGTGTAAATCTTCTGACGGTCAACCGCATAGGTATTTTACTGCCGTACATACTAGAATGGTCGGGCGGCAAAATATTTCTAAAGGAAAATTGTCTTGTAAGGAGATTGTGCCCGTCGGGCGGAAGACCGGGAGAGAGGGGTCAAAATCGTGTTATCCCGATGGAATCGGGAGATATCAAATGTATGCCGACGCACATGTATTAAACTGTAGAAAATGCCAGTTACGCGTAGTTGCTTCCCTTAATTACCTGTCAATCATTTAACTTTCCTTCCTTCATTGGTTTATGAAAATGAGTTCATGAATATTAATGAGGCGAAAGTTGTGATGTTAATAAACTCAAATTTCAAACACAAAAAATAAGTGATTACAGTTTCTAGGTAAGAAAATTTATTCAGGGACTTGCCAGGTACCTAAAACTATCTGTTTATCATTGAAGTCAGTCTAATATAAATTTGATTTTAGTAAAGTTGTCATTGCCATTAGATTTCGCGACTGCAAATTACCGAGCGAAATTGATCAGTGTCTCACTCTGAAATATTCAGCACTTTCTACATCGGGGCAACCCCAGTCAGATTGTTAGAATTTATACCCGTCTTATAGCCAAGACTAAGCAAAAATCACTCAAAGAAAAGCCAAAAAATACCCCCCGTCTTATAGCCAAATCGTCTTATAGCGGGATCATTACGGTATATAAGACTGCCCAGGCAAAGCAGTGCGAGTCTGACCGTCCATGCTTATAAACCCTATTGGTTTCATTGGGCGACAGGGCTTGAGATGTAATTTCATCTCAATGTCGGGTAAAAGTCCCATAAATTGGAAGCAACGTCTCCGAAATGACCTTTACAGTGTTGACAGGGATGTTAAATCTCAAATCAAACAAACAAATCAGAAACCCCAAAACTGGAACCCTGGCAAACAGTGCAGGCCCATGGCCAGATCAGACGCTGTTTGCTGAAAGTTCAGTCATTTTTCAAATAAATTTTGATAAAAATACAACCTGACATCCCTAAATTTTGAAATGGAAGCCTGTCATATATAAGAAGGAAGATCTGAAGGTCAGGTGGTTTTTCTCCGGGTACTCCAGTTTTCGCCATCCTCTGATTAATGATCGGCTCGATATGAGTGAAATAATCTTGAAAGGGCCGTAAAACCAAAACCAAAAAAAAACAAGAGGACCATGATGGTCCTAAATTGCTCACCTGAGGTAAGAGATTTACATCCTTAATATTTAAGTTTGACAAGGTAGATGCTACGAGTTTTTTGACGCTATTATCTGAAAAATCTTCGTAGAGATTGAAGATTGAAGCAAAAGTCGTGGCCTCCGAGGCTGTACAAGGTTTTCAATGAATTTGACCTACTGACCTAGTTTCTGACCTGACATGATCAATATTCGAACTTGACCCACATATCATCAAGACAAACATTCTGGTAAAGTTTCATGAAGATTGAAGTGAAAATGAAGTCTCTAGAGGGTGAACAAGGTTTTCAAGGAATTTGACCAAATGACCTAGTTTTGGACCTGACATGACCCATATTCAAACCTGACTCAGATATCATCAAGTCAAACATTCTGGTAAAGTTTCATGAAGTTTGAAGCAAAACTACTGTCTCTAGAGCGTGAACAAGGATTTCAAGGAATTTGACCTAGTGACCTAGTTTTTACCTGATATGACCCATATTCAAACTTGACCCAGATATCATCAAGACAAACATTCTGGTAAAGTTTCATGAAGATTGAAGCAAAACTGTGGTCTCTAGAGGATGAACAAGGTAAATGTTGACGACGCACGTCACATGATGAATGATGCACGACGCACGTACGACGGACAACAGGTGATCACAAAAGCTCACCTTGAGCTTTGCTCAGGTGAGCTAAAAATTGCGGTCTCTAGAGTGTAAACAAGGTTTTTCAATAATTTGACCTACTTTTTGAACCAACATGACCCATATTCGAACTTGACCTAGATATTGTAGAGATGATCATTCTGAGCAAGTTTGATGTTGATTGGACCAAAACTGTGGCCTCTAGAGTGTTAACAAGGTTTTTCTATGATTTGACCTACTGACCTACTTTTTAAACCCACATGACCCATATTCAAACTTGACCTAGATATTGCAGAGATGATCATTCTGAGCAAGTTTGATGACGATTGAACCAAAACTTTGGCCTCTAGAGTGTTAAAAAGGTTTTTCTATGATTTGACATACTGACCTACTTTTTGATCCCACATGACCCATATTTGAACTTGACTGAGATATTGTCAGGATGATCATTCTTAGCACATTTGAGGATGACTGTTCCAACTATAGCCTCAAGAGTGTTAACAAAGTTTATCTATGGTTTGAACTACTGACCTACTTTTTGATCCCACATGACCCATATTCGAACTTCACCAAGATATTGTCAGGATGATCATTCTGAGCAAGTTTCAGGATGATTGGACCAAAACTGTGGCCTCTAGTCTTAACAAGGTTTTCTATGATTTGACCAACTGACCTACTTTTTGACCTGACATAACCTATATACAACTTGACCCAGCTATCATTAAGACAAACATTCTGGTAAAGTTTCATGAAGACTGAAGCAAAATTGTGGTCTCTAGAGTCTTAAAAATGTTTTTCTATGATTTGACCTACTGACCTACATTTTGATCCCATATGACCCGTATTAAACCTTGACCGACATATATATTGTCAGGATGATTATTCTGAGCAAATTTGAGGATGATTGGACCAAAACTGTGGCCTCTAGAATCTTAACAAGGTTTCTTTGATTTGACCTACTGACCTACTTTTTGACCCGAAATGACCCATATTCATACTTGACCGAGATATTGTCAGGATGATCATTCTGAGCAAATTTGAGGATGATTTGACCAAAACTGTGGCCCCTAGAGTCTTAAAATGTTTTTCTATGATTTGACCTTCTGACCTACTTTTTGATCCAATATGACCCGTATTTGAACTTGACCGACATATTGTCAGGATGATCATTCTGAGCAAATTTGAGGATGATTGGACCAAACCGGTGGCCTCTACAGCGTTAACAAGGTTTTTCTATGATTTGACCTGCTGACCTACTTTTTGACCCAAAATGACCCATATTCAAACTTGACCCAGATATTGTCAGGATGATCATTCTGAGCAAGTTTGAGGATGATTGGACCAAAACTGTGGCATCTAGAGTCATAACAAGGTTTTTCTATGATTTGACCTACTGACCTACTTTTTGACCCGACATGTCCCATATTCAAACTTGACCGAGATATTGTCAGGATGATCATTCTGAGCAAGTTTCAGGAAGATTGGACCAAAATTGTGGCCTCTACAGTCTGAACAAGGCTTTTCTATGATTTGACCTGCTGACCTACTTTTTGACCTGACATGACCCATATTCGAACTTGACCGAGATATTGTCAGGATGATCATTCTGGGCAAGTTTCAGGATGATTGGACCAAAACTGTGGCCTCTAGAATCTTAACAAGGTTTTTCTATTATTTGACCTACTGACCTACATTTTGACCTGACATAACCCATATTCGAACTTGACCAAGATATGATTAAGACAAACATTTTGGTAAAGTTTCATGAAGACTGAAGCAAAATTGTGGTCTCTAGAGTCTTAACAAGGTAAATGTTGACGACGTACAACGCATGTCGCACGACACACGTACGACGGACAAAAGGTGATCACAAAAGCTCACCTTGAGCTTTGCTCAGGTGAGCTAATAATAAGGAGGAAGATTCCAATTGGTACAAAAAGGGTCAATTGGTATCAAATTTACTTCTTGAAAACATACTGGTGTGAACTTATAAGATCATCTGCAGCAATTATGGTGAATATGATAGATGCCTTCCAGCCAGATATTCTGGTAGTATTTCCTGAGACAAAGATTCAAGGGGTCACAGAAGTGACTTGAATGAAAGTGCCTACAACACTTACTCTTATCCTGCTGAATACAACAACCCTTACTGAAGAAGCCATCTGATCAGGATCTACACTGTTTGTCATGCAGTTTGTGAAATGAACAAATATATTACATTAAGTAATTTGATTGGTGGATAGACAGAAATGGGTGTTGCTTAATCCATTTATTCATCAGGATAAGAGCTATCTTCAGACTGCTCAAATTTTGTTTGTTTGAGTTGAGGTTAAAGTCTCCATCAACACTATTTAGGTCATTTTGGAGACTTTGCTACCAATTTTGTGAAACTTTTACCCGAGACTGAGATAAAATGACATCTCAAGCCCTGCCGCCCAATGAAACCAATAGGATTTATAAGCATGGGCGGCTTAGACTCACAACACTTTGCCTGGGCAGGCTTTGACCATCAAAGTGGTTTACCAGTACTCATGTTCGGTCAGTTTCAGCTCTGCGTGGAAGCATCATGCAGCCCATTTATTTCTTCAAGCCCCGATGAGCAGTGACCCAGATTGCTCAGTAGGCAAGCTCATGAGAAAAGATTAATTTATTATAGGCGACCAGAAGGTTCAGACAAGCCCATTACTATAACACACCCGTGCGACTCAGTACATTTTTCATATCTCCAAAATGTCTGCTTTCCTGACGAAAATCGGTGATATTTTTCTTATAAATACTGCAAACATAGGTTGTGGGTACACGTTAGAACTGCCTCAATGAAGTGGTTCTAACGAGTACCCACAAACTACGTCTTTGAGCAGCAATAAGAATAATAATGTATACCCCCTTAAACCCCAATTTCTCTATATGAAGTGGAGTTTATGGGGGTGTTCATTTCACGGACTTGTCCACGTGATGCCCATGTGTACTCTCACCAGAATGTTTGCTGCTTGCAGACAAGTAAAGGAGACCTTGTTGTAGCTTCATGCAAGAAGTTGTTTATCTAGCCCTGCTAGTTGACTGTAAAAACACACACACTTCTATGTGTGTGTATGTTCAAGTTTAACATCCCATCAACTACTAAGCTTGTCATATGGAGACAGGACCTCAATTTAGCCCAATTTGTACCAGATGGCAACTCCCTCCTAATATTTAGCAGGGCCCATTTCAAAATTTAGAGGTGTCAGGTTATGTATTCTTAAACATTTATCTGGAAAGTGGCTGAGCCTTTTACAAACAGTGTAGGCCCTGAATGAGGCATTTCATCTGGGCCTGTACTGTTTGCTGATTACCTGTTTTAAGGTTTCTAGTGCAAATGGGTTAAAGACTCATCTGTAAGTCTAGAGAAACCTAAAATTGGACTCAGGACCTTAGTTTGTGAGGTAAGAACCCTAACCACCACACTACAGCAGTTTCTACACACACATGTAAAATATAAACTAGAGAATGCTAAGGGCCCTATTTCTCATGTGTTAGATCCAATAATTTTTGGGTTGTTTGAGAAATAGATAGAATTCGTTTGTTGAGTAATAAATCAGTTTGGAGGTCATTGTAATGTAGATCAAACCACAAGTGCTTAGTACGAGTGATTTGTCTACTAACAACTGATCTACAAACTGATTTGTAACGCAACAAACCACATACTAGAGCTGATCAATTTCCATTCGAACACACTAAAATTCTACAATAATTTTGTAGTGTTCTTCAAATTCTCCAAACCTTTCAGTTTAAACATATTTTATTTCCATATTATACATGTGCAAAAAACAATATTACATGGAACAATTTGGATTAGAACGGAAGCTTGAAAGCATATTTTGTTCTTCTCCAGGAAGAGAAGAACCTTTTGCAATTGTCCAAACATTTTGCAATTTTAGAAGAAATCCTGCCAATATTATCACACACATATGTCCTTTTCTAATGTTTTTGAAGAAGAAAATAACGATTCCCCGTCTAACATCAAAGAATATACAATTGAAGCCATAAAGCAGCCTCTTTTTATGATGTCACTCGTCAGGCTCTTCGGCCCAGTGATTTGTGGCAGATTTAATCACTGTTACTTTCCAAAGCCTGCAAAGGCATGCTGTGTTAGAAATGTTTATCAATTCCAAAGTTACTGACTACAGAAGTTTCCCGCCTGCTCTTGTCCATGTGACACTCTCTGACCATGTTCAAAATCCAGGTACCAGTTATTTATAGCAGCGAAAGTCAGAGGGTTGTGTAAAAAGTAAAATCTTGACAGGGCTCATGTACTAGGACATTGGCAAACAGTGTAGACCCTGATCAGACGCCGCATGATGCGGCGTCTGATCAGGGTCTGCACTGTTTGCTCACAGTACAGGAATTTAAGGGCTAAACAAAACAGTCTAAGACGTTCAGGACTATTTCTCCAGCCTACATTCACACACAATCAACCCACCAGTGCTGTCTGTGCTTTGATTTAAATACCCTTCCTGTCTGATTCACTCATACAAGTTTTGTTTGTTTGAGTTTGAATTGAGGTTTTACATCCCCGTCAACACTATTTTGAGACTTTGCTTCCATTTTTGTGGGACTTTTGCCCGACATTTGAGATGAAATGACATTTCAATCCCTGCTGCCCAAACAAACCAAAAGGGTTAATATGGAGGGACAGTCCGACTTGCACAACTTTGCCTGGGTGTGAGTCAGACAGTCCATCATATGAACCCTTTTCATACAAGTAACTTACTCTTTTAGCAGGGGGTGTCCCTGGTATCTCATCATCGGCTTCATCTTCTAAATCTTGTATTACCATTTTTGGGGTCTGTGAATAAATGAATTATCATATTTACCATACATATTCAGACAGACAGGCCTAAGCAAACAGTGAAGACCAGATGAGATGCAGCATCTCGTCAGGGTCTACACTGTTTGCCACCCATCAAAATATGTTCAGACACGACATCGGGTGGTGAATCGCACTTGTCCAAATTTTAATACAGGTATGGTGAGGAGTTGGGGTGTCTGAATACATAGGGGAAATACGGTAAGGCATCCAAAGCAAACCTGCTACATAACTCCAGACCAGCGGGCAGTTGTTCATGTCAGTCAACGACTTCGGTAGTTAACACTTTGTTTTCGATACCAGGCTTCTCCAGACTTTTGGACGAATCTCCGTATGACCCTAGCTGTTGGCGAGATGTAAAACTCAAACACTCACTCACTCAACATATTGTTAAAACTTTGATCATTTAATATGGGACATAAACTGTTTTTGCAGAAAAAAATGTGAGCAGCTTTTGTCTGGCCCAGAAAAAATGTACACTTCATATTTTCAAGTTCTGTGGTGTATCCCTTGCTTCCAAAGGATAACCCTTTTATAGAACATATTTAGCGTCACTACAGCTGGTGTCTGAGAATGTGTGGCGGCCGTAAAAAGTCTCCCTGCTGTACATCATAGTGAAGTTTATATTTTCTTGTCCTTTGGGATCATTGATTCCATTCTGGAATTTTGAAAATATTTGAGGGTCAATGATGAGGCCTAATTGGCCGAAACTAGCTAGTCTGGCCCAGAAAAAATGTACACTTCATATTTTCTAGTTCTGTGGTGTATTCCTTGCTTCCAAAGGATAACCCTTTTATAGAACATATTTGTGAGCAGCTTTTGCAAATGCTACAGCTTGGCACATTTTTTCAGCAAAAATACCACTCTACAGTAAAATTCCTATATTAAGACCACTTTTGAACAGTCCCAAAGGTGGTCTCATATTCGGAGACACTGGATGTATAACACACAATGAAAGTGTGTGTGTGTGTGAATTCGGGTTTAACGTCGCTTTCAACAATTTTTCAGTCATATCACGACAGTGTATGGTTGCGACAGGGAAGCTCAATGCTCACGTTTATAGTGCTGCCTCACTGAAGTATCATGTCCCAGACACATTACATGATACCACATCCAGTCACATTATCCTGACACTGGATCGACCAGTCCTAGCTCTACTCCGTAAATCTGAGTGCCAAGCGAGGAGCAGCTAGTACCATTTTTAACGACTTTGGTATGTCGCGGCCCGGGATCGAACCCGAGACCTTCCGTTCCCCGGAGCGGCCACTCTACCAACTGAGCTATCGGGGCCGGTACAGAATGAAAGAATAACTGAAACCTTCACAATAAGCTTTTGAGAGCACATTTAGTCTTAATTTTAGGTGGTCTTAATAGTAATAGTTTTACTGTATTAGGTATTTTTCCTACCAGATGAGTTAACATTTTGACCACATATTACCTTGTTAAGCTCGTGAATAACAGGGCCCAAGTGTACTCAGGATATTTTCTACTGGGGATATTGTTTCTCCATTAAATGTGTTGCAGGTACTTGTTAGAATTGACTCATGAAGGCGATTCTAACAAGTACCTGCAACTTGTATCTTTTCTTATGATTTTAATCAAATGTGAGTGAAAACTAGACTAACCTAAGAAAATCCATCTGACCTTCCATTGCAGAACTTAGCTTCTCGCATATGACCCTAGTGGGGCTCGAACCCACTGCGGTGAGAGATTTAATATTTAAGAGTCAGCGCTCTTGACTGGTAGGCGACAGAAGCCTGTTTCTCACAAAAAAGGGAAATTATCCATCAACTCTTAAGATGCCGAGAAAATCTACATCTGAAAATGTCGTCTGCTTATGTCGTCTGCTGAATCTTCTTGCAAACTTTTTAGAAATGTTTTTTCATAGAGGCAAACAGTGTACACCCAGATCAGACGCCACATAATGCGGCGTCTGATTGGGGTCTACACTGTTTGCTTACAGTACTGGAATTGGAGCGGTCCAAGTTCACAAGGGTTTAGGAGGAGCGGTCCAAGTTCACTAGAGTTTAGGAGCAGCCCAAGTTCACAAGGGTTTAGGAGGAACGGTCCAAGTTCACAAGGGTTCAGGAGGCGCGGTCCAAGTTCACAAGGGTTTAGGAGAAGCGGTCCAAGTTCACAAGGGTTTAGGAGGAGCAGCCCAAGTTCACAAGGGTTAAGGAAGAATGGTCCAAGCTCACAAGGGTTAGGAGGCACGGTCAAAGTTCACAAGGGTTTAGGAGGAGCTGTCCAAGTTCACAAGGGTTTAAGAGGAGCGGCCCAAGTTCACAAGGGTTTAGGAGGAACGGTCCAAGTTCACAAGGGTTTAGGAGGTGCGGTCCAAGTTTAGAAGGGTTTAGGCAGCGCGGTCCAAGTTCACAAGGGTTTAGGAGATGCAGTCCAAGTAAACAAGGGTTTAGGAGGAATGGTCCAAGTTCACAAGGTTTTAGGAGGTGCTGTCCAAGTTCACAAGGGTTTAGGAGAAGCGGTCTAAGTTCACAAGGGTCTAGGAGGAGAGTCAATTAAAAGAGTTATATATTTTTAGCTTTTTAGGAAGCAAGTCACGAGGCAACATTCCTGTGGTTTGAAGGAAATTACCGCAAGGGTTTATGTGGCGTTAGCATGTATTAATAAAATGCTGATGCCGCACAATATTGCCCAATCACAATAGCTCACTATGAGCAGCTTGTTCTCTCCTGGTAAGCTATTGATCTCTCCTGGTAAGCTACTCATAAAACATACCTTTGCACCTGGCTGTACTACAGGTATAACAGGACTTTCACTATCATCTTTTGATGTCCCTGGCACTGGAGATTCTGTCCTTGGTATCCTCCTATCACCAACTGTCCTAGAATTATCCCCTCCTTGTCCTGTAACTCTTTCTCTACCCCTATTATCTATAACACTAACAGCTGTATCACTGTCTACAGTACTAGTTCTGCTGCTCAAATTTGTTTTAGTTTTGCTATTTGCAGATGACACAGTCTTATCAACATGCACTGTCGTTTGATTGTCAATGATCATTTCATCAAAATCACCATCATCCATCATTTCCTGGTAAGCAGCATCCAGTCTCTCAGACCTCTCTTTTTCTGCTTCCCGTGATCTACAACATAAAATCTACAGTAATACACAAGTGGAAATATGGTTATAGAAAGGAACCAGCTTCTCAGGTACCATATTTACCTTGTGCATTCAGACAGTTTACCACACTTGTTCTAAAATTTGAGCAAGTACAATGTAAAAGCCGATGTATCTAAAAACAGCAGGATGTGTGGCAAACAGTGTAGATCCTGATGAGATGCTGCATTCTGCAGCATCTCATCTGGATCTGCACTGTTTGCTCTGGCCTCTCTGTACAAACACATAAGGTAGATGCACTAAACAAGGTTTAATGAAAATCTGCTAAAGAAGCATGAGGAAATTGCCCAAGAATGAAGATATGGCCCCAAAACAATTTTCCAGATGCATCAAGGGTAGATAACACAAGAGCCAGTATGGCCATAGTTGCCCTTCTTGCACCACACACACTCCTTCACTATATTATTTTGTTTGAATTGAAGTTTAACATCCCCGTCAACACTATTTAGATCATTTTGGAGATGCTGCACCCAATTTTGTGGGACTTTAACCCTACATCGAGATGAAATGACATCTCAAGTCCTGCCACCCAATGAAACAACAAGGGGCTCAATGAGCCTAAACCGCTCACCTGAGGAACTTAAGTTTTAACAATTCACAGACTTGACTACTAAATCTGCTAATAGAATCCAGCCCATTGACCCTTACAGGATATAAGTCATCATTATTGCATTGCATTCCAAGTTTGAGACTTCTAGCTTCTATAGTTCCTGAGAAATCTTTGACGAAAATTTAACATTGGTCAAAATGGAGTGAAAGAAGAATGAAAGAACAGATGAACATATAAGCTGAGAAAGCCCAATGTCTCTTACACAAAATAAGTCATCATTATTCTATTGAATACCAAATTTGATGCTTCTAGCTTTTATAGTTCCTGAGAAATCTTTGATTAAAAATTTAACATTGGTCTATTATCTCTATATGGAGAGAAAGAAGAATGAAGGAACAAATGAACCAGACTAGCTCCAAAACCTAATGCAGCCTTTCCCCTTGCCCAATGGTGCTACACATAAAATTTAAACAAGATTGGTCGACTGCCTTCTGAGATATGCTTCATTGAAAGTGTGGACGACGGATGGACGGACGACAGACGACGGACTCCGGAGCCTTGGTATACTATCAGCTCACTGGAGCCTTTGGCTCAGGTGAGCTAAAAATTCAAGTCGCTATTTCTGTCACAACATTTTCCCTACGTTAAGTCTATGGGCAAATTTTTTTGTCTCTCCGAGGTCAATATTCCGATTCGGCCCAAAATCGAACTTAACCGAGATTTTATGCCTGTCCTCGTTACTTGCAAGTTTGAAGCTGATATGAATAAAAATAAAGTTGCTATCGTGGTCACAACGTATTTTTTTATGCTCAAGGGCAGGTAACTCCAAGGCAAATATTCCGATTCGGCCCAAAATCGAACTTAACCGAGATTTTATGTCTGTCCTCGTTACCTGCAAGTTTGAAGCTGATCTGAAAAAAATTCAAGTCGCTATCGTAGTCGCAACATTTTCCCTAATTAAGTCTATGGGCAAATTTTTTGTCGCTCAAGGTCACGTAACTCCGAGGTCAATATTCCGATTCAGCCCAAAATTGAACTTAACCAAGATTTTATGCCTGTCCTCCTTACCTGCAAGTTTGAAGCTGATCTGAATAAAAATAAATTTGCTATCGTGGTCACAACGTATTTTTTTATGCTAAAGGGCAGGTAACTCCAAGGCAAATAATCCGATTCGGCCCAAAATCGAACTTAACCGAGATTTTATGTCTGTTCTCGTTACCTGCAAGTTTGAAGCTGATCTGAAAAAAATTCAAGTCGCTATCGTAGTCACAACATTTTCCCTATGTAAAGTCTATGGGCAAATTTTTTGTCGCTCAAGGTCATGTAACTCCGAGGTCAATATTCCGATTCGAACTTAACTGAGATTTTATGCCTGTCCACGTTACCTGCAAGTTTAAAGCTGATCTGAATAAAAATAAAGTTGCTATCGTGGTCACAACGTATTTTTTTATGCTCAAGGGCAGGTAACTCCAAGGCAAATATTCCGATTCGGCCCAAAATCTAACTTAACCCAGATTTTATGTCTGTCCTCTTTACCTGCAAGTTTGAAGCTGATCTGAAAAAAATTCAAGTCGCTATCTTAGTCACAACATTTTCCCTATGTTAAGTCTATGGGCAAATTTTTTGTCGCTCAAGGTCACGTAACTCCGAGGTCAATATTCCGATTTGGCCCAAAATCGAACTTAACTGGGATTTTATGCCTGTCCTCGTTACCTGCAAGTTTGAAGCTGATCTGAATAAAAATAAAGTTGCTATCGTGGTCACAACGTATTTTTTCATGCTCAAGGGCAGGTAACTCCAAGGCAAATAATCCGATTCGGCCCAAAATCGAACTTAACCGTGATTTTATGTCTGTCCTCGTTACCTGCAAGTTTGAAGCTGATCTGAAAAAAATTCAAGTCGCTATCGTAGTCGCAACATTTTCCCTATGTTAAGTCTATGGGCAAATTTTTTGTCGCTCAAGGTCACGTAACTCCGAGGTCAATATTCTGATTCTGCCCAAAATCAAACTTAACCGAGATTTTATGCCTGTCCTTATTATCTGCAAGAATGAAGTCGATCAGAAAAAAATTGACGGAGCTAGAGTAATGACAAGCTTTTTCCTATGTTAAGTCTTTGGGAGCTATATGTTGCCAAGGTAACCAGAGTTCCACTCAGATCTGCATGAAAACCTTATGCAGTCTTTCCACTTGCCCAATAATGTTACACATGAAATTTGATCAAAGTCGGCCAAGTAGTCTTCAAGATATACATTTTTGAAATTCACATTAACCCTTATGCAAAAATGCACAAGGGCAGGTAACTCCTAAGTGTATGATCCGATTCTGCCAATTATCGAACTTGACCGAGATTTCATGGCTGTGCTGGTTATCTGTAAGAATGAAGCCAATCCGAACAAAATTGAAGCAGCTACAGTGATGACAACATTTTCCCCATGTTAAGTCGATAGGCAATTTTTCGGGCGCTCAAGGGGACGTAACTCCTGAAAGAATTATCTGATCCGGCCCAAAATAGAACTTGACCGAGATTTTATGCCTGTACTGGTTATCTGCAAGAATGAAGTCGATCAGAAAAAAATTGACGAGGCTAGAGTGATGACAAGCTTTTTCCTATGTGAAGTCTATGGGAGCTAGATGTTGCCATGGCAACCAGAGTTCCACTCAGATCTGCCTGAAAACCTAATGAAGCCTTTCCACTTGCCCAATAATGCGACACATGAAATTTGATCAAAGTTGGCCAAGTAGTCTTTAAGATATACATTTTTGAAATTCCCATTAACCCTAATGCAAAAACACACAAGGGCAGGTAACTCCTAAGTGAATGATCCGATTCTGCCAGTTATTGAACATGACCGAGATTTCATGGCTGTGCTGGTTATCTGCAAGAATAAAGCCAATCTGAAAATAATTGAAGCAGCTACGGTGATGACAACATTCTCCCCATGTTAAGTCAATAGGCAATTTTTTCAACGCTCAAGGGCACGTAACTCCTGAGTGAATAATCCGATTCAGCCCAAAATCGAACTTGATCGAGATTTCATGCCTGTCCTCGTTATCTGCAAGAATGAAGTCGATCAGAAAAAAATTGACGGAGCTAGAGTGATGACAAGCTTTTTCCTATGTTAAGCCTATGGGAGCTCTTTGTTGCTGTGGCAACCAGAGTTCTCATCCGATCTGCACGAAAACCTAATACAGCCTTTCCCCCTACCTGATGATGGTTCATATGAAATTTGATCAAGGCCGGCCCACTGGTTCCAGAGATATACTTCGTTGAAAGTGTGGACGACGGACGCCGGCTCGTGGTATACTAATACCTCACATGAGCCTTCGGCACAGGTGAGCTAAAAATGCTTATATGTATTGGGGGGCCTGGGCAGGTTTAGTCCTTCTAAGCAGTTGACCATGCAGCCCAATCTATTTCTCCAAGACTCGATGGGTGGGGGCGATTCACCATACTGTATAATGGTTTGATGAAAATATGTTGGAGATGCATGAATATATGAGCCCCAAAAAAGGTTTTAAAAATGTATCAAGGGCAGATAACTCACAAAACAGGATAGCTCTTCTTCATCCTTGAACTATAGTGAATAAGTATACTAGGCTTGGTGAAAGTTTGTTAAAGAAGCATGAAAATATGACCCAAAACACATTCCATATACATTAAGGGCAGATAACTCAATGAAACGAAGGCCAGGGTGGCTCTTTTTGCATCCATGGGCAATATTGATAAAGTATACAAGGTTCGGATAAGTATGTTGAAGGAGCATCAACATATGGCCCAAAACAATTTTGCAGACGTCAAGGGAAGATAACTCAAGAACCAGGATGACCAGGGTGGTCCTTCATGCAATATGCACACCTTTTGTCAATAGTGTATAAGAACACAATATTTGAAAATCTTTTTAAGCAGCATGAATATACAACCTGGACGGCAAAGACACAGACAAGGTGATTACTATAGGGCCTCCATTGATTTAAAGTCAAACCGGGCCCTAATTAGACCCTCACTTCAATACACTACACTCCTCCCAAATTTTCAGCCATGTTTTTACTGTGGATTCAGAAGCAGAATGGAAAACTATATAGACACAGATCAGAATGGAAAACAGTATAGATCCAGATCAGCTATCAAATTCTGGGGTTTACTGAGGCAGTTCTAATGAGCACACACAGCCATAAGAAAAATATCACAAATTTTCATCAGAAAAATAACAGTTTTGGAGATACGAAAGAATGAACTTTGTCACCTGGATGTATTATTGTAATGTTATTTAGAAAGGAGACAAAACTATTTGTGAAAGGGTTACTTCTTGTGAAACTGTATTAATTTCCCTCAATTACCTGTTCTTATGTTGTTGTGTATGTTCTCCATTATCACCACCAGCATATGTTTTTGACGCAGTTGGTCTGCTCTGTGTCAGTCTAGAACTGGCCTTACTTGTTGTTCTGACAAGAAAAATATTTTCAAAATTCAATGGTTGTACCATTTTTAACTCATTTTGTACCGAAAATCCCAAAACTGGTAATTGGCAAACAGTCCAGGCCCAGAACAGATGCCGCAAAAGGCGGCGTCAGATCTGGGCCTACTATGTTTGCAAAATGTTCGTCATTTTCCAAATAGATTTTAAAGAAAACACAACCTGACATCCCTAAATTTTCAAATGGACTCCTGCTATATATGAGGAGGAAAGTTCCATTTGGTACAAAAATCGTTCATGTGACAGACAATCTTTGTTATAAAATTCATGGAACGAGTTTCACGATCCCAAGTCACTCATCACTAACATGAGTGTGTGGTAAAAATCTCAAGAAAATACATGAATTAGCAGTGTATAACCATAGAGTGATGGCAGTTATGAATGGACATTCTTGCATAAATATCTATGCGCATGGCTGTTTGAAGTCATTGTCAAATGGACCGAAAGCCGTGCTCAAACAGTAAAAACCATGTTCAAATCATGAAATTTGCGTGCTGTTTGAACATGGATTTTGAGCTTTTGCTATCACAAGACAGGCCTTGCTTTGTTACCTTACATTGAGCAATGTTACATTATCGCCCCAAACGTAGCGTTTTAGGAATCTATAATGACGTCAGATGGTTACTGCCCAACAACGTCATTGTAAACAACATTCTGAACTGTCGCATTTGAAGAGTTCGTATGGAGTTTATATGGAGCTTTTGGGTGTTTTCGTCAAAATTTGCTGTCACAATCCTAAGTTATGCAAGAACAATGATCATCCATGGTTATTAACATGCATTAACATTTGCCGGATCCCTCGGAAGATATTTGAACATTCGGCCTAGCGGCCTCATGTTCAAACAGCTTTCTCGGGACCCGGCGAATGTTAAAGCACGAAAAACCATGGATGATCCCTATATTCTCAGGAAGGTGAAACATTATCACCGACACTAGCATGTAGCAGGTGTGAATACAGATTACAGACTGAACCACAAATTGTGCATGCTTGATCAGCCATTGTTCATGGTTAATGTTGTAACTCTTGCAAAATAAAGTTGTTATTCACATTAATATACTTGCTTACCTATTTACTAGAAACGGCAATCAGTATGGCTTACAATGTACTAGTGCAACACCAAAACATGTATTTTTTCTTTGTTTGGGTTGGGTTATTTTTACAAATCTACATCACAACCTCATTATAACACAGTTCATTATAACAGTTTGGATATAATGCAGTTTCCAGATGGATCCAAAAAATGTGTAGATTATATATAGAAAAATGACCAAAAATGGTCATTTTCCACATTCCCAAAAATATGTAGATTATATAGAAAAATGACCATAAATGGTCATTTTTCTATATAATCTACACAGTTTTGTTTGGAGATAACAGTTGTTTAAGTAACACGGTTTCTGCTTTGGAAACTATTAATAGACAGGACACTGTCACCATCAGGTCCAGTGAGTTACTTGAGCGTCTTGGCATTGAGGACCTGGACCTCATACTGAAAGAAAGAAGGCTTCGCTGGTATGGACATGTGGAACACTCTAACGGTGCAGTCAAGACTGCCTGTGACATACAGGTAGGTGGAAAGCGGGGGCCAGGAAGGCCCAAGATGACAGAAAGAGATTGCAGAGAATGGAAGCTCTCTGCTATTGATCCTCATGATAAACAGGCCTGGAGATCTGGTGTAAGATCTGCCATGCATGCAGCAAGCCAGCTACCTGGAAGGGGGCCCACTTATGTGAACGTTGCCCCTGTACCTGCACGTTAATAAAAAATCTGTTGATGATGATGATATAAATAGGCTGGGGTGTATTTAGAAAATGGCTTTTTACTTCTTCTTTGTTTTTATGCAAACAGTGAAGGCCTTGATCAGATGCAACATTCTGCACCTGCTTAACCCTTTTTGTACCAAATGGAATCTTCTTCCTCCTATATAGCAGGAGTCCATTTCAAACTTTAGGGTTGTCAGGTTGTGTTTTCATCAAAATTTATTTGGAAAATGACTAAACTTTTAGCAAACAGTGCAGGCCCTGATGAGATGCCGCATTATGCGGGGTCTCATCTGGGCCTGCACTGTATGCCACGGTACCCTTTTACCAGTCTGAAATGGGTTAATCTGTCAGTATCATGTTTTGCGATCTCCCATATGAAATGGATTTAATGCTTCCCAGTATAAGAAATGGTTTGTGGAATGGGAAGCACAAGCATAACCTCCATCACCAGCAGTCTGAACTGGGTTTAAACAGTCTGCTTGTCCAAGAGATCATGGGTCCGATACCTGCCGAATAACTTGGAACATTCATTCTTTGAGACGGGTCATGAAATCTTTTCTGTAGTCATTCACTCTCTTACGCTGACTCAATAGGGCAGTTCTCAACTGTTTGGCGAATGAATGTGCACTGTACCGTTTAACGGCTTATGTATAAGCCTGCCCAGGAAAATGTGGTTAGGTAAACTGACCGACTCAATATGACTTTAATAGTGTTGACTGGGCAGACCCTAAGCAAACAAACACTGTCTGCTTAGTTAATTTCATCCTTGTATTTAGGGCAATTTTAACATACAGTGAAACTTTGATGACTTGAACATTGATGGCTTGTTCACCACGGCTGTTTTAAACTCATTTTTCAGTCCCTAGGAAAAATTTTCCATGCCTACTGATATTAATTTATTTTGTCTTGAAAATATATGTTGTGTGTACTCATTAGAATGGCCTCCATGAGGCAATCCAATGAGTAAGTATTTTGTGTGTACTCATCAGAATCGCCTCCATGAGACAATCTAATGAGTATGTATGTTGTGTGTACTCATCACAATCGCCTCCATGAGGAAATCTTATGTATTTGTATGTTGTGTACTCATCAGAATCACCTCAATGAGCCAATCTAAGGAGTATTTACATTGTGTGTACGCCGGCCTCGGTGGCTCAGTCGGATGCGTGTCTGACTGGTGATCAGGAGGTCGCGGGTTCGACTCCCGCCGGGGTCGGCAACATTCTTTCGTGGAGACTGATCATGAAATCTTTTCTACGATCATTCTCTCCCTTCCGCTGTTTCAAGAAGGGCAGTTGTCAGTTTCTGGCGAAAGAATGTGCACTGTACTGGTTAACCGCTTACGTATAAGCTTGCCCAGGAAAGTGATGATAGTTAAACTGACCTGCTCAAAAATGACCTAAATAGTGTTGACTGGGCCGTTAAACTTGGCTCTACAATTTACTCTCAGTGGCTCAAACTACCTCCGTCTCAAACAAATTTTCATGGTCCCAAAGGTGTTTGAGCCGCTTAAGTTCAGGTGGTACTCACCTTTTCTGTGTTATTCTAGCCTGAGAGGGAGCTTGACTCTGGGTTGGTTGGTCTGCCAGTGTAGCCAGTACAAAGTTTGCTTCAAAAGAACTGTCACTGTCAATACTAAAAACTATTGGCCTGAAAAAAATGGAACATCATCACATAAACAAGTCTGTACTAACCCCTCCAAATATGCAAACTCTTTAGCACACATTTTTTCAAGAGCAGAAGCAAATCTGCGATTTGTTTGTTTGATTTGAGGATTAATGTCCCCGTCAACACTGTAAGGGTCATTTTGGAGACGTTGCTTCCAATTTTGTGGGACTTTACCCGACAATGAGATGAAATGACATCTCAAGCCCTGTCGCCCCATGAAACCAATAGGGTTTATAAGCATGGACGGTCCAACACTCACACAGCTTTGCCTGGGCAGGCTTAGATCTTCTAAGTGGTTTACCGGTACTCGTGTGTGGGTCAGATTCAGCTCTGGGTGGAAGCATCATGCAGCCCATATATTTCTTCAAGCCCCGATGGGCGGGGGCCATGGGCAAATCTGTGATATAAACATCCCTATAAACCCCACTTTATATACCGAAAACTGAGGTTTACAGAGATATACATTATTTTCCTTTGTTCTGCTCTAAGACATACCTTATGGGAACTGTTTAGAACAGCCACCCACAATCTATGTTTGAAGCATTACCACGAAAAATATCACAAATTTTTTATATAAAAAAAAAAACGTTTTGGAGATATGAAAAAAATGCATTTTGTCACATCAATGTGCTGTCATAAAGTAAACTGTTTTCTAATTAGGGAAAAAAGTAAGCAGTATAGACCCAGATCTGTTGCAGCCTTGACCCTGTTAAAGAATATAGAGGATATTTGATTTTTTCAGAGTAAGACCAATTTTTATTTCACTCATGAACACCAAAAGATGTATTTTCACTTGTGGCTTCGCCTCTATATCCTGTATCATTTAAAAGGACAAATACATTTTTTTTTTTCCGAAAACATGTCACTTTTTTCAGTAAAAATATCTTTGTCTTAGATATTGCGCTCTCTAGACCATTTAACATCATGGCCACTAAAAGGTTTGAAGCTGCTATAAACAACTGGGCGCGGTTGTTCAAAGCATGATCAGCTTAACAAGCTTGTTAGTGGTCAAACTGTTCCAGCAAGTACAAATACTGTCAATACCTGGAATTTCTGCAGAAAAATGAGAGCAGATTTTGCATTTGCAAAAGCTGCTCACATTTTTAAGCAAAGTATAAGAATACACCACAATCTCATTATAATATGGTTCGTTTTAACACGGTTTTGGATATAACACAGTTTCAAGATGGATCCCAAAAATATATAGATTATATAGAAAAATAACCATAAATGGTCATTTTTCTATATAATCTATACATTTTTATTTGGACATGACATGGTTGTTTAACTAACACGGTTTCTGCTTTGTACCTCAACAATGGTGTTATAAAGAGGCTGGGGTGTAGTTGCCATATTTAAAGGTCAAAGTTTTAATGATGCATTCACTAATGGCATTGTTAGTTTTGAACAACTGGCCCACTGACCCAGATATTTATCCAATTATTACCTCCCTCCTGTTTCAAAGTGAAGAGTCACTGGTTGTGTTGTCACCTCCACAAATGCTAAAATAGCCTGTAATAAGAAAGACAGGAGAAGATAATAAGTACATCTGAATGAAAATGTTAAATCTAGCAAAGACGGTACATGTAAAAGTTTCTGTTTTCCTGACTTACAATTCTGCACAGCTGATTTTAACCCATTTTGTACCAAATGGAATCTTCTTCTTTTTTTATACCAGGATTCTAATGAGTGCACACAACATAGCTTCATAGAGGCTTATGAGTGCACACAACATACATTCATATAACAATGAAAAGATACATGCCAATCATTCTGACTAGAAATAATGAATAACTCTTAATGGCATGAACTACTCCTGTCTCAAACAAATCTTTATGGTCCCAAAGGTGTCTGAGGCACTGTCAACTGTACAAACCATGTCAAGCAAAAGCATTACTTTTGACATGTGCACAGCCAAGACTCAACTATGACTTACAGTGTACCCACTCAACCACTCTTTATAGCCCCATCTGTCTGCATCAATATAAGCCTTAATGCAGACTCTAATCAGACTGCAAACAGGCATCAGCTGATCTGGGTCTTTGCTGTGAGCACACGACTGAAAACATGTTTTTTCTTGTTGCAGCTCAAAATAAACTTTTTGTCATAATGTTAAGACAGCTATCATTTGTTTGTTTGATTTGAGGTTTAACTTTCCGGTCAACACTATTTAGGTCATTTTGGAGACGTTGCTTCCAATTTTGTGGGACTTTTACCAAACATTGAGATGAAATGACATCTCAATCCCTGACGCCCAATGAAGCCAACAGGGTTTATATGCATGGACGGACCAACTTGCACCACTCCCAGGCTTATACCTTCAAAAATCAGTTCTTATCAGTACTCATGTGAGGTCAGTTTCAGCTCTACATGGAAGCATCATCCAGCCCAATCTATTTCTCCATGCCCCGATTGGCGGAGGTGAGTATTTGGTGATAAATGAAGGATAATTTTCCTTATTTCACCATATAAACCTATGTTGCAGGTATTCATTTCAACTGCCTCGGCGAGGTGGTTCAAATGAATATTCACAATATAGGTTTATATGAAGAACTGATAAGAATTATCCTTTAACCCTTCTCTTGCTGAATATTCAGTTTAGCCAAACCCATTTCTGACTTTGAACCATGAACCAATCAGATAACTTCATGTTATTTATTCTTACAAATCCATAAACTTCATGTCAAACAGTGTAGATCCTGATCAGATGGCTTCTTCAGAAGCCATCTGATCTGGATCTACACTGTTTCCAAAGATAGGTGTTGTCATGAACACCAAATACCCACTTTATCTGTTTCTATACATCAATGTACATGTACCCTGAGTTCTTTGAGACAGAAAGTCACTTCGGTGTCCACCCCTATCTGACAATTATCAAATTCATCTGGATCTAGCCTCAGGTTAGTATGCATCACTTTGTTGGGATCTGTAGGAAAGAAAATAGGAAATGTTTTCATCAAAAGCCATTTTGACGTCTACCGGAATGATTCGAAGTATTGGGACAGATAGGCCTAAGCAAACAGTGCAGACCCAGATCAGACTGACCCTGAGGGATCAGGCTGAACAGGGTGTATACTGTTTGCCAAACAGTGCAGACCCAGATCAGACTGCTCCTGAAGGAGCAGCTGATCAGGGACTACACTGTTTGCCATTCCATTTGCACTTTTAGGACTCCTGGCAGGATTGTTACCCAAATTTGTTAAAATTTTAGAAAAATTACAGCAAGTCCTCAAGGTGTCAAAATTTTTAGGATTTTTATGGTAATCCGGTAAAGAGAGGCAATCCTGAAACAGGACATTGGCATACAGTGTAAGCCCTGATGAGACAATAAGAATCTTATATGGGTGTGAGGGGTGGATGGAAAAATCCGTCCCGAGGGACACTGTCCGGCATCAAGAGGCTTGCCGAGTGATGCCGGACAGTGATCCCGAGGGACAGATCTTTCTATCCACCCCTCACACCCATATTGGATTCTTTTTCTTGCATACTTTCCATTTCTTAGCGCGGAATTTTAATGCTGCAGTCATTTCGGTTACCAATGTCCGCCATATTGTGTTGACACTGCAGGAATGTAAAGTGACGTCACGGATTGTGCATGACGTCAACCTTAACGACGGAGCATACGAGGTCGTAATCAACTAGCGCATTTATCAAACACGCGATCATATTCGATTTTGGGTCGGAACACCAGGGTCAGAACATAAATTTCTATCCCAGGGTAAAATCATGGATTTCCTTGTCTGGTGTGCAAGAAAACACTTTTCTCATGGTGCCTGATCAGGGCCTTCACTATTAGCTTAAAGTTTAGCAATTTTCCAAATAAATTTCTATAAATAACACACACTGACAGCCCTAATTCCAAAACATTTTTTAACATTCATGCATACAAGCTCTCGAAACGGTCTACACTTAAAGTTCTACCCTTTATGGAAAGAATTTGCTCTTGGAGCGACATTCATTTTTTATTTTTGGTTTTACATCCCTTTCAAAATTATTTCACTTATTTTGAGCTGATCTATAAGGAGAGGTGGGCAAATACTGGAGTAGCCGGGCAAAAAGCAGCGGCCATTCCATTGCAGAACTGGGCACCTCAAATGTGACCCAAGCGAGGTTCAAACCCATAGCAATGAGAGGCATAATGATTAAGAGACAGCACTCTTACCCACTAGGCCAGGGAGGCAGGTTTAGACCTTATTTATAAAAGAGTCAAGAATCCATTGACCTCCAATTACATACAGAGTAATTGCGTTATAATGGCAGTATTTGTTCCCTATTATTGTTGTGCCACTATAAAGAATTTGACATTATAATGAATCCCAGTTAGGATAATGCTAGGTAAAAAAGGCCTTTTCCCCATTATTACTCCAAGAAATAAATGTTATAGACATTTGTTAGAATTGTCTCAATGAGGCGATTCTAATAAATATCTTTAACATTTGATTCTTGGAGTATAAGATTACAAAACCCTTTCATGACTATGAACTCGATTTGTGCATTTCCACCCCAAGGTAAGCCCATGCTGATTGGAACCGAGGCTAAGCCTTTAGCTAAGTAGTCATTCCATTCAAATTGCCGTTATAACGAGTTTTGCCATTATAATGAATGTCGGTATAAAGAGGGTTGACTGTATTGCAATTACTTTACCCATATATGACAATAGAATCATCCATCTTGTAGCCTAGGTTGGATCTATTTTCAATTTTAGGGGTAACAGGTTTGTTCTGTTTGTGGAGGGTTTTACAAATGCGATTGTACTTTAAGCAAACAGTGTAGATCCAGATCAGACGTGGCATCTGATCCAGATCTACACTGTCTGCCAATGTCCCAGAAAAGGGTCCACATGCAAATATGGGTTAAATGTTTGAATTAACAGTGTAGATCCAGATTTGGCAGACTGGTCTTGGTGGCAGATTTGGATTTGCACCTTTTGCTATTTGGCTAGTACACCAAAAACCTCTTTCTAACACTATTAATGGGATCTAAAGCAGAAACCTTGTTAGTTAAACAACCATGTTATATCCAAATAAAAATGTATAAATTATATAGAAAAATGACCAATACACTATTATCAACTATTATCATATACAATCACCTTTAATGAATGGATAACGTCATTTATCATATGACGTCTCATCTGAGAATGTAATAAAGCCATGTAATAAATTTGATAATCCACTAGTCGATTAAAACATGCAAATTAGATACGCCCCATAACATTAAATATGCCAATCAGATACACCCTGTAACGTTACACATACGACGTCCTTAACGACGCCGGGTTTACTAATTGTGTAATTTTGACATTTTTTTAGTTAAACAATCGTGAATAAAATGCATTTTAAATGTCATATGATAAATAGAATCTTGCATTCATGCTCACATATTATTGAATTTATTAAACTCATTGAGAAAAAAAGGATAAAATGCTCGGCAAAGCCTCACATTTTATCCCTTTTCCTCAACTCGTTTAGTAAATTCAAGAATATATGAACACTAGTGTAAGATCCTCTATGTCATAAAAATGATATGACCACACTTATAACAACACAGCATAACTGGCACATATGGTCATGATGCAGTCCATGACAACCATATGGTGTTTAAAAGTGCTATATGATAAAATGGTCATTTCATTTGAAGGCTCGTTTCATAAATTTCATATGAAATGACCACTCAGGTAAGATCCTCTATATATCTTTGCTACATATTAGTAGCTATTGCATTTGCAAATGATACACTACAATCCCACTAATCGATATAACATGGTTATGGATATAACACTGTTTCAAGATGGATCCCAAAAAGATGAATAGATTATATAGAACAAGAATTCTGTCTAAGGCTATGTCATGCCTGTGGGGGTGCAAAGTCACAGAACCATGACATCTAGGCCAAAGTCAAACATAGATGCTTGCATGAAAGTTGCCATTCTTAAATGTAAGCTTGTACTAAGTATCAATAATAATGAAGCTCTAATATTTCTTGAGAAATGAACTAAACCATTAGGGTGAATGCTAGGGTGGTAGCAATATTTTACAAAGTCAGTGAACCATAAAATGTAGTTCTAGGTCAATTATGGATGCTTGCATTAAGTTGCCATCTCCAGATATAAGGTTGTACCAAATATCATTAATGAAGCTCTTGTAGTTCTTGAGAAATAAACTTGAACATTTGTGTGAATGCTAGGGTGGTCGTAATATTTTACAAAGTCAATGAACCATAAAATGTACGTCAAGTCAAACAGGGATGCTTGCATTGAAGTTGCCACCCCTAGATACAAGTTTGTACCAAGTTTTATTAATGAAACTCTTATAGTTCTTGAAAAATAAACTTGACCATTAGGGTGAACACTAGGGTGGTCACAATATTTTACAAAGTCAGTGAACCATGAAATGTAGGTCAAGGTCAAATATGGATGCTTGCATGTAAGTTGCCATCCCCAGATACAAGTTTGTACCAAATATCATTAATGAAGCTCTTATAGTTCTTGAGAAATAAACTTGACCATTAGGGTGAACGCTAGGGTGGTCGCCATATTTTACAAAGTCAGTGAACCATAAAATGTAGGTCAAGGTCAAATATGGATGCTTGCATTAAGTTGCCATCCCAAGACACAAGTTTGTGCCAATTCTCATTAATGAAATTGTTATAGTTCTTGAGAAATTAACTTGACCATTAGGGTAAATACTAGGGTGATCGCAATATTTTATAAAATCAGTGAACCATGAAATGTAGGTCAAGGTCAAATATGGATGCTTGCATGTAAGTTGCCATCCCAAGACACAGGTTTGTACCAAGTATCATTAATGAAGCTGTTATAGTTCTTGAGAAATTAACTTGACCATTAGGGCGAACGCTAGGGTGGTCGCAATATTTTACAAAGTCAGTGAACCATGAAATGTTGGTCAAGGTCAAATATGGATGCTTGCATGTAAGTTGCCATCCCCAGACACAAGTTTGTACCAAGTATCATTAATGAAGCTTTCATAGTTCTTGAGAAATTAACTTAGAGTGAACGCTAGGGTGGTCGCAATAGTTGACGCCTTGACAAACGGACGGACGAACGAACAGATGGAAAACCGGACGCCTATATCGCGCCATGCTAATAGCAGGCGTGGCAAAAATGACTACAAATAATCTATACATTTTTATTTGGATATAACACAGCTGTTTAATTAACAATGTCATTAGTTAATGTTACGTTACAATTACAGCCACTTACTTTTAGCAAGAGTTTCAGATTTTTATCTTGCTTGGACAGTCTATTAGCCAAACATGAGTTTGTAAAGCTAACAATCCTTTAAATAACTGGACAATGAGCCCTGTGACCGAATCTTATATTGCAGTACAAACTGTCTTCCAGTCTTTATAACCTACAGTAATAAGGGGCCAGTTGTTCAAATTAACAATGTCGTTAGTTAACATATTTTTAAAACTCTGATATGGCAAATATGCAAAGATTTTTGCTGAAATCTTTTGCATCTGCAAAAGCTGCTCACATTTATTCAGCAAAAATACCACTGTATTAAATATTGTACTTAATAGAACAGTTAACAATTTGACCACTAACGAGCTTGTTAACTAACAATGCTTTGAACAACTGGCCCAAGATGCCAAGAAAAGCTGCATCTGAAAAATGTTGTTTGCTTATGTTGTCTGCTGCATCTTCTAAAACTATTTTTGCATACTGGCAAACAGTGCAGACCTAGATCCCTAGAGGAGCAGTCTGATGTTTGCAACAATGACTTTTAAAGCAACCCGCAGACAACAAAGCAGTTGACAATTGTTGTGATTGGCATCTTAAGGGATAATACATCTTTCTGTTGTCAACAATCCACCCTACCTGGCTCATCATCCACATAATTTTTCAGAACTATTTTCTCTGGATTCACTATTACAGTTATCTCCTCCTGATTGTTTTGAAAATTTAAAACAGCATCTATCAGCAACCTGCAACAAGAATGTTACTGTATTTTCCCTATTAAGTATTTGGACACATCAACTCCGTACCATACTTGTTCGAAAATTTAACCCTTAAGATGCCATAAACTGCATCTGAAAATGTTGTCTGCTTATCATGTTGTATGCTGAATCTTCTTGCAAACTTTTTCGAAATATTTCTGCATTCAGGCAAACAGAGTGGAGCAGTCTGATCTGGGTCTACAATGTTTGCAAAAATGACTTTATAAAGTAAACGGCAGACGACAGTTGTCCTGATGGCGTTTTATGTGTTAAATAAGTACAATTTACAACCCAAAGTTGTGTCTAAAAATAGATGGATGAGTGGCAAACAGTGAAAAATCTGATGAGATGCTGTGTTATCATCTGGGTCTACACACAGTTTACTCAGGCCTGCCTGTCCGAATACATATGGTAAATGTGATAATCCATTTCCATTCATAGCAGTAGACTTTTTAAAATTTAGATGTCAACTTCAGTTATTTGTAGAATGCTCTGTAAGGGGAACAGGAACACATGGCATATTTTTCGAAGGGAGACAATTTTTGGGACTTCCTGTTTGCTTTCCCTTAAGCTCTGTCCCACTGAAAAAGTGGTCTACTCTTAAAGGTAAGAATTTGCTCCTTAGGAAAAGCTGATTAAAATCAACACAATTGTTTACGAGATATCTTGCACACAAGAAAGTGTCATGTCGGCGCACACGCCGACAAAATTTGACCTATTTAGCATGGCTGTGACCTGGAAAATAAGGTCAAGGTCACCAAAACCTAATCAGTTCTTCAACCTGTCCCAGTGTTATGTCCATACAAATTTGATTAAAATCCACCAAGTACATGTAGTTGATGAGATATCTTGCACTCAAGAGTGTCATGCCGACGCAGACGGCGACAGGATCCACACCAAAAAAATATGCCCCCCCCCCTCCCCTTCAGTTGGGACCAAAACTGGACCAAAAATACAGGAGTTATCATTTAGATGTGTTTTTTTTTTTGTTTTTTTTTAGCTCTGACTATCATCTTGTTCATTGGAGCAAAACCATTTTAGCCATTTGGTAGAAGTCATCTAAGCAACCTTCCTGTGAAGTTTGAATGAAATTGGACCAAAACTAATTTAGTCACTATCATTTAGAGGTTTTATTTTGGGGGGGGGGGCACTAGTGACCATCTGTTCAGTGGATCCAAATGATTTTAGCTATTTTGGCAGAGCATCGGCTTAAGCAACCTAACTAGGAAGTTTCAATTAAATCGGACCAAAGGTATTGGAGGAATTTTCATTTTAAGCCACTTCTATATTTAGCTGTGGCAGCCATCTTGTTCATTGTAGCAGTACTGGTTTAGCTATTTGCGTAGAAGGCCAATTAAGCAACATTCCTGCGTAAAGTTTTTATGAAATCGGACCAAAGGTGAAGAAGTTGCCATTTGAAAATTTAGCTCTGGCGGCCATTTAGTTCATTGGAGCAAAAACATTGTAGCTTTTTTGGTAGAGGGTCACCATTAAATTGGAATTAAGACCAAAGTGTAAGAGTTGCCATTTGAAGGTTTTTCTATTTATAGCTCTTTGGCCATTTTTTCCAATACAGTTTAACTATTTTAGCAGAGGATTACCTAGGCAGCATTCCTATGAAATTTGAATGAAAATGGTCCAGGGTTTAGGAAGAGTTTTTGTTTAAAGAATTTTCTATTTTTAGCTCTGACAGTCATCCTGTTCATCTGAGTAGAATGATTTTAGGTACTATGATAGAGGTCACCTAACCAATATTCTTGTGAAGTTCGAATAAAATTGAACCAAAGACTCAGCAAAAGTTGGCTTTAGATGCAAATTGTTGATGCCGTATGATGGACAAACCACAACAAACAATAGTCCCTATAAGCATTGAGCTAGTAAATTTCAAACTCAACTGAATTGTGCTCGAGAAGACTTGTAACCAGGTTCTCATCACGTGAACAAGTCTGTGAAATGAACACCCCTCTACACCCAACTTTATATAGAGAAAAATGGGGTTTACGGGGAATACATTATCTGCCTTATTTTTGCTCAAAAAGTTAGCTTGTTTGTGGGTACTCGTTAGAACCGCCTAAATGAGACGGTTCTAACGAGGACCCACAATATATGTTAATTGGAAAAATAAGAAAGATATAACAATTTTTGCCTAATATTTGTCATTTCTGACACCATGTTGGGTGCCATTATTTCACATGGACATGTTTCATGTTTACCTAATAAGTATAAGGCTTACTTTGCTGAAGCGGTGAGGGAGTTGGGACACATATCCTTGGAGAATACAGCTTGTAGTGTCTCACACTCAATAAAAGCTAAGTTGTGGGTTTTCACAATTCCTGTAATAAAAGTACACATAAATCTCTTAATAACACTGTTTACTATAACACAGTTTAACAAGAATTCCCCCAAAGGCTATGTTGCTCCTGTTGGGATACAAAGTGACTGAACCATGAAATATAGGTCAAGGTCGAACCTGAATGTTTGAATTAATGTTGTCATCCCTAGATGCATTTTTGTACGAAGTACACCTCAACCCCGTTATAGCACGGTTCTCAGGGTCCAATCAGAAGACCGTGTAAGTTAACCGAACCGTGCTATAACGATCGTCATTGACCTGGTCAATGGCCCGGAAAAAGTTTGGCTGTCACAGTTTGTTTACCTTTGATTTGTGTTATTGCAATGTTTTTTACGCTATTTTCTCGTTTTTTCTTTTGTTTGTTTTGCTTTTAGATGTTGCATTTATTGCTTTAAATTCGTTGCATGATTGTATAATTAAAATAAATTTGTGAAAAACAGCGATTCACACGTTTGTGTTTTGATTTCTATTCCAATATGTCCATGTGTAATCCCGGTGTGTATTTTTTGTATGGGCCATGGTTCCCGGTGACTGGTTCCCATTTGCATAAGCAATTGCAATGCACAAGGGAAAAAACTCTATCTGACTATATTTTTCCCTTCCGCAGTTAATTTTCTTGCTGCTATTGAATAAGCAAACGGGCACCCCCGCCTATCGGGCCTTTGAGAAATAGATTGGGAACGGACCGCAAATGAGCACTGGTAAACTGTTTAGGCCTAACCCTGCCCAGGCAAGTGGTGCAAGAAAATCTTCCCAGGGCAAGGATAGAATGAGACGCCTAAGCAAGGCCGCACAAACGTTGATGCAACGTTAATGCGTTGCATCGGTGTTTAAACGACGTTGCATACGGGAGCAAATTTTTTCCTTTCAATGGTCAATAATCTATGTCTTTTCTTTTTTTTTTTCTTCCGCAGATAGACTATGCAAACGGGAAAGGTTTTGCGCTGAGGTTTGCTGCATCGGCGCAGATTCTTTTCCAACACAATTTATTTTCACGGGAGCAAATTCTTTCTCAAATAAGAAATCCCCCAGCGCATGGAGGGCACATGCTGTCTCAGCAAGGCCGCACCAACGTCGATGCAACGTCAAATCGTAGCATCAGCGTTGGTTCGACGCTGTGTGTATACACCTCGCTCAGGGATGCAATGCTCTTCCTATGATAGTAGACCCCTTCTAGCGGGCACATTGGGATGCAAATTGTAGTGATTGCTTTATCAGTTCTTTCCTTTGCAATGTCGCATCAACATCAACGAAAATCACCACGTTTCATCGATGTTAATATGACATTGCATACACGCTATGTGCCCGTTTGGTTAGACAGGGTCTAGATGTGATCTAATGTGCAATTTTTCTTCCTTCTTGTGCTTTACCAAGCATGAGCATAGCGTTGTCCCTATTGAAGTGTTAACCCTTAAAGTGCCAATCACAACAATTGTCATCTGCTGGTTAATTTAAAAATCATTGTTCCACAGTGTGGATCTATATCAGACTACCTGTCGGATCTGGGCCCACCCTGTTCGCCACATGTATGCAAAAATTTATTTGAAATGTTTGCATGAAAATTAAGCAGACGACATACGCAGGCGCCATTTTGGATGCAGCTTTTATTGACATCCTAAGGGCTATAAAACTTCAGAAAACGGTATGCTCTTGCTAGTTTTTTTTAAATGAAAACTAACTTGGGTTTTCTTATTTTTATTTCATCTTCCATTAATCAAATCATAGTCATGTACATGTATGTTAAGAAAATTAAAATATTAAAACAATAACAAATCTTGCACGAACAATTCGGCCCCCACACATTTTGCTAACTTTGTGACTTTGAATAAATTTTAAGGGAAGCACATTTAAAATCAATAGCATTAGCACACGAACGTTTAAAACTGAACACATCATAAGCCGCGTAACGAGTTCTTGTAATTTTATCTTCAAAAATGAACAACAAATGCGCTGATTAGACTGTGTGATTGCACTGACTAATCTGTGCCTTTGTTGTAAGCACGTCTAAAAGCGATGTTTTATGGTTAAGTTCACTTTCTTAAAACACCGTCATTTCTTCTTGAAAAAGTCAAGCACCATTTTCTGCTTTAAAATGTTAAGGGAAGCACATTTAAAATCCATATCATAAGCACACGAATGGAATGAACAGTTCTAATATGAGCTGCATCACGAGTAAAATTGTCTTCAAATATGAACAGCAAAGGGGCTGATTAGACTGTCAATATCAATATTGAAACTCTTATAATCCTTAAGAAATGAACTTGACCATTAGGGTGAAAGCTAGAGTTGACGCAATAGTTCACAAAGTCAGTTAACCATAAAATATGGCAAAGGTCAAATAGGGATGACTGCATTGAAATTGTCACCCCTAGATGCAAGTCTGTACAAAGTATCATTAATGAAGGTCTAATAGTTTTTGATAATTGGGCTTGAACATTAGGTTGAATGCTATGGGTGGTTGCAATATTTCATAAAGTCAGTGAACCATGAAATGTAGGTCAAGGTCAAATATGGATGCCTGCATTAAAATTGTCACCTGTAAATGCCAGTCTGTACGAAGTATCATTAATGAAGGTCAAATAGGGTGAATGCTATGGGTGGTCGCAATATTTCATAAAGTCAGTGAACCATGAAATGTAGGTCAAAGGTCAAATATGGATGTTTGCATTAAAATTGTCATCCGTAGATGCAAGTCTGTGTGAAATATCATTAATGAAGCTCTAATAGTTCTTGAGAAATGGACTTGAACATTAGGGTGAACGCTGGGTGGTCACAATAGTTTCCAAAGTCAGTGAACCATGAAATGTAAGTCAAGGTCAAAATATGGATGCTTGCATTAAAGTTGCTATCCCTAGATGCAAGTCTGTAACCATCAATCCTTAATGATGAGAAATGGACTTGTACATTAGGGTGAACGCTAGGGTGGTTGCAAATGCTGAAGGAGGAACAAACTAACAGATGGAAATTTTGACATCTATATCCATGCTTAAAGCAGGCACGACAAAAATAAAATGTAATGAACCCTGAAGTATAATAAATTATTCATTATAGACTATGGTCCAAATATTTGCTCAGTGGCAAATGATGTAGACCCTGATCAGACAGCTCCTTGAGGACTTTGATTGATTGTTTTGGTTTAACGGCATGTCAACCCTTGTGGATCGTTTCGTGTCATCTCCTTGAGGAGCAGTCTGATCTGGGTCAAAGCTGTTTGCTAAGTTTTATTTTTTACTTTTAAGTGTCTGAATATTAACAGTAAAATATACTAGTCTAAGACAAAAGACACTCAAAACCTGCATTTACCATATTTACCCGAAATATACAGAAACCTCAACTCCTTACCATACATATTCTAAAATTTGAATGAATAACATTTACCGACGTTGTGTCTAAAAATAGCTTAAAGAGTGGCAAACTCTGTAAACCCTGATGAGATGCCATGTTCTGCGGCATCTCATCAGGGTTTACACTGTTTGCTCTGGCCTGTCTGTCCAAACACATATGGATAATAAGGTACTAACTTAACCCAAGTTCAACAAGCCCAGCCTATTTTCACACAAGCTAAAGCACTTAAATTCAGTATTACTGCTCAACTGAACACTTCGATTCAGCACATCAAAATGTTGGCATTCAAATTTTCAGCCCCTCAGATATGAGCCCCAATGAGCCCCTGTCATGAGAAAACCAGTCTTCAGGGTCTGCAACCAGGTTAGACACAACAAACAGGTCAGCTCAGCAGAAATTTCAGATACCTAGAACCTACAGGGTCCAGTTGTGCCAAACTAATGACATTGTTGGTGAACGTATCGTTAAAACTTTGCTCATTTAATATGGCAAATATGCTAATATTTTTGCTGAAAAAATGTGAGCAGCTTTTGCATCTGCAAAACCTCCTCACAGTTTTTCAGCAAAAATACCAAAATTTATGATATTGTACTTGCTAGATCAGTTAACAAGAGGGCCATGATGGCCCTGGATCACTCACCTGATCCATATTGTACAAATGAAATTGAAGATAATATATGGCAGAGTAGAGGGTTTGAGCAATTTTGGTTGGCACAAGGAGGTTTTTATAATTTTAGCCATCTTGTTCATCAAAGCACAACTGGTTGAGCAATTTTAAAACAAGTGAAATGAAGACCCCCTAAACCCCACTCCATACAGAGAAAACTGGGGTTTATGGGGGTATACATTATTTTTCTTATTTCTACTCCAAAACAAAGGTTGTGGGTACTCATTAGGACGGCCTCAATGAGGCCGTTCTAACAAGTACCAACCTATGTTTTCAGCATTGATAAGAAAGATATCATGGATTTTTATAAGCAAAGTTGCCATTTTGGAGATATGAAAAATGCACTAAGACACACAGGTGTGTTATCATAATGAAATTAATTCGAAATCCATCCACTGGTTAAGCAGGAGAAGTTATTTAAAAGTTTTTCTATTATAAGCGCTAGGGGCTACCTTTTTCATCTCAGCAGAATTGTTTGAACAATTTTGATGGAGGGTCACCCATGAAACATTCCTGTGAAATTATATCGAAATCCATCCACTGGTTAAGGGCCAGAAGTCGTTTAAAATTTTTTTCTATTTTTAGCCCTGGTGGCCATCTTGTTCATCCGAGCAGAGCAGTTTCACCCGAGCGGAATAATTTGAGCAATTTTGGTAGAGGGTCACCCAAACATTCCTGTGAAATTATTTCAAATTCTGTCCAGCAGTTTTAGAGAAGTTGTTTAAAGCAAAGGTTGACGAGGGACAGACACACACACGGATGACGGACAAAGACCGATCACAATAGCTCACCTTGAGCACTTCGTGCTCAGGTGAGCTAAAAATATGACTGCTTATGGGCTTGTTATGCAAACACTATGGTTCTGATTACACTGCACAAATGTGCAGACTGATCTGCACCATAGTTGGTCACACGGTCCAAAGATGATGTGGCTCATATGGTCATTTAACATGTTGAACAACCTGTTAAAATTGACAAGATTTATCAAATGGACATGGCCATAAAGCTACAGATTTTTAGAAAAATTCTGATAGTTACCATGTCTGCAGTGCAGTTGGAAAACCAATCTGGCATCAGCCATGTCGAGTTTGATCTTACATCTTTCCACTGTCTTCTCCATAGTAGACAAAGACTTGAATACTGTCAGTATGGACTAGAAACAACACAAAAGTTAACCCTTAAGATGCCAAATACAACAACTGTCATCTGCTTTGTGATCTGCAGGTTACTTTAAAAATAGCATCCCCTTGAAACAAAATATAAACCAGCAAAACAGGATTTTGTTTATTTGTTTGTATTGGAGTTTAACCGCCAGTCAAAACTGTTTTAGATCATTTTTGAGCCAGTCAGTTTACCTATTCACACCTTTCCTGGGCAGGCTTATATGTAGGCAGTTAACCAGAACATTCTTTCACCAGAAACTGACAACTGCCCTTCTTGAAGCAGCGGAAGGGAGAGAGTGACCGTAGAAAAGATTTCATGATCAATCTCCATGAAAGAATGTTGCTGACCCCGGCAGGTATCGAACCCACATCCTCCTGATCACCAGTCAGACGTGCATCCGACTAAGCTATTGAGGCTGTCAGAGAAACAGGATATCCTTTCACTGTAAAACACCTGTAGGCGATAATGGCACACTTCAAATCTGCAGAAGTAGCACTTTTCAGATGTATATTTTCTTTAATTCCGCCAAATTATTTCTTAATTCATGTTGTACCTATGAGGGCACAAAGTCAGTGAACTATAAAATGTAGGGCAAGGTTAAATATGGATTCTTGCTTTAAAGTTGCCATCCCTATTCTTGCTTTAAAGTTGCCATCTCTAGATGTACCAAGTTTATACCAAGTATCATTAATGAAGCTCTTGTCATTCTTGAGAAATGAACTTAAACATTAGGGTAAAAGCTAGGTTGTCACAATAATTCACAAAGACAGTGAACCATGAAATGTAGGTCAAGATCATATATGAATACACGTATTTGCATTAAAGTTGCCATCTTGAACCAAGTATCATTAAAATAGCTCTTATAGTTCTTGAAAAATGGACTTAAATAGTTTATCATATGATGTCAAGTCTGAGAGTGTAACAACGCCATGTAATATTTTCGATAATCCACTAGTGGATTAAATATGCAAATTAGCTAGATACGTCCAGTAACGTTACATGTACGACGTCCTTAACGACGTCGCATTTACTGATGGCAGAAAATTGACATTTTTGTAAACACTCGTGAATAAAATGCGTTTTAAATACCATATGATAAATAGAATCTTGCATTCGAGCTCATGTATTATTGAATTTATTAAACTCGTTGAGGAAAAGGGATAAAATGCTCGGCAAAGCCTCGCATTTTATCCCTTTTCCTCAACTCGTTTAATAAATTTAATAAATAAACTCGTTGAGGAAAAGGGATAAAATGCTCGGCAAAGCCTCGCATTTTATTCCTTTTCCTCAACTCGTTTAATAAATTCAATAATACATGAACACTCATGTAAGATCCTCTATATAGTGAAAGTTAGGACTGTCACAAATGTCGAGGGATTGACAAACTGATGGACAGACGGAGAAAAAAAGGACACTATACCATGCCATGCTTAACCCATTTTGTACTGGAAACCTCAAAACGGGTACCCTGGCAAACAGTGCAAGCCCAGATCAGACACCGCAGAATGCGGCGTTTGATCAGGACCTACACTATTTGCTAAAAGTTCAGATATTTTCCAAATAAATTGTATTTAAAGATAACACAACCTGTCACCCCTAAATTTCAAAATGGACCACTGCCATATATAAGAAGGAAGATTCCATTTGGTACAAAAAGAGTTAAAGCAGGCGCGACAAAAATCAGTCTTGACATTTCATGTGCAGGTAATTCACATCCAAAGGTTGGAAATGGTGGCTGCTAATCATGATTAATACGTTCACTCTTAAGAAGCCAATCACAACAATTGTTATATGCTATGTTGTCTGCTGCTTACTTTAACCCTTAAGCTGCCGAGAAAAACAACAACTGAAAATGTCGTCTGCTCATGTCGTCTGCTGAATCTTCTTGCAAACGTTTTAAAAATATTTTTGCATACAGGCAAACAGTGTGGACCCAGATCAGACTGCTCCTAGAGGAGCAGTCTGATCAGGCCCACACTTTTTGCAAAAAAAAATACTTTTAAGGTAACCAGCAGACGACAAAGCAGACGATTGTAGTGATTGGCAGATCAGACAGCTCCTCTAGCTGATAAGGGTCCACACTGTTTGCATGTACGCAAAAATATGTTTGAAATGTTTGCAAGACCACATTAACACATAACCCTTTTGAATCCCATTTTTGTTGGCATCTTAAGGGTTAATGGTCAAGTGACAACCATATGCAAAATATATTCTACCTTCATAGCAATTTTACATCTTAGTGAATCTTCACTATCTTGTGTGTCTGCATCCCCACTACCATCATCATAGTGCTGGAAGAAGCTGGGTGCAAACAGGAAACAGGCATATGCTGACCTTGAGGAACTCACTGTTCTTAATGCTAACTGGAATGAAAGGCTACATATACAATAGACAAATTTAAATAAAAATCAGTTGAAGAAAAATATTTTTGGGAAAAAAGAAAAGACTCATACCACAACCTCTATTGTTGGGGTTCAAAGCTGATACCGTGTTAGTTAACAACCATCTTACATCCGAACAAAAATGAGCCAGTACACGACAAAACCTATATAAAGAAGTGCGTCCTTCAAATACCTGGGTCAGTCTGCTCATTTACTCACTAAGACAAGAGATGCTGTGTATCTGTCTTTGAATAGCCTGCAGGTTATAGACTGTACACGCGATCATGTGATCAGCGAAGGCTCAGATCAGACTGTGCTAATGCACAGGCTGATCTGAGGCTTCGCTGGCAGCACAAGCCTTAACATAGGTTTTCTTGTGTGCTAGTTCAAATGTATAGCACAAAAGAAGGTGACAGTAGGTCAAAGTCAATATAGATGCTTGCATTAAAGCAGTCAATGGTTCATTGTTTGTTTGATTTGAGGTTTAACGTCCCCATCAACACTGTAAAGGTCATTTTGGAGACGATGCTTCCAATTTTGTGGGACTTTTACCCGACATTGAGGTGAAATGACATCTCAAGCCCTGTCGCCCAATGAAACCAATAGGGTTTATTAGCATGGACAGTCCGCCTCTCACCGTGGTTCCTGGACAGGCTTAGATCCTCTAAGCGGTTTACCAGTACTAGTGTGCGGGCCGGATTCAGCTCTGCGTGGAAACATCATGCAGCCCATATATTTCTTCAAGCCCCTATGAGCGGGGGCTTAGTCAATGGTTCATGTAGTTAAGTTTGTGCCAAGTATCATTGATGTTGTAGGTCTTGAGAAATGATTTTGAACATTTGGTTGACTTATGGAAAACCAAATTTCTATATTGCAACATGCTAAAAGCACGCATAACTCAAATCAATGGCAGATATAGAACAAGAGCTCAGCAAGCAGGGCATTATAAGCCCTTGCTGTAACACATATATACAAAAATAAAAAGAAAAGTTCCTGGATGGACAGATGGACATAATTCTGCTAATAATTGGTGGATTATAACCTCTAAACAAAATGCTTCTAACTATAAATCACCTTTCAGCTTGATGGGATGTAAACTACAGGAGGAATTAGCTGGAACTGAGAAGTGACAGGGGAATAAGTCTGCTAATATTTTGGGGATTGTAACCTCAAAACTCCACATCCTGGTGTTACTTTCTAAATCCGAAATTGCTCCTAAGATTGGTTAGCTTACCAAATTTTCAAAGGGCCATTACTGCTGATATTTGGTGGATCGTTACCTCAAAACAAAAGTGGAGCACTGTGGTGCAGTGGTAAAGCATCGGATTTGAGATCAAAAGGTAGCTGGTTCGATCCTCACAAGCGCCACGTGTTGTTTCCTTGAGCAAGAAACTTTATCCACATTGCTTAGTACTGGTTCCTACCCAGGAAAAGAAGGCCACATGGAAGATTAGTACTAGTACTAAATGTGTTACCCTCTATAAATAAGGTTGTTATTAGTAGTAGCAGTAGTAGTAGTAGTAACTATAAACAAAAAGTTTCAGCTTGATAGTTTCAGGGTGTGTGTGTTTGAGTTTGAATCCCCAAAACAGCTAAGGTCATATGGATATAAGACCAATCTGAAAGTCTGGAGAAGGGCGTTTAAAAACTGGAAAAATAGACAAGACAGTGAGCATACATGTATGAGAAATCAACAACACTGGACTTAAAGCATGTAAATTGTTAATCTATGGTGTACAAAAAGTGATTGTTTTGTTGTTGTTTTTTCTTACCATTCATAGCAGATTCACAGCAGCTGCATATCTGTTGGGATGAGGGATATGCAACAGGCCTTTTTCAGAGGTATTAACCCATTTAGTACCTGAAACCCCAAAACGGGTACCCTGGCAAACAGTGCAGGCCCAGATCAGACGCCGCAGAACGCGGCGCCTGATCAGGACCTACACTGTTTGCAGAAAATTCAGCCATTTTCCGAAATCAGTTTTGAAGAAAACACAACCTGACACCCCTAAATTTTGAAATTGACTCTTGCTATATGTACCGGTAAGGAGGAAGATTCCATTTGGTACAGAAAGGGTTAATGGCCACCTAGTGGCTGTTAGTACATGTAATACTTACTGCACAGTGATTGTGCCTGTGTGATACACGACATGCGACAGGGCTGATATTCAGCTGTGTCACACAAATATCATGCTGGTGTTTTTGCCAATAAGCTGTCAGATATGGGTGCATGTGATAAATGTGGAAACTATATATCATGTTGGAAATGTGTACATAAAAACAGCAACTACATGTATATATACATATTGTCTAGTAAGTGTAGGATAATCTAGAGCAGACAAAATATAAGTTTAATTACCCCATGATCTAGTGGCTCTATATACAGTTCTTCTCCAATCTTGGACAGAGAATGAATCGCTCTTCCAAATACTGAAAAACACCATGAACGCTGTTGTCAGCACATGAATCTGATCAAAATTTATCAGGGCCTGGTAAATCCATGGCCCAGCTGCCTGGGACAAGTCCAAATTTTGACTGCTGTGGACTAATATACAAGGAATATTGTGTGTTTGTTTGTATTAGAGTTTAACATTTGTTTGATTTATAGGTATAACGTCCCCGTCAACACTGTAAAGGTCATTTTGGAGACGTTGCTTCCAAATTTGTGGGACTTTTACCCGACATTGAGTTGAAATGACATCTCAAGCCATGTCGCCCAATGAAACCAAAAGGGTTTATAAGAATGGACAGTCAGACTCGTGCGCACCGCATTGTCTGGGCAGGCTAAGATCCTCTAAGCGGTTTACCAGTACTCCTGTGCGGGCCGGATTCAGCTCTGCGTGGAAGCATCATGCAGCCCATATATTTCTTCAAGCCCCGATGGGCGGGGGCCGTTGGAGTTTAACAGCCCGGTCATTATTATTTAAGGTCATTTTTGAGCTGGTCAGTTTACCTGTCCACACTTTTCCTGGGCGGGCTTATATGTAAGCGGTTTACCAGTACAGTTCACATTCTTTCGCCAGAAACTGACAACTGCCCTTCCTGAATCAGTGGAAGGGAGAGAATGACCGTAGCAAAGATTTCATGATCAATCTCTATGAAAGAATGCTGCCAACCCTGGCAGGTATCGAACCCACATCCTCTCGATCACCAGTCAGATGCACATCCCACTGAGCTACCGAGGCCGACAAAAGGAATATTGTATTTCTAAACTATTTTCAAGATGCTGTGGACTGCCGGAAGGTTGAACTTTGGATTTGTCAGGACCTCATTCATACATATACTGTAATGATCCTTAGTATTGGGACAGATAGACCTAAGCACAGACTGCTCCTGAAGGAGCAGTCTGATCAGGGTCTACAGTTTGCCATTGTGTTTGCACCTTTTGAACTTCTTGCTGGATTGTGAAACATTAAAATTTTAGGAGAATTACAAAGGTCCCCAAGATGTCTGAATTTTTAGGATTTCTACGGTTCACCGGTTCTATGTTAATGAGTCAGCCTATGAGAATAGTAATCAAACACCTCGGCCCATAACAATACTTGTCCTAAAATTTGAACTTGTGTCTAAAAATAGCTGGCTGAGTGGCAAACAGTGTAGATACTGATGAGATGCCGCATTTTGCGCCATCTCTCCTGGGTTTACACTGTTTTGCTCAGACCTATCTGTCCAAATACAAAGAGAGTGTATGGTACTGGTAATCACATACATGACCAACAAAGGCTTGGGTAACATGGGCAGAAGCTAGGTTAACCCTTTTTGTATCGAATGGAATCTTCCGGGTTTTTTTATAACAGGAGTCCATTTCAAAATTTAGGGGTGTCAAGTTGTTTTCTTAAAAATCTACTTGGAAATTGGCTGAACATTTTGCAAACAGTGTAGGTCCTCATCAGAATGCGGCGTCTGATCTGGGCCTGCACTGTTTGCCAACTACCCATTTGGGGGTTTCTGGTACAAAATGGTTTAATCATCAGTTCTGCCATTGTGATCGATAATTGACAGGTAATCACTAAAGATTTTGTCATTATTTCACCTTTCTGTCTGAGCATTACTCTTAAATGTAATATGTTACACTTTACAGTAGGACAGCCAGGCCTCGGCAAACAGTGTAGACCAGGAAGATGGTCTACAGATGATGGCCCTTTTCTCATATGTAAGCTATTTTTAGATACAACAAGGAGTAGTAATTTGTATTTGATAAAACTTCATTATGATAACATACCCATGTGACATACATGTAGTGCATTTTTTCACATCTCCAAGATGGCTACTTTTCTGATGAAAATTTGTGATATTTTTCTTACAAATACTGCAAACAGAGGTTGTGGGAGCTCGTTAGAACCGCCTCAGTGAGGCGGTTTTAACAAGTACCCACAACATATGTCTTGTGGCAAAAATAAGACAAGAGCACCGCAAGCGGCGCCATGCTTGTCTGTTTTTCCATGTCACATAGACAAATCAGTGAAATTGCATCATAGAGTTATTGAACTTATACAAAATATAGCCTTTTTGATAATACAGATGTGTCAAGTTCCATGAGGCTGAGCAATATGGTCAAAGTTAAAGTTTTTTGTTAAATTTTTGAAAAATAGGTCAAAGTTCAAAGGTCAAGGTCAAAAAGCGTGGTATGACTGAAAAGGTCTTGTCCCAAGGAACATTCATGTGAAGTTGGAAGGCTCTGTTGTGAATAGAATTGAAATAAGAGACAAAAACAATTTTGAAAAAAACGGAGAGAAATGGGGAGATAATTCAATCAAATTGCAAGATGGAGTTATAAAACTTGTAGGGAATGTAGCTCTTGTGATGGTGAGTATGTGTATGAAGTTTCATGAAGGTAGGCCAAATACTTTTGGAAATATGGTCAAGGTTAAGGTTTTCAGTTAAATTTTCGAAAAAATAGGTCAAAGTTCAAAGGTCAAGGTCACAGATCAAAAAGTGTGGTATCACTGAAAAGGTCTTGTCCCAAGGAACATTCATGTGAAGTTTGAAGGCTCTGTTGTGAATAGTATTAAAATGAGAGCAAAAAATGTGTTTCAGAAAAAAATTGGAAAAGGGGAGATAATTCAGCCAAAATCAACAATGTTGTTATGGTCGTTGGTCAAAATGTAGCTTTTCTGATGATCAGTGTGTGTATGAAGTTTCATGAGGCTAGGTCTAATACTTTTTAAGTTATAGCCAAGGTTAAGTTTTTTTGGAACGACGCCAGACGACAACGCAGACGCCGGAGTGATGACAATAGCTCGAAAGTTTTTTTTCAAAAAACAGACGACTTAAAAAACGGGGTACACCCCCTTTAACCCCAGTTTTCTCTATATAAATTGAGGTTTAGGGGGTGCTCATTTCACAGACTTGTTCACGTGCTGTAGAACAAGTATGGTGAGGAGTTAAGGTGTCGGAATACCTAGCGAAAATATGGCAATGTAACAGATGCAGAAACAAAGTTGATTATTAGCTAATCAGTACAATAATGATTTTTTGGGGGGAATTTATTGATCAATCAATTGATTATCCAATAACACCGTGCCATGCCTTTTCACCCGCATTTTACCATTTGTATTCGGACTGACAGACCCGAGCAGTGTAGACCCAGATCGGTTGCCGCAGAATGCAATATCTCATCAGGCTCTACACTGTTTGCTACTCATCCTGCTATTTTCAGATACAACCTTGGGTAATAAAGTGTGCTTGGTTAAAAATTTAGACAATTGGGCCAACAAAATCGAAAATACAAAATGAACCAATAACTTCAATATTTCTTTCTTTTTAACTGCCAAACATACACACTTTGACCTTACGACGCCCGGTCGGGCAAGTGCAAAAAAATCGTCTACAACTGTCAGTCTTTAAAGTCCTTAAATGCAATAAAACTAGACCAGTAAGTAAGTCACAATAATTGCTGCACTGTCCGACTTTGTTGGCAGTTCAGAGACAAACCATCTGTGTAACTATAACGGTTCAATTATGACACTACTGTTAATCCTTGTTATATAGTTGCCAACTAAACATGATTGCCCTGTGGTGCGTGTCTTTCATTTCTGGTCTGGCGCTATCGATAAGCCTACAACGCTTGCATTTTCACAACAAGGTGTGAAAATATGGTCAAGTTATGTCTCTAATTTGCGTATATCCCCCAATCATAAAATTTAATCCACAATCAATGTGAAAATGATTTAATTACTGCCAAGACGATTAGCTACATCTAATCGTAGGTAGATGTATGCATAATTAAAATGGACTATTCTACTATCTCGTGAACGGTTATGTTTTGGCACCAAATAGCAGATGCTTGTCGGGAAAAGTTGAGCGCTTTAATTTGTGTAAACACATCTTTATGCTTTTGTTGGTTATCGACATGGAGCTTCCGGGGATAAGTCGGGAGTCTGCAAAGCGCTGTTTTTTATCCACCTTTATCCACAACTGTTTAGCTATCGAGAAAATATATTTTACCGGATGCAAACAATTTTTTATGGAAGAGATACGCCCCATTAAAATAAAACAATGACATTAAAGACTTGTGGGGTTGCTGGTGTCAGATGACGTCATTTACCGATTGCGGCCAAAAAATGGTGGTGGCGATTTAGATAATGATGACGGAAAACTTTGATGCTCGCATTGAACCTGCTTGTAGGGCGGGTGTGAAAGTTTGGGCTCGTTTTGGTTGGAGGGGGTCCTCGTCTTGCGGTTGGCTCATTAAATTGTAATCTGAACTGTATTGTTTTAATCTCTTATCTAGCTGTCATGACACTTCTGATTCCTGATCTTCTGAGTATACTGGCTGCGGCTCGTTTTAATCATGCATGTCAAGCTAAAAGAGTTTATATAACAGTATCTTAAATTGCTAATCGGTTAAGGTGTAATGACATGTCAGCAATTAACTTGAAAAAGTACAGTTATTGACCGTGACAAGTTGATAACTACAATATTTTCTACCAGGGAAATAAAAAGAACTGAAGGCAATGATCAGGAATCGATACTATTAAACCACAGCTACCATCAGCGACAACAAAGAGAAACACAAACATGAAATGACTAAACCCTATAAATGGAAAGTTGTTGTGCTTGAAACTTGATAGAAACCTTGATTTATATTTATAAATGTTGGTCATCATCATCATCACAATTAACTCCACCCCCCCACCCACCACTCCCAACCCCATTTTTATTTCCAAAATCCTAGGCAAGTAGGATTTTGAGCTTGGCAAGTGCAAAGATATTTTAATTGCCCGGTGGGCAAGTGGAAAATTTTGGGATTCATCAGGCCATGGGTAGGGTTCTTTAACATGCACAGGGGATGGTTCTCCTTACACAGGCCTCAGTTAACGTCCCCCATCCGCAGGACAGTGCATTTTATGACATTCATCCCCATGCCGGTCAGTCTGAAAGCCCCAAGACACCACAAGACACCCCAAGACACACCAAGACACCACAAGACACCCCAAGACACCAACATTTATTGTTTATTTATTTCCTTAAGACTTTTAAAAGGCTTTTCAATACCTAAAAGTATTTTAAAATTATTTAATAAACAAAATTGAGACGTTGTTTACGTCCTAAAACAGTCATATAAAGCACTGTATATACTCTGGTAGCTGTCATCGATTGCAATTCGGCAATGTAATAAACACCCCCAAGACACTTACTTATCTATTGTCTTTATTGTTAATTGTCATACCATCTACGACATTTATAACATGAAAAGATGAAAAGTTATAGAGATAAAATGGTATTATCTGTTCTATAGTTTTGAGTTTGTGATTTATCAAATAGTTGTTTTGCTTCAAAGTTAAAAACAAAAACCTTGTATCTTAGGGTACATTTTATCATTATGTATTTTTTTTTTTTTTTTGTTGTTTTTTTTTTGTAAAAAAAAAATAATGTCCTTATAATAATAAGTAACCTATCCATCCATTTTTCCCGATCTTAGGATGAAAGGTACCGAATACAAGTATATAGTTTAATAATCTCATTAATGCCCGTCAGTTACTAATACACCTCAACCTCGTTATAACACGGAACTCCGGGTCCAACCAACGGACCGTGTCAGTTAACCGAATCGTGTTATAAACGCCGACCGTATTTGCCACAGATCAACCATTGACACAATGGTGATCAATACTTTCCCAAACATGATGATGTGCGATGATGTGCGGTCCGGTTATGACCGTATTTCCCGACTAAAATGTGTTTAGAACTAATCAATGGCAGTAAATACCATGGCCCATCAAGTCAAACAAGTCACTTTAATCAAAACCAACTGATAAACCATGTTTTATATCCAGAAATCGTCCGATCTGACAGCGAGTATGACGCCATTTTGATAGCTGGTTCCCGGCTAACTTTGTTGTAACTGAGCGTCCGGAACCGTACCGAACTACAGTACCGTTAATACATTTCAATGGTGAAATTACCGGGTTAGGGTTCGGAACAGGACAATGATCAACGCTTACAAGAAATTTGAATTACTTCCCTTGAAATGTCTTACCCTTAATATTTTAGCCATTTGAAACGATTTTTAATGGCGCACATGTCTTTGAATGATTTTTTTACCGCGAAAATTGATCTTGAATATGTTTTATCATTTGCTTTTAAGCTGGAATAAATTTGACTTCTCAAAGGTCTTGCGAAACGCAGCTTGTTCAATTTTACCATGACATTGTGAGCAATTTTACCATGACATTGTGAGCAATCTGGATGGGGCCATAAATCGTGGCCACAAACAGACTGACTTGATCATCATGGACTTTGCTAAGGCCTTTGACAAGGTACCTCACAGAAGGCTATTACATAAACTGGAGTACTATGGGATAAGAGGATCCACGCATAGGTGGATTAGCTCATGGCTCTCTGGGCGCTCACAACAAGTTGTACTTGATGGCCAAGCGTCTGATCCAGTCCCTGTTTTATCTGGAGTCCCCCAAGGTTCGGTCCTTGGACCGGTCCTTTTCTTGGTTTTCATTAATGATCTCCCCGATAATATCAGGTCATCGGTCCGTTTGTTTGCTGATGATTGTGTCCTGTATAGGAACATATATTCTCCTTCTGACTGTCTTATTTTACAAGATGACCTGGATCAACTTGCACAGCGGGAGGCCGATTGGCAAATGAAGTTCAATGTGGCCAAATGTCACTCAATGAGAGTGTCACGACACCCTCCGGACAAGCAAATTAAGTTTGACTATACTCTTCACCAGCAAGTTTTGGAGCATGTTCAATCTGCCAAATATCTTGGTATCACCATCACTGACGATCTTGATTGGGGTCAACATATCTCAGAGATTACATCTAAAGCAACTAGGACTTTGGGATTCCTTAGACGGAACTTGGCTTTTGCACCTAGGCAGACAAAGGATGTTGCATATAAAACATTGGTTCGCCCTCAACTCGAATATGCATCACCCATTTGGCACCCCTATGTTAAAACTCAGACTCAGCAGGTGGAGAAGGTGCAGAGGACAGCTGCTCGATGGACCTGTAGGCGATGGCGAAATAGAAGTAGCGTCGGTGACATGCTTAATGAGCTAGAGTGGCCGTCCCTGGAGGCCCGTCGTGAGCAGTCCTCTTTAACCTTCTTCTACAAGATACACTCTGATTCAGTGTCTATTGATAAAGATAGGTACTTGACCCCTGTAACACTGTCGACCCAAACAAGGGCATCAAAATTAAACGACTCACAATATCGTAGATACCAGTCCTATAGTGATGCCCTGAAGAACTCGTTTTTTCCTAGAACTATTCCCCAATGGAATAGTCTTCCCTCCTCTGCGGTGAATGCCAAGTCCGCAGAAGAGTTCAAAGCCCGCACAGTGTAAGATTGGGTCTCAGAGGTATGCGTTTTAGGATACCTCTGTTATGCAGATTGTAAATAGTTTTAAGGACGCATCCAGTGCCTCTCTCTTTTTTTTTTTTTTTTTTTCAGCTAAATTCTAAATTTAGCCACCCAATCAACTGAGGTAATGGCCAGATATGACCGACTCAGTATAAGAAGATAGATAGATAGATTTACATGCGGCTCTAGAAAATGAGTTTTATTGCAGTTGACCGATCACATCGTCTGAGCAGTGATCCTTAACAGAGCGTGATAAATATTTTTTTTCCGGTTGCGTAACTGAATTCTTTAATCTCTTTATCTCACTAAGCCAACACTTTTGATTGTGCCGATGGCAGTTCATGTTTATCATGCGTGTCAAGCTAAACAAGTTTATATACTGTATATTCAACTCTGCGGGAGGCCTGCAATAAATATCAAAAAGTGCCGTTATAAACCGTGTTAGCTACCGTGTTAGCTACCGTATTACTGCAGTTAAAAGTGAGAGGACAATAAAGTTGTTGTGCTTAAAACCCGATACAATCCATGGATAATATTTATAAATGTTGGTTGGGGAAAATTTGGGGTCCAAACCAAAACCGTGTTATATCCGAATTCGTGCTGTAACGAATCGTGCTATAACGAGGTCCGGGTGTAGCTGATACCTATGCAGGCAAACGGCCACTTGTTTACTGATTACGTTATTGTTCGCTTAATCCTTTTCGTCTGATAATACTTTTCACACCTAATGAAAAGTCTCAGTGTTTCTTTGCAAAGATGATGCGGCAAAGTGTCGGCGGCTGATAGAATATTTAATCTTTGATGTTATTTCTAATGTTTTATTTATTTTTTCTTTATTTTTATAGAATTATTGAAAACTTTACCTAAAAAACAAATTCGTAAATAAAAATAGAATATCAATTTTCTGAAGAAAAAGTGCGATATTTTTGTATATTTCTGCTCCAAACATCGATTGTGGGCACTCATTAGGACACCAAGATGGTTCTAACGAGTAACCACAACTTATGTGTTAGAGGGAGCCTTCATGTGGACTGAACAAATCATTGCCTCCTCTTCTACAAAAACTAGAGAAAGTGCCCAGTGGGGCACGTATACCCCCGACCAGTGCCATCCCCTTTTAGTGGAAATGAAAATTTGTTTGTAGCTTTAAACCTTTCCATATAAACTTTCCATTTAGTCCACTGAGAATAAGTATTGCATTTCAACAAATATAGAATAATTTATCATATCCAAAGATGAAACTGCTTGTCTTTGGTGAATAATAAAAATTCAAAGTTTGTTGCAATTTGGAACAATTTCATTTGGAAACAACAAACATAGAATAGGCTGTCATAGAACATATGCTGAATTAAAGTAGCTGTATAATGACATAATAAAGCAATGCATTTTGTATTATTACTTGCATTTATTATTGTCTGCATTTCAAGAGAAAATATTATGCAAAATTTAACAGTTCTAGTCGCTGTTGTTTCTAAGATCACAAGGACCAATATACATGTATAAACTGACAAATCTGACAAGGGTCACAGCATAAAGAAACAACAAACTAACTAATAATGAACAGATGGAAAGACAAAAACTATAACCTTTGATATACTTTGTATGCAAGGAGTATAATGAAAACAGTTATCAAATCCTGTACCATATACTATTATGCGATGAATACATGTGAATTTATTCTAATATTGTTTAAACCAAAACAGTTAACACAAAACTTGGATGTGATCAAAATGTGTAAGTCCTTATTATTGACCAATAGCCCCACCCGGGGGCTTGACACAGGAGCTTAGATATTCCATATGAAAGTTAATACTATAGCTATATTCTGTACCAAATATGAAGAGAATCTAACATGAGGTTACAGAGATATAAGCAATCAAAAACGTTTAACACAAAACTTCGACTTAAAAGTTGACAAACTGACAGACAGCCCACCCAGGGGCTTGACCCATGGGCTTAGATATTCCATATGAAAGGTTATGCTACAGAGATATCCTTTACCAAATATGAAAAGAATCTAACATGTAGTTACAGAGAGATGAGCAATCAAAAAGGTTTAACACAAAACATTGACGTAAATATTGATGAACAGACTGACGGGTGGACAGCCCACCCAGGGGCTTGACCCACGAGCTAAGATATTCCAAATGAAAGGTAATGCTATAGAGATATCCTGTACCAAATATGAAGAGAATCAAATATGTGGTGACAGAGATATGAGCAATCAAAAAGGTTTAACACAAAACGTTGACGTAAAAGTTGACAAACGGACAGACAGCCCACCCAGGGGCTTGACCCAGGGGCTTAGATACTCCATATGAAAGGTAATGCTATAGAGATATCCTGTTCCAAATATGAGGAGAATCCAACATGTGGGGACAGAGATATTAGCAATCAAAAAGGTTTAACACAAAACTTTGACGTAAAAGTTGACAAATGGACAGACAGCCCACCCAGGGGCTTGACCCAGGGGCTTGGATATTCCAAATGAAAGGTAATGCTATAGAGATATCCTATACCAAATATGAAGAGAATCTAACATGTGGTTACAGAGATATGAGCAATCAAAAAGGTTTAACACAAAACTTTGACGTAAAAGTAGATGAACAGACAGACGGACAGACAGACAGCCCACCCAGGGGCTTAGTTGTTCCTTATGAAAGGTAATGCTATAGAGATATCCTTTACCAAATATGAAGAGAATTTAACATGTAGTTACAGAGATATGAGCTATCAAAAAGGTTTAACGCAAAACTTTGACGTAAAGGTTGACGAACGGCGGGACGGACGGAAGTACGAACGAACGAACGAACGAACTAACTAACGAACGAACGAACGAACGAACTAACGAACGGACGGAAAGACGAAAACTATATACCCCCTGACATACTTCGTATGTCGGGGGTATAATAATGTATAACCCTGTAAAATAGAAGTAAAGGCTATGATCAGGAATCGGTTCAATTACCCAACATTGTAAATATGTTCTATGAAAGGGTTATCCTTTGGAAGCAAGGAAAACACCACAGAAGTAAAAAAATATGGAGTGTACATGTTTTCTGGGCCAGACTAGCTAGTTTCGGCCAATTAGGCCTCATCAGTGACCCTCAGATATTTTCAAAATTCCACAATGGAATCAATGATCCCAAAGGACAAGAAAATATAATCTACACTATGATGTTTCATTATATGAAAGTGTTGGATTAAGAGGTCCAAATTATAAAGTTATGTTTTCGCGATGTTTGAGTTACACTATTATCAATGACCGAAATGTATTTTGATGTTGTTGCGAAATTATCCCCTACTGAGTACATATACATATTCGGAAAAAAATCAGTTAATCCGTTATAGCGTTAAAAAGGAAATGAACAGCTTGTGCGACATATTCTGCCCCCGCCCATCGGGGCGTGAAAAAAATAGATGGGCTGCACAGTGCTTCCACGCAGAGCTGACACTGACCGCACCATACCTGTGATAATTTTATGTTGACCATGAGGGAGATTTGCTTCTCAGATGAGGGAGATTGGGGTCCCAATGAGGGAGACTTTCTGACGGCATGTTTAAGTGTGTGTGTTTTTTTTTTTTTTTTGTTTTTTTCTTGGCATTTTTTGTGGTTTAGATGTACAAAGGAACTGGAACTACTTAATTAAAATGATAGGAACATATTTTGTCAAGTTTAATTTCAAAATACATGTACAGGGTTCGCACTAGCGGTCGCCAGAGTCGCCAAATGCGAAAAGAAAATAAATCTGGCGCAAATCTGAGTCATTTGGCGAAAACTAGCAGCGAAAAAATGGCCAATTAAAAAGAAAGTCTAATCCTGTTTATTGCCGACTTTAGCCGTTTACTGGCATGTGTATTTCACACCTTTCCACCCAATAATTATTAACACCTTTGACCAAATTAGAACAATTGGAGATTGTTTATTGTCGACACGCGCCCAACAATTTAGCTCCGCCTTCTTGTTATAAAAAGCTGCAGCTAGGTCGAATATCAACCAATTGGTGAAGAATATTATTTCGGTCCTGCATGGCGTAATGGTATACCAGGTTTTAAATCTAGTCACCCGATTGACTTTGCGGTCAAGGTTGATCAATAAAGAAATGGGCGACAAAGACGGATGACGTAAATTGTAGAAGTTAATTGCTGCACAACAAACGTAACGGTAATTATCGTCAACTCCTGGGCAGTCATCCTTAATTGGTTTGTCAATGCAAATCAGCTCTTGTTTAACCTCAGATAGTTACGTTCTTTTGTTATGCCCATATTATTTAAATGTGGGCTTGAATATTCAGAAATATGAGCAGGCTAATTCAGAGTATAAAAATAAATGTCCTTTTCTTTCTATCTTTTGTTGCCTATTTTGTTTGTTTTAAAAATCATGGGGTGAAATAATTAGTTTGGTAGCCGTTTTTCCCTATCATTCCATCTCTTTAAGTTTACTTGTTTGCAATAAACTTGATCGTTTTATGAAATTACAAATGTTTCCTGATTCGCATCCGAAAGTCATGGCAAAACGCACCGCTTTGCGATGATTTATCAAATCTTTTTTTGCTGACCCCAAGAGCCTTTTGCAGGGCTACTCAGAGATAGGCGAGAAAAAAGGTTGCCCGGGTTGCGCATGTTGATCTGGTTCTTTGCAAGGTGTTGTGCGACACAGCTCAGTATACATGCTGTTTATTGTGTAATACTATCGCAGACTGATCAATCCGCGGGGATATAGCAAACACTAGCTGCACATTTTGATCAGAGTCTTTGCAGATCATTCACAACCAGTGAAGACGCAGATCAGCCTTCGCACCCGTTCAGACTGAGTTCTGCAGCCTGAGTTCTGAAACGTTCACCAGGAAGGATAATTATTGAGTAGTTTCCCTTGAACAGATTACTTATTCAGTCTGACATCGGTTATTTTTTGTATATGCTTTAATAACACGCTTTCAGATGAATCAAATCTTTTTTTTGGTTTTAAATATTATAAATCTATATTAAAAGATACCTTGAAGCTAAAAGTTCAAATGTTCTTTAAATAATAAACGTTGCTATTGCTGCGACCCAGTACATATCTTACTTGTGAAATGCATGTAAATATATATAATTCAGTAGAGGCATTATTTCCATCAGCTCACTAACGTGTGAGAAGCCTCTTCTAGATCATAACGATCTTGATGGCATTTCAAAGACCAAATATTTTGGTGCCCTATTTTTTGCATGTTAAAGTGCCCTACCCAGCCCAGCGACCCTCTGCCCTAAAATCCTAGCTGGAGCACTGCATGTGATCAACCAAAATGGCAGCCTGCATGACTTGTGTTAGAGCGAAAACAAAAGCATTTACAGTCGAGTCCGGTAACATTGCGCGGCCGTTTACTTTGCGCTACCTGCATTCACATTTTCAATAACTTTAACCCTCACAATTTCTACCACTACTACCTGTACATCTGCATTAAGTTTTCACTTTACCTTGAAAACATGGGGTGCACGTGCAGATGTGACACTTTCGCGGAATTTTTCAAATTTGCCAAAATACGAAAAGACCGAAAATTTCCAAACCCAAGACTGAGTTTAAAAATTGGCAAAGGGACAAATGTTTTGTATCTAAATTTACTGCATATAACAACATTGCAGAATATCTAATGAACAACTTGTTACAGTCAACGTTCGTGTTCAAACCAGCACAAAACACTTATTGTGCGCAATGTTTGGCGACAAAACTGGTAATCAAATTTCAAGGGGTATCCCTTTTCAAAGAATTATATCTCCCGCCAGTTAATAATTCAGAGGCCAATTCCTATTGCAGAAATAGATAAGGAAGTGTTGCAATCGTTCTGATTGTGATTGTTTGAAAGGTGGCTTTAACAAAGTCACACGAAGGTATCAATACCTTATGTGCGCAATGTTACCGGACTGCATCGTAAGCGAGGTTTCTTTGCAGTTTCTGGAGAGAAGGTATTGACTTGTGCTTTAAGCTTTAAACCCTTAAGTGCCAAGGAAAATTATAGAGCAGATGACAATCTTTGTTTACCCATGGTCAGCATTTTGCGAAAAAGTTTCTACAACTGGCTCAGGTTATAAGATTTTGGCACAAAAAAAAAATAGATTGGCGAAAGAGCTGGCGAAAGAAAAAAAAATCCTAGCGCGAACCCTGCATGTAGCAAGTTGTAGGTTATTTACAAACAATGCTGTAACCACAAGTCCACTGATGTGATTTCAAGTTGTGGGTATTTGTCAGAATCACCTGATTGTTGAAAGTACCCGCAACATGCTTCAGTGTAGAAATACTTGATTAGAAAAGATGTGTGGGAAGGCCTTGCCACAAGGAGCCTACATGCCAAATATAAAGGCTCTATCTCCAATGGCTCAAAAGTGATGGTGAAGTAGGTCAGAGGTCAAGGTCGCAGGTAAAATTGTGTGTATGGGTGGGAGGCCCTTGTCAGAAGGAACATACATGTCAAATATGAAGGCTCAATCCCAAATAGTTCAAAAGTAATGATTAAGTAGGTCAAAGGTCAAGTCACAGGTCAAAATTTTTGTATGGGTGGGCAGTCCTTGTCACATAGAACAAACATTCAAAATATGAAGGCACTATCTCAAATGGTCCAAAAGTGATGATAAAGAAGGTCACCTGTCAAGGTTACAGGTCATTTTTGTATGAGCAGAAACCCTTGTCCCAAGGAACCTACATGCCAAATATGAAGACTCTATCTTAAAACGGAATAACAGTTATGACAAAATAACTTTATGATCTACTTTTTGATTTTTAAACTCGATCAAGATATTGTCAAGATGAACATTCTGAGCAAGTTTGATGACAATCCAACTAAAATTGTGGCCTCTATAGTGTGTTCAGAATGTTTCTATGATTTGACCTACTGACCTACTTCTTGACCCGACATGATCCATATTCGAACTCTCCCCCCCCCCCCCCCCCCCCCCCCCGAGGTTTATTAATGATTTGACCTACTGACCTACTTTTTGCCGAACTATACTTAGATATTGTCAAGCTGAGCTATCTGAGCAAGTTTGATGAAAATCAGATTAAATCTGTGGCCTCTAGTGTGTTGACAAGGTTTTTCTTCAATTTGACCTACTTTTTGGCTCAACATGATCCATATTCAAACTTGACTGAGATATTGTCAAGATGATCATTCAGATTAATGATGATTGGACCAAAACTGTGGCCTCTAGTGTGTTCACAAGGTTTTTCAATGATTTGACCTACTGACCTACATTCGACCCAACATGACCCATTTCCGAAATTTACTTAGATATTGTCAAGATGGTCATTCTTAGCAAGTTTGGTGATGATCAGACTAAAAATGTGGCGTCTAGTGTTCACAGGGTTTTTCTATGATTTGACCGACTGACCTACTTTTTGACCCAACATGACCCATATTCAAGCATGACAGAGATATTGTCAAGATGATCATTCTGAGATAAATTGATGATGATTGGTCCAAAACTGTGGCCCCTAGTGTGTTCGTAAGGTTTCTCTGTGATTTGACCTACTAACCTACTTTTTGACCCGACATGACCCATATTTGAACTTGACCGAGATATTGTCAAGATAATAATTCTGAGTTTAATGATGATCAGACCAAAACTGTGGCCTCTAGTATGTTCACAAGGTTTTTCTTTGATTTGACCTACTGACCTACTTTTTGACCCCACATGACCCCATTCGAACTTGACAGAGATATTGTCATGGTGATCATTCTGACCAAGTTTTATGATGATTGGCCCAAAACTATGACCTCTGGTGTGTTCACAAGAAAAGTTTACGCACGGGCGGCGCACGACGGACGACGCGCGACAATGTCGGACATCTCACAGTCACAAAAGCTCACCATGACCTTCGGTCAGGTGAGCTAATAAATGCACACTATTTATAGATTTCACTAACATGAAGTTCCCGGTCACAAATTTTTTTAAAATACAGTACTTGTAAAAAGCTTACTCAAGGGGAGCAATTTCCAAATAAGAAAATCTGCTGTTAATTTCATGACTTTTAGTAATTACTCGTTATTGATTGGTAAATATATCTATTTTCCACTTTCAAAATCAAAATGTCTAACTTTACATAAATTATGAAAACAAAAGACATATGGGAGAGTGATTTAAAAGGAACATACAGTGATAAAAAATGGGAAAATAAACGCACAATTTCAATTTAAATCTAAGCTAAATATAAGTAAAATAGACATTTTTCTATCACCATACAAAACAACTGAGTCCAAAACCTCTCTCGTAACAGATAACGGTAACTGCATTACGTCAGCTTATGTAATCTTTACTGGCAGCCAGATCATGTTTATTCTGTGCAGTCAGCTGAGGCAGAACAAAGGATTATCGGCTTTTTAGAAGTTGATGTTTACTGTTAAGTGTCCGATATTTGTTAATTGCCTTCAGCAGTGAAAATTTTAAGTCTGTTACCGCTTGCTGCAACTGGTAGCTCAAAAAAATTGGGGACAGGAAAATTGCAAATGCGGGAGATTCTGTCTCCCGGACGGGAGAGCGGGAGGTATGCTTCAAATGGAGCCTCCCGCATGATCCGGGAGATATCACAGGTATGCCGCACATGAGTAATGATAAACCGCTTAGAGCAAATCTTTTCGCGAAAAATTGCTGCTATTATATCATAATATATGTATAAAAATAATAAATGAGTAATAATAAAGGTGTTTTAGGGTATAATAATAATAAATGTGTAATAAAAACGGTGTCTTGGGGCTTTCAGACCGACCCTCCCCATGCAAATGATGCCTATGGAGCGTGTTCAAACACCGAAATTTTATCGCCTCAGCCAGGGATCGAACCCAGGACCTCTAGCATCAGAGGCGAGTGCATCGAGCTATCACGCTCCACAGATCAAAATACAATATATCATTAGCTTTTGGTATTTATGTGATTTTTGGTAATTCTATGGACTGACAAACTCTAGTAGACTACATTATTCCTATCACCGTCTCGACTAGAAAGTAAGTTTACATTTACTCTTAGCATTCTGTTGAAGCTTGTTTGGACAAATGTTGAGAAACTCAGTCGTCTGTCAAAAAAACGTAAACACGTGAAATGTGACGTCGACGTTTACAAAAATCTCGCAACGTAAACAGATCTATCTATCTTCTGATACTGCGTTGGTCACATTTGACTATTACCGCAGGTGTATATTACATACACTGCAGGTTTTGCAGGATGCAGATCTATCGGAAACATATGACTATCGATAACACATGACAGGGTTCCTTTCCTCTGACCTCTCACACATGTCAGTTAATGACCTGTGGGTCAGTTTTAAGTCCGAATTAACCACGGCAATGGAAAGGTTTATACCAACTAAAATGACCAAAACAAAATATAGGGCACCATGGATCGATAACACGATCAAGCATCTCATCAGAAGACGGAATAGAATGTATTTTCGTGCTCGCAAGTCTAGCAGCCCTGACGTTAAGAACCATTACAAACGGTTCAGAGCACATGTGCAAAAGGTTATTAGGTCTCTAGATAGGCAATTCGACGGATAAAAATAAACAAACAAGCCTTTTATGTTAGTTCCTGGAATCACACATTTCATCGTTCCTTGCTAGAAAAGGTGCTGGATTTCAGCCACTTAAAGGGCAATAGACGATCTTCGTTGAATTCAACAGATTATGAAAAAAGCCAACTCTTGTACAGAAAAGTACGCGAAAGTACTCGGCAGCACCTAATTCCGCGCGTTTTGACATCATTTCCGGGGAAGATAACCGCACCACAATTAAGGGTCTCCCTAAACAGCGAAAAGGTCTAGGAAGGTAAGTGTTTGTTAAATTATACTTTGTTTGTCGCAATAAAAGCTCTACAGAGTTTATGTTATTTGTTTCGGATATGCCACCCCCTCAGAATATTGATTATGAATTGTCAGTCAATAAAGAACAAAAGGGCTGAACTTCATACTATTATCGACTCAGCTAAGCCGGACATCATTTTGGGCAATGAGTCCTGGCTAACCCCAGAAATTAAAAACTCAGAAATTTTTCCAGAATCTTTTGAGGCTATCCGGAAAGACAGAGTTGGGGATGCACACGGAGGTGTCTTTGTGGCTTTCAAGCGAGACCTACTCTGTACAGAAACTCCGGAGTTGGACACCAAATGTGAATTAGTTTGGTGTAAATTGAACATCATTGGATGTAGTACTCTGTACCTTGGTTCTTTTTATCGTCCACCAGATCAGATTGACCCAGAATATCTTGAGGCTCTTAATTCATCTTTGTCTAGGATAATGTCAAATGCAAATGCCCATATTTTGGTTCGCGGAGACTTCAATTGTGGTGACATTGAATGGAGCAACATGCAGGTGCCCCATGGGGTATCTAAAAGGCAGACACAGCAACAGCTTTTAGATATAATTAAAGAACACTGCCTAGCCCAAGTAATTAATATACCCACCCGACAAGAAAAGACCCTCGATCTATTATTTACGAATTCCCCATCCCCAGTTAATCGAGTTAAGGGGATGTCCCCGATCGGCAAAGCTAATCACGACATAGTCCTTATAGGAGGTTTTAGGAATCCCGTTTATGACGTCATTCTTGCGCATGCGCAAAGTACTGGCCGTCAACTGAAACGGCCATCGCTATTCAAATGTATTGGCGGAACTTAAAATGCTAACAATATTCAGCCTTTTTGAGAGAAAATATACCCGTTTTGATTGAAATATTGCCTCGAGAAGGAAAGAATGATATTTTACTTTCATTACCGAAATTCATTTATCCTAAATCCGTTTTTTTTAATTGACGAAAATCTTTTCGTGAATGACCCATGTCAATGGCTTGAGATACCGTTATTCACGAAATAAGTTTTTACGTAACTATCTATCTATCTATCTATCTATCTATCTATCTATCTATCTATCTATCTATCTATCTATCTATCTATCTATCTATCTATCTATCTATCTATCTATCTATCTATCTATCTTATCTATCCATCTATCTATCTAACATCTATCTTGAAAAATCTGTCCAACGATCTGTCTACATGTGCAATTTAAATGTACATACTGACAGTCGAAAAAAACTAATGACGGAGGGGCGTTGAGTCAACTTTGGTTCGACGTCATGCCGTCGACACCCACTCCAACCCATTTCATTGTCACATGACCGTTGGCATGAGAGAGAGAGAGAGAGAGAGAGAGAGAGAGAGAGAGAGAGAGAGAGAGAGAGAGAGAGAGAGAGACGGAGATAGAGGGGTTTGACTGACATACTGACAGTAGACAGACAGACGACACAAAGACCGACGGACTGAATGACTGACTAGCAGACGAACGGACGGAGTGTTAGACAGACAAATAAACATACTGACAGTCGAAAAAAAAACAACAAAAAAACAATGAGTGGACTTACAGACGGGCGTTGAGTCAACGTTGGCTCGACGTCATGCCGTCGACAACCAATCCATTTCACTTCAATGGCACGTGACCGTTGAGATGGTTTGACGGATCCCTGTATCCAAGAAGCCCATAACCCTTTTTGTACCAATTGGAATCTTCCTCCTTATATATAGCAGGAGTCATTTTCAAAATTTAGAGGTGCCAGGTTGTGTTTTCTTCAAAATTTATTTGGAAAATGGCCGAACTTTTTGCAAACAGTGTAGGCCCTGATCAGACGCCGCGTTCTGTAAAATCTTGCACTTGCGAAGGAGTGTTTAACATTCTTATGCTCTGAGTTTGTTTTGAATTTAATGTTCCAATCCCACTGAGTCTTGATGGGTCCGAGCATTGGGTAAATAACATTTTAATAAGCAACGCCGTATTATCGCCAACGAAACGTTGTGACGTTTCATCGACGTTGCAATGTCAAATTCATTGCATCCCTTTGAAGTAGGTTTGATGTAGACACGACGTTGTTGACACGCTACATGTCGGTTGACGTAGCGTCATTTAACGACAAACTGTAATTTACATTTGCCTGCGCTCGCTAATTGTTGTTGCGCTAAGAGAGAGAGAGAGAGAGAGAGAGAGAGAGAGAGAGAGGGGGACCTGTTTGGTCGTATGTACAATATATCATTTTCGTAATGCGAAATTTCACATCTGGCAGCATATCGGTGTTTCTCCCATTATCGTACATTAGAATTCCCCAAAAGTTTAAAGGAATTCCACTGTTTTACGCAGGAATTAACACTTTATCTGTCCCACTGCCTTTGAAGCAATACGACAGATGACGGCCAGGGCTTTTCCCGTTCTATTTTTAGAACCGGAAGTACGTCACGAAAAAAGCTCCTATTGAATACGACATAAAAGCAAAACGAATCAGACAAGCCCCGCGTAAAATATATCTATATAAACGTGCGGATATGGATGGTCTGCGAGACCATATGGCGCGATTTAGAGATTCGTTCCTTTCCTCTGACCTTTCGCACATGTCAGTTAACGACATGTGGGTCAATTTTTAGACCGAATTAACTGCGGCTATGGAAAGGTATATTCCAACGAAAATGACCAAAACAAAGCATAGTGCGCCTTGGATCGACAACACGATCAAGCATCTAATTAGAAGACGCAATCGAATGTACTTTCGTGCTCGTAAGTCTAGTAGCCCTGACGTTAAGAACCATTACAAACGGTTCAGAGCACACGTACAAAAGGTAATAAGAGATGCATATTGGAAGCATGTTTCCAGCATCTTTACCTTTGAGGATGATAATACAGATCCCGACAGTCCCCAGAAGAATGATAAAGTAAAAACGTTTTGGTCATTCGTAAAGTCCCTGAAAAAGGAAGCTTTTGGGATCACTTCGTTAAGAGATAACGGTATTCTCAAAACAGATGCGCGCGATAAGGCCAACATATGTAACAAACAGTTTCAATCTGCATTTACGCGTGAAACTGATGGTGAGCTACCAACTAAAGGTAATAGTCAGTTCCCCTCAATGGGGGACATAACAGTTGACCCAAACGGGGTCGCTAAACTGTTAGGTAAGCTCAAAATACATAAGGCATCTGGGCCGGATGACCTGAATGCCAGGGTGCTTAAAGAATGTGGTGCTGAAATTTCACCTGTGCTGGCCTTTATCTTCAATGAATCACTTGCCCAGGGCACTGTACCAGATGAATGGCGACAAGCTAATGTTACCCCGGTCTATAAAAAGGAGAAAAATACGATGCAGCAAATTATAGACCAGTGTCGCTAACATGCATCTGTTGCAAAACCCTGGAGCATATAATAGTTAGTAACATCAACAAGCACCTAGCCTTTGAGAGCATTCTTGCTGACTGTCAACATGGTTTCCGAAGTCAAAGGTCTTGCGAAACTCAATTAGTTCAGTTTTACCATGACATTGTGAGCAATCTGGATGGGGCCACAAACCGTGGCCACAAACAGACTGACTTGATTATCATGGACTTCGCTAAGGCCTTTGACAAGGTACCTCACAGAAGGCTATTGTATAAATTGGATTACTATGGGATAAGAGGATCTACACACAGGCGGATTAGCTCATGGCTCTCAGGGCGCTCACAACAAGTTGTACTTGATGGCCCATCGTCTGATCCAGTCCCTGTTTTATCTGGTGTCCCCCAAGGTTCGGTCCTTGGACCGGTCCTTTTCTTGGTATTCATTAATGATCTCCCTGACAATATCAGGTCATCTGTCCGTTTGTTTGCTGATGATTGTGTCCTTTATAGGAATATATATTCTTCTTCTGACTGTCTTATTCTACAAGATGACCTGAATCAACTAGCACAGCGGGAGGCCGATTGGCAGATGAAGTTCAATGTGGCCAAATGTCATTCAATGAGGGTGTTGCGACACCCTCCGGACAAACAAACTAAGTTTGACTATAAACTACACCAGCAAATCTTGGAGCAGGTTCAATCCGCCAAATATCTTGGTATCACCATCACTGATGATCTTGATTGGGGTCAACACGTTTCAGAAATAACATCAAAAGCAACTAGGACTTTAGGATTTCTTAGACGAAACTTGGCTTTTGCACCTAGGCAGACAAAGGATGTTGCATATAAAACATTGGTTCGCCCTCAGCTAGAATATGCATCACCCATTTGGCATCCCTATGTTAAAACTCAGATTCAGCAGGTGGAGAAGGTGCAGAGGACAGCTGCTCGATGGACCTGCCGACGATGGCGCAATAGAAGCAGCGTCGGTGACATGCTTAACGAGCTAGAATGGCCGTCCCTAGAGGCCCGTCGTGAGCAGTCCTCTTTAACCTTATTCTATAAGATACATTCAGGTACAGTGGCCATTAATAAAGATAAATACTTGACCCCTGTGACAGTTTCAACCCGAACAAGGGCATCAAAAGTAAACAACTCACAGTATCACAGGTACCAGTCCTACAGTGATGCCCTGAAAAATTCCTTCTTCCCTAGGACTATTCCCCACTGGAATAGTCTTACCTCTTCTGTGGTGAATGCTAAGACTGCAGAGGAGTTCAAAGCCCATACAGTGTAAGATTGAGACTCAGAGGTATGCGTTTTAGTATACCTCTGTTATTCAGATTGTAAATAGTTTTAAGGACCCATCCAGTGACTTCTCTCTCTCTCTCTTTTTTTTTTTAAGCTAAATTCTAAATTTAGCTACGCACCCAACTGAGGTAATGGCCAAATATGACCGACTCAGTATAAGAAGATAGATAGATAGATAGACGTTAATTAAAGCTTCTTTATCTTTATATTCCTTTCGCGAAAATATAAAAGAACATCTACTTTTTTTTTCTCTCTTTTTTTTCTCCTATTACTGCTACTCGCTCACATCTGAGCATTACGAGCAGGATTTCCTGGGTGGTTACCAGTATTTTTTTTAAGAAATGTGGATGAAGTGCCTTGCTCAATAGCACAACACTTTGGTCAGCGTGAGGATCGAACCCGCAACCTCTCGATTACAAATACGATGCGCTACCACTGCGCACCATTACGTAATTTTATCATATCCATAAAATGTCATTATTTTCAAACGATTTTCTAGACGTGACACAGCCATTTGTATGATATAAGGTGTTGTTCACGTATGATAAAATGCAAAAATAAAGAGGAAAAAATCCAAGAGATTAGTTTTGCACCATGCGCTCTACCAACCGCAAGAAAGCTCTACTGACCCCAAGTATCTATGGCTCAGGGCACGAAGCATCACGGGCAAATGACGTCAGCAAAATGGTTAAAAACATCCGTATATACAAGTGAAATTGGCCCAGGGGAACATGAGGAACTGTCGTTTAAAGATTTTTCTGTTTTTAGCTTTGGTAGCCAGCTTGATCGCCAGAGAAAAAACATTTTAGCTATTGGTACCTATGAAGTATGACTCAGACTGGCCCAATGGTTTAGGTGGAGTTTGCATTTTAAGTAAATTATGAACATTTTTTCTATTTTAGCTCTAGCGCCATTTCGCTCAACAGAGCAGACCCACTTCGACTATTTTGATTGAGGATCACCTAAGCAACATCCGTATGAAGTTTGAATAAATCTGGTTAAAGGCTATAGGCGGAGTTGTTGTTTAAAGATTTTCCTGTTTTTAGCTCTGGTGGCCATTTTGTTCATTGAATCGGATTGAGTTAGGCTATTTTGGTAGGGAGCCTCCTAGGCAACATTCACGTATAGAGAGAATCAAAGTGGCTTTAGGATTTATGAAAAGTTTGCAATTCAAGCAAATTGTTGATGGACGACGTACCACGGACAACGGACATTCAGCTATCACAATAGCTCACCATTAGCACTTTGTGCCCAGTTGTGCTAAAAAATGCATATGCAAGCAATCCCCCATCAAAGGCATGCTTCACGTCATATTTGCCAGTTCCGTGATGTATTCCTTGTTTCCAAAGGATAACCCTTTAATAGAACATATTTAACGTCACCACAGCTGGTGTCTGGGAATGTGTGGCGGCCGAAAAAAGTCTCCCTGTCCACACCATTGTGTAGTTTATATTTTCTTGTCCTTTGGGATCATTGATTCAATTGTTGAATTTTGAAAATATTTGAGTGTCACTGATGAGGCCTAATCGGCCGAAACTAGCTAGTCTGGGCCAGAAAACACGTACACATCATATTTTCCAATTCTATGATGCATTCCTTGCTTCCAAAGGATAACTCTTTTATAAAACATATTCAGATAAAATTTTGTTCAGATCTGCTTGCAGGCTCCCAAGATATGTCAGTTCCAAAGTGCGGAAGATGGACGACGACGGACAACAAAGGGCGATAACCGACATTGACAGACTACCATCAGTTTAAGCTCTCCTAAAGCCTACGGGTCAGGTTTGAAGCTGATAAGGCTAAACATATGACCGCTAGTGTTTTCTATGATTTGACCTTTTGATCTACTTTATGATCCCACCCAGTATTGTATTTGACCTAGATTTTGTCAATGACATCATTCTGGACAAGTCTGAAGCTGATTAGGCTGAAAATAATGCCTGTAGAGCATTCACATTTTTTTCTATTGTTTGACCTATTGATCTATATTTGACCCCAAAATGACCTAGTTTCGACACCACTCTAAGAAAGTTTGAAGTTGCTTAGGCTGAAAACGTGGCCTGTAGAAAGCTCACTGGCAACTTGGCTATCAAGGGGACATAACTCTTCCGTCGTTGGTTTGATCTGACCTATTTTAGAACTCGTCGGAGTTTTTATCCGTGCCATTATTATATGCTAGTTTCACGAAGAACCAACAAAAACTTCAAGTGAATGACCACCTTTATTTTTTCTCAGATCCATTTTACAAAAACACCATTGAGAAATGATAAAATCATATTCTTCTCCTAAACTGTTTCTCTAATTAACTGTAATGGCTCATTAAAGTTGTTTATAGGGTGTCAGACATTTTTACAAATTCTATCTCCTGCAGTGACTGCAGTGGAAACCGTTCAGTTCATGTTCTGATAGCTAACCATGGTATTTTAGCAGCTGAGGATTTTAGAGGAGAAAGTGAACTTTAAAATGTAAGACCAATTACTGGACTGTGATAAGAGGACAAGAAAATAGCTGTTTTGCTATCCCTGACGTTAAGGAAAATAGAGAGTTATGTGAAAAATTGATGCATTATCTTGGAACAGAGAATCTCAACATCACGACATTTGTTTATGCAAAGCATAGCATTGTTTGTGCTAAACATTTTGAAGATATCTGCTTTCAGTTTGTTGATTACTTGTTTCCTTTCTGTTCTTCATTAATTAATGCCTATCAGTATAATTGAACCAATCGTTATGTTAACACGCCTCGACAATTTTAGGTAATATTTCATGGCATTTCACATGGTATTTTGTGATATTTTTCTAACCCTTGTACCAAATGGAATCTTCCTCCTTATATATACCAGGAGTCCATTTCAAAATTTAGGGCCGTCAGGTTGTGTTTTCCTAAAAATTTATTAGGAAAATGGCTGAACATTTTGCAAACAGTGTAAGCCCTGATCAGACAATGATCTGGGCCTGCATTGTTTGCCAGAGTACCTGTTTTGGGGTTTCTGGTAATAAATGGGTTAATTCAGTTTTGGGTACTCAATGAGGCGATTCCTTTGACTACCCATAATTTATGTTTTCATTGTCACATAAAGTCCTCATTTATGCAAACAGTGTACAGGTGTAGGAACTGTAAATACAAGGTCTGGAAAACAAAGTGATTAACTGTAGATCAGACAAGGATTACAGAAAACAATTGTTTTGTAGAATTTTAAGGTAGATCAGGTTTTGTTTGTTTGAATTGATGTTTAACGTTCCCATCACAACTATTTAGGGCATTTTGGAGATGCTGTTTCCAATTTTGTGGGACCTTTTACCAGACAATAAGACGAATGCCACCCAATGAAACCAACAGCACCGAACTCAGGAAAACTGTCTTCAAAGTCTTTATTTTCATCCAAAGACATAATGAAGCCTGTATGTAAGATCCTGAACTGACAGCCTACCAAAGGATTTTTTGAGAAGGCAACCTGATTAGAGAGCCTCATTACTTCTCCTTTAATAGCTACATAGAGAGAAATAGAGCTTCAATGGGCTCCGTGAGGTCAGGATTTTAGCAAACAAGTAGAATGCTGGGAAACACTTGGAATACCTTGGGTAAAATATGGCCACGGCCAGAAGGCTTCAATGAAACCATTAAATTTGGATTTAATTACCTTAGCAGATTTCAATTGGCAATTAAAGTCAGCGATTAATCATTACAGTAACTTTTTCTTGTAAATGAAGTGATTTTATTATAAAGGTGGTCATTCAAGAATCTATGCTGTTCACAAGGTCGATAACGCCCATTTTCACAATAAAGGGGATGTAACACTGCTATTATTCGTCCGACCTGACCTATTTTCGAACTCGTCCGAGATTTAATAATGAAGAAGTTCCAAATTGGATCTTTAGGTTTCATTCATTTTTGACACCTCCAGTAACAGCTTGATGATAAGATACTGTCTAGATTACATATAAATCAAAATTTCACACATTAGGAATAAAGCCTGGTGTCAGTTTATAATACCCCTATTAGGGACATGTAACTGGTCAATTTGGCAAGCAGATCTTTGGCACACCCACTAGAGTAGCATGGGTTAGTCTCTTTTGACAGCAATTTACAGGTGTTGCAGATACTTATACTTTTTTATCCTTGTCATTTTTCGGCTCGATATGAGTGAAAAATCTTGACAGGGCCGTACAACCAAACCAAAACAAAACCTGTCATTATTATCTGCAAGTTTAATGAAGCTCCAACTGAAAAAAGAGCTACGCTGTTCACAAAGTCGATAACTGCCATTTTTACAATTAAAGGGCATAACTCTGCTACTGTTCATCCGAACTAACTCATTTTCAAAATCATCCGAGATTTTATCCATGTCATTATTGTCTGCAAGTTTCATGAAGATCCAACAAAAAGAAGCTACGCTGTTCACGAAGTCAATAATGGTATTTTGACATTCGCGGAAGTCACTATTTTTGGTCCAACCTAGCTGACCCATATTTTCGAATTCATCCGAGATTTTATGCATGTGATTGTTATCTTCAAGTTTTATAAAGTTCCAACAAAAAGTGAAGAAGATACGGTGTTCACAAGGTCAATTATGGCCATTTTGACAATCAAGGGAACATAACTCTGCATTTGTTGGTCCGATCTGATCCGTGTTCGAACTCATCCGAGATTTTATGGATGCCATTGTTATCTGCAAGTTTCGGAAGATCCGGCGAAAAATGAAGAAGCTATGCTGTTCACAACGTTTTCTTATAGGAATCCTATGGGACATATTAGTTGCCATAGCAACCAAAGTTCTGAAGCAATTTTCCTAAAAAGCATATGCAATCAATTCTCTACCAAGGACATACTACAGGTAAAATTTGGTTGAGACCTGCTTGCAGGCTGCAAAGCTATTCCAGTTTGAAAGTGTAGACGACGGACGACGAAGGAGGCTGCCATCCTATAAACCCCCGCGGAACCTTCGGCGCAGGTGAGCTAAAGCAACTTCTCTTTAAATACTGGACTTGACTATAAAAGGCAGCACAGGTATACCTCTGACTGCTGAAGGATTAACATCAGCTCTATTGATCTAATTGGCTGTAAATTAAGGGGTATTGTGACATCACAATAATTGACAGAAATGATCTACAGGTCTTATCTGTTTGCGGGCTAACCTTGATAGCTCACTTATGTAATAGCAGACACACTTCATAATAGGTTCTAATTGACAAAGAAACAAAACAATTCAGTCATGATTCGTTTTTTTCTTCTTTTACCTTTTTAGCTCCCCTGAGCCAAAAGCTCATGGGAGAGCTTATAGGATGGTAGGCCCCCGTCGTCCGTCGTCCGTTCGTCGTCCGACCGTCGTCCGTCGAACGTCAACCATTTTCAAAGGTCTTCTTCTCTGAAACAACTAAGCCAATTTCAATTTAATTTCACATGCAGCCCCCTGGCAATTGGGGAACGAAAGTTTGCAAGTATGGTCCAGGTCACATGACCAAGATGGCCGCCATGCCCAAATATGGTAAAAACCTTAAAAAATTTCTTCTCCAGAACCACTGGACCGATTAGCTTGAAACTTGGTATGTAGCTTCGCGTGACTGAGTGTTACCAAGTTTGAAAAAATAATGACCCCAGGTTGACACTGCCTTATTTTAAGCCAAGGTCAAATTTCGCTCCTTGGGCTTTTCAATTGGAAATAGGTAAATCAATGCATTAGTCGAAAAATATTGTGGTCTGTGATATGAGAATGGGTAAAAATGAATGCATGTGAATGCTAAGGTCAAGGTCATTCACTGACACTTGTATTGCAGGTCTGTTGACATATTAGAATACATTTTCTCTAACACCACTGGGCCAATTTCATCTAAATTTTATATGCAGCCTAAGGACACTTAGTAATCAAAAATTAATTCGGATGGTCGAGGTCACATAACCAAGATGGCCACCATGCCCAAATATGAAAAAAAAAACTTAAAAATCTTCTTCTCCAGAACCACTGGGCCGATTGTCATGAAACTTGGTATGTAGCATTGGGTGACTGAGTACTACAAAGTTTGCAGAAATGGTGATCCTAGATTGACCTTGACCTATTTTACGCCAAGGTCAAATTTGGCTCCTTAGGCTTTTCAATTGGAAACAGGTAAATCAATGCATTTTTCGAAAAATATTGTGGTCTGTGATATGAAGATGGGTAAAAATGAATGCCTGCGAATGCTAAGGGTCAAGGTCAGTCACTGAACTTGGCCCAAGGTCCCATGTATTACAGGTCTATTTAAATATGAGAATACATTTTCTCTAACACCACTCGGCCAATTTCATTTAAATTCTATATGCAGCCTTAGGACACTTAGTGAACAAAAATTGATTCAGATGGTCCAGGTCACATGATCAAAACGGCCGTCATACCCAAAATGGTAAAAACCTGAAAAAATCTTCTTCTCCAGAACCACTGGGCCGATTGTCTTGAAACTTGGTATGTAGCATCGGGAGAGAGAGTACTACCAGATTGATCATTGCCTCTACTTCTATTTTGCAAAGATGATGACCCTAGGTTGACCTCGACCTATTTTACGCAAAGGCTAAATTTGGATCCTTAGGCTTTTCAATGGAGAAATAGGTAAATCAATGCATTTTTATGCCCCCCGCCATTCGAAGAATGATGAAGGACATATAGCGTTGCCCCTGTTCGTCTGTTCGTTCGTTCGTCCGATACTTAAACGCAGTCAATAACTTTCTTATTTCTGAACGGATTTTTATGCCCCCGCATCGGATGATGCCGGGGGAATAGAGTTTTTCGGTTTTCCGTACGTGCGTCCGTGGGTACGTGGGTACGTGCGTACGGTTTCCGAATGTACGTCCTTCTGTACGAAAGTGTGTACGTACGTAATCCTGTTAGACTCAGGTTAATGTTTTTGTACAAGGTAGAACTTGAGCTCATATTTTCCAAACCATACGATAGATTTGGTTTATATTTAGTATGATGATAGATATGGGACCAAAGTTTTATTCAGCAATACTCCCACCCATACCAATGACCTCAAGGTCAAGGTCGCGAACTTAGAAATTTCTAACTTTTAAGACACAGGTTAAGGTTTTTGTACCACGTAGAACTTGAGGTCATATTTTCAAAACCATACAATGGATGTGGTTTATATTTAGTATGATGATAGATATGGATCCAAAGTTTTATCCAGCAATACCCCCACACCTACCCATGGTCTCACGGTCAAGGTCACGGACTTAGAAATTTTTAATGTTTAAGACTCAGGTGAAGGTATTTTTACCATGTTGAACTTTAACTTTTATGATTCATTTGGTTCATATTTGGTTTAATGATAGATGCAGGTCAAAAGATTTATTCAGTAATACCCCCACCCGTTCCTATGACTTCAAGGGCAAGTCCGCAGACATAGAAATTTTCAAAATTAAGTATGTTAATAGCTTATATTTTCCAAACTCTATAATGGATTTGCTTCATATTTGGTATGACAATAGTTGCAGGTCCAAAGTTACATTGAGCCATTACCCCACCCCTTAACTGAAGGTCAAGGTCACAGTCATAGAAATTTTTTATATTATATTTTTTGAGAGCTCATATTTCTTGAACCATGTGATGGACTTGCTACATATTTGGAATGATGATAGATACATGTCAGAAGTTCCATTCAGCCATAACCCCGCCCCTGCCGCATGACCTTAAGGTGATGGGGGTGGGTGAGGTAGGTCCCTGGGCGGGGGCATTTGTGTTGTATTGACACATTTCTAGTTTATATTATATTTTTTGAGAGTCCATATTTCCTGAACCATGTGATACATATTTGGAATGATTTGCTACATATTTGGAATGATGATTGATGCAGGTCAAAAGTTTCATTCAGCCATAACCCCGCCCCTGCCCATGGCCTTAAGGTCAAGGTTGCAGACTTAGAAATGTTTAATGTTAACGTTTGTAAAGGCCTATATTTTCCAAACCATTTAATGGATTGAGTTCCTATTTGGTATGTTGATAGTTATTTTTTCAAGGTTTAATCAGCCATACACCAATCTATGCCAATGACCTAAGGACAGGTATTATTGTAATATGTCTTTTTTTGCGGGGGAGGGGGGGGGGGGGGGGGTAGGCCCCTGGGCGGGGGCATTTGTGTTGTATTGACACATTTCTAGTTAAAATTACTTTGTAGAATTGTTAACCATCATAAGACAATGCCTCACGTGCAAAACCCAGGTCCGTACCTCAAAGGTCAAGGTCATACTTAGAGGTCAAAGGTAAAAAAAGGGTCCGAAACTTAAACATGGTCAATAACTTTCTTATTTCTGGATGTATTTTGAAATTACTTGGCAGAAATGTTAACAACCATAAGACGACGAGTCATGCACAAAACCCATATTCCTACCTTCAAGGTCAAGGTCGAACTTAGAGGTCAAAGGTAAAAATAAGTGTCCAAAACTTAAACATGGTCAATAACTTTCTTTTTTTCTGAATGAATTTTGAAATTACTAAGCAGAAATGTTAGCCATGATGAGACAATCTGCCTCACACAAAACCAAAGTCATTACCTCCAAGGTCAAGGTCATACTTAGAGATCAAAGGTTTAAAAAAAGGTCCAATCTTAAACACACTCAATAACTTAGTTATTTCTGGACGGATTTTGAAATTACGTGGCAGAAATGTTAACCTTCATGAGACGATATGCCGTGCCTTAGACCCAGGTTGGTACCTCCAAGGTCAATGTCAAACTGTCTGAGTTAAAAGGTAAAGAAAAATGTCTTTTTCTTGTGTCCGGTTATTCTGAATGGATTTGGAAATTACTTGGCAGAAATGTTAACCATCATGAGTCAGGTAGTCATATGCAAGACCAGGTTGGTACATCCAAGGCCAAGGTCATACTTACAGGTCAAAGGTAAAGAAAAGTGCATTTTTCTTGTGTCCACTCAATATCTTTGTTGTTCATGGGTGAATTTTTCAGGCGGGGGCATCCGTGTCCTATGGACGCATTTCAAGTTCGAAAAATATTGTGGTCTGTGATATGAGAATGGGAAAAAATCGAATGCCCGTGAATGCTAAGGGTCAATGTCATTCATTGACCTTGGCACAAGGTCACTTGTATTGCAGATCGATTGACATATTAAAATACTTTTTTCTAACACCACTGGACCAATTGCATTTAAATTTTATATGCAGCCTAAGGACACTTAGTGAACAAAAATTTATTCAGATGATCCAGGTCACCTGACCAAGATGGCCGCCATGCCCAAATATGGTGAAAACCTTTAGAAATCTTCGTCCCCAGAACCGCTAAGCCGATTGTCTTGAAACTTGGTATGTGGCATAGAGTGACTGTGTACTACCAAATTTCCAAAATGAAGACCCTAGGTTGACCTTGACCTATTTTTTTTTCGCCAAGGTCAAATTTGGCTCCTTAGGCTTTTCAATGGTAAATAGGTAAATCAATGCATTTTTTTCTTAAAATATTATGGTCTGTGATATGAGAGTAGGTTAAAAATGAATGTCTATGAATGCTTAAGGTCAAGGTCATTTGGTGACCTTGGCCCAAGTTCACTTGTATTGCAGGTGCATTTACATAGTATAATATTTTGTTCTCTTTTGCACCACTTGGCAAATTTTATCTGAATTTTATAAGCTTCCTTAGGATGGTCCAGGTCACATGATCAAGGTTTTTGCCATGCCCAAATATGGTAAAAACCTTAAAAACCTTCTTCTCCAGAACCACTGGGCCAATTGTCTTGAAACTTGGTACGTAGCATCGGGTGACTGAGTACTGCCATGATTGCAAAAATGACCCTAGATTGATCTTGACCTATTTTACACCAAGGTAAAATTTGGCTCCATAGGCTTTTCAATGGGAAATAGGTAAATCAATGTATTTTTTTTCGAAAAGTATTGCGATTTATGATATGAGAATAGGTAAAAATTGAATGTATATGAATGCTTAATGTCATTTGGTGACCTTGGCCCAAGGTCACTTATATTGCAGGTCCATTGACATATTAGAATACATTTTCTCTAAAACCAATAGGCCATTTTCATTAAATTTTACATGCAGCCTAAGGACGGTAAGGGAACAAAAAGTTATTCAAATATTCCGGGTCACATGACCAAGATACCCCCATGCCTGAATATGGTAAAAACCTAAAAAGGCTTATCGAGAACTAATGGGCCGATTGTCCTGAAACTTGGTATCTAGTATTTGGTGACTGAGTACCAGCAGGTTTGCAACAATGATGACCCTAGGTTGACGGTGATATATTTTACATCAAGGTCAAATTGGTTGATATGGCTTTTAAATGGAGAAAAGGTGGAACAATGCATTTTTCGAAAAATATTGCGATCTGTGACATGAGAATAGATACAAAATGAATGCTAAAAGGTCATGGTAATTTGATGACCTTGGCACAACGTCACTTGGATTGCGGGTCCATTCACTTGGCTGATTGTCTTGAAAGTAAGTATGTAGCATCAGGTGATTGAGTACTACCAAATGTGCACAGGACTCAGGGGAGTGACCAGGGCCGGTCCTGGTCCTCTTGTTTAATTTACAAGGAAACAAAATACAGCCGATGGCAGACGGTATATGGTGTTTACCATGTATGTATGTATGTATGTATGTATGTATGTATGTATTGTGTGTGTGTGTGTGTGTGTGTGTGTGTGTGTGTGTGTGTGTGTGTGTGTGTGTGTGTGTGTGTGTGTGTGCGCGCGCGCGTTTGTGAAGCTGTGTGTGTGTGCATGCGTCTTGTGTGTGTATGTGTCGTGTCCGGTCTACGGTCTATAATTTTGAAATAGAATAGTAGAAGTGTTAACCATCATGAAACGTTGTGTCGTATGCAAAACCAAGGTCTATAATTTCAAGATCAGTATGTTCTAAGAAGGGCTATCCCCTAGAAACTTGGCATTCACCACAGAAATGAAAACCACAGAGTGCGCTAGTTTTTTTTTTGGCACAGACTACCTAGTTTCGGCCAACCAGGCCGCACCAGTATCTTAGACGTCAAAGGTTCACAAAAGGGTCTATTTTTCGTGTCCGGTCCATAATTTTGTCATTCCTCGATGGTTTTTAAAATACTTGGCAAAAATGATAACCATCATAAGATTATTTGTCGCGCGATACCAAGGTCTATAGCCCCTGGTCAAGGTCGCACTTTGAGGTCAAAGGTTAAAAAAATGTGATCTTTTTTGTTTCTGGTCCATTACTTTGTCATTCTTGACGAATTTTGAAATTGCTTGGCAGAAATGCTAACCATGATGAGTCGATGTTTTGCGCGGATGCCTCTGGTCTGTAGCTTTAAGGTCGAGGTCACACTTAGAGGTCAAAGGTCGGAAAGTCGTAACAAAGGAATGAAGCACAGCAGAAAAAAAACCTCTATCTCCGGAGGGATTTGAACCCGGCCCGCCTAGGTGTGTCCAGTGATTTCACTCTGCCCTCCCATTTTTTCATCAATAATAATGTATTTAAGGACATTCAACATGGCCACCAGGACAAATCAGCAATAAAGACAGTATTTCTGAATATGCAAGAAATTGAATACAACCATATTGTTTTAGCCAACTAATATAGTTGGAACATAAACTTGAAAAATAGAAGTGAAGGCAATGATCACAAATCGATACAATTAACCCACAGCTCCAATCAGAGACACCAAAGGGAAAGAAATTCAAACATGAAACAACCAGACCCTAAAGGAAACATCAATAGCGGAAGCCAAAAGGACAGTTACTTTCCCGCAAAATGGCCACTTGTCTATCCAAAACAAAATAATATAAGCGATACAAACACTCAAAGACAAAAATAAACCGCAACAGAAGAACCGCCTTGGAACGGTCAGTGAAACGAATTCCACTGGATGGCTTCAATCGATATTACATGGCCACAATCCTCGCCCTTACTTCCCTCGCGATTTAGACAAATAATTTGTTCAGTCCGCATGAAGGCCTCCTAACTCATCAGTGCAACATCTCCACGAACACAAAATCAAACAACCACAGAGATAAAACAACGACGAGGACTCGACAGCAAGAAACCACTGAATTACTGGAGCAAAAGAAAACCAACAGTTAGATTCGGATGGGCCCGACCAGAGACAGAACACCAGGCACCAAACAAAATTACCAAGAATTAAATTCTAATTCCCACTGAGCCTTTACGCTGAAACCTTCATAGAATCCGAGGCCTGACCCACCGGCGTGCAATTAAATTGAAGTCTTAAAGTTATTTAAATACCTGTCAGAAAAATAAAATATATATTTCAGGGTTTATTTTTTCTTCACTGACCTGAAAAATGTCCAACTTTGAGTATCAAACTGGAAATTTCCCACAAGTAACAATGACAAAAAGAAATCAATGAATAGTATCATATTCCCTTAAGGTGCACCAGGAAATCCAAATTTTGATTAGTTGCACTAAATTCAAATAAACTGTTTTCAACCAAGGCATGCTTTGTGTTCAGGAAAAAAAGCTTGTCTTTTTTACACATTTCTTGACACAATAAAAGAAGTCTTTTCTGTGTATGGAGAGATTAACTTAAGGCGCCTTTATTGAAATAAATGAGATAGAAACTAGACAGAAAAGTTTATTTTTGTGGCTGACTGAACACACCCGTGTAATGTATCCAGGTAGAAAAAAGAAAGGGAACACATTAAGACCAATCTTTTACACTAGCTTGTAGCTGCTACTGTGATTTTAAAGTTGTTATTTAACTTTCTTTCGTCAAAATGATCCATTAAGTTTATATATTTTGTCAAAAATATCATTTATATCTCATAAATGCAATAAAATCATGCTTAATGGTTTGTAACAATTTTGTAAAACTAGGTGGTGAAGTATCCTTCTCACACGTGTCTAATGTTTACATTTGTAACAAACACTTTACCTAAGGATTCACATAAGATACTGGCGGATCGATATGTAGTATATGGACCAGGGGATGTAATATAACTTACTAAATGTGTAAAGCCGAAAGACAAGATACGAAAAAACGTTGTGGTTTAAAGAGAAATATTAAAAAAAATCACTGGAATCTCATCCCGCCAACAATTATATCCCTCAATGAAAAAATGACAGTTTGTGACATGAATCTGGTTAACGGCTTCATATCTGCGGCTATATTATTTGACTCGCCTTTGAGCGTTTACAATCATCACTCTTCTTTGACGGCCGTTTATGTTTGTTTGCGAGCAGGACTGAGCTTGTCTGAACATGAATATAGCTTATTTTGCTGCTAAAGTTAATGTTTGCTACTCTGAAACACTTTTCCTTGATACATTTCTCCCGTTTTTAGCTATGACAAACGTTTTGTTAAAGTCAAACTTGTTTTAAAAGTGCTGTAATCGATTTCATCCTGAAACCAGAATTTCTATAATAGTGCTCACCCTTTAGTCAAATTACGCGTGAAAAGAAATTTCAAAACTATTTATTCAACAAATGTGCATAATTCTTATGTGCCTGTGACGGCTCTTTGAATTCTAATAGAAGATTGCATAACGCATATAAAGTTATTGCAAAATGTAAATATGACGTAAAATCACACGACATTTCGTGGATAAAAAGTGCCTTGGCGTAATTATCTCATGTTTTAGCTAGGGTGTTGTTCGACTCTTTGAATTATTTTTACATAAAGTAGCGTACGAAATACATTGATGAAATGTTAGTATTTGATTTTGCTTCTGTGAAAATCGAATGGTGTGATTTTAAAGATGTATGTTTGGGGTATCAGATTATATCAAGAACCTTGGCGAACCCGTCATAGTTTCGTCAATACGAACATGTGATTTTTTTTTTCATTTCTGAAGAGCATAAAAATATACTACAGGGTCATGTAAGAAAGTGTGTGAAGCTCTGACATTTACAGAAGATTTGGTACTAAGCTATTTAGACAAATTGTGGGTATTCAGATGGGTACGAATTGCGCACCCCTTGTGGCTGATTTGTTCTTGTTTTGTTATGAAAGAGACTTCATGATGTCCCTTTTCGTTGAAAACCAACCTGAAATCATTGAAGCCTTTAGCTCGACTTCTAGCTATTTGGATGATCTATTAAAATTGACAATAATTATTTCGATGGTTTGATTAGTCAAATTTACCTGCAAGAACTTCGGTTAAATAAAGCAAATTCTTAAAATACCGACGCCCCGTTTTTGGATTTACATTTATCCATTGTAGATGGGTTTGTTTCCTGCAAAATCTAAGATAAACGCGATGATTTTGATTTTGAGATTGTAGATTTTACTTTCTTGGATGATGATGTTCCTAATGCGGCATCCTTTGTCGTTAATATTTCGCAATTAATTCGATTTACCACAGTGTCTAGTCATGTAACTGACTTCAACACTCGTAATAAATTGTTAACTGCTAAAGTTCTTAATTAGGGTTATCGGTATCATAAACTACGCAAAGCCTTTTCAAAATGTTATAGACGTCATTCTGATTTAATTTCAAAATTCAATGTTGTACTTAAATCTCTTCTGCAACAAGGTCTATAGAATATAGAAACAGAAGTGAAGGCAATGATCAGGAATCGATACAAATAAACCCACAGCTCCCATCATCAGAGACACCAAATTGAAGAAAACACAATCATGAAACAACCAGACCCTAATGGAAACATCAATAGCGGAAAGCCAAAAGTACAGTTACTATCCCACAAAATGGCCAGTAATAATATAAGCGATACAAACACTCAGAAAAACCATAACAAATCTAAACCGCGACAGAAAACCCGCCCTGGAACGGTCAGTGAAACGAATTTCACTTGGAGGGAGGTGTGTGTTGGGGGGGGGGGGGGGGGGGGGCTTAAATCGATTCGTGGCCACAATCCTCACCCTTACTTCCGTCCTGATTTTGACAAATTATTTGTTCAGTCCGCATGAAGAGACCCTCATCAGTGAAACGTTAACTTCTCCGTGAATACAAAAAAAAACAATTAATCATAGAGATGAAACAACGGTGAGGACTCGACAGCAAGAAACCACTGTCAAAGTGATGGAGCAAAATAAAACCAACAGATAGACTCCAATGGGCCGGACCAGAGATAGAACATCAGGCACCAACCAACATTACATACAATTAAAATCTCTCTAATTCTCAGTAAGCCTTTACGCTGGAACCGTCACAGAATCTGAGGCTTGACCCAACGGCGAGTAATTAAAGAGGGAAGCAAAGTTGTCAACCGTGATTGGGTTAACTACCATGCATGCTGTCTGTCGTATAACATTTATGATGTTCCCAATCTTTTTATATCGAAGAATGGTTTTACGAAATTGGGTGCTGAAGTCATTGCAATTATATATTTTTATGAATTTATATACTAATTCACCATCAAATTTCAGTTCCGACAGACCTTGTTGCAGAAGAGATTTTTCAAAGTCCAACATTGAATTTAAAAACCATATCGGAATGATGTCTGTAAAATTTTGAAAATGCTTTGCGTAGTTTATGATACCTATAACCCTGATTAATAAGTTTAGCAGTTAACAATTTATTACGACTGTTGGCAGCCCCCACCCATAGGGGCTTGAAGAAATATATGGGCTGCATGATGCTTCCACGCAGAGCTGAATCCAGCCCGCACACTAGTACTGGTAAACCGCTTAGAGGATCTAAGCCTATCCAGGAACCGCGGTGCGAGGCGGACCGTCCATGCTAATAAACCCTATGGGTTTCATTGGGCGACAGGGCTTGAGGTGTAATTACATCTCAATGTCGGGTAAAAGTCCCACAAAATTGGAAGCAACGTCTCCAAAATGACCTTTACAGTGTTGACGGGGACGTTAAACCTCAAATCAAACAAAAACGACTGTTGAAGTTAGTTACATGGCGACTTAGTATATAAATTCAGAAAAATATATACTTGTAATGGCTTCAGCACCCAATTTGTTAATTTGGCTAGTTTTTCATTCATGTCTGCAGTGGTTTCTCCTAAACATGGCAGTACTGACGTTGAAATTTAAAACAATGAATATAAAGGTACAACAAATCAACATCAATATGAAGAGAATGTATTCAAAAGAATTATAATGTTTGCAATTTGTATTAGATGTAATTACGAAATAGAAGTGAAGGCGAAGTTTGTATGACGGTGCATGTAATTAACAATAAGCATGTTCAAATACTTTTAAATCCTCACTTGATATGGATTAAACAGTTTGTCCTTGATCGAATGTAATTATGAAGTACAGTCTTTGATTTGAAAATAATGATCATTAAGTTAACACATTTGATTATTCTGATTAAAAGAAATTATAGATTAGAACATAAAAGCGAAATTCAAACAAACCTGATAATGTGTGTTCTTTCAATGTGAAATTTGAAAAAAAAAAAAAAAAAAAGCTTCATTACAATACAAAAAACTAATTCTTGTTTTCTGTGAAGCAAATTTGTTGCTGATAAGCAGGAGGATTTATCGTCCGAAAGAGATTTTGTACACCTAGAAATATTAAGAAGGAAATTTTGTCCGCCTTGTAAAATTCAAGAAGGGGATTATGCCCGCCTTGTAAAAAAAATATGAAGTGGGGTTTGACCGCATATACAAAAGTGAGCGGAGGGGATTCTGTACGGAGGGGATTTTGGCCTACACTCTTTTCTCCCTACCCCACCTAACTCAGCTCTAGTATATGTCAGCCAAGTAATAACTGTATAAATATTTTACCCCCATCCCGCAAACGAAGTTTCGGGGGTATACTGTTTGTCCGTAACACTTTGTTTTTTTTCTGGAATCTTGTTTAATAATAGTAGAAATCTTATCATATTTTGCATAAATGTTAATATTCATGAGATATTGCTGCCACAGAAATTAATGGTCGCGGGATCAATGCTGTTATAGTTATTCCCCTTTGTAATTCTTTAAAAGTTGTCCGTTAACACTTTTTCCGTAACACTTTGGATTTATCAGCATATTTTGCTTAATATATCAAGAATCTTACCATATTTTGCATACATGTCGATATTCATGAGATGTTCCTGCCACAGAAAAATAAATGCGGTGGGGTCAATGCTGTTATAGTTATTCCCCTTTTTTATTCTTTTAAAGTTGTCTGTTACACTTTTGTCTGTAACACTAGTTTTTAAAGCATATCTTCATTAATAATAATTGGAATCTTACCCTATTTTGCATCCATGTTGATATTCGTGAGTTGTTGCCGTTACAGAAAAATAAGGGTCCATGACTCAATACTGTTATAGTTATTCCCCGTTGTTAATCTCAAAAAACGATGATTGGTGTCAATAACACTTGTTTTGTCTACCTTGTTAAACAATTTTAGGAAACTTACCATACTTTGCATAGCTATTGTCGTTAATAAGATGTTATTGCAAGGGAAATATCAGGGTCCAGGGATCAATACTGACATGGTTATTCTCCTTTGTAGTTCTTTAAAACTGTTTTCTCCTGCATATCTGATTAAGATTGTGTTAGAAATCCTATTATATTTTGCATTGATGTTGATATTCATGAGATTTTGCTGCTGCAGAAAAATATGGGTACATGGCTCAATACTCTTATACCCTGATAGTTATTGCCCTTTGCAATTCTTAAAAACAACATGTTTGGTGTCCATAACACTTGTTTTTTATGTCAATCTTGTATAATAATCCGGGAAATCTTATCATACTTTGCATAAATGTTATAACTGACCAGATGTTGCTGTTACAGAAAATGAAGGGTCAAGGGATCAATTCTTTTTTAGTAATTCCCCTTTAAATTTCCGAAGTGTCCACAACACTTGTTTTTCTTGCTTATTGATTGTAGGAATCTTTTAATGTTTTGCAAAACTGTTGATATTAATAAGCAGTTGTTGCTAGGGGAAAATCAGGAGCCATGGCTCAATTATTACATCGTTATCCTCTTTTGTAGTTCTTGAATATTGTTGTTTCTGCATTTATCTTGATTACTAACATTAGGAATCTCCTCAAAAATGTTGATATCCATCGAGATATACTTTGTTTTTCCTTTTATTGGCCATTAACTTGCGGGGGTATCTAAAATGCAGTGCTTATTCGTTTTCATTTATTTTGTTTGACTTGTTCGAAGTGATGCTTCTCTTAAGCTGTCCCTGTTTTGTGTTTCTGGTAAAGTTTATCACGTTTACATATAAATTTACTTATGTCTTGAGACTGCGCTTTCTTTGTAACAAAATTTCGATTCCGGAATTCAGAGCAGTTTTAAAAGCATTCCGGATTTTCTCGACCGTACTCTCTTAGAAGCTACCGAACTTTTTGAAGCATTTTCGTCGCTGAAGATTGAAACCTACCCCAATTAGCTTGTAAATATGCGGACTGATCTAGGTTTTTGTCGATTCTAAAAGTTGAGCTTGTAATGTCATAGTGGGATATACTAGGTAACATTTCAACTGTATCAACCAAAATGTGGTTTTACTACTCATTTTGTTTCAACGCCCCCTTCATCCAACTAATAAAAAATCATTTCGAAATTGTCAGATCAAAAGGTTTTGAGAATTAGAGAGATAATGTTGGTTGGTGCCTGATGCTCTGTCTCTGGTCGGGCTCATCGGAGTCTAACTGTTGGTTTTCTTTTGCTCCAGCATTTCAGTGGTTTCTTGCTGTCGAGTCCTCACCGTTGTCTCACCTCTGTGGTTCTTTGATTTTTGTGTTCACGGAGATGTTGCACTGATGAGTTAGGAGGCCTTCATGCGGACTGAACAAATTATTTGTCTAAATCGCGACGGAAGTAAGAACGAGGATTGTGACCACGTAAAATCGATTTGGGCCCCCAGTGGAGGTCTTCCACTGACCGTTCCAAGGCGGCTCTTCTGTGGCGATTTATTTATGTTGTTGTTTGTTACTTACTGTGTGTATCACTTGTGTCTTTTAATTTTGGATGGTCATGTGGCCATTTTGTGGGAGAGTAACTGTCCTTATGGCCTTCCTTTGTTTAGGTTTCCGTTGTGGTCTGGTCGCTTGGTGTTTGTGTTTCTTTCCCTTTGGTGTCTTTTGTGGGTGGAGTTAGTTAATTGTATCAATTCCTGATCTTTGTTTTACTTCTACTTTGATATACCTGTGTGTCTTTGATGGTAAGAATGAACTTCATTTGTCACAAAGCACTGTTTAGACATGTCAATCATGACTAACAGTCAAGTGTGCCAACTTTTCCCTGTGATCTCTTAACAGTACAGTGTCTGATGTAAATTTCAACAGTTAACATCATGACACAATGTTTTTTGTGTTGTTGGCAGTATATTACCCAATCAGTAGTCATCACTGATAAGTGGGTTTGCTCTTGATCTAGTACAGTGAACCATTTGATTGTCAAAATACGTCAAAGACAGTGCACTTTATGGTAGTCATCCCAGCAAACGATGCTCATTGAGCTAGCATGTTCGGACACCGAAATGTTATCGCCACTGCCGGGGATAGAACCGAGACCTTTAGCATGAGAGTCAAATGCACTGATAGTAACCACTGAGCTACCATGCTTCATACTGCTTACTATGCAGAACAGAACCGGTATTACTCGCAGAAGCATATCAAGTATACTCAAGATTTACATGATGAAAGCCAATAAATTATTCATGTAATTAGTAGGAATCTTAGACCTGCACGGATGTGATTGTCCATCCATTGCATAGATTCTCCAAAGGACGGTTCACATTGGTGCCATTCTTCTCTGCAATTGCTGCCAACACGGCATGTTTGGATACTGAAAGTTTTTCACAGAGACCATCATCTCCGTAGTCACAGGCAATATTGAACTAACCATTTAACTATCACGCTCTTTGATTTCGTTCTCAAAAATTCATAGATGAAAGCCAATAAATTATTCATGTAATTAGTAGGAATCTTAGACCTGCACGGATGTGATTCTCCATCCATTGCATAGATTCTCCAAAGGACGGTTCACATTGGTGCCATTCTTCTCTGTAATTGCTGCCAACACGGCATGTTTGGATACTGAAAGTTTTTCACAGAGACCATCATCTCCGTAGTCACAGGCAATATTGAACTAACCATTTAACTATCACGCTCTTTGATTTTGTTCTCAAAAATTCATATTGGTCCTATTAACTTTGATAAACTTTGGTACTAAACTGCCCTAATTCCTTAGCGATAAAACGTCTGGGGTTGCAGATTCAGGGCCAAACTGTGGCATACCTCGTACTTGTAGGGCTCTTTGGCGGACCTTATGATATTTTTCTGGTATCGTGGCTAGCAATGAGCCTGTCAGACTTTCAATATTTTAATTATATCATCTTTTATTTCATCCTCACTAACACCTGATATGACAAATTATTTTTATAACCCCTTTTCTACCCATATCCTTTGAAGTAACCTCTTAAACAGTTTACACATGGATTGTGTGTTTAAGTGGCTACGTATTTATAGTATTTCTGACGAGGATAGTAGAAGCCGAGATCATACCTTTACTGACACCTATCATGAAGAAAAACTAGAAACGCCACTTGAATCTGAAAGAATACATACATGTGAAGAAACATGTTTGCACCAGTATCGGATCGACGCATTCTGACCCTTAATTTGACAATGAGAAAGGTCGCCCCACTTTCTGAATTACTGACGCCCAAATGAAGGAATGGTTAGATGTCACCAAAGAACACCCGGAACGCTGAGAAAAAAGAGGGTGAGAGACTATCATATCGTCTTTTGGCTAATTTCAAACAGTATAATTGTGGCTATAGACGAGACATGGATAAGGCATAAAATAGCTGTGTTTCCGCTAACATGCCGACTAAGGGTATGGGTCGGTAGGTCGCTAAAACTATTTATTTTTGTCAGCTTTTTGTTTCATGGAAAAACAGTTAAAAAGGCTATACTCTAACTACATTGTCATAAAATATGCAAACAATGAGGTTAAAAGCACCAAGGAAGCAAAAAGAACAGAGTTTTAATTATTAATTTTGCTATTTTGACAGTTTTAAGAATTTTCATCAAAATTGCTAGAAAATATTAGGGTCGGTTGGTAAGAAAATATTTATATTTTTCTGGATGGCAATAAAAACTGCTGGGTCAGGAGAAAAAACAGGGTCGGTCGGGTTAGTGGAAACACAGCTAATTTTTAGGCCTAAGATGATATGAGCCTGAGTTAAAATCGCAGTCTGTAGAATGGAATACCCCGGCTTCACCGAGACCCGAAAAATTCCGTAGAAAACAGGGAAATAACTAATAGCTGGCTGTTTTTGCCTGTGGCAATCGATGTATTTCATCATCACATTTTGTTCCAGTTAGACAGACAGTTAACGCACAGTATTATTGATGTTTTTTTTTTCAAGGCATTCTTCGACCTACAGTTAGGAAATGACGGAGAGAGCTCCTTTAGACGCGCACCCTATACTACTCCATAATAATGATGCGCCACATAAATGCTCAGATTAACCAGTAAAACTGGGAAATGTTAAGAAATCCCTCTTATTCTCCGGATTTAAGTTCCTGTGACTTTGACTTGCTTGCCAAGTTGAAAGGCCCAATGCGAGAATTTGATTTAACAACACAGATGAGACCGAAGACGCTAGGCCATGGCGGTTAGACATCTGAACTCCGGTTGCCTAGCAACGAGAATCAACAGGTTGCCAAGTAGGCGGAAGTCTGTGACTGACTGTGGCGGACGTTATATATATTGAAGGATTCTAGGTAATCTGAATACTTACTCCATTACGTATAGCAAATATAAGACCTCTGTCACTAAACGCGTGGGAAGGCAGCTAGGTAATTCTTGATTGACCCTAGCATAAGCACTAAGGGTGTAAAAAATAAAGAATGAATAAAGATCGGGATTTAATCAGACTGAAGAAACAGGAAATAAGCTATTTTTTATGCCGAAAACAGATTTCATCTGTGACCAGTTGCAGTTTTCGAAACGTCAACTTCTCACTCTCCGATAATTCACCGTGCAAGGCAAACTTCAGCCTGAAAGAAATTTCATACCCTTGTACCACAACCGGAAATGAACGACTGCTTATCATACATTAACTTGAGCTGACACATGAGTACATCATAGTGTAGTTTATATTTTCTTGTCCTTGGCTTGGGGATTTTCGCACCATTACGAAAACACGCATATACAAATACTTCGTAAATAATGCCGAACAAAAAAAAAAAAAAAAAAACACGAACATTTTCAGATGAAATTTGTGTTATTTTTCTTATTCCCGCTCTAAATATAGATTGTCCATTGTGGAATTTTGAAAATATCTGAGGGTCACTGATGAGGCCTATTTGGCCGAAGCTAGATAGTCTGACCCAGACAACATGTACACTCCATATTTTCCAGTTCTGTGGTGAATTCCTTGCGTCCAAATGATAACCCTTTTTAGAACATATTTAATATTTTCCAGTTTACGATCTTCACATGTGTGCGCAACCAAGAAATAGGGCAAATTGCAGGACAAAATGCATTAGGCTTCCTGAAGGTCTCTTCCTCATGCCTGGCTTAGGGGATCTGCGCTTACGTACAGGCACATCTTGGTCTTTGCTGATCGCAAATACGAAAGATTTTCGCACCATTACGAAAACACGCATATACAAATACTTTGTAAATAATGCCGAACAAAAAAAAAAAAAACACGAAAATTTTCAGATGAAATTTGTGTTATTTTTCTTATTCCCGCTCTAAATATAGATTGTGGGTATCCGTTAGAACCGCATCATCGAGGCGGTTCTAACGAGTGCTTACAATCTATGTTTTAGAGCAGAAATAAGAAAACAATGTGACTTCCAATTTCACTATATAAAAGTGGAGTTCAAGGAGGTGAAAACTTTATAGACGTGTTCTCGTGATGACGAGCTGGTTAATATTATTGTTTATCAAAAAAAATCTTATTTACTGTCGAGTGAATACTGTTCTGCTCAAAAATTAAATTACATCAAACAATGATATCTCAAACTACGGCTTAATCAAACTAAATTAACTTTGGTATCAGTTCATCAGATGTTAACACGTATTTTATCTCAAACTACTGTTACATCAAACTAAAATTCCCAGTCCCTCGGAGTTTGAGATAACGAGAGTGGATTGGCACACTTACTGTCTAACCACCTTCGACAGCATTACTTGAATAAAGTCACAATGGTATGGATTTAATAAAGCTATAAAATGTCTTTGGAAGCAAAGACATTATTACATAGAGGTAATGAGAGTCTCGGTTTTATGTTATTGTCACGGGAGAGGAGTCTGAGACTCACTATCGGCAGAAATGAAATTTGCAACACAGTGTATACTTGAGCAGAAATATCAAATCTTACAAGAATGGTCATTTCATATGAAATTTATGAAACGAGCCTTCGGGGAGTTTCATAATTTTATATGAAATGAACACGAGTGTAAGATTCTGTTTATCATATACAGATTTTAAATTGGATTTTATCGCCGAAGTTCCGAAGAAAACATAGGTTTGTCACGGGCGGCGTCATGATGATACGCGCCAGAAACCAAGTAATATTATACGTGTGGTCATATGATTTTTATGGCATGACGTTACCCACGAAATAACAGCGGCGTCATATGAAAAATCCATTTTTAAGGACTCTAAAATGCTTAATTAATTTATTCAGCAGGAAAAGGGTCAAAGGAAATAAAAATATAACGTGCACTATGATGAATCACAGGGAGCCGTTCTACTGCCACCATATGGCACTAAAAAAAAGGATAAAATGCGAGGCTTCGGCGAGCATTTAATCCCTTTTCCTCAACAAGATAAATAAATTTAATAATACATGAGTTCGAATGCAAGATTCTTTTAATCATATGAGATTTATGAGATACGCATTTTATTTACTTTTTTTTTTACAAAAATGTCAATATTCCGCCATTTGTAAACGCGACGTCGTTAAGGACGTCGTACGTGTAACGTTACGGGGCGTATCTTACTTATTTGCATATTAAATCCGCAAGTGGGTTAGCGATAATACATGGCGTTATAATATTCTCAGAAGCGACGTCATATCATAAAGTTATATAAATTATTATTTCATTATTTTTTTACACAATTAACATATTATTGACAGGAAATGGGAGTCTCATTTTCATTTTTTCTGGACTCATCGGCTAAGTAGTTTTGCTGCTGACCGCCCCAAGGGCATCGTTCCTTTGCGCTTTCTTATATGTTTATTGGATTGCTGTGTTGTTGCCAGTCCTTTTTGTTTTTATGTGTGTAACTCTAAGTGAGTAGCTGTTTTCAGTGATTGTGTTTTTTCCTGGGAAATTCCGGAGTTTGTAAACAGAGAATATCTGATATCAAGTTTATCAGGCAAGGCTTCGAGAACGCTTGTATAGTCGCGAGGCTTGCCGAACGATTCTACACGCGTTCTCGAAGCCGAGCCTGATAAACTCGATATCAAATGACATGAATCTGCTATTCTGTTTTATAATTTATCCACTTGCACATTCTTAAATTGGCAATTTACGATCAGTTATCGCTTATCCTTAGTGCGTCCCAACATTCCGGCGGCAAGCATGCGTCGATATATTTAGTATCAGCTGACCTTACTCTTTTCTTTGATTTTGTCAAGTAATTTTTCCAGTAATAATAGCATTTTTACCTTTTTTTCCAATAGTCCGGTTCATTCATATAAGTTTAATGTCACGTTGACTTGATAAAGCTCACTTGTCCTGAGATAGCATATATTTATCAGGTGAAAGTGTTGCAATGCAATTTATATAGGGGTAACTGATAACGACATCAAGTTCGGTCCACCGTATAATGAACACTCCTCTAAACTCCAGTTTGTATACAGTAAACTGGGGTATGCATTGGAAAACATTATTTTCCTTCCAAGACAAAGGTTGAGGGAACTTGTTAGAATGGCCTCAAAGAAGAGGTTCCAGCGAGCACCAAAACCCTATGTTTGTAATATAAATAAGAAAAATATGACAAAATTTCATTGGAAAAATAACCGTTTTGAGGATATGAAAGACTGCACGAAGTCACACGGATGTTTTATCGTAACTATTCAGTCAGTTGTGTGTTTGTGTGTGGTGGGGAATTCTTTCCTTTAAGAGACTGTGAAATAAAAGGTAAAATATTTAATCATCGGCCAACACTCATTCTCAAATGAATTGGGATATTGCAGTCGCCGTATATTTTCTGAAATCAAGCAGTCATTTTTAACCAATCCATACGTTTATATGACAGAACAACAGGTCCAAAAGATATCATGATAAACCTCCTATAGAAAAGTACCTTTTCAGGGAAAATGAGCCACGGGAGCACCCGGTTTTGTAATGTTCGAGACTGTCGCTTTTCGAATTCTCTTTGTTTGCAATTCCACAAGAAAGGAAAGGGTTGGGTGGTTTCCATAAATTTTACATATTCTGGGTAGGGAAATAACTACCAAAAGCAGGACCACATGGAGTCTTACTAAGTATTTAACCCCGATTATGGCTGTCGCCGAAATTTAATTAAGCATTGTAATGTACGAGACGACGTTTTTCTTCTTGATATTTCAAAACAACGTTTAGGTTTTTATGCACGGAAACGTGACCAAATGGGGATTCTATATTATATTAAGCATATAAGGTCGTTTGATGTAACCTGTATAATACGAAATGAAAAATACATGCCATACAAAAATGTGTATGGATTTGTTGCAAAAATGCATGTAATGTTCGCGATCATTATACCAGGCTAATTACGTATGTATCGACAAAAAATGCTAGATTGAATTAAACTCCCGCAATGTATGACTAACTCAAATACATCATCTGGAACGAAAATAATATTTTGATGTCGAAATTCCCTCATTTCCAGTGGTTTGTAATGTTCGAGACCGGTAATGTTCAATACCGAAAATTGTTAGTATAACAGCTTGATCACATTGCTCTCACGTGGCACAGTTTTCCGTTACCAGATTACGCAGTAGAAAGTATCTGCAGACGACATGGTTGCCTTTTCCGGTGTTTGATGGATGAGAGAGTCGGCAGACAATACCACAGTTGAGGGAAAACAGAAGTCATATTTTGTTTTTAAATACCTGCATAGAAACTTTTCATCTTTTTTCCAGTATTATTTGTCCCAATTAATATTGTTCAATTAAGAATATGCCACCAAAATCATTATTAATGAACAACATTTGCACGCTTGCAAGACCACTATTCTATTGCAATAAGCAGTTGATGTATGCAATGAAATATCCGCTACATTTGGTATCGAACATGACAGGTTTGCTATGATGACCGTCCAGGGATAAAAACTGCAAATAAATGAACTATTTAGAATTGTGCAACCTCAGTTGTGTAAAATGAACACGTTTAGTGGTATACATGTTTGCTACATTTCTACCAATAGCTGCAAACGGTAACAATGTTGATTTCAAATTTATTACTTATTTTCGATTTTGGATTTGAGTCCCATAGCTTATAATCTTCATCCAAATTTTATTTGCCAGAATGAATGTTTTCAATATAAAATGTGCAATGTTAAGAAGGCACTTCAACTCTCCAATTTGTATTTCCAATTGCATATTTTGAATATTAAAAAAAAATGCAAGTGCAGTTTATGATACTAAAATTATTGTATCGAACATTACAAATTGTATCGAACATCCCCACCTAAAATAAATATGTATATTTTAGGGTTTGCTGGTTTACTCTTGATTATGTTAACTAGATACAACAAATACAATATCAGATTCATTTTCAATTTTACAGGTAGAAATGGTTAAGTGGCATAGCATGCCCGTTACCTTGTATGGTAATGTCCGAGACTATCATAGCTGCCATTTACAGACATGCATCTGTTTACATTTCTGAGAACGTATTTACAAACTTTACAAAACGTGTTACTTTCTTCCAGCTAGTAGACAAAATTGGTTACGCTTTGAAGACTTATGTATAGAAAAAAATATTACTCTGGAATGCACTGTAATGTTCGATACTGTATTCTCGCGGTTGCATCATTAATTTATTTCAGGTACTTGATTGTTGAGAACATAAGGCCATGCAGTTGTTGTGTGTTTATATGTGATAGATATGTCTTTTAATGTTTCGGCTGCCTTTAGAGAGCAGTTTATCTGTGAGGAGAGCATTTTTATGTATAAAAGTATATACCGAACTTTTCTGCGTAATAGCGACACCATGTTTTAAAAGCATTTGACTGAACATGCACTGTTACATTAGTTAGATCCAAAATATGAATGGAAATGACACTAACAGCTATATTGTCAGTTATTCACGTTAGTAAACTACTTGAATTATAGAAACAAAATCACTGTAATGTCCGCGACTTTTTACATATAATTCAAACTAGAGCTGTCAGTGAAACTGACTAGGGCCCCGGCAGCGCTATCAGAGGAGTAGGAAAATGTTGATGTTAAAAAAGACGTTTTTTTTTCCTTTCACCTCTAAGTATGACCTTGACCTTTGAGGTACGGACCTGGGTCTTGCGCGTGACACACTGTCACATTATGGTTAATATTTCTGCTAAGTAATATTTAAATCCATCCAGGTATAAGAAAATTATAGATTGGACACAATAAAAAAGACGCTTTTTTGACCTTTTATCTCTAAGTATGACCTTGACCTTTGAGGTACGGCTGTGGGTCTTGCGTGTGACACTTCGTCACATTATGGTTAACATTTCTGCCAAGTAATATTTAAATCCATCCAGGAATAATAACAAAGTTATTAATTGGACACAGGAAAGACCCTTTTTTGACCTTTAACCTCTAAGTATGACCTTGACCTTTGAGGTACGGACCTGAGTCTTGCACGCAACACTCCATCACATTATGGTTAACATTTCTGCCAAGTAATATTTAAATCCATCCAGGAATAAGAAAGTTATGGAGGATAAAAACATTTGTGGACGGACAGACGGACAGACAGACAGACAGACAGACGGACGGACAGAATGATGCCAAGTAATATTTAAATCCATCCAGGAATAATAAAAAGTTATGGAGGATAAAAAAATTTGTGGACGGACAGACGGCCGGACGGACGGCCGTTCTCACAAATGGATACTTATGTGGCTATTTTGAGCAAGATTGATACTTAGGTGGCTAATTTTAACCACATAACAGACCTTTTATGTGTCTAACGGAATAAATCGCACTTTCTCTCATTGACTTACATTGATTCTGTCCAAGTTCATAGCCACCTATCTATCCATTTGTGTGTACGGACAGACAGACAGACGGACGGACAGAGTGATTACTATAGGGCACCCACACTTTCAGTGCGGGGCCCTAATAAACTTATTGCTTATGTTGATCGTTTATCTAAAGTAAAATTACCTGTGTTCCTTGTTAACCACTCAATACCTGTTCAAATGCAATAGTCGTAAGTGATCTAGCTCTTATATGCTTCTCTTAAAACAAAACGAAAGTTGTATGTTTTCAAAAAAACTATTTTCTTTTCTGTATTCTCTAACCAACCCTGAATTTTATTCAAAATGTATATTCATTTCTTTACCATATATACGACCATATGTTCAATTTTGTCCCCGCTTAATAACTCGGTCGTAAGTTTCTGTCATTGCGAGCTGCGGTGTCTTGATTTTTGTGATGTTATAGAAGGGGGTAACGAACAAGTAGATTGTAGCGTACGTTTCTCACAATCAAAATTTATCAAACTACAGACAGATTTCTAGCTGTTGGGGTGAAATGACTTTTCATTTCTTGATCAAGGAATTTTAACTGAGTATAGGTACATGTAAATACTTTATTTTGAACATATCGCTGACTGAATCTAAGTAACTTTATAATTTGACTTTTTAAACGGCTAAAATCCCAATTCATTTGAGAATACACGCATTCCGGTCGACTTAAATGAATATTACCAATAATTGTTCCTGATTGTCCGGGTGTTTGTGTGCAGCGTTTGTTACAGAAATCATCTTGACAGCAGTGTTCACAAGCGGGTGTTGATCGTTTTCTTCCAAATGGTACTGACTGACTAGACGCCAAACACTTGATAAAATAAAGTACAAACGACATCATAAACAAAGGGCAAACAAAATCTAATTTATAATTTATTGATGCTTTACCTCTTAAAGTGCCAAGCCAAATAATCGAACAGACGGCATTTTTAAAGTATTTTTCCTACGTTTCAGATGAAATAAGGCTTTAAGGGGAATGGGAACACCTGGCAGATTTTTCCGCCATTTTTCATAATGAGACAACTTTCGGGACTTCCTGTTCGCTTTTCTATAAGTCCTGTCCCACTGAAAAAGGGGTCTATTCTTAAAAATGAATTTGCTCCTTAGGAGCAAATTCTTTACTTTAAGAGTTGACCCCTATTGACATGGGAGACAAAAATACTTTTGCAGGAGTTGTCTCCCCTGAAGGTGTTCCTTTTTCCTTTAAAGGGGGAGTTCCAAATCTGCCCACGCACAGATTTTCTTGAAACTTCAGTTGTTGTTTACTTCAGGTCTATCAACTATATATATAAATTTGTTTTATTTGATTAATTAGTATAGTTCTCAGGAGAGCTTCCTGAGGTAATCCCCTGTAGAGGTCATACAAACCTGTGAACTTTTCATTCTTAAATCAACAAGCTTGATTGTTTTCAAATTTTGTTGCTTTGATTGGCAACAGAACTCTATAAGGATTCATATAATACCAAAAATATAAATGTGTCTAGGTCTTTTAATTTTTCTGATGAATTTATTTACAAAATTTCTTAAAATTTTCATGAAAATTTATAAAAAGTAAAATGTTTACCCCAAGTGTTAGATGTGTTACTGATCTTGTCACCCCAAGATATTACACATAAAATTGGCCACACACATCATCTATATAGCAAACAAATTTAAAAAAAAAATCAGAAACCGGTAACATTGTTTTTGATTGCCAGATATGTGTTTAGGTATATTTTTGTGATGAAGTCATTTGCAATATCAAGGGACCAAATTTTCTTTAAGTGTATTTTTATTGTATTTTTATGACCATATCATCACCTTATCATGCGAAGCTTAGCATATGCATTTACATAATTCTGCCCCTGCACCCCACCCCACTCCACTCCCCCCCCACCCCCCACCCCCACCCCCCACCCCCCCCCCACACACACACACAAACAAAAATACATTGTTCGAAAAAGAATGATTTTTAGTTTGGGTTTTAAATAGTAGACGAGAACATATATTAGCAGAGAGAAAAATATCATGTACTCATGCAGTGATCACGATGAGTGTTACTGTTTACAGCATTGCAAAAGCGGTTATGCTGAAAAAATGTATTATGACACAATAGGAATAAGACAAGGTGGATATTTTTTACCCCATTTTATTTGGTCTTTTTTTAAACCCGCAATACAAAATATTAATGTCAGTAATACACAAAGGTTTATTGAGTTTGCTTAATAAATTACTTTCATAATCTTGTTGTTTCCTTAATTGTTTTTATTGTTGACATTTCCCTCTTTAAAATAAAACAGCAGTCAATAATTTGCAATCTGTGAAAAGACACGCTGATTTTCTGATTTGTTCTTATTATTGATCAGTCCATGTATTGGTATTTTTTCCTACATCATTTGGTCAAAGAGACTCGCATGTCGCTCTTGCCCAACCCCCCCCATCCCCCCCCCCCCCCCAATCCCCCCCCCCCCCCGCACACACAATCACATCAAAGGTTTAGTGAGACCATCGAAAGCATTTTCTGCCTTTTTTCTGGGTTCATTATAACATAGGCAAAAGTGTTTGCTGCAATTGTTTAGTCTTTAAAATAAATGCATAACTATTCACACTGAAACTATTTGCACATTTATCATCTTGCATACACTTCCCGAAATGATATAGATGGACGGCAAGTTGCTGTAAAACATTTATTTGATAGCTGATTTTGTATTTAGATGCTGAAATACCATTTGCATATGTAGTCTTATGTATGCAATACTTGTCATCTATGTTAAGTTTTCTGGCTCTGTATTCATCGGTTTTACAAATGGTTTGTTTGTATTGAGGTTTAACATCCATGTTAACATTATTTAGGTCATTTTGGAGATGCTGCTTCCAATTTTGTGGGACTTGTTCCCGACATTGAGATGAAATGATATCTCAAGCCCTGCAACCCTATGAAACTACAAGGCTTATATACATTGGACGGCCTGACTCACACCACTTTGCCCGGGCAAGCTTAGTTTACCAGTACTCGTGTTTGGTTAGTTTTAGCTCTGTGTGGAAGCAGCATGCCGCCGAATCAATTTCTTCAAGCCCCAATGGACGGGGGCGAAGATTTACAAATGGCATGAATCACTTGTTTGCTGTACCACTAGCACATTGGCTGAATCAAAATCAGTGCAGCTGGCTTCACATTTTTCTAAAGTATTGCTAGCAAATGTACTGTTTGTTATTTTAAATTGTGAAAGTGTTTGAAAGTTGAATTAAGTCTTCTCTATTATTTTAATTAATGCTTTCCAAAAATAACTGCTTGTTTTCTGGATCATAATTTAGAACATAGATGATCATATATAAGAATATAACTTTCTTACAAGGTGACAGTTAGTGCGATTGAAGTAGACTGAAGGGGCATTGTCAGAGTGAGGCAAAAACAACACTACCATTTTGTCTAAAGTAATCTGTGTATACAGTGGACCAAAAGATCCAACACTATTATTCTTGGCCAGTCAAGCAACCTGTGTCATTCCAGTATGACAATCAGACTTTTCAAACTTTTTAAGATCACTGCATCAGTTAAATACATACTTATTAGAGTCGAGTAAAATTATCTTGTTTACAGAACCATCCAGTTTACTTGCCATTTCAACAATCTTTGTCTTACTAAGCTTCAGCATTGCCTCCACTTCTATTTAAAATTACATTAATGTAAAAACTCTTGTTCTAAAATGAAGTATTTTTTTAAATAAGATCTGATTGAATTGTTAACGAAAGCTCGAAATGAATTGTGTTTTTGGTGTTCATCAGGGCATCATAACTGATATAAATGCTGAATATATATGAGCTCATACTATACACCATCATATAAACATACATATATTCATGTTTATTATATATTGGCGAGCAATTTTTCGATTGAAAATGTCGCACCATATGATATCTACAAATGGTTTGAAACGATTCAAAACTCTGACCATTACTATTCAATGTTCGAATGCGGTATGTTACGGTCTCAGATTTTCAAGAAAGTTTGATAAAATGTTCTACATATATATGGTCAATTTTCATATTAAAATGATGGGGTGACAAGAACTGCAACAGTGTGAAATCAAACGTCAAACAGACTCCAAAAGATTTTATGGTTGTGAATTCTGGGGTCTGCTCCATATGAAATTGAGCATGGTGTATCGAACTTTGCCTAAACAATGCTAAATGTGATAAAAGATAATCACAGATGACTACAGTGATGCCTGAGAACAAAATAACTCCAAAACATCAAACGGTGGAATGTATATATACACTAGTTTGGGGGTACCCCTACTTTCAGATGTGGACATAAACAAAACATTGTAGATTTATAAAGAAAACAGATATAAGAGGTAACTAGCTTAATAATGAATAGTCATTTACCAAGCAGTAATTATGCACAATATCACGAAAATCTGTGCGTGGGCAGAACCCTATGGAAATTTACTATAGGCTGGAACTCCCCCTTTCTTTTGCCGTGTTCTTTTTCCTCTCCCGTATTGCCCACACAGAGACATGCATTTATGATAAAGATAGAATAATATGTACTGAAAATTGACTAAACAATGCTGTTGAAAATTATCTCTAAATTACGGCTAATGAGCATCAAATTTATCGTGACGATGCGTGCATATGTGTAAAATCAACCGATTAATCTATTTAAAGGTTATTAATTTATCGGTTCAGTAAGAAATAATTTTATCATATGACGTCGCGTCTGAGAATGTAATAACGTTCAGAAGAGCTAATTCTTTCCTTTTAGAAGGGACCCCTATTGGCAATGCAGAGAAAAATATTTTTTTGAAAATGTGCTCTCTCTCTCTCTCTCTCTCTCTCTCTCTCTCTCTCTCTCTCTCTCTCTCTTTCCTGAAGGTGCATCCTTCCCCTTAATATAGAAACTTACAGCTTTATCCTCACATCCAAGTGTAAAATGGCTGAGTGTATCGCCCCAGCTGTATTTTCTTATACTGCACACCTATAAAGAAGAAAAGCAAAGTTATATTCCCTTTACTAACACTCCGGTCTTCTGTAGGCACTGAAACCCCATTTCTAAATAGCCGCCCACAACTTATAACGTGGTAGTAGTAAATACCTTTCATGACAGAAGCTGCAAAGAAATGACCACCTTAGGACGGTCAGCAATAAAACCACAGGTGGGGTGGGGTCCACATAACAATAATAACAAATTGATCCGCATGTTGGTGTCATAGCTCTACTGTGATCCATGAAATAGCAATGAATTGGGCTGCATGGTGCTTCCGCGCAGAGCTGAAACACGTGAATACAGGTAAACTGCTTAAAGGGTCTAAGCCCGCCCAGGCAAAGTGGTGCGAGTCGGACCGTCGCTGCATATAAACCCTAGCGGTTTGTTCGGGTGGTAAACCTTGAGATATCATTTCATCTCAATGTCGGGTAAAAGTCACACGACATTGGAAGCAACGTAAACAGAGAGCTGTAGCTCTGGCAACCACCAGTTTCAAACGGACATAACTATTTCGGCTATTCTGGAAGTCACACAGGCAAATTCCTGTAAAGTTTGAATGAAAATTCTAGAGAAAGTTTTACGTTTCACACAATTAGGTGTTCAGAGCTCAAGAGTTAGGTGTTGTTGTGTTAAAATGTTTACTTCTGCTGACCGCCCGAAAACGGTGGCACTGTTGAAGTTTAGTTTTATGTAGTAACCTTTCCTGGATAATAGGGTGCAAAACAGCAAATGCACTAATATTTTTGCCCTGAAAACATATTGACTTCATGAAACTGCCGATCTTCTGAGCACGTGGGTCTAGGTTCTGTAACAGGGTATGTCGGAACTTGGGATTCACAGAGATCTGGTTGATAAACTGAAAAGATGTCGATTAGGCCAATTGTTTACCAATCGATCAAATCGAATGTTTACCAATCAACCAAAAGTTACTGACTACAGAAACTTTCTGCTTGCAATAGGCCACGTGACTATTACTTACCATGTATAAAATCCAGGTAACGGTTATTTATAGCAGCGCTATTCTGCCTGTGACGTCAGAGCGATGTGTGAAAAGGGTTGGTTAACTAAAATCTGGACTGGGCTCGTGTACTTTGACATAAAGCCAGATCAGACGACACAGAACGCGTTGTCTGAACAGGGTATACAGTATAGGAATTCAAATGTTAAACGAAATAGTTTAAGTCCCCGTTCAGAACCATTTTTCCATCTTACACTCAGAGACAATCGACCAACAGTGCTGTCAGTACTTTGATTTTCATTAATCTAGCCGTTTCCTTGGTAAGATTTCTATCTACAGTCGAACTTCAATGGCTCGAATACATTTGGGACCTCGAAAATCTGTTCGAGACAGGGGTAGTTCCAGCCACTGAGGGTAACTGCCAGGAGGCATAACGAGGTACTTTTGAACATGTTTTCGGTGTTCTATAATAAAAATGTTTGCTGTGGGAACTCATTAGAATCGCCTCATCGAGGCGATTTTAATGAGTACACACAGCATACATTTGCAAGATAAAAGACGAAAATCTCCAAAATTATCCCCCACTATTTTTATGTAGAGGATTTCCCTGGGGGCTCAAGAACGGGTTCGACTCAGTCATGGTAAACGACTCATGGCCGTTCGAGCCATCCAAGTTCTACTGTATTTTCCCCACCTGGTCACTCCTACATAACGTTACTCGATGACAGTCTTGTGCTCTGCCAATATGGCCGCAGTCATGGCAAAATGGCCCACGGTGACTACGTGCTGGAGTTGCTGAAATAATAATTATAACAAGGTCATACCTAACTGACATAATAACTCAATCATTGATTCGTTGTTTATCAATCGACCCAAAGTTATTAAGTGCAGTAGCTTTACGTTACTGATGTCCACGTGACTATCAATGATTTTTATCAGTTACCCCTTATATACACTGCATTGAAACGCATTTAACTGATAAAGATATGCTATCTCTGGACAAGTGAGCTTTATCACGTCAACGTGACATTGCACTTTTATGAATGAAGTGTACTACCGGTAAAAAGAAAGTTATTATTACAAGAAAAAATGAAACCAATACATTAATAAATATCAAAAGAAAATAGTAAATATACTGATAGTAAATATACGGACTTATTATATTCCGCGCCGGAAAGTTGGGACGCACTGAAGACAATCGATAACTGATCGTAAATTTCCAATTTAAAGAGTTTACAAGGAGATAAGCTGATAAACAGAATACCAGATTCGTGTCTTTTGATATCAAGTTTATCAGGCTCTGCTTCGAGAACGCATGTAAGCCTCGCGATTCTACAAGCGTTCTCAAAGCCTTGCCTGATAAACCTGATATCAAAAGACACGGCTGTATGTATCCAGGCAAGGGTTACTTATAACCGTGCTATTCTTATCATTGTGAGATCTAATTGTTATATATATATATATATATATATATATATATGTTTGGCAAACAGGGTAGACCCACATAGTATCAGCGCAGGTTACAGTGCTAGTTTATTTATATCATGTTCTCTGTAGTATTAACGGGAATCCTTTCACTGTACAATACTGAACAAGTTTTATGTTGCTTAAAAGAAATTCATTACGAAAACACGCCTGTTCAAATATATTGGTATAATTTTACCACCAAGAAAAGATTTTTTTTTCAGTTGAAAAGCCCGATATTGTTTCAAAGTTCTGCTCAAAACAAAGATAGTGGGTCCTCGTTAGAACCGCCTCGGCGAGGCGGTTCTAACAAGTATCCACAATCTATGTTTTTGGGCAGAAATAAGAAAATAATGTATACTCCTGTAAACCCCAGTTTTACTACAGAAAAGTAGGCTTAAATGGGGTCAAAATTATGTAGGCTTGTTTTCGTGATGAAAAAAATGGGATTCCCAATCCTCGCAGCGCCACCTAAATGCTTATCCAATGATTTACACATTTCTGTATTCCGCTGATTCAAGAAGGGCAGTTGTCAGTTTCTGGCGAAAGAATGTGCACTGTACTGGTTAACCGCATATGTATAAGCCTGCCCAGGAAAGTGTTGATAGGTAAACTGACCGGCTCAAAAATGACCTAAATAGTGTTGACTGGGCCGTAAAACCCCAATACAAACAAACAAAAACACATTTCTGTAAAAAAAATAACACCCCTGTGGACACAAAAGCTTTCAAACTCCTGTGAAATAACTTTCATTGAATCTCTTTTTATCAAGTTAGTTTGACAAGCAAATGTCATTCATCAAAGAATTCTAAAACTAGATCAACCAATTGATTGGTGTCATTTTGGCAAACAATTTCTGATTGACATTTGAGTTGTATTTTGATTGGACAGTGCAGGAGTCAGCAATGAAATGTACACCACATTGTGTTTTGAATTTATTTCTGTCTGGCAGTTGACTGGTAGGATGTTAGGAAATATCGAATGATGTTTCAATTCAAAATGAAATGAAGCTCATCAAAGTTTGAACAATTTTGTATCCACAGGGTGTAGCAGAAATTTAAAAAATGCACTTTTATCAGCAGCAGTCGGTATCCTCTGTCCTTGATTTTTTGTTAGAAAAACTATAGGGTAGAATCGTGGACAAGGGTCATGAGTGACTGAAGTTTCAATGAAAAGAAAATCTTATTTTTATTTTATTTTTTATGCCTCCGGAAACAAAGATTCGGGGGCATATTGTTTTTGGTCTGTCCGTCTGTTTGTCTGTTAGTCTGTTTGTCTGTCCGCAAAAACCTTAACATTGGACATAACTTTTGAATGGTAACTGATAGGGCTTTCATATTTCACATGTGCATTTCTTGTCGCAAGACCTTTCAAGAGGTACCATAAATTTTAACCTCGTGACCTTGTCCTTGACATTTTACCTACTTTAGACCTCCTTTAAAAAACTTTAACATTGGGCATAACTTTTGATTGGTTAGTGATAGGACTTTCATATTTTAAATGTCTATTCCATGTAACAAGACCTTTCCAGTGATACCATAATATTGACCTCGTGACCTTGACCTTGACATTTGACCTACTTCGTTCTTAAAAACTTTAACATTCGCAAAAACTTTAACATTGGTCATAAATTTTGAATGGTAACAGATATGGCTTTAATATTTTACACATGCATTCCTTGTCACAAGACCTTTCCAGTGGTACCATAATTTTTGACCTCGTGACATTGACCTTGACATTTCACATACTTTTTAAAAATGTTAACATTTGCCATAACTTTCGATTGGTAAGTGGTAGGGCTTTCATATTTCACATGTGCATTCCTTGTCACAAGGCCTTTCTAGTGGTAGCAAAATTTTTGACCTCATGGCCTTGACGTTTGACCTACTTTAAAAAAAAAAAAACCTTTAACATTGGCCATAACTTTCGATTGTTAAGTGATAGGGCTTTCATATTTCACATGTGCATTCTATGTCACAACACCTTTCCAACGATCCCATAATTTTTGACCTTGTGACCTTGACCTACTTTTTAGCTCACCAGAGCCGAAGGCTCCGGGGGAGCTTATAGGATAGGCAGTTGTCCGTCGTCGTCTGCGTCTGTGTCTGCGTCTGCGTCTTCTGCGTCGTCTTCGTCAACATTTTCAAACGACATCTCCTCTGAACCCACTGTGCCGATTCAGCCCAAATTTCATCTTTAGCATCCTTGGGCAGGGGGATTGAAATATTTGTGTTTTTTATGAAAATCGGCTCATTAGTTTGGTTGCTATGGCAACTTAGAGTTTCCATAGACTTATAATGGGGAAAATAAAAAAATGGCATTTACTGCCAAACCTTTGCAGATAGTTTGACAAAACTTTCATAGAAATGTTCCTTAGGCAATCTACTATCTGCCATATGATTTTAGGCCTACTGCTCATTTCTATTGGTTGCCATGGAAACCATAATAAAAAATAGAAAAAAAAATACTTCAAAAATCATCTCCTCAGAAACCGAATGCTCTATTAGGCTGAAAAGTTTTGGAAATAATCACCATATTTGCCTTTATAGGTTTTGTGTTTTTTATAAAATTTGGCTTTTTAGTTTGGTTGCTATGGCAACTTAGATTTTCCATAGACTTATAATGGGGAAAATTGAAAAATGGCATTTGCTGCCAAGTTATTGCAGATATTTTGACAAAACTTTTATAGAAATGTTCCTTGAGTAAATTTCTCTAAGCCATATGCTTCAATGCCAACGTGGGGGTCCCCCAGGTTAAGCCGGGGCCATGCCCCACCCCCTCCACTTCATAAAAGGCCATATAACTCGGAAACCATCCAGATCCCCACCCCAAAACCATATATATTGATGTTCCTAATGATAAGATGCATTCAGTGACACCAACCTGGGGGTCCCCCAGTACGTGCCGGGGTCATGCTCCACCCCCTCCATTCCATAAAAGGTCCAGTATCTTGGAAACCTAACAGATCCCCACCCCTAAACCACATATATTCTTGTTCCTTATGAAAATATACATACACTGACACCAACTTGGGGGTCTCCCGGGGTGCGCCTGGGCCTTGCCCCACCCCTTCTTCTGCACAAAAGGCCATGTATCTCAGAAACCATTTAGATCCCCGCCCCCAAACCATATATATTCTTGTTCCTTATGACCAGACGCATTCAGTGACACTAACCTGGGGGTCCCCCGTGTTGTGCCGGGGTCATGCCCCACCCCCTCCTTTTCATAAAAGGCCCAATATCTTGGAAACCTTACAGATCCCCACCCCTAAACCCTATATATTCTTGTTCCTTATGAAGAGACTCATTCATTGACACCAATTTGGGGGTCTTCCTAGGTGCGCCGGGGCCTTGCCCCACCCCTCCACTTCACAAAAGGCCATCTATCTCAGAAACCATTCAGATCCCGCCCCAAAACCTTATATAGTCTTGCTTCTTATGATATGACGCATTCATTGACACTAACCTGTGGGTCCCCCAGGATGTGCCGTAGTCGTGCTCCACCCCTTCGTTTCATTAATGACCCAATATCTTGGAAATCTTACAGATCCCCACCTCTAACCATATATATTGTTGTTCCTTATGATAAGACACATTCATTGACATCAACCTGGAGGTCTTCCAGGTAAGCCAGGGCCTTGCCCCTGCCCACCACTTCACAAAAGGCTATATATCTCAGAAACTGTTCAGAGCTCCACCCCTAAACCATATATAATTATCTTCTTTGTGAAAAGACACATTCAAATAACACTAGCTTGGCAGTCATCCGGACTGCCTGGGTCATGCCCCACTGCTTTACTTCATTAAAAGCCATATATCTCAGAAATCATTCAGATCCCCACCCATAAACTATAATATTATTGTTCCTTATGATAAGACTCATTCAGTCACACCAATCTGGGGGGGTCACTTTGTGCTAGGGCAATGCGCCCTGCCCCTCCACTTTAAAAGGCCATATATTTCAGTAAAAAAACATTCAAATCCCCACCCCATAATCATATATGTTCTTGTTCCTTATCAATAGCACACCCACTTTGGGGTCGCAGGGGCTATTCCTCTCCTCTTCACGTCATAGAAAGGCCTCATATATCAGACACCATTCAGATTCCCACCCATAAACCATATACATATATTCTTGGTCCTTATAGGGACAATAATCTTGGGCTTTCCTGGGATCAACAGGACATACCCCAATCCCTCCACCGCTTAAGAGGCCTTATAACTCCGGTATACAGATCCCCACTGCTACACCATATATATTCTTATTCCTTATGATAAGATGCATTTAGTGATACCAATCAGGGCTCCATTGGGTCCATGCCCTACACCCTCTACTTAATAAAAGGCCTAATGTTTTAGATACTGAGTCCATATGGATGCTCATTTGGATATAGGTGTTCATTTGGGAGACTTTACAATTGGTAGATTAAAATGGTATCATGTTAAAATGCATGGCTGTCATTGGGCAGTGCCCACCTGAGCTCTGGTGAGCACAGTGGCCCATGGGCTTCTTGTTTAAGACTTGAACATTGGTCATACCTTTTGATTGATTAGTGATACTGCTTTCATATTTAACATGCGCTGTCCGGGGGCACCAGTGTTTCACAAACACATCTTGTTTTTTTATTATTATTTATTTTAGTTTGTTTGATTTTTTTTTTTTTTTTTTTTTTTTTTTTTTGGAATGACAAAAATCGGCCAGTAAAGACTATGATAATATGGCAGCACCAAGATCATGAAACACTCAAAGAAAATCACAAACATAATTTGGGGCCAAAAACAAAATATTAAAGCGCTGGATATCTTACAAGTATCTCCGCAACCAACGTTGTTGCAATAAGACCCATTACAACAGTGGTGACAGGAGGAACTGTTACTCGAAATCGTCTGATGACACATCTAAAGGAAAAGCAGGATAACATTAGCAGAAACCCATCCATGTAAAATAATAGTTTCTTTCATGCCTCAATTTTTTTTTTTTTTTTTTTCTAAAAATAAAAGAAAAAAAAATATATATTTTATCATTTTTTAACTAAAAAAACATACATGCACGTATCTGTGTATTGTAGGTTTTACAAAATTCCTGGGAGACACGCAGTGATGACTCAATATTGAATCAATTTTGGAACAAAGTTATTAACGTTATTTCAACAATAAACGTTGTTTCAACAATTAACGTTGTTTCCACGTTGATTCAACGTTGAATGTCTGCACTGATTTAACTTTGGATACAATTGTAAGGAGAGCATATTGTAAACTAGCTCTTTCATCCATGAGGTTTTTAAGTAGATGCTTCCTTTTAATTTAGGCACGTTACGTCTTGTACATAGGTCATTCACTCATTATCAGGATGGTAAACTGTGTACATTCTGATGAGCCGTTTCATCTGGATCCATGCAATTTGTAAATATTTGCCATTTGTACAGTTACCGGTGTGTACGGCCCCCAGCCCATCGGGGCTTGACGAAAAAGATGGGCTGCATGATGCTTCCACGCCGAGTTGTAACCGACCGTGCCGAGTAGCGTTGCGAGTCGGTCCGTCCATGCTTATAAACCCTATTGGTTTAATTGGGCGACAGGGCTCGAGATGTCATTTTATCTCAATGTCGGGTAAATGTTCCACAAAATTAGAAGCAACGTCTCCAAAATGACCCATACTGTGTTGACGGGGACGTTTAACCTAAGATCAAACAAACAAACAAACAAACAAACAAAGTTACCTGTCTATAGAAATAAGCCAACAACAATCGTCCTAAATTCAGCTTGATTAAAGTGACATTTTAACTTTTCAGAAATTGAATTATCCATATAAGTAGATCAACTTGAACATCGTTGACTTTTTTGAAAATTATCATAAGGGTCACTGTCCAATAGGCACGCGTCGCTAAGGCAACGTCAAATCAACGCAGATGTGGCGTTGCGTAAGTTGGTTTAGCCCAGAAAACTTAATTTTTGATTTTCATCTATGCGCGCGTGTTCTTTGCTTGCATTCTATTTACCTATAAATTCCAGTCGTCCCATTACTGGGCATCCGGAAACAGTGAAGACCCTGATCAGAGGCCTAAGAATGCGGCATCTGATAGGTGTCGTCGCTGTTTGCTTAAAGTACGGAACTTGATTTCAAACTCACAGATTGTAGAATAAATGTGACAACATATGTTTTGGTAATTAGACCTCTCCAAAGCGGATGGAATACAATGCCCGATATGTCGGTATAGTAAATAGGGACTATCAAATGGCATTTTTCATATCATACCCCATATCAGCCCGAGATTCCCATACTAGGGGTCGAGGACTGATAGAGGTAGAGTAGTCGCAGATAAGAATGACTAGGCGGAGCTATTCAGATGTTGTCAATATCTGTCAAATTCGCTGAGTCCACAAGAAGATTCGGTAGAGTGCCTTTCGCATGCTTTTTGCAAGCGGACCAAAATAGCCATATACAGCACAGCCTTGTCTGTGACACAGTTGAATTCACACAATCGGGTGACTTGGTTTACCAATTTGTTAATACGAGGACTGTTCAAATATGAATGCAAGTAGAACGTTTTCTCATGCACTAATGCGAAAATCACCTGGAAATAAATATCACAGCGTAGAAAAACATTTTACCTATACATTGATACCAAACCTGTTAAAATCCGTCCACTTTAGCCATGCATATCGTTCGATAAACACTGTCTACTCTTGTATACTAATACAAAACATGGTTGGAAGAAGGTCAGAGTACGCCGTTGAAATACGATCCTATATTAAGAATCGTTGTATTCTTGGTATACGGTGCAAAGACATTCTTGATGAAATATGTTCGGTTTATGGGCATAATGAAATGTCTTTTCCGACAGTTTTTCGTTGGTGTAAGAAATTCAGCTGTGGGCTAGGTTCAACAGAAGATGCACAACATGATCGTCGGCCGAAAAGAGCAACATTTGCCAAGATGGTTGCTAGAGTGAAAGAAATAGTTGCTACCGATGCACGATACACCACTAGGCAAATAGCTAGTATGGTTGGCATCTCATTAGGAGCAGCTCATACAATTCTGAAACGGGATTTGAAAATGAGAAAGATCTGTGCTAGATGGATTCCCCATCTGTTGACAGATGAGCAGAAAAAGACACGCGTTCAGTGCGCCAAGAAGTTACTTAAAAAGTGTCCAAACTACAATGCACGGTCTTTCGCTAATGTCGTCACAGGTGACGTGACATTGGTTCACTTTTTTGAGCCAAAACGAAAGATTCAGAACAAAATATGGGCAACAAAGTATTGCAAAAGACCATGCATTGCAAAGCGGACCATGAGCGTCAAGAAGGTAATGTATGTCATATTCTTTTCAAATCAGGGCCCTGCTATTCAGGTGGCTGTGCCTAAAGGCAAATCTGTAAATGCCAAGTCTTACAAGAATAAAGTTCTTCGAAAATTGAAGAAATATTTCAAAGAACGAAGACCCGCAACTGGTTTGGCCAATGTCAGATTGCTACATGACAATGCGTCATCGCACAAGGCGTTCATTGTGCAAGACTATCTAAAGCAGGAAAAGGTTGTTGAACTCCCTCACCCCCCGTATGTACACTGTTTGCCATCATGTCAATGGACTGGACAAAAAACCTTCCTATAAGAATTAATACATCCAATATCAAAGCTAGACGAGTCCTGTTCAGAAACGAAGGGGTGAAAGGGTCAAACTCGTAGGAAAATAGTTCCAGGTATTATTTTCTTTTCAGAACTCGTCCTTCAGCGCCAATTTATTTGTAAAAATTTATATGCATGTTAAATTGCTTATGTTATCATGTATTTCGAACTTTTCCGACGATCAATGCTCACCTCACTACTGGCATGTTGAGTCTTAAGAACTATTTTTAATGAATGAAGAAGCGGAAGCGGTGGTTGGGTCCAGTACCGGATAAAGAATTGCTTTGACCTAGAAACTTGATTTTAAAAATCAACTCAAGTTCAATATTTGATGCTGAAGCAAACGAAAGCTAACAGTCGGACGCCCGCGTTAGCTTTTCGAACTCGAAAATTAACGAAAGGTTAACTCATCTTGCAAATATTAAGATAACGCATCCATATGGTTCAATGCTGTCTTTCATAGTGGCAAAACTAGCATTTTTTTCTGATGGATTTTTTTCTTATTTCCGTCTCAATGAGGCGTTTCTACCGACTACCCACCATCTATGTTTTGCGCATGAAAAAGAAAAATAACGTGTTCTTCCGTAAACTGTCGGGTTTCTCTGTAAATTGGGAAAACAGGGTCTTGTTAATGTGATGTATACGATACCGAATACAGTGATACTTTGGCGTACTGAATGGTTGTACATGTACGCAACATTTACCATTGATTTCGCTAGAATGAAAAAAGCGATCTCTATTTTTTAGCGGATAAAACTCAGTGTAATTTTACATGAACTTACATTCTGATAAGTGCATCCAGATGAGAACTTAACTTCTCCGGCAGGCGTCAAATGCTTCTCGACAAAACATTTCTGTAAAAACAATAGTTTTCGTTCGATCGGTTATAAATTAAAATAAAGTTGATAATACTGCTGGTCGTGAACTTTTATTGTTCCACTCGATTTTATTATCACTGACCAAAAAAGTTAAACTTCGCGCTTCAAAGTTTTGTGTAGTGTGCAGTATACAAAGTGCAATGACCAGCAAGTATCGGATTGGTTAACAAATATACATTTTGCAATTTACAAACAGTAAAGTCCCAGATCAGAGTCTGATCAGGGTCTACAGTGTTTGCTTAAAGTAACGTATTTTAGGGAATAAACAAAACATCAAAGTTTAGGTTCTGGGTCATTTTCCTAGCATACATTCCGAGACAATAGCCCCACCATTGCAGTCCGTGCTGTGGTTAATTAATGGGCTATTTATGCATTACGCCCCCGTGGCCTAGCGACTTTATCATACAGGCACACAATGCTGACTCAACGTTGACTAAACGTTGACATAACGTCGAACACCCGTTTGGTAATAATTCTAAGACTCTCGAGGATTTGCCTTGTGTCCGTCGTTAGAAAGAGATTTACTTCTGACATTTAGTTCTGAGGTGCGTTTAACAAAGCGGGTGCCCGCCAAGAGCTCGCTTTAATGTCTAGAGAACGTAGGCAACAAAATGAGCACTCGGCGAGCGCCCGCTTTGTTGAACGCATTTCAAGTGTTTTCCTAAGGTACTCTTCACCGACCTCTTCATAACGACCCGTGGTGATGCAAGGGGAATATTCTTGAACGAAATAAAACACGTTTGTATAAATTTAAACGGTAAATTATGGTTCAGATAAACTCGCAGGTCATTTAAAAGGCTCGTTTTTGTTGTTGTTGCTGTTGTTGTTGTTTTGTGCAAGGGGTGTATGGGGTGCTAGACTTTGCAAAACCTGCGACCAATTAATATTAGGCTTGATCAAACGGCTACACGAATATTAAGACATTGCCTTAGCGCAATCTAAATACAGTATGCACGGAGCTTAAAGGCACTCAGCAGGCACAGAATGTTGAATCAACACTGAAACAACGTTGATTCAACATTGAGTTATGCATGTATATGCCCCGTCATGAGAAAACTTTTCTACGGGGATAAAGACCGGATCACTACGATACAAACCGGTCTGCTCAGTAGAAAGACTAGCAGGAGTCTTGGAATTGTAGATAACACACACTAGACATTGTACTAGCCAAGCATTGAACACCTGCATCCGTTTATATGTTTGTTAAATTGAGATTAAATGTCCCCATCAATACTATTTAGGTCAATTTTGGAGACTCTCCTTCCAATTTCGTGGGACTTTTACCCGACGTTGAGATGAAATGACATCTCAAGCCCTGCCGCCCAATGAAACCAAAAGACTTATATGCACTGGGCAGTCTGACTCACACCATTTTACCTGGGCATGCGTAGTCCTTCTAAGCGGTTTACCAATACTCATGTGTGGTCAGTTTCAGCTCTGCGTGGAAGAACCGTGTAGTTCAATCTATTTCTCCAAGCCCATGTGCGGGGGCTTAGACTCTCATCCGTACCTTTTGTTGTTCGCAAATGGCAAAAAAAAGGTTTTCTCATGTTGTGGTTCATGTGAAAAAATTGGGGAGGTAAATCGGTGGATTTACGGTCGGAAATTGCTTTTACGGCGACGCGCCATGCAGCGGTTTACAAGTTAGTGAGTTCGCCTTCCGTCCCTTTATCACCGCCAGTAACTGACAACAGCCAGTGGGTCAAGGGCCGAGTCCTCAAGCGCCCGTTTATCTCAAGCTGTCTCCCATGAGATGGGGCATTAGAAAAAGGAAACAACTAGGACTGAGTAGAAGAAATATCAGCCCCACCCCTATTCGGCGCCTGCTTCAAGCACAACAGGCTCTTGTCCTACCTTTGCCATAGCAGTAGCACGCCCCGTGGAAATAGGTTGTAGCCCATTTTGCCTATCTCGATAAAAAGCCATCAAGTAGGACAGCTGTTTTTTTGCATACAAAGTGCTTAAACTATATAGGTAATTCAAAACCACTGTATGGACATCCGTTGCGGATTGCGAATTGGCATTAAGATGCTTTTTTGGGATGGAAAGTCGTTTTGTTATTCGAATTACTAAAGTGACTTCAACGTGTTGTAAATTACGCCAACAGGATTATGAATGACATTTATTTTGCTAAATAATTACTGTCGTATGTCCTGCCAAGAGAAGACGACGGTTTGTTGTGAATGTATTAAACATCTCGGCTGAAAATAAAAAAAGGATTAAGTAATACATATTATAACACCAGTTATAATACCTACACCAACAAACCCATTGAGCATACAGCAGTTTAATGAACATTTGCCCCGCTGAGAATAACACCATGTTCAACAGTCTCGGACTCGATAAATCTATGTCTGGTAATATCTTCTACCTTTTTGGGTGTTTTAAACTAGCCGTGCAAAGCAATATTAATATTATTTGAACGAGTCGTTTATTCAATATAAGACAAAAAGCACGAAATATTTATCGATCTTGGCATTAAAAACTATTTCCACTCCTCTTCGAAGGTGGTGATTGCAGATTTCATGAATAGAAAACTGAAGTTAAGGGATAATTTTTCATATTTTTCAGTATGCTATTCTGCTGTAACATATAATAAATAAACAATCTACATAAGATATTTCCTCGATACTTTTTTATTCTTTTATGATCCCACCATTCGAAGAATGGTGGAAAGGGCATATAGTGTTGCCCGTGTCCGTCCGTTCGTTCGTCCATCCGTCCGTGCGTCCGAAACTTAAACGCAGGCAATAACTTCTGGATGGATGTTGAAATTGTTTTGCAGAAATGTTAACCATCACGAGACGACAAGTCACGCGTAAAATCTAAGGTCCGTACCTCTAAGGTCAAGGTCATACTTAGAGGTCAAAGGTGAAAAAAGTGGCCCGAAACTTAAACGCATTCAATAACTTTCTTATTTCTGAATAGATTTAGAATTTACTTGGCAGAAATATTCATCATCATGAGACAATGTGTCACACACAAAACCAAGGTCCATACCTCAAAGGTAAAGGTCGTACTTAGAGGTCAAAAGTAAAAAAAAAAATGGGTCCAAAACTTAAACACGGTCAATAACTTTCTTATTTCTGGATGGATTTTGAATATACTTTGCAGAAATATTCACCATTATGAGACGATGTGTCGCTTGCAAAACCCAGGTCTGTACATTCAAGGTCAAGGTCGTACTTAGAGGTCAAATGTCAAAATACAAAGGCCCAAAACTTAAACACAGTCAATAACGTTCTTATTTATGTATGGGTTTTAAAATTACTTTGCAGAAATGTTTATTACGATGAGTTGCTGTGTAATGTGCAAAACCCATGGTCATGCCTCCAAGGTCAAGGTCATGCTTAGAGGTCAAATGTCAAAAAACTTTCTACGGATTAATACTATCATTAATATATATTCAGGCGGGGGCATCCGTGTCCTATGAACTACTAGTTTTATTTTTATTTTTTATTTTGTTTTTTATTTTTTTTATCATTTTATTCTCTGTTATACCTTTTGTTCAGCTGTCATTTTTAAGTAGTTTTTTGTTGTTGTTTTTGGTTGTTACTTTTTATTTTATAACTTGCCTTCTATAAGCATCTTTCCTGACAAAATGTTTCTAAAGCTTGTAAAAGCGTCAACCATTTTACTGTAGGTAAAATGAAACATGTTTTTTTTTACATAAATGGCGTTACAAAATATACCCAACAACAAACTCAAACTAAACAGGTAAAAGTAATTAGGAATCAAACAATTCATAAAAAATATGAGTTTGATCAATTTGAAAAAAATAATTGTGATGGTGTAAGACGCACCACCTAAAAGTATATCACTTCGCTTTTCTATATACTTCACAATAATTTGCAGCAGTATAATAAATCTTAAGTATAAAGATATGTTTGATATCTTTATGAGGCAAAAAATAAAATAACACTACATCTGTGAATACGCTGACAAAATACCAAACACTTTTACAATTCATATACTAAATTCTTGCAGATTTTAAGCTGTCTTTATTTTTCATACCAATGTTTCAATAATTACATTTACAAAAACATCGTAATAAAGATTACAAATGTTTCTTTATAGTTTGACGTTTATTTTAAATTCCCTTTTTATACACCTGTTGTGATTTTAGCTTCATCTTAGTTGTTCAGTATTTGCTAAAAAAAAAAAAAACATAAATCCATAATTATATTTACAGAACATCTCAAATCAAAATAGAAATAAAATATCTTTATATAGACTGCCTTTTAAATTCATTGCCTTTTATATACATCTGAATTAGTTATCTGAGTAGCTCAATAATTTAAAAAATATAATTATATAACTCTATTTACAAGAACCTCAACTCAGATATGAAAGAAATATTTCTTTATATTTTGCCTTTTATAGTCATCGCTTTTTATACACGAACTCCTATTGACACGGGAAGCAAGAATACTTTTGGAGGAATTTCTCTTTGTAGCTCAAACGTTGCAAAGCTATAAGTCTGTTGGATTACTATAGGCTTTTCGTCATCTTTACAATACACAAGAATCTGTTTAAGAGATACCAGTATATTTTAGATCTATTTGCAATCCTGGTTCGTAAAACAATGACTGTAAGTAACTGAAACTATTAAATGAGTTATTTAAAAAAAAAGTTGTGTGTTAGAACTTCATTTCGAAAGGGAAATCGGTTGCATTGGTATTTTGATAGAAAGATATCTAATCCAATATCTACCAAGCAACGTGGTAACCGGATTACAGAAATTGAACACTCGCGTAACCATAGTATTGTTTTATATGAATAGATACTTGAAACTAGCTGCCATGAAGTTTTAATGAAAACGAATTAAGTGGGTGATTGTGTGAGTGAGTGATTGAGAGAGTAATAAGTAAGCTCCTTAATCTTAATTCAATTACCTAACGCAGTTGTTTTTATTTATTTTTGTTTAGTTAGACAAATCTTCCGCGAGGCCCTCCATTAATCATACAATATCAACAACTATCAACAAACAAAATATGGGTATAAACAAATGAAACGTATTCATGAGAAAAATGACAGTGTTAATAAATATAAAAAATAGCAATGTTCCTAAAATAGATCCCTGTGGAACTCCGCATTTTATAATACCTCTTTCTCACGTTTTATTGTTTACAGAATTGACATTTAAATTTTTCATTTGGTAAAAATCTACACTGCATAAACTTTTCTATGTCAGTGGTTCTAATTGCAAATCTGAATCCGGCTCTTTTCAAGCGAATTCATTTTTTAGCCAGACGTGTCAAATTCAATGCCGCTTAAAGTCTCTATTTTGCACAGTAATTAAAAACTGTTTTATGACGTTGACGAACGGATGTGCCACTGTATACGTACGCAATTATAGGACGGCCATATAAAAGTTTACGGAGTTGTTCACAAAAACAGGTTAACATGCCCTATCCAAATGGCAGCCATATTGGAAAAAAATCTCACCGCTTTTGGCGATAACGTGATCTTAGAACAGCTATCAATTGTATATGGGGATTTTGATTTAAACATATTTTATTGCTTATAACATAAGATACAAGCAAATGGGTTGGGCCACAAGTTCTAGCAACATTAGTTACGGCCCTTCCCAAGTACAAAATACAGTTTTAAGCAATTCAAAAATGACAAATCAAACATAACCACACGAGTATGGGGACTATCAATAGAGAAGAGAAATATCCCAGAAATAAGGAGAAAGGATAGATATAGGTAGAACGTCTTGAAATATATCTTCAAAATGCAGAAATAACCGGAACACAATTAGCAGCAACATTTCTCTCAACCTCTCGGAAGTTACTCTATACGAATCAATACGTAAACACACCTAATCAAATATACCGGTAAAATTTTACCACTGAAAGTGATTTTTCCAAGTAAAATTCCAGATACTCCCCATATCCACGCCCATAACACAGACTGCGGGTATCCGCTAGAACTGCCCCTGAGGCAGTCCAAACGAGCACCCACACTCCATGCTCTAGGCAAGAACAAGATAAATACTGTCTACACCTGGAGGTCCCCATTTCTACTATATAAAGTGGAGTTCAAGGAAATCGAATTTATATAGGCCTGTTTTCCTGATGAGTGTTTGTAATGCCTAAAAGCGGTTGGTATCCTATATGGGGAAATGATCCCGTTTAGACATCTCAAGTGCAAATGAGATTAAAGAAAACTTTATTTTTTTCTTGTTACGTAGAGTACACAATTTTGATTGTGTCAGGCTAAAACATACGCCATCAAAATTCTAAGGGAATATGATGAATCAATAGAACGGACATATTTCAACCCCTGAACGCTGTTTTTGTTTCAATATGTTAACGCATAATTGAGATAATATCGAATTTTTTAGACTCATAAAATTATATTGCATTTACGGTCCACAATACTTTATTATCTATGGCGACGTTATGCATACATACAGTGGTTTCATTTGCACCATGGATTCAACTTTACAGGTAAATCATCAAAAACTGTCCTACTTTCCAGGCAATCATTTTCGAAAAAAATCCCTGGGCCCCTACCTAAAACATTCCTTTATTCATGGAAGATCGGAAAGATACATGTATTTCTAATTTTGTCCCGTCATACCTCCTGAACTTACACTATGAGTAACCATCAGTGCTTCGAACCACCCCTACCTGATACAAATTTTTACACTGTGACAGTCCCAAAGCCGTTCGAACCACGGAGGTTTCACTCTATAGTGGAAGAACACAAAATGTATACCTTTCCTTTGGCACAAGTCTCAACATGATCACAAAATATTAGTGATGACATATCTTGGCAGGCAAAGCAAACGGTGTCTGAAAGATAATGACATTTTTAACATTTCTAAGGCATTTAATCATCAAGTTCTAACTCAGAACAAATCAAAGCACTTTAAGCTCTGACGGAACGATTATCTCTGTGTGTATGCTGGAATAATTGTACTGTTCTCTGAATATTAAAAGATACGGTACTTGGTGTAGTGGATAAGCTACTCGCCTCATAAACAAGGGCCGTGGGTTCGATTTCAGGCTTCTCCAGACTTTTCGGATGAGTCTGTAAACCGAGGTGCCGTATGACCTTAGCTGTTGGTGGGACGTAAAACTCAAACACACACACACACTATCGGTACTTACGGGTGGTCTATTTTCATTGCTCTGCCTATTAATACAGAACTTCGATGGCTCGAGCATCAATGGCACATTCACTATGGACGTGTCGAACCTTGGGAATTACTCGAGAAGATATACTGAGGGATAATCAGTGGCGATTTTCTTCTTTTATCTTGGAAATGTATTATTTGTGTACTCATTGGAATCGCCTCGATGAGGCGATTCTAATGCCTCGATGAGGCGATTCTAACGAGTACACACACATATTACAATACACTGAAAAGATATACCAAGATGATCTCCATTATGGCTCCTGGTATGGCACTAAAAGTAACCTTCATTGGCTCGAACTTCCGTTGTCTCGAATACATTTTATAGCCCCAAAGGGATCCGAGCCATCGAAGTTAGAATATTTTTGCCAAGCGTCCCAAAAACGGGACATACGCAAACAGTGAAGACCCTGGTCAGATTCCGCACAATATGGTGTCTATCAGGGTTGTCACTGTTGGCTTAAAGTACAGTGAAGGAATATATTGTGACTGGACCTCTTCCAAGCGTACCTTAGAACCTCTTTATATATTTTGTTTTCCCTATGTATACTTTTTGTTTGAAAAATACATAAAAATGTATTTAAAAAATCTGATTATCTACCCTCATCCCTAGATACAGAACAGAATCTGTTCTATATCTAGGGATGGGATAGATAATAAGATTTTTTGTTCTCAAGTTTTATGCATGTTTCAAAAAATATATATATACATTTAGGCAATATATATATATATAGGGCCCAAGGTACCTGACCAACAAATATACTTCAAAGCTATTGTTTGTTGGACAGTAAAATATGTTTGCGGTTTAATATTAGTAGTAATGATAATCACAAAATACAGTGCATAGAAAAGGGCTGTTATAAATATACTCAGTCAAAAAAGTTCCTATACCTAAAATTGCTTCTGTTACTATAGCTACTACAGATAAAAACTACACAAAGTTTGTTATGTTTTGATAAGAAGACTCATTTTTCCGTGCAAAAGCACCATTCGTTTTTGTTTTCGTAACCACATCATCGTAGACTATTGCTTTAAACACCCAAGGGGTCACTGTGTCCTTTTCGCAGAGAAAATCATTAAACATGCTATGATTTAACATCACAAAATTTCCCTGTACCCTACATTTCTAAACTTTGATACATGTGACATTTCTTTAGATACCATTTGCGTCTATTCACAAAAAATGGAACTTTAGTTGCATCAGCTACGAGAAACAGGCTATCACATATTGACCTCTAATTCTCAGAAGTTGTGTGCAAATGCTGCTTTCAATGGGAACTCCATAGAAAATCGCAATCGATAGTGCTACATGTTACATGAATTTTCTGTATTTTTTACCATCATGATGAACAGCAATGGTGGACAAAAAGCGTTTTTTGAAAAAATGGCAAAAATTGATTGACAGGAATAAAAATTACAGCAGTTCGAAAATTGCTATATTTTTAATTGCAAGGGAGATAATTTGAGAATTTCACAAATTAAAACCTCGCTTATAATGCGAGATCATGAGATATTGTAAAAGTAAAGTGTTATCCGATGTTCAGAGAATATTGTCTTCCATCTTATACATAAAAGAACTTTTTGCGCGTGCGCATTGTCCATTTTCTACCAAAATCTTTCTAGGCACATATTGGAAGACAACTCTGGAGCAGAAAGGTATGGAAAAATGCAAGTTTGAGCATTCTCTAGCTAAACGTCCGATTTAAATGTCTACACCCCAATTTAGCTCAATAGCTGCCAGATATCTAGTGAGTTTCACCCGAAAGTTGGTATAGTTACTTTTTTGACTAAGTATAATTCGTACTGTTACTGTGAATCACGCACTTAACCCTTATCCGGTGATCATTGCAAACAGTGCAGATCCAGATCCATCTGAGCAGGATCTACACTATTTGTCATACAGTTTGTGTACTGAACCAATACATTATATCAAGTAATTCGATTGGTGGATAGTCAAAATGGGTGTGGCTAAATGAATTTATTCAGCAGGACAAGGGTTGGGGGAATTAATACACTCTCAGTGGAGACGGTCAGTTCAAAACAATTGTCTCCTATGTCAAAAGGGGTCTACTTGTTAAGGAAACCATTTGCTCCTGAGAACCAAATTACCTTTAACCCATTTTGTACCAGAAACCCCAGAACGGGTACCCTGGCAAACAGCGCAGGCCCAGATCAGACGTCGCAGAATGCGGCGTCTGATCAGGGCCTCCACGTTTTGCTAAAAGTCCAGTTATTTTCCAAATATATTTTGATGAAAACACAACCTGACACCCCTAAATTTTGAAATGGACTTCTGCTAAGGAGGCAGATTCCATTTGGACAAAAAAAACAAGCGGGTAACCTGGCAAACAGTGCAGGCATAGATCAGACGCCGCAGAACGCGGCGTCTGATCAGGGCCTACACTATTTGCAAAAAGTTCAGCCATTTTCCTGATCAATTTTGAAGAAAACACAGCCTAACACCCCTAAAGTTTGAAATGGACTCCTGCTATATATAAGGAGGAAGATTCCATTGGGTTCAAAAAGGGTTAACAGCAGATCCCTAGTTTATTTATAGCGAACATGAAGCCCCTTGTAAATATGAAAGAAAATACTACCATTTGTATGTGAAGCTGAAACAATGCTTGAAACCGATGCGGATGTTGTTGTTGTTGTTGTTGTTGTTGTTGGAGGAGGAACGCAGCCTGAAAGGGAATCAAAGAACTGAGAGTACTGGTGAGTCGATTGTCTCTGAGTGCAGAATGGGAAAATAGTCCTGGACCGAGATTTAAATTATTTCGTTTAACCCTTAAATTCCGGTTTTGATAATCAACAGTGTAGACCCTGATCAGACGCCACGTTATGTGGCGTCTGATCTTGGTCTACACTGTTTGCCAAGCCCAACGAAAGATTCCAAAGCCTAACGAAAGATTCCAGTCCAGATTGTATAGATAATCCTCATATGCAACACTCTGACCTCACAGCAGCTATTTACTATAAGAACCCGTTATTCCGACACGTGAGCGATAGTCACGGGGTGGTTTTACGCCCCTTTCAAGATGATTTCACTCATATCGCGCCGATCGTTAATCATAGCTGGACGAAAACAGGATCACCCGGAGAAAAACCATCCAACCTTCCGTTGCAGAAGTTGGCGTCTCACATGTGACCCGAGCCACATCGGTGAGGTACCTATTGACCCGAGCCACAGCGTAGAGAAACCTAATTCTCTTACCCATTAGGCCACGGAGGCTCTTTGATAGTCACGCGGATTTTAGCACTGAAGAGCTTTATGCTTAATAACTTTTGAAAAACAATCGACCCAAAAACAGTATTATCTTTAAACTCCAAAAATGCCATGAAAAGCTGCATCTAATATCGTCTCTGCTACATCTTCTTGCGTATTTTTTGCATACAGACAAACAGTGAGGACGCAGATCATCCTGAAGAAGCAGTCTGATCAGGGCCCACACTGTTTGCAACACTGACTTCCATAGTAGCCAGTAGACAACAGAGCAGACGATAATTGTTGTGATTGGCATCTGAAGGGTTAAGAAAACTAGACACAGTTTCAGGGTAGGCGACTCCTTCAAAATTTTTTTTGCATCCCTTATCAGCCAGTTTGTGTAACCATTGAAGGAGAACAATCTGAGCGACTTAGTTTTCAAAAAATCAAAAAGGGAATCCTTATCAAAGCACTGACGTAATTGTGACGTCACATCAACGTCGGTACAACGTCATGACGTTTATACAACGTCAAATCTACGTCGGTGCAACGTCGTGGCACCGACGTTGATTTGACGTTGCCCTAGCGACGTGTGCCTGCTGGGTTTGATTGATTATGCCGGGGCTTAACGACACGTCAACCCTTGTGGGTCATTTTGTGTCTTGTTCCAGAGAAAGGGAGAAAAGAGGTATAAGAGACAGCAGAGGAGTTGAAGAGATAAAAGTGAGGGACAGGGGAGAATGAATGGAAGTGTAGAAACTTAAAAAATAATGGCACCCCCATATACCACTGGCTTCTAGCGAACATTTGTCCACTCTTTCAAACAGGGGATAGGGCTCTTGCTCGTATTTATCGCCATGTGTCTCTGACTTAGAGCTAAAACCGACCCGCAAACGAGTACTGGTAAACCGCTTAGATGATCTAAGCCTGCCCAGGCAAAGCGGTGCGAGTCCGTGCTTATAAACCCTGTTGGTTTCATCGGGCGACAGGGCTTGAGATGTCATTTTATCTCAATGTCTGGTAAAAGTCCAAAAAAATGGAAGCAATGTCTCCAAAATGTCCTTTACAGTGTTGACGGGGACGTTAAACCTCAACTCAATCAATCAATCTCTGACTTGTGTTCTATGTCTGCCCAAACATAATGGCCCACTTGAATGAACATAAACTTTTAGGAAAAGACATAGTTTGGCAACTCAGTTGAGCACGGTTATTAATGATTAGGTGAAATATTTGGACAAATGGGGCAGTTGGACTCATTTATTCTGGACTTCGAGAAGATTTCAAGAACTAGTTAAATTCATATTATTTGGTTACGGCATTGGTGAAGACTCAAATGGATAGATTATGTCTTTGCTACAGAAAACCGCGAAACAGATGACCTTGTTCCCCCAACTTGGCGCTGTAGAAATCATGACTCGTTGGCGTTTCAGACGCCTGCTGCAAGAACTGACATTTACAAAGAGTCTTTCATCCCTCGGACCATTAGAGATTGGAATGCCCTCTCCGATTCGATCATTTTCTCAGCTGAAGGAGCAGAGGATTACCTCTTTGGTGAGGGGTGGGGACTAGCTGGAATTGGTGAATGACGTATCAACAGCAACAATTCTGATTCTGATTTGCAGCAGAAATAAAGCTCTGACAGCCCTGTGTGTGTGTGTGTGGGGGGGGGGGGGGGGGGGGGGAGTCTGCTACTGAACGAGCATTGACCCTTAAATTCCCGAATGATACCCCTTCAGAGGAAGCAACTCCTGCAAAAGTCAGATCAGATGGTTTCTTCAGAAGCCATCTGATCTGAATGTGCATTTTTTGAAAGGCAAGACATATCCGGGTTAAGCAGGTCAAGGGTTAATAAGGACAGTAAAAATGTTTACCTTGCACGTGGCTTGAGAATATTGACAAGTTTCTAGAAAAAAAAACATACCACAATATTGCAAATTATATGAGCTCCGCCAAGCGAATTTGTGTCTTCGAGCATTCCGTCATGACAAATTTCAACTGCGCATGCCCAGCCATTCAGAGGGGTCAGGGATATGGCTTTCTGTCGGAAGGTTTCTTTTGATTCACTGCTTGTATGAACGAGCAGCGAAGGTTCTGTATTTTTTTTAATGCCTGAAGGCCTGAACCTTCGCTGCTCGCATAGGCGATAAGTACCAAAATCGCTTGACGGGGCCCATATGAATAATCTTAAACAGGATTAAATATGCTTATTAAAAAGAGTATTTTGTTGTTAGAAGAAAATGGTCAACTTTTGAACATGAAGAAACTGGTCAACTTTTGAACATCGGTTTCTCCATTGTCCTTCCTCAGAAACATTCTGTTTTGACATCAACCTGGATTTTTTGTTTGATTTGAGGTTTAACGTCCCCGTCAACACTATAAAGGTCATTTTGGAGACGTTGCTTCCAATTTTGTGGGACTTTTACCCGACATTGAGATGAAATGACATCTCAAGCCCTGTCGCCCAATGAAACCAATAGGGTTTATTAGCATGGACGGTCCGCCTCGCACCGCGGTTCCTGGACAGGCTTAGATCCTCTAAGCGGTTTACCAGTACTAGTGTACGGGCCGGATTCAGCTCTGCGTGGAAGCATCATGCAGCCCATATATTTCTTCAAGCCCCTATGGGCGGGGGCGCACATCAACCTGGAGTATAGTCTGTGTCCCAGCAACAATGAGAAGTAGTTTTTCCAAAAACCGTCCTTCCTTTGAAAACCCCACAGAACGGTCATTCTGACGGTCATTATTGTAAACATGATCGGTAATTTCTTAGGGATCAGTGGTAAATGTGCCAATCATTGGCAAAAAAAAAAAAATATCCTGCCAAACTGATTAATTCTAAATGTATTTTTTTTAATGCCCAGATCTTGATTTCCTTCATTATTCCGATATTAAATAAATACAATAGATACAAGAGGGGAAAATTGTTTATTTTGTCCAAAAGACATAACGACTTGACAGAGTTATTTTTATCACTACGCTGATTTACCCCAGTGTTAAATTGATCCGTGCGTAAATGACAATGTATAGTGAACTGTACACGTTAGAAGAGGTTTTATCGGAATTAATATAATGTTATGATGACAGTTTTTGTAAAACCTACGTCTCGTTGTTGCTTGTACACGGACTAAACTATATGTTGTTGTAAAAATATTATGTTTCTAAGGAAGGGCAGTGGAGAAACAGCTGTTCAAAATGTACCGTTTCGAAAGCATATTTTTTTTTCAAAAACGAATTCTATTTTTTCTTCCAATAATAAAATGCATGCTTCGTGACTTTTCCTATAATTTGGAACAGTGTAGGTCATTTTTCTTGAAAAAAGTCAATCTTCTGAGCAACAGTAAATTTTAGCCCACGTGCCAGGTAGATAGTTTGGAAGTTCTTTAGCATTGTCCAATGTTATCAAAAGGTAACAATAATTATAAGGGTATAACCTGTATTGCCTGTGAATAAAGGTATAACCTGTCCAAGGCGGTTCTTCTGTAGCGGTTTATTTTTGTTATGGTTTGTCTTTTGGGGGTGTGTTTCGATTATATTGTTTTGTTTTGGATAACCAGTTGGCCATTTTGTGTGAAAGTAACTGTCCTTTTTGGCTTTCCGCTATTGATGTTTCCATTGGGGTCTAGTTATTTCATGTTTGTGTTTCTTTCCCTTTGGTGTCAATGTTAGAAGTTATGGGTTAATTGTATCGATTTCTGCTCATTTCCTACACTTCTATTTTACCTACATATGGTGAGTATACACTTTGGTGGTACTTTCTATAGGCCTACTTATCCATCAAAATTGTTTATTTACCTTTTACGAGAAATCATTTTGCCTTTATCTTTTATCTCTCATCAACCAAGATGGCGGACATCGCATTTCAGAGAGGGGAATATTATTTTCTTTTTTCTTTTTTTTTTTTGCTCACGGGGTATATGGAAATAATTGCCGTTTTGCTGTCCAATCAAAAGCCTACAGATTTCTTTGCAGTATAACAATCTGCGACATATCGTCGGAAATCCGACGTCGATTTTAATTAGCTAGCATTTGGTCTAACGGCTCATGCCGTTTTGTTCAACTACAACAATTTTTGAACAAATCAAGTAAACAATTGCATAAGAATGAGAATGTATTGAAAATTGAAAGTTTGGGAGGTAAATCGCCGGTATATTATCGCTTTTACCATCGAAGATTTCGTTTTATCATATGACGTCGCGTCTGAGAATGTAATAACGCCATGTATTATTTTCGATAATCCACTAGTGGATTAAATATGCAAATTGGCTAGATACGCCCAGTAACGTTACATATACGACGTCCTTAACGACGTCGCGTTTACTAATGGCGGAATATTGACATTTTTGTAAACAATTGTGAATAAAATGCGTTTTAAATGACATATGATAAATAGAATCTTGCATTCGTGCTCGTGTATTATTGGATTTATTAAACTCGTTGAGGAAAAGGGATAAAATGCTCGGCACAGCCTCGCATTTTATCCATTTGCCTCAACTCGTTTAATAAATTCAATAATACATGAGCACTCATGTAAGATCCTCTATTTACGGCTCCGCTAACGCGTCGCCGTGAAACGGAATTTCCGACCGCAAAACCGCCGATTTAGGCCTAAAAAATAGCTTTGTTTCCGCTGACATGCCGAAAAATAGGGTCGGTAGGTCGATTAAACTTTTTTATTTTTGTCAATTTTTTACTTGAGCCCCGCCAAGCGAATTTGTGTCTTCGAGCATTCCGTCATGACAAATTTTAACTGCGCATGCCCAGCCATTCAGAGGGGCCAGGGATATGGCTTTCTGTCTCGCCTGAACCTTCGCTGCTCGCAAAGGCAATAAGTACCAAAATCGCTTGACGGGGCCCATTTGATGGAAAAGGAGCACAATACTTTAAAAGGGCTTAATTCCAGTCACAGTACCAGAGAACATCCAAATAATGAGGTTTAGAGCTTCAAGTTTTGCTTTTTTGACAGTTTTGTGATATTTTATCAAAGGTGCTATTAAATATTCACGTCGGTAGGTAAGAAAAACTTTTTACTTTTTTCCGGATGGCCATAAAAATTGCAGGGTCGGCACAAAAAATCAGGGTCGGTCGGGTTAGCGGAAACATTGCTAATTTGTTTTAGGCCTTACCTCCCTAAATGACAAGTTTGAATACAGTTATCCACTAACAGATACTTGCGCTGCAATATACAAACGCAAAGAAAGTGTTCAGTGTTCACGTTACCTTCTTCCTTTAACGTAAGTCCTAGGGCATATGCATAGTATGCGTTGGTATAAGAGCCTGTGCTTTGATAGCCATACGCAAAGCCACCGAATTTCCCAGTGGAAGAAGTATGAAATATCCGAAGGTCTCCTGTTGTCACTGAGTATGTGGTGATAATATATTTGACGTTATCAACCATTACAGAAGATGTTCTTTGTCTAGTGGGAATGTATGTAGCGTCAAAAGTTATTCCGCCTTCGTCATGTTCCGTCGACATGAGCACGATATTGTTACTAAAGTGTGCTACAGAAGACGGAATGCTTACATAATAGGTGTTACTGAATTGAGAAATAGCTGGTATGTTTGTCATGAAAAACCCTTTTGTTCCAAACTGCGTCACCATAATTGGTTTGGAGCTTATCAGAACATAAGGGTTGTATTCAAAAGTTGCGCCAATAACCCTTCCTTTCTGTAAATACATAGTCCCAGGGTGAGATTTATAGTACGTGCTTATGTACGTGTCGTCTTGCGATGCAGTGGCTTGGAACGAGTAGTATCGATTGTCGTAAAAGTCAGGCACAATATAGCGATACCCCCATGTGCTTGTTGGAATCATCTGTTCAAAGTAACTGGCGGTATGACCGGTGTTGCTAACAACAAACACTGCCACAGGGTGGCTACTGTCGATTACAGTCGTACCTACAGTGCTGGATCCTCCAGATATCTCATAGACATCATACTCATTTAGATACTGGTTAGAAAGATAGTAATGAGTGGCATCAAAACGAGTCGAGTTCTGTAAGCCCACAATCAATATATTATGCTTTCCATGGGGTACGATATACTCTGTCGACAAAACTTTTGTTGGAAGCACCAGTGCCGCGGCACGATAATTGCCCGCGGTAACGAACAGAGTAAGAGTTATATCAGAACCTGTTGTTACTTTGATTCCAGTTTTGTTAACGCTATCAGGACTCGACGTCTGAACCTTGTCTGGAAGAACGAAGTTTCTGGAGTCATCTCTCCTTAAGTATGAAATATCATGATAATTTGCTCCTGGTGCAGAAATGGTTATTCTCCCGCTCTGTTTTGATTGGACATTTAGGGTATAGGTAACTGATCCTTTGTAAGGGCCAGGATTAAAGACTGCAACATAGAACTCCCGGCCCCACATATCTAAAATAAATAGATGAATAAATTAATAAATCAGCTTACTAAAACGAGGGACGTTAATTGCCTAGGCGACCATTAACCCATTGTATGCGGGAAATCCCTAAAGGGGTACCTTGGCAAACTGTGCAAGCCCAGATCAGACGCCGCGTTCTGCGGCGTCTGATCAAGGCCTGCACTATTTGCTAACAGAATTTTCCGACAAAATAGAATTAAAACGAAAAAAAAAAAAAAAAAACAGGCCTGACACACCCTTACATGACAAATGGACTTGTCCAACATATAGCAATGGAAGAGTCCACTAGCATACAATGGGTTAAATACTCAGGCGAGCATGCACCTATAAGCGCAGTCTCGCCTGAGCCTTTGCTCTCGTAGACATGAAGAGTAGAACTTGAGGTAGCTTCTGGTTATATAGAGTTAATTACTCAGCCCATTTTAAATGTGGGATTTATAAACCGAGGGAGGTTGAATATCCGATAAAGAAACGAGTGACCTCGCGCCATTTATAAACCGAGGGAGGTTGAATATCCGATAAAGAAACGAGTGCGCTTGCGCACGAGTTTCTTTATCGGATGTTCAACCTCCTGAGGTTTAGAAATCCCATATTTAAAATGATCTGAGTCAACAAACTGTCTATTACAAGCATTTTGATAGAGCTGATAGATACTTCAGTTCACTTTTAACATACAGTTCTAACGAGTACCCACAATCTATATTTTAGATCAGGAATAAGAAAAGTAAGGCTTTACAATGGAATACAGTACTGAATCGAAAAAAAAAATTCTTCTTTTATATTATTTTTAGCTGACAATTATTGCGGTGCTTGAAATTATTTTGCTTTTATTTCTCATTTATTGTGCAGTTAATCCAATATGGCGGGGAAGGCAGGCACAAGAGGGCAATATTTTGCTCAAAGGAGTATACTGAAAATAAGTGCCACTGCGCTGTCCAATCAGAAACTAGCAAATTTCTTCACAGTATTACAGTTTTCTTCTATTGAATTCTTCCCATGGCATCAGCCGTTTGTTGTGCTGTCCCTTTGGGAGTTTCTGGTATACTGAATGGGTTAATGAACTCACTACTGGTCAAAACGTTTACTATTCAATAGGTACCTAATACTCTTGTATTTCTGCTGAAAAATGTGAGGAGCTTTTTGCAAAACTGATGCAAACCCTATTCGCTTTTTTTTTTTTTTTTTTTTTGCTGTATAAAATGATCAAAAATTTAACGACTCGTTAACTAACGACTTCGCAAAAAAAGTAAATACATAAATAAATAAATAAAAGTGGCATTGGGTTATTTTATAAATGCGGAATAAAACAAACACTTTCCCTTAAAATACTATAATATTTGAAAAGCAATTTAATCCATATTATATATGGACCAATAAATCATCATATTCAGTTAAAACAAGCATGCCACTGTAATACCCTTAAAGGCATTTATTCTTGATTATTGAGGACTATCATTTCATTACATAATATTATGTAGCACTCAGTGCTGACTGAAGACAAGTCCTCTGTCTTCAACAGGTAAGGGGCCTCCCTGGGGAAAATCGGCCTCCCTGGGGAAAATCAATAATTTACTAACTGTTGACTGGAGTGTATATTATTGATTTTCCCCTTATGTACCTCAGTCAGGGGATTCAACAAGAGCTACTAATCACCCTATTAGGGACCGCCTTTGATCTGCTATAGATAGTATACCACAGGGGGCAATAAAACAATTATGAACACACGGTGTGTTTTACTGTTTCAGAATAAATGCCTTTAAGCAATTGTCTGAGTCACAATCGATAGTCATCGAAAACTGCCGACTATAGCCGAATTGCTTTAAAACAGGTGTCAAGTAGCGTAATTCTGGAGGCTACCTGGAAAAACTGACAGTACAGGTTTGTTCCCTTGATATCCCTTGATTTCATATGGCCGAACTTTTCCCGTATGAATAGGAAATCAGGTGTCGCGGTCGGTCACCCATTTCTTAACTCTGTGGTCAAGCAAGCCGTCCTTACCACATCACCTTAAAAGTCGTCGTTTCACTGACCGTTCCAAGGCGGTTATTCTGTCGCGGTTTATTTTTGCTATGGTTTGTCTTTGAGTGTGTGTATCGTTAGAATTATTTATTTATTTATTTATTTATTTTTATTTATTTTTATTATTATTAATATTATTATTTTTTTTTTTTTTTTGCTTGCCAATTGGCGAATTTTGGGGAAAGTAACCGTTCTTTTGGCTTTCCGCTATTGATGTTTCCATTAGGGTCTAGTTGTTTCATGTTTCCCTTTGGTGTCTCTGATAGGAGCTGTGGGTTATTGTATCGATTTCTGACCATTGCCTTCACTTCTATTTAGCTCGACTTCTAGATATTTGGATGATTTGTTGGGCGTTGACGGTGCCTGTTTCGGTGGTTTGATCCACCAAGAACTTCAGATAAATAAAGCAACATTCTTCTGACACCGAGGCCCCGTTTTTTTATATTTATTTATTATTATTATTATTATTATTATTATTTATTTATTTATTTACATTTATATATTGTAGATGGGTTGGTTTCCTGCAAACTTAATAATAAACGCGATGATTGTGAGATTAGGGGCTTTCCTTTCTTGGATGGTGATGTTCCTCGTGAGGCATCCTATGGCATTTGTATTTGGCAATTAATTCGATTTGCTATAGTATCTAGTCATGTAACTGACTATAATCCTCGAAATAAATTATCAATTGCTAAACCTCTTAATCAGGGTTATCGGTATCATAAACTACGCAAAGCCTTTCCTACATTTTATAGACGTCTTTCCGATTTAATTCAAAATTCAATGTTGGGCTTATATCTCTTCTGCTTATCGGAACCCGAGTTTTACGGTGAAGTATATAAATTCAGAAAAAATATACTTGCAATGATTTCAGTACCCAATTTCTTAAAATCATTCTTCGATATAAAAATATTGGGTACAACAATAGATGGGCTGCATGATACTTCCACGCAGAGCTGAAACCGACCTCACACGAGTACGAGTACTGTAAACCGCTAGAGGATCTAAGCCTGCCCAGGCAAAGCTGTGTGAGTCGGATCGTCCATGCTTATAAACCATATACATGTAGACGATATTCTGAGATACTAAATACAGCACAGCAGCATATCATTGCAGGTAACTGCTGGGGCTGGAGGTAAAACATTGTTGATAAGTCATTGAATTGTGTATAAAAATATTTGATCTTGTGGTTTTAAAAGTTTAATGTTGATTTTCAAGATCTTATTATTACTATGACCTATGAATGAATAGAACTAGCTGTAGCTGCTGAAAAAACTTATTTCATCACGGGAACATGTCCGTGAAATGAACACCCCCTTAAACCCCACTTTATATAGAGGAAACTGGGGTTTACAGGGGTATACATTATTTTTCTGATTTCTGCTCCAAGACATAGGTTGTGGGTACTCGTTAGAACCGCCTCATTGAGGCGGTTCTAACGAGCACTCACAACTTATGTAAGAAAAATATCACAGATTTTCACCAGAAAGATAGCCATTTTGGAGATGCGGAAAATGCACTATGTCACACGGGTGTGTTATCATAATGCAAAATTTATATGTACTTGTTACAGTCTGTTACAGAAGTTAATTTCATTGTGCCTTGTCGTTAAAATACTATACAATGTTTTATTCTTGTAAATCTCTTTCATTCTTTTTTCTCCAAAGTAGTTTTGGTTGGAGTACCAAAGCGTTAATCCAAAATCATATCCATAGACAAAATGGCAAATATCAATGTTCATATCATTTATTTATTGAAAATGTGGTCCGTATAGAATTCGCATTTATGCCCATGTCATCTCCAATTATTTTGTTGATGGTTTGAACCTTGGGAATATTTCTTCCAAGAAACATTTCCAAACATTTTTATATATAATCATTTTCTTGAAAATAATATCCACCTGGAACATTAGGATAATACACCTTAAAGTATAATACTTTTTTTCACAGTTGTAAAATGACATTTTTTTCTAGGAAAAAATGTCATATTTTATTTCTGTTTTTAACATAGATTAAATTGTGAATGCTCATTAGAACCGCCAAAATGAGGCAGTTCTAACGAATGCCCACTATCAAGATGAAGGAAAATAAGGTATACCTCTGTAAATCCATTCTTCTCTATATACAGTGGGGTTTGCAGGGGTATTCATTCGTGTTTACGTGATATACACGTTTTGTTAACAAACAGCTACACAACAGTCCATCATATGTCATTTTATTTTGATTTGGCATGCAGATTTCACATTAAAGGTCAGGTCAAACATGAATCATATCAATGTTTTCATAAATCTGTGTAAAGTCCCAGAAAATACTATCAGAATCATTGTAAAGGAAATTGTAAAATGTGTCTAATTGTTTGTTTGTTTGATTTGAGGTTTAACGTCCCCGTCAACACAAAAGGTCATTTTGGAGACGTTGCTTCCAATTTTGTGGGCTTTTTACCCGACATTGAGACGAAATGACATCTCAAGCCCTGCCGCCCAATGAAACCAATAGGGTTTATAAGCATGGACGGTCAGACTCGCACCGCTTTGCCTGGGTAGGCTTAGATCCTCTAAGCGGTTTACCAGTACTCGTGTGCGGGTCGGTTTCAGCTCTACGCGGAAGCATCATGCAGTGCTCCGGGGAACGGGAGGTCACGGGTTCGATCCCGGGCCGCGACATACCAAAGTCGTTAACAATGGTACTAGCTGCTCCTCGCTTGACACTCAGATTTACGGGGTAGAGCTAGGACTGGTCGACCCAGTGTCAGGATAATGTGTCTGGGACATGATACTTCAGTGAGGCAGCACTATAAAAGCGAGCATTGAGCTCCCTGTCGCAACCAGACACCGTCGTGATATGACTGAAAAATTGTTGAAAGCGACGTTAAACCCGAATTCACACACGCACACACACATACAAACACGCATCATGCAGTCCGTCTATTACTTCAAGCCCCGATGGGCGGGGGCCGAAAATATGTCTAATACCCTTCAGCTTGTTCATTCATCTACAAAATGCTGAAATGGTTTGATTTCAATTTATGCAACAGAAAAAATACAGTCAAACTTCAATGGCTCGAATGGGACTCTGATAATTCGTTCTAGACAGAAGTTTTATCATGGGATCAGATGGCATAACGGGGAATATAAGGGATATGCTTTCGGTCCTTTATAAAATAAAGCTATGTCGCGTGTGGTCATTAGAATTGCACGACCCGCAGAAAAAGCGACCGACTGAAGTCGGTTGATTTTCTAAGAGTGCCCTAAAATCACCGTGTCACTCTGTCAGTCTGTCTGTCCGTCCGTAACCCGTTTGTGAAAATTGGTGATAGTGACTTAACCGATTGGAACATTTAATTAATTTTTGGCATACTGATAGATATCAATGAGATCTAACCAATGAACTTGCCAAATATTACATTCCATTTAGTATAGCCTCGCCGAGGCGAAAAATGTGAAAATTTTCGAACTGCTTCTCCTCGGAAACCGTTAGGCCGATTGAAGTCAAATTTCATATGGAGCCTCTATGGGATGGGTAAAACCAAAATTTGCTCATGCGGTCCAGGTCACATGACCAAAATGACCGCCAAGCAATATATGGTAAAAACCCTTCAAAAATAGTCTTCTCCAGAACCACTTGGCAGATTTCCACGAAACTTGATTAATAGCATCTGGGACGTAGGCCCATCATAAAGTGCTAAAATTGTGACCCTGGGTTTACCTTGACATTCTTTGTGCCTAGGTCAAACTTTGACACATATGCTTTTGTATTGGAAAAGTAAGAATGCATTTTATCCTGCAAACGATTCAGAATACAGTACTAAAGTATAAGATATATTTTTGCTCCTTACGATAAGGCGCATTTATTGGGGGAACCGTTTTAGGTCCAGGTCACATGACCAAAATGGTCGCCATACCCATATATGGTAACACTCATAAAGCTAAAAGCATCCGGCGGGTTGTGCACTTCAGCTGAAGCACTGGTTACCTATTAGAATTGCCTGATCGAGGCGATTCTAATGACTGCTTACAAAATGTTCACGATAAAATAAGACAAATCTCCCTGTAAATTATAGTCGAACTTCAATGGCTCGAACACCTTTGGGACCTCGAAAATCTGTTCGAGACAGAGGTAGTTCGAGCCACTGAGATTACTGTCAGGAGGCATAACGAGACACTTTTAGACATCTTTTTGGTGTTCTGTAATGAAAATGTATTCTGTATGTACTCATTAGAAACGCCTCATCGAGGCGATTCTAATGAGTACACGCAGCATACATTTGCAAGATAAAAGACTACGCTCTCCTTAATTATTCCCCACTATTTCTTATGTAGAGGATTTCGCTAGGGGCTCAAGAATGGGTTCGACACATCCATGGTAAACGAGACATCGCTGTTCGAGTCATCGAAGTTTCTTCTGTAGTTCTTAATTGTTTTCTGGTTTTGTTTGTTTGATTTGAGGTTTAACGTCCCCGTCAACACTGTAAAGGTCATTTTGGAGACGTTGCTTCCAACTTTGTGGGACTTTTACCCGACATTGAGATGAAATGACATCTCAAGCCCTGTCGCCCAATGAAACCAATAGGGTTTATTAGCCTCGCACCGCGGTTCCTGGACAGGCCTAGATCCTCTAAGCGGTTTACCAGTACTAGTGTGCGGGCAGGATTCAGCTCTACGTGGAAGCATCATGCAGCCCATATATTTCTTCAAGCCCCTATGGGCGGGGGCAAAATTGTTTTCTGGAGTTATCGGAAGAATTTCTAAGACACTAAAGAGCAAGTTTGAAACAGCCATGGTAAATGAGCCATCGGTGTTCATGCCATTGAAGTTCTACTGTATAATGAATCTGGATCTTACTAATCTACACATGTTGATGGTATGCATCTACCTCCCAGAAAATAAGCCCTACACGCACAAGCATTTGCGTTGTTGTTTTCACCTACATCTACACGGCTTATGAACCCATTCAGTACCAGAAACCCCTAAAGGGGTACCTAGGCAAACCGTGCAGGCCCAGATCAGACGCCGCAGAACGTGGCGTCTGATCAGGGCCTACACTGTTTGCAAAAGTTCAGCCATTTTCCAAACACATTTTGAAGAAAACACAACCTGATACCCCTAAAGTTTGAAATGGACTCCTGGCATATACAAGAAGGAAGATTCCATTTGGAACAAAAAGGGTTCATGCCTGCTTTTGCTGAGAAGAAAAGTGTGGGGTCATGTGTAGGGATACCCCTTCTTTCTTATTGGCCTGCTTGCCCAATAAACCATACAACAACTTTTCACCATAATGTAAAAAGAGGTAAAACTTTCGTCTGCTACAGTGTATGTATACCAGGAGACTAAATTATTCATTAGCAACTGCTGATAGCATACTCAGGTTAGAATATTGTCTGTTCGTTTCATTGGGCATAAGATGTCATTTTATCTCAATGTCGGATAAAAAAAAATCCAACAAAATTGGAAGCAACGTCTCCAAAATGACATCTACAGTGTTGACGGGGGCGTTAAACCTCAAATTAAACAAACAAACAAAAACCTTATGCTCTGTCTCTGATTGGGCCCACCGAAATCTAACTGTTGGTTTCTTTGCTCAAGCATTTCAGTGGTTTGTTACTGTCGAGTCCTGACAGTTTTTTTTTTTTTTCATCTCTTGAGTTGTGGCGCTGATGAGTTAGGAAGCCTTCAAGCCCCACAGTGTAATTCGTTTCACTGACCGTTCCAAGGCGGTTCTTCTGTCGCAGTTTATTTTTGTTATTGTTTATCTTTGAGTGTGTGTATCGCTTTTTTTTTTTTTTTTTTTTTTTTTTTGATAGCCAATTGGCCATTTTGTTGGAAAGTGACGGTCCTTTTGGGTTTCCGCTATTGGTGTTTCCATTAGGGTCTAGTTAATTCATGTTTTTGTTTCTTTCGATGGGAGCTGTGGGTTAATTGTATCGATTCCTGATCATTGCCTTCACTTCTATTTTAGAAAGGTTGTAGAGAATTCCTGTAAATTTTATATATGGATCAAGCACGCACAGGTACAATGTACGCTCCTACCTCCTCCTCAACACATACATATGGGGTGCCGTTTTACTATTTAATCCATATTTATAGATATCCATAATTCGATTTATGGATATCCATAATTCGAATTTTGGGTATCCATAAATCAGCCGAATAATGGATATTCATAATTCGAATTATAGATATCCATAAATCAATTTATGGATATCTATAAATCGGACTGAATTATGGATATCCATATTTCTAATTATGGATATCCATAATTCACCGCAAAAACCTTTAGTTACAATCATTATTTATTGTAGTTATTTGCCAAGACGAATTATAGATATTCATAAATCGAATTATGGATATCCATAAATGGACCGAATATTGGATATCCATAATTCGAATTAATGATATCCATAATTCGAATTATGGATATCCATAAATCGATCTGAATTATGGATATCCATAACTCGAATTATGGATATCCATTATTATATTAATGGATATCCATAATTCGACTGATTTATCATGTTTATGGATATCCATAATTCAATTATGGATATCATTATTCGATTTATGGATATCCATAACTAATTATTGATATCCATAACTAATTATGGATATCCATAATTCGAATAAATCTATAAATAGGGAATAAATAGTAAAAGGACGCCCCATACATACAAACCACTGGACACAAACGTGTATAATGCTGTGTAAGTGATGGAATAATCCTACAAAAATGGGTCTAGGTTACCTGTAGTGCAGGGTGCATTCCCTTGTACCTTGAGGATTGGTATCAACGTTGAAATGGTTGAAATGAAGACCTGATGGAAAGAACAAAAAAATGTTAACATTCGATGAGAAATGTGCGTTATGTGGGTTTGATAAGGTCCATCAATCTCATTCCAGCTGGTAGCCACAATCTAATCGTCCGAGGCAGAGGACATTTATATTTTTTCTTATTTTTCCATGAAAACAGGTTTCGAAGTTTCATGCAAATTGTCTCCAGTACATTTTTTGTAGTTTTTGGCATCCAGTACCTTCCAAAATACAGAGCTGACTTTTTTGAGCATCTAAAATGAATAATGATATACGCAAGTCTCAACATGAAAATTTATTAACAAAACATGTTCAAAACCAAAAACACATAAAAATACAGGTCCGACCCTGTTATTTTATTCGGGAGAACAAATAAAATAATAAAACAAAAGTTTCTCCTGCCTTCCGACCAAATTTTTTTCAGCATGTTAGTAGGAACACGGCTATTTTTTACGCCACCAACAGAATCCTCTTGCTATCCCAAAATAGAGTTGCCATGACCTTGCCAACAGAATACTGGGTCTTGAATTTCTTTGGACGCGGTGAACCGTGACCAGACCATTGTTTACTCTGCTGTTTGGTCTCAGGATCATATTGATGGATCCAAGTTTCGTCCCCGATAACAATTCTCTCAAGAAAGTCTTCCCGATCATAATCATATTTATCCAAAATTGACTCAGACATGGGCACTCGGACAGCTCATTCCTTATTAATATGAGGTGCCGTTTTACTACACCTGTGGACACAAAAGCGTTCAAACTCCGATGAAGTACCTTTCAATGAATCTCTTTGCATCAAGTTAGTTTGACAAGTAAATGTCATCTAAAACTGTGTCAAGCAGTATACATTGATTGGTCGTATTGTGGCAAGCACTTTTTTCATGTTTAGATCTGATTGACATTCGAGATGTATTCTGATTGGACAGTGCAGTGTCTACAATGAAATATACAACACTTTGTGTTTTGAATTTATTCCTGTCTTGCAGTTGACTGACAGGATGTAAGGAAATATTGAATGAAGCATCAGATCAAAATGAAATGAAGCTCATCAAAGTTTGAACGGATTTGTGTCCACAGGTGTATTTAATCATATTTCAAGATATCTATAAATAACATTACTGATATCTATAATAAAAATTTAGGATATCAATAAATATTATTAAATATGTATAAAGAATATTAGATATCTATTATTTATTTTATGATGTCCATAATATTTAAGGGATATCTATAATTCAACCTTATAAACGATATCTATAATAGGATTTATAGACTATATTTGCAAAGGAAAAATGGATATCATAAAACAAATTTATAAATATCAGGAAATATATATTACATATCATTGATTACATTTTATGATATATCAAAAATACTGATAATTATAGATATCAATAATATTAATAATAGATATCTATAATTTGATTCATAGATATCTACAATAAAATATAGGATATCAATAAATATTATTAGCTATCTATAAATAATATTAGATACCTGTTATTTATCGTATGATATCTATAATATATGAAGGGATATCTATAATTACAATTATAGATGTCTATTATTCGATATATAGATATCAAATATTGGAGAACATTTCAGGATATCAATAATTACATTTATTGATATCCATAATATATTTTCTGATATCCATTATTGAAAATTGTGATGTCTGTAATTCAGCCTTTTAAATGATATCTATAATTGTATTTTAGATAGCTATATATGCAAAGGAATAATGGATATCATAAAACAAAATTATAGATATTAAGAAATATATATTACATATCATTGATTACATTTCATGATATCAAAAAATATTGATAATTATAGATAATAATGTTAATTACAAATATCTATAATTTGAATTATTTTATCTGAATTATTTGAATTATAGATATCTATAATTTGATTTATAGATATCTTTAATAAAATTATAGATATCTCGAAACTGTATTAAATGGTAAAACGGCTCCCCATATATTTCTGATATAAAAACAACATAGGCAGATAGTTAGTCGGACTTCGGTCAGCCTTGTGACATTGACTTATGGGTCATAAATCGAAGGTCACCATGACCTATATTTCACAATCCAGTGATTTTGTCTTACATCGTGAAGCCTTATTGATATATGAACACAAAACTTCACATTTGACCTTAAAATAAATGTAGGAAACTGTGACCTATATTTCATATTCCAGCGACTTTGCCTTGTATCTTGAAGACTTTTTGATATATGAACACCATACATTTATTTTATGAGTCAGTATGACTCGATGTTTGACAAAAATATAGGTAACTGTGACCTATTGTCAACAGGTGAACACAAAGAGTTGCAACTGCAACCGCTATTGTCAAAACATGAACACTAAGCATTGCAACTGCAACCGTTATTGTCTACACGTGAACACTAAGCGTTGCAACCGCAACCGCTGTTGTTAACACATGAATATGTTCTAGAAAGGGTTATCGTTTGCAAGCAAGGAATACACCACAGAACTGAAAAATATGGAATGTACATGTTTTCTAGGCCAGACTAGCTAGTTTCGGCCATTTAGGCCTCATCAGTGACCCTCAAATATTTCCAAAATTCCACAATGGAATCAATGATCCCAAAGGAAAAGGAAATATAAACTACACTATGATGTAGGGCAGGAAGACTTTTAAAGGCCGCCACACATTCCCAGACAACAGCTGTAGTGACGTTAAATATGTTCTATTTTTGTAACTGCAGCCGTTATTGTCAAACAAGTAAACACTTAGCTTTGCAATCGTAAGTGTCCACACATTAACACTAAGCTTTGCAGCTGAAAACGTTATCAACATGTTGCCAATAACCTGGTCATTTTGTGGTTAAAACCTAGCTAAAGCCCCGCCCAAATCCCGGCAGGTAAATGCAAAAATTCTCCTTGGTGTTAAAACCAAATCTAAGACCCAGCAGTTACCCCTTGCTGCGGCTAGGATGCTGAGGTAAAAAAATGCCTGTAGGTGACAAGGCAAAATCACTTGACCATGTAATATAGGTCACATTAACCTACATTTCATTTGAGGTAAAATGTTGGGTCATACTGATGGGTCATAAGTATGATGTTCATACAATCCAGTAGGCTTCAATATATTCGGCAAAATCACTGGACCATGAAATATAGGTCACATTTGAGGTCAAATGTTGTGTCATACTGACTCATGCTGAAGTATGATGTACATATATCAAAATGTCTTCAAGGTATAAGGCAAAATCACTTAACCGTGAAATATAGGTCATGATGGCCTACATTTATTTTGAGGCCAAATATCGGGTAATACTGACTCAAAATTACTAAACCATGTAATATAGGGCACAATGTCCTACATTTATTTTTAGGGTCAGATATCGGGTCAAACGGACTCATAATCCTGAAGTATGGTGTTCATACATTTATTTTAAGGGTCAGATGTCGGGACATTCTGACTCATAATCCTGAAGTATGGTGTTCATATATCAAAACGTCTTCAAGCTATAAAGCAAAATCACTTGACCGTGAAATAGACCCAGAGTAAAGAACCAAAATCCAGCCCCGGTAATGCGTTACAGGTTATTTTTGTCCATAGCATGTTTAATTCTTATCAACCAAACATTTGACATTATCAGTTGATACTGTATTCCGATCTCCATGGTTGGTGCCTAATGTCAATGGCAAAATGAACAATAAGCATTCGCAACGCTTATTGTTCATTTGGACAACACTTATTGTCCAAATGAATAAAACTGTCCGACATAAGATTTTGTTCCGTCGTCCTTAGACCTTTTTTCATGGAAAAATGACCTTTTTTCGTAGTAGAAATGCCAATTTGATATCTATATAAAGATAATTTGTTCGAGTTTTAAGAAATATGAAAAAATATCTTGCTTTTGTAAGTAAGTTTGACACATGATCGCAGTTCAAGCAATTCATAGAAAGAGGGACACTTTATGAAAAAAAAAAACATCCATTTAATGTAGAAGGAATGTAAACTCAGGAATGATGAAAACTAATTTGGTGATTAAATGGTTTAATGGCAAAACTGATTGGTAAAATAAGCTGTCCCATACCAGCCCAATATAAACATTAATCGGAGAGTGCTATGGGCAATTTTCTCGTGGGCCGAATCAAATATTTGTGGCCCAAAAAGTGAGACTAACGCCACGTAGCACAACAAACACAGTAGACCTCCAATCTTTATGGCTCTTTTGGTCTTGACGAAGGGCCGAGTCACTGACAAATCAGGTACCAAAACAATCACGTGACGGGTAACGAAAGGTTCAGGTTGTGGTCGAGGTACTGACAAATTAGTAACGAAAAACAAACATGTAACGAGAGGTTTAGGTTGTGGCCGAGTCATTCACATATCAAGTTCCAACTTCGGTTGTGCTAGATTCAATGACAAATCAGTTATCAACAAATAATGTAAGAAAGGTTGTGACAAAACAGGAACCAACAACAGTCATGTGACAACAGGTTTAGGTTTGGGTTGTGGCTTTGTTTTGTTTGTTTGTATTGGAGTTTAACGGCCCAGTTAACACTATTTAGGTCATTTTTTAACCGGCCAGTTTACCTATCCATACTTTTCCTGGGCATGCTTATACGTAAGCGGTTAACCGTCATAGTGCACGTTCCTTCGCCAGAAACTGACAACTGCCAGTCTTGAATCAGCGGAAGGGAGAGAATGACCGTAGAAAATATTCCATGATCAATCTCCTCGAAATAATGTTGCCGATCCTTGCAGGTATCAAACCCGCGTCCTCCTGATCACCAGCTAGATGCGCATCTGACTGAGCTACCGAGGACCGGCTTAGGTCGTGCCATTGACATATCAAGTTGTTGCGGACGAGTCATTCACAAAACAAGTTAGTACCAACAACAATCATGTTGCGAAAGGTTTTTGTTGCGGTCGAGTATTTGACAGACAATCAGGAAATAAAAGGTTTAGACTGCGTTCCCCAATAATTGATTAGAATATGTACATCGAAAGCTGCAGATTGTGACATAAAGAACGATGTACAAAATTTGGTATAGCTCTCATTTTTAGTTCTCGTTGCTGTGCCTATTTTTATATAAATCTTAATCTCTCACATAATCTTCTCCACAGAGCCTCACCGGCCCCGATAGCTCAGTTGGTAGAGTGTCCGCTCCGGGGAACGGGAGGTCACGGGTTCGATCCCGGGCCGCGACATACCAAAGTCGTTAAGAATGGTACTAGCTGATCCTCGCTTGGCACTCATATTCACGGGGTAGAGCTAGGACTGGTCGATCCAGTGTCAGGATAATGTGACTGGGTGTGGTATCATGTAATGTGTCTGGGACATGATACTTCAGTGAGGCAGCACTATAAAAGTGAGCATTGAGATTCCTGTCGCAACCAGAAACCGTCGTGATATGACTGAAAAATTGTTAAAAGCGACGTTAAACCCGAATTCTCACACACACACTCCAGCCTCTATGTTGTTAATTATGGAAGCAACGTACAAATTTTATTTCAACATTGAGTCAACGTTACATATTGTGTATATGCTGTGTTGTATCTCACCATCAATTCTTTTAGTCGAAATACTTCCATTTTCATTTCTCCTTTTTCTTTCTTATCAATACACATTCAACTGCATTAAAAGATAAGAGACATGTCCACAAATTGATAACGGAAATGATCTCAGTTCAGTCAACAGATAACACATTTTGTATACTTTTGTCCAACCAAGACGACCATCGTATTTTTACATATCCCTAGAAGTATAATATGGAGACCTACATCATTGTGACCACACATCTATTTGAGACAATACTTTCTTTTATGTTTCTAAGGAAAACACGTTCTCTCTTTTTTATTTATCTTGCAAACATATATTGCGGATGTCCATTAGAACTGCTTTATTGAGTATGTGTGGATGGATGGATGGAAGGATGGATGGACGGACGGACGGACGGGCGGACGGACGCACGGACGGACGGACGGACGGACGGATGGATGGAAGGATGGACGGACGGACGGACGGACGGACGGACGGACGCACGGACGGACGGACGGATGGATGGATGGATGGATGGATGAAGGTCGACTTCTTTTTATTCCGGGCGTCTTCATTTTCTCTTTCTTTCAACTTTTTCTGCGATTTGTCATATTTGACCAGTACTCGCAGGTTGACATTGTATACACTGATTACACTCCCAGCTTGCTGGATGAAAGCCTACTCATAAATAATGTTTGTTTGTTTGATTTGAGGTTTAACGTCCCCGTCAACACTGTAAAGGTCATTTTGGAGACGTTGCTTCCAATTTTGTGTCATGAAATGACATCTCAAGCCCTGTCGCCCAATGAAACCAATAGGGTTTATTAGCATGGACGGTCCGCCTCGCACCGCGGTTCCTGGACAGGCTTAGATCCGCCAAGCGGTTTACCAGTACTAGTATGCGGACCGGATTCAGCTCTGCGTGGAAGCATCATGCAGCCCATATATTTCTTCAAGCCCCTATGGGCGGGGGCTGACATAAATAATGTTATTGACTTTGGAATTTTTAACCTAAACGTACAATGCACATCGATAAACAGCCGGCTCCTGTAGCAAAACAGAAGTGGAGGCAATGATCAGGAATCGATACAATCAACCCACAGCTCCCATCACAGACACCAAAGGGAAAGAAACACAAGTCAAAAGGACAGTTACTTTCCCACAAAATGGCCAATAGGCTATCCAAAATAAAACAACACAAGCGACACAAACACGCGAAGACAAACCATGACAAAAATAAACCGCGACAGAAGAACCGCTGTAACGTAAAAAAAGTGGACCGTGAAAAAATGAGACATTTCCGCCACTGCGCATGCGCAACACATTTGCTCCGCCTACCTTAGATACGTTTTATCGGATTGCTATTTGCTTAATTATCGTGTAGTCTGGCAGTTACCTCCCCTCATTCGCCCTGTTAGCGAGCTTTAAGGTGAGTTCTCCTTGTAACAGCGTTTGCAGATGGAACAGACACCACCACCAAGTCACTTTCAGTTTTAAAGTCTGTAACAATGTATGACTTCTTAAAATTCTCCCATCAGTTTCTTTTGTATTCTTTTGCAGTATGTATTAGAAGAAGCATCATGTGTCAGGGACATGATACTTCAGTGAGGCAGCACTATAAAAGTGAGCATTGAGCTCCCTGTCACAACCAGACACCGTCGTGATATGACTGAAAAATTGTTGAAAGCGACGTTAAACCCGAATTCACACACACACACACACGCGCACGCACGCACGCACGCACGCATGCACGCACGCACACCTTCTTAACCTTCTGTACAACTGTACAACGACCCATCATTATTCTCATATTACGATGACACACCGGTGCAATTTCTTTTTCCATGCAAATTTGTGATATTTGTCTTATTTTTACTCCTAAACTAGATTGCGGGTGCTCGTACGAGTACCCATGACCTATGTCTTAGAACAGAAAAAAGATAGATAGATAGATAATTTATTAATGCAATAAGCCATATGGCCCATGAGCATATATACAATAAACAAACATACAATGATATGCAGGATAGCAACACAGTTCGTTGAAACGTATTCTCATGTATTCCTTTAAGGCCACAAAAATTACACTTTTAATCGCCAATAAATCTTCAGTGAACATAGGTTGTGGGTACCCGCAAGAACCGCTCAAATGAGGCGGCTCCGAAGGGCATCCACAAAAGCAAAATAACTTATACCCCTGTAAACCCCAGTTTTCTCTAAATAAAGTGGGGTTTAGAGGGTTTTAATTCCACGGACTTGTTAACATGAAGAAAGGTGTTAGAGATATTGTGTTGCCAAGATTATATTCTCGGGGATGATAACTAAAATGCCATGACACCCGGAGTTATGGTTCTTGCTCATAACACGTCTTTTTCCCTCATGTTTTCTTTGTTTGAATTAGTGTTTTACGTCCCCATCAACACTATTTAGGTTATTTTTGAGAGGTGGCTTCAGTTTTGTGGGACTTTTGCCCAACATTGATATGAAATGACATCTCAAGCCCTGCCGCCTGAACATGCCAGAAGGGTTTATATATAGGTGACGTTCCGATTTACAACACTTCGCGTAGTCAGGCTTAGATCCTCTTAGCGGTTTACCAGTAGTCCTGTGCGGTCGGTTTCAGCTATGCGTGCAAGCATGATGAACCAAATCCATCCAAGCCCCGATGGGCGGGGCGTAAATCTATACCTCGTGTTGGCTGGTTGATTTGAGGTTTAACGTCCCCGTCAACACTGTAAAGGTCATTTTGGAGACGTTGCTTCCAATTTTATTGGACTTTTACCCAACACTGAGATGAAATGACATCTCTAGCCATGTCGCCCAATGAAACAAAAAAGGGTTTATTAGCATGGACGGTCCGCCTCGCACCACGGTTCCTGGACAGGCTTAGAGGTTTACCAGTACTAGTGTGCGGGCCGGATTCCGCTCTGCGTGGAAGCATCGTGACTAAAAAGTGAAGCACCCGATCAAACAACACATTTTGCGGCATTGGAACTGTTAGTCTATGGTCTAAATTTGATATGCCAGGCTAATACGGGTTAATCGGCGTCTGACCTGGGTTTGCACTGTTTGCCTGTCCTGAAAGAAACGCTTAGCTTACGACGTTAAAGCGGCGTCTGACCTGGGTCTGTGCCATTTGCCTTAGTCCTAAAGTAGAAGCGAAAGGCTAACGCTGGTTAAACAATGCCTGATCTCGGTCTGCATTGTTTGCCTAAGCCTTGAAATGGTTATACTACTCGCCTCATTGACCAGGGTTAGAGTGCAGGATAACCAAATACCTGCTAGTAATTTTGTTCATTCGTTTGTTTGTTTGTTTGATGTTTAACGTCCCCACCAACACTATATAGGTCATATTTGGGACGTTGCTACTTTTACCCGACATAGAGATATAATGTAATCTCAAGCCCTGCCGCTCAATGAGACCAATAGGGTTAATATGCACGGATGGTTTGACTCGCACCACTTTGCCTGTGCAAGCTCAGACCCTCTAAGCGGCTTACCAGTGGTTTCATCCTTGCATGGAAACATCATGCAGCCCAATCTATTCTGCCATCCCTGATGGGCGGGGTCCGAGTTTTTGTTCGGTAGTTTGTGTGAAGTTTAACGGCCTTGTCAACACCATTGAGACAACACCGAGCAGGCCATCTTACCTTGGGCAGACATGCACATCAGTGGTTGACCAGTACATTGCACATTCATTCGACAGAAACAGAGGGAAAAGCCGCAGAAAAATCAAAGCAAAACAACACAAAACAAGAGGCCCATGAGATCCTGGTCGCTCCCCTGAGCCCTGTGCAAATTTGGTAGTAGTCAATTACCTGATGCTATAAACCAAGTTTCAAGACAATCAGTCAAGTGATTCTGGAGTTGAAGATTTTTTAAGGTTTTCACCATAACAGGGCATGGCGGACTGGTACCTTTTCAACCCTTTTCACGCACATCTTCTTTTTTTCATTCCTTTTCTTTGTAGAAGCCTCCATGGTGCAGTGATTACGCTACTCGCCTTGTAAACCAGGGATCGCAGGATCGATCCCGGGCTTCTCCAGCCTTTCGGAAGTGTCTTTAAACCGAGGTCCCGTCTCCATATGACCTTAGCTGTTGGTGGGACGTAAAACTAAAACTCACTCACCCCTTTTCTTTGTATTTCTTTATGTCCACCATTTTCTACGCATGTCCACTTTTTGCACGGATTGTTGCATTGTCTATTTTTCTTTCACGTCAGTGTACATTTTTCTTCGTGATTATCCTTATCACGCACAACTTCCTTTTTCATTCCTTTATTTTGCATTTCCGTATGTCCACTTTTTCACGGATGTCCACTTTTTTCACGGATTTTTGCCTTATCTATTTTTCTTTCACGTCAGTGTACATTTTTCTTCTTGATTATCCTTATCACGCACATCTTCTTCTTTCACAGACTGGTACTTTTTCAAGCCTTTTCACGCACATCTTCTTTTTTCATTCATTTTCTTTGTATTTCTTTATGTCCACTTTTTTCACGCATGTCCACTTTATTCACGGATTATTGCCTTATCAATTTTTCTGTCACGTCAATGTACATTTTTCTTCGTGATTATCCTTATCACGCGCATCTTCTTCTTTCTCAGACTTGTACCTTTTCAACCAATTTCACGAACATCTTCTTTTTTTCATTCCTTTATTTTGCATTTCTTTATGTCCACTTTTTTCACGCATGTCCACTTTATTCACGGATTGTTGCCTTATCTATTTTTCTTTCACGACTGTGTACATTTTTTTTTCGTGTTTATCCTTATCACGCACATCTTCTTCTTTCACGGACTGGTACCTTTTCAACCATTTTCACGCACATCTTCTTTTTTTCATACCTTTTCTTTGTATTTCTTTATGTCCACTTTTCACGGATGTCCACTTTTTTCACGGATTGTTGCCTTATCTGTTTTTCTTTCACGTTAGTGTACATTTTTCTTCGTGATTATCCTTATCATGCACATCTTCTTCTTTCACTGACAGATGCCTTTTCGACCCTTTTCATGCACATTTCCTTTTTAAATCCTTTTCTATGTATTTCTTCAGGTCCGCGTTTTTCACGGATGTTCACTTTTTTCGCGGATTGGTGCCTTATCTATTTTAATTTCACGTCAGGGTACATTTTTTCTTCGGGATTAACCTTTTCACGCACATCTTCTGCTTTCACGGACTGGTACCTTTCCAACACTTTTCACGCACATCTTCTTTTTTCATTCATTTTCTTGGTAGAAGCATCCGTGGTGCAGTGGTTACGCTACTCGCACTGTAAACCAGGGATCGCAGGATTGATCCCGGGCTTCTCCAGCATTTAGGATGAGTCTTTAAACCGAGGTCCCGTCTCCGTATGACCTAAGCTGTTGGTGGGACGTAAAACTAAATCTCACTCACTCCTTTTCTTTGCATTTTTGTATTTCTTTATGTCCACTTTTTTCACGGATGTCCACTTTTTTCACGGATTGGTGCCTTATCTATTTTTCCTTCAAGTCAATGTACATTTTTCTTCGGGATTATCCTTTTCACGCATCTTCTGCTTTGACGGACTGGCACCTTTTCAACCCTTTTCACGCACATCCATCTTTTTTTTCATTCCTTTATTTTGCATTTCTTTATGTCCACTTTTTTCACGCCTGTCCACTTTTTCACGGATTGTTGCCATATCTGTTTTTCTTTCACCTCAGTGTACATTTTTCTTCGTGATTATCCTTTTCACGCACATCTTCTGCTTTCACGGACTGGTACCTTTTAAAGTCTTTTCAGGAACATCTTCTTTTTTTCATTCCTTTTCTTTGTAGAAGGCTCCGTGGTGCAGTGGTTGCTACTCGCCTTGTAAACCAGGGATCGCAGGATCGATCCCGGGCTTCTCCAGACTTTCGAATGAGTCTTTAAACCGAGGTCCCGTCTCCGTATGACCTTAGCTGTTGGTGGGACGTAAAACTAAAACTCACTCACTGCTTTTCTTTGTATTTCTTTATGTCCACTTTTTTCACGGATGTCCACTTTTTTCACGGATTGTTGCCTTATCAATTTTTCTGTCACGTCAGTGTACATTTTTCTTCGTGATTAGCCTTATCAGGCACATCTTCTTCTTTCACGGACAGGTACCTTTTCAACCCTTTCCACGCACATCTTTTTTCTTCATTACTTTTCTTTGTATTTCTTTGTGTCCACTTTTTTCATGGATGGCCAATTTTTTCACGGATTATTGTCTTATCTATTTTTCTTTCACGTCAGTGTACATTTTTCTTCGTAATTATCCTTATCACGCAAATCTTCTTCTTTCACGGATAGGTACCTTTTCAACCCTTTTCACGCACATCTACTTTTTTCATTCCTTTTCTTTGTATTTCTTTATGTCCACTTTTTTCACGGCTGTCCACTTTTTTTGGCGGATTGGTGCCTTATCTTTTTTTCTTTCACGTCAGTGTACATTTTTCTGATGGATTGTCCTTTTCAAGCACATCTTCTGCTTTGACGGACTGGAACCTTTTCAACCCTTTTCACGCACATCCATCTTTTTCATTCATTTTCTTTGTATTTCTTTGTGTCCACTTTTTTCACGGATGTCCACTTTTATTCACGGAGTGGTGCCTTATCTATTTTTCTTTCACGTCAGTGTACATTTTTCTTCGGGGTTATTCTTTTCACGCACATCTTCTGCTTTCACGGACAGGTACCTTTACAACCCTTTTTCACGCACATCCATCTTTTTTCATTCCTTTATTTTGCACGTTTTATATGTCCACTTTTTTCACGCATGTCTACTTTTTTCACGGAATATTCCCTTATCTGTTTTTCTTTCACGTCAGTGTACATTTTTCTTCGTGATTATCCTTTTCACGCAGATCTTCTGCTTTCACGGACTGGTACCTTTTTAACCCTTTTCACGCACATCTTTTTTTTCAATCCTTTTCATTGTAGAAGGCTCCGTGGTGCAGTGGTTACGCTACTCGCCTTGTAAACCAGGGATCGCAGGATCGATCCCGGTCTTCTCCAGGTTTTCGAATGAGTCTTTAAACCGAGGTCCCGTCTCCGTATGACCTTAGCTGTTGGTGGGACGTAAAACTAAAACTCACTCTCTGCTTTTCTTTGTATTTCTTTATGTCCACTTTTTTCACGGACGTCCACTTTTTTCACGCTTGGTTGCCTTATCAATTTTTCTGTCACGTGAGTGTACATTTTTCTTCGTGATTAGCCTTATCAGGCACATCTTCTTCTATCACGGAAAGGTACCTTTTCAACCCTTTTCACGCACATCTTTTTTCTTCATTCCTTTTCTTTGTATTTCTTTGTGTCCACTTTTTTCATGGATGGCCAATTTTTTCACGGATTATTGTCTTATCTATTTTTCTTTCACGTCAGTGTACATTTTTCTTCGTAATTATCCTTATCACGCAAATCTTCTTCTTTCACGGATAGGTACCTTTTCAACCCTTTTCACGCACATCTACTTTTTTCATTCCTTTTCTTTGTATTTCTTTATGTCCACTTTTTTCACGGCTGTCCACTTTTTTTGGCGGATTGGTGCCTTATCTTTTTTTCTTTCACGTCAGTGTACATTTTTCTGATGGATTGTCCTTTTCAAGCACATCTTCTGCTTTGACGGACTGGAACCTTTTCAACCCTTTTCACGCACATCCATCTTTTTCATTCATTTTCTTTGTATTTCTTTGTGTCCACTTTTTTCACGGATGTCCACTTTTATTCACGGAGTGGTGCCTTATCTATTTTTCTTTCACGTCAGTGTACATTTTTCTTCGGGGTTATTCTTTTCACGCACATCTTCTGCTTTCACGGACAGGTACCTTTACAACCCTTTTTCACGCACATCCATCTTTTTTCATTCCTTTATTTTGCACGTTTTATATGTCCACTTTTTTCACGCATGTCTACTTTTTTCACGGAATATTCCCTTATCTGTTTTTCTTTCACGTCAGTGTACATTTTTCTTCGTGATTATCCTTTTCACGCACATCTTCTGCTTTCACGGACTGGTACCTTTTTAACCCTTTTCACGCACATCTTTTTTTTCAATCCTTTTCATTGTAGAAGGCTCCGTGGTGCAGTGGTTACGCTACTCGCCTTGTAAACCAGGGATCGCAGGATCGATCCCGGTCTTCTCCAGGTTTTCGAATGAGTCTTTAAACCGAGGTCCCGTCTCCGTATGACCTTAGCTGTTGGTGGGACGTAAAACTAAAACTCACTCTCTGCTTTTCTTTGTATTTCTTTATGTCCACTTTTTTCACGGACGTCCACTTTTTTCACGCTTGGTTGCCTTATCAATTTTTCTGTCACGTGAGTGTACATTTTTCTTCGTGATTAGCCTTATCAGGCACATCTTCTTCTATCACGGAAAGGTACCTTTTCAACCCTTTTCACGCACATCTTTTTTCTTCATTCCTTTTCTTTGTATTTCTTTATGTCCACTTTTTTCACGGATGTCCAATTTTTTCACGGATTGTTGCCTTATCTGTTTTCTTTCACGTTAGTGTACAATTTTCTTCGTGATTATCCTTATCACGCACATCTACTTCTTTCACGGACTGGTACCTTTTCAACCCTTTTCACGCACATCTTCTTTTTTTCATTCATTTTCTTTGTATTTCTTTATGTCCACTTTTTTCACGGCGGTCCACTTTTTTCACGGATTGGTGCCTTATCTATTTTTCTCTCACGCCAGTGTACATTTTTCTCCTGGATTGTCCTTTTCACGCATATCTTCTGCTTTCATGGACTGGTACCTTTTCAACCCTTTTCACGCACACCCATTCTTTTTTTTCATTCCTTTATTTTGCATTTCTTTATGTCCACTTTTTTCACGCATATCCACTTTTTTCACGGATTGTTGCCTTATCTATTTTTCTTTCACGTCAGTGTACATTTTTCTTCGTGATTATCCTTATCACGCACATCCTCTTCTTTCACGGACAGGTACCTTTTCAACCCTATTCACGCACATCTTCTTTTTTTCATTCCTTTTTGTATTTCTTTATGTCCACTTTTTTCACGGCGGTCCACTTTTTTCACGGATTGGTGCCTTATCTATTTTTTTTCACGCCAGTGTACATTTTTCTTCTGGATTGTCCTTTTTACGCATATCTTCTGCTTTCACGGACTGGTACCTTTTCAACCCTTTTCACGCACACCCATTTTTTTCATTCCTTTATTTTGCATTTCTTTATGTCCACTTTTTTCACGCATGTCCACTTTTTTCACGGATTGTTGCCTTATCTGTTTTTCTTTCACCTTAGTGTACATTTTTCTTCGTGATTATCCTTTTCACGCACATCTTCTGCTTTCACGGACTGGTATCTTTTCAACCCTTTTCACGCATTCTTCTTTTTTTTCATTCCTTTTCTTTGTAGAAGCCTCCGTGGTGCAGTGGTTACGCTACTCGCCTTGTAAACAAGGGATCGCAGGATCGATCCCGGGCTTCTCCAGCCTTTAAACCGAGGTCCCGTCTCCGTATGACCTTAGCTGTTGGTGGAACGTAAAACTAAAACTCACTCACTGCTTTTCTTTGTATTTCTTTATGTCCACCTTTTTCACGGATGTCCACTTTTTTCACGGATTTTTGCCTTATCTATTTTTCTTTCAGGTCAGTGTACATTTTTCTTCGTGATTATCCTTATCACGCGCATCTTCTTCTTTCTCGGGTTGGTACCTTTTCAACCCTTTTCACGGTCATCTTCGATTTTCATTCCTTTATTTTGCATTTCTTTATGTCCACTTTTTTCACGGATGTCCACTTTTTTCACGGATTGTTACCTTACCTATTTAGCTTTCACGTCAGTGTACATTTTTCTTCGTGATTATCCTTATCACGCACATTTTCTTCTTTCACGGAAAGGTACCTCTTCAACCCTTTTCACGCACATCTTCTTTTTTCATTCCTTTTCTTTGTATTTCTTTATGTCCAGTTTCTTCACGGTGGTCCACTTTTTTCACGGATTGGTGCCTTATCTATTTTTCTTTCACGTCAGTGTACATTTTTCTTTGGGATTATCCTTTTCACGCACATCTTCTGCTTTCACGGACTGGTACTTTTTCAACCCTTTTCACGCACATCCATCTTTTTTCACTCCTTTATTTTGCATTTCTTTATGTCCACTTTTTTCACGCATGTCCATTTTTTTCACGGATTGTTGCATTATATGTTTTTCTTTCACGTCAGTGTACATTTTTCTTCGTGATTATCCTTTTCATGCACATCTTCTGCTTTCACGGACAGGTACCTTTTCAACCCTTTTCACGCACCTTTTCTTTTTTCATTCCTTTCCTTTGTATTTCTTTTTGTTCTTTTTTTCACGGATGTCCACTTTTTTCACGGGTTTTTGCCTTATCTATTTTTCTTTCACGTCGGTGTACATTTTTGTTCGTGATTAATAACTGATTATCCTTATCAGGCACATCTTCTTCTTTCACGGACAGGTACCTTTTCAACCCTTTTCACGCACATCTTCTTTTTTCATTCCTTTTCATTGTATTTCTTTATGTCCACGTTTTTCACGGATGTCCACTTTTTTCACGGATTTTTGCCTTATCTATTTTTCTTTCACGTCAGTGTACATTTATCTTCGTGATTATCCTTTTCACGCACATCTTCTTCTTTCGCGGACTGGTACCTTTTCAATCCTTTTCACGCACATCTTCTTTTTTCATTCCTTTTCTTTGTATTTCTTTATGTCCACGTTTTTCACGCATGTCTACTTTTTTCACGGGTTGTTGCCTTTTCTGCTTTTCTTTCACGGCAGTGTACAATTTTCTTCGGGATTATCCTTTTCACGAGCCTCTCATTCTTTCTCGGACTTGTACCTTTTCAACCCTTTTCACGCACATCTTTTTTCATTCCTTTAATTTGAATTTCTTTAAGTCCACTTGTTTCACTGATGTCCACTTTTTTCGCGGATTGTTGCCTTATCTATTTTTCTTTCACGTCAGTGTACATTTTTCTTCGTGATTATCCTTTTCACGCACATCTTTTTCTTTCACGGACAGGTACCTTTTCAACCCTTTCCACGCACATCTTCTTTTTTCATTCCTTTTCTTTTTTTCTTTATGTCAACTTTTTTCACGGATGTCCACTTTTTACACGGAGTGGTGCCTTTTCTATTTTTCTTTCACGTCAGTGTACATTTTTCTTCGTGAGTATCCTCATCACGCACATCTTCTTTCATGGACAGGTACCTTTTCATCCCTTTTCACGCACATCTTTTTTCTTCATTCCTTTTCTTTGTATTTCTTTATGTCCACTTTTTTCACGGATGTCCACTTTTTTCACGGATTGGTGCCTTATCTATTTTTCTTTCACGTCAGTGTACATTTTTCTTCGGGATTATCCTTTTCACGCACGTCTAGTGCTTTCACGTACTGGTACCTTTTCAACCCTTTTCACGCACATCTTCTTTTTTCATTCCTTTTCTTTTTTTCTTTATGTCCACTTTTTTCACGGATGTCCACTTTTTTCACGGAGTGGTGCCTTATCTATTTTTCTTTCATGTCAGTGTACATTTTTCTTCGGGATTATCCTTTTCACGCACATCTTCTGCTTTCACGGACTGGTACCTTTTCAACCCTTTTCACGCACATCCATCTTTTTTCATTCCTTTATTTTGCATTTCTTTATGTCCACTTTTTTCACGCATGTCCACTTTTTTCACGGTTTGATGCCTTATCTCCTTTTTACACGTCTATCTCCTTTTCCACGCAGGCTGCAAATTTAGGGTTTCTCATGTGTACTGATCAATAGCTCGTCTACATAACTCAGGGTGAGGATGTTTCGTTATACTTCAGCATATGCAGGGTCTTCTCGTTGTTAATGTTACTTTCAAAAATGCATCGATACTTTTTTATTTATTTTTTTTATTTTTGGCATCTGTACACAATTTTCAAGGTAACAAAATCATTATTCCTCTCCCAGACGGATTAGAGAAATACTCAGAGAAGTGTAATACTAAACTAAACACAGGGCGAGGTAGAGATTTAATAATAATAAAAAACAACATTTTTTTTCTTTGTTTGTAGTGGAGTTTAACGGCCCAGTCAACACCATTCAGGTCATTTTGAGCCGGTCAGTTTACCTATCCACAATTTTTTCTTGACAGGCTTATATGTTAGCAGTTAACCAGCACACTGCACATTCTTACGCCAGAAATTGACAACTGCTGTTCAAGAGCAAAATGTCAGTAACAGTCAGTAACAGTCACAGAGGTGAAACTTTCATTGCATGGTATATCGTATACTTCCCAGCTATTACGCAATAGCCGGCCAATATGGGGCTGAGAGCCAAACGACGTTGATACGTCGTATCGCTGTCGACTCGACGTAGGTACGATGTTTTTGGCAGGCTGGGCAATAGTTCATTCAAGGAGGATTGAAAATGTGACTATTGATTTGTTTATCGTGTAAGCCCCGCCTTAAACAATCGGTTAACGCCCACTTAGCAACGCGCATGCGCAGTGGCGGAAATGTCTCATTTTTTCACGGTCCACTTTTTTTACGTTACACCGCCTTGGAACGGTCGGCGGAAACGAATTCCACTGGGGCGGGGGGCCAAGCACTACATTTGGTGACAGCGGTGGGATGGACTGCCGCTGATGTGCTGCATAGACTCCGTCCCCGGGCTTGCATTGTAGGGCATGTTTGATTTCGGGACGAAGCAAGGCTGTATAAGTGGTATATATCAATAAGCGTTAAATTTCTCTGCCTCATCTCTTGACTTCGCCCCGAAATCAAACATGTCCCACAATGCAAGCCCGGGGACGGAGTCTTTGCAACACATCAGTGGCAGTCCATCCCACCGCTGCCACCAAATGTAGTGCTTGTTGGGTTGTCCATGGAGTCACTTCGTAAAAAAGTCAACTAGAAAAGCCGGCTCCAGCACATGGGACGACTCTCTATACACATCGCTGAAACAGCCGGCTCCTGCAGCAAGGCTGTACTATAAAAGTGGTAACGTATATACCAATAACCGTTACACCTGCAAATGATGCCAGTGGAGCATGTCTGGTCACCGAAATTGTATTGCCCTGCCGGAGATCGAACCCGGGACCTAAAGCATCAACAGCAAGTCTCGACTAACCACTGTGCTATCACAATCTTCATAGTCAGAAATGCGACGTTATAATTTTAGAACAAGATGTAAACAGTCCTGTATTATTCATATTGATATCCGATATTCAAATTCTCATTGCGTTTACAGAAACATTTAGTTTTAACTATTTGGACGTTCATGTACGTGTAATGCTATTAATCCTTCAGTGAATACATTGACTCACGCGACGTCACGTTATATTTCCCTGCAGGAACGCAATGTTGACTCAATGTTGATTCAACGTTTTTTCAATGTTAAGTGCCTGCTGGGATTCGTTTTCTCTAGTATGATTGGGCAGTGTCAACGTTATGACGTCAAAGAAACTATTCCATTGTTGATAGAAAAAATGTGTAGAATTGTTTCCTTGTTTTATTTTAATAAAGTGGTCTATTTAGGGTTCATTGAAGTATGAACATCATTCTGTCACGACACCTATTAAAAAAGATTGGGTAAAATTATTCCTAGAAATGGTCTCGAGATTTACCTAGGTAGGTGGTAGATATTCTGATAGGTAATGCCCTCAGTTTATAATGGGCTGGAAAAGGACAGTTTATTTTACAAAATAGAAGTGAAAGCAATGATCAGGAATCGACACAATCAACCCACAGCTCCCATCAGAGACACCAAAGTGAAAGAAGCACAAACATGAAACAACAGACCTTATGGAAACACCAATAGCGGAAAGCCAAAAGGACAGTTACTTTCCCACAAAATGGCCAATAGGCTATCCAAAATAAAATAATATAAGCATCACAAACACCCAAAGACAAACCATAACAAAAATAAACCCAGTTTTGCCATTAAAACATACAATTACCAAATTATTTTTCATCATTCCTGATTTTACATTCCTTCTGCTTTAAGTGGATGTGTTTTTTCGTAAGATCCAGTGTTTTTTTGTTTTTTTTTTTTGTTTTTCTGATTCCCACTTTCACCCCCAATGGGTGACCTAATAAGGCTATGCGATATTTTATTTACTTCTTACTGTAAGGAAGAATCAAGAAAATGAGTCACAGATTAATTTTAGTTAGTAAATATGTTGTTTACCAGAAAACGAACTAAAGAGTAACCTAGAAAATTCCAGATCACATTATTTTTAGCATATGAGCAAATTTATTTCTACATTGTTCTCGAATCTCCCCTAAGTCTATCATTATGAAAACACGCCTATACAAATATATTGCCATTTTTTGGCAAAAAAAATAAGAAATTTTAAGATGAAAAATTGTGATATTTTTCTTATTTCTGCTCAAAACATAGATTGCGGGGACTCGATAGAACCGCCTCGACGAGGCGGTTCTATCGAGTACCCACAATCTATGTTTTTGAGCAGAAATATGAAAATAATGTATACCCCCTTAAACATCAGTTTTACTATATAAAAGTGGGGTATGAGGGGTCAAAATTATATAGGCGTGCTCTCGTAATGAAAAGGGATAAGAATTTCCTTTAAGTTCAGAGTTTGGGTAGTTTAAAGAAACTTTCATTCTAAATTCTGCATTGGGTTACTTATGGATTATTTTTCATTTAGGACTTAGTGAGCATACTGTGGGATCAGAAAAAAATAATTTCAATGATATTTCGTCAATTACAGTGCTAAGTATTTGTTAGTAATAGTAATAGGTTAAAAATAGTTTGTATTTTTTTTTTTTTTCAATTTTTCTAAAAGGCATGTTTGCTTTTTCTTTGTGCTACGCTTGACCAGTTCGTAACAGAAGGTATGTCATTTTTACGGACAAACTGCATACCCCTCTTTCTATTAAGCACTCTTCGCGTGCGCAACATTTACATAGGTATGTATTTGTGTAAAATTTACATACGCGTAAATTTTGCTTAGGCATGTAAAAAGCCACGAGTATATTTGCATTGCGTTCACTGGATTTTATTGCCAGGTGTATTTCTCCAGTCATTTCTTTAATTTTGTTGATTGAACATGTCTGCTTACAACACTTCATCGGCCCCCGCCAATCCCGCTTGATGAAATAGATGGGTTGCATGATGCTTCCACGCAGAGCTGTAACCGACCCTCACACGAGTAATGGTAACCACCTTAGAGGATCTAAGCCTGCCAAGGCAAAGCGGTGCGAGTCGGACCGTCCATGCTTATAAACCCTATTGGTTTCATTGGGCGGCAGGGCTTGAGATGTCATTCCATCTCAATGTCGGGTAAAAGTCCCACAAAACTGGAAGCAACGCCTCAAAAGAGACCTTTGCAGTGTTAACGGGGACGTTAAACCTCAAATCAAACAAAAACAAACACTTCATGGGAAGGCAAAGCATCAAGAACTTCTTTCAAGAACTTCATATAGACCTCACTTTGGGCTATCCAGGGAGCAAGATGTCTTCAAAAGACAGTAAACATCTCATTGGTGGTATAGAATTGTGCTAGTCTTTTACTGAGGCTCATTAGATGTACAACTTCATTTAATATGAGCAAGGAATCATTTGAATTCCTTTGCTCAAAGTTGGAACCATAATTTGAGAGCTGGAACAATGATGTGATGGAACCACTAGATGTGAGGCCCGAGTTTCTGTAGCTATACTGTTTCTTATGAACAAAAATATTTTCTCAAAGTAGAGTGAATTTGGTTTTAGAACCCTAACCTAACCCATGCCGATTGTCACTCGCCTAAACGTTAAAGCAACCAAATGTCATAGTGAAAGACAGAACGCCATTCGATAAAAATGTAGTGCACTCCCAAATGCCCAGGCAAGCCCTGCCCCATCCGACGCCACAGCCCCACGCTATCACCTGTACCATTCTAATAAAAACACCCCCACTCAAAAAGGAAAATACAATACACGTGTAAATTAATTAAAATGCGTTCACGTTATCAAAAATGGCCAAATACATACCACGGGCATCCGTGGCCAAGTGGATAAGAGCGCTGACTCTTAATAATTAGGGTTCTCGCCGCTGTGGTTAGAGTCTGGCACGGGTCACATGTGAGACGCCAAGTTCTGCAACGGAATTTCAGGTGGTACTCTGGTTTCCCCCGACTCTGATTACAGAACGGCTCGATATGATTGAAATAGCGGTAAAACTAAAACCAAAAAAATACATACCCGAGTAAAAGTATAAATAATTTTACACTTGGTCAGAACATTTACGTATGCAGATTTTACATGCATGTATTGGCGTTCACGTGTGCCAAATATATACATGATACCTTTATAAAATTTACATGTACATGTGTATGTATGTATTTTGCATACGTGGCGCACGTGAACGCGACATTAGTTACCATGGGGAACCGCCTTGAAACTGTGACAATGGTTCAAAATAACATTGGGGTCCAAACCAGAGGCCATGTTTAGTTAAACAACTGTGTAAATCCAAACAAAAGTACAAAGATATTTAACATTTTGCTTCAAACAACAGCTAATTGGACAAAAAATTGACACTCTCGTTCTTGTTTTGCTTTGTTTGTTTTGACGTTTAATGTCCCCGTCAACTCTTTTGGGAGACTTTGGTTCCCATTTTGCGGGACTTTTACCCGGCATTGAGATTAAATGACATCTCAAGCCATGTCGCCCAATGAAACCAATAGGGTTTATATGCATGGTCGGTCCGACCCGCACCACTTTGCCCGGACAGACTTAGACTCTTTTAAGCGGTTTGCCAGTACTCATGTGTAGTCGGTCTCAGCTCTGCGTGGAAGCATCAACCAGCCCAATCTGTTTCTTCAAGCCCCAATGGGTGGGGTCTTCATTTTTGGTCATGTTCGGTTTTTGGTCAGAGCGTTCGATACATTTTATGTGAACATCGAGAAGACTTTTGGGGCCAGTTGTTCAAAACTAACGACGTCGTTAGTTAACGTATCGTTAAAACTTTGATCATTTATAATGGCAAATATGCTAATATTTTTTGCTGAAAAAAAAGTGAGCAGCAAAAGCTGCTCACATTTTTTCAGCAAAAATACCAAAATTTTAGATATTGAACTTGCTAGAACACTTAACAGTATGACCACTAACGAGTTCGTTAAGCTAACGATGCTTTGAACAACTGGCCCCAGATGCACATCCCTCATGAACCCATTCAAAGCAAATTATTTGGTCATGTCATTCTTAGTAAAACTCTCAAACGTATATATTCCTTTCTTTGTTATACAAAACAGTGAGCTGTTGTTCCAAGTGGATTCCATTTTTGTCTGGTGTCCCACCGTCAGCAGCTGTTTTGGTCCATTAATGGCATTGCCATTGACATTGCCTCAGAAATAAGACTTTTCGCAGATGAGTGTGTTTTCTGATCAATGCAGAGGTCTCGTTGAAACTTAAAAATGATATAGACAGATAAGGATATTGGGGTATGAGAATCAGCGTCTGGGATACCCAGGTAGGAGAAATTTGAAGAAGTTCAGAACAGAGCTATAAGCAATTACAGCTTTAAACTGTGACTGGGAAAACTGCTTATCTACATCTACTAAAAATAAGGAGTCTTGAACAAAGGGATGGAGCATTCAACATTCCAACAGATGGCCTTAATCCCCCAATTAGGCGCTGCAGAAATCACCACTGACTGATTGCATTTCAGACCGCTACTTCAATAACTGACATTTACAAGGACCCGTCTTCCCTTTGACCATCAGAGATTGGAATGCCCTCCAGTTTCGATAACTCCAAGGGCTGACGGTTATTCACTACATCAGCAAATTTTGGAGCAGGTACAATTCGCCATATATCTTAATATCACCATCACTGACGGTCTTGATTGGGGTCAACATACTTCAGAGATAACATATAAAGCAACTAGTAGACGTAATTTGGCCTTTGCACCTAGGCAGACAAATTACACTATGAAACATTGGTTCGCCCTCAACTAAAATATGCATCACCCATTTGACTTCCCCATGTCAGCAGTTGAAGAATGTACAAAGAACAGCTAGAAAATGCTTCTAGGATTGCGGCCGCGTAAAATCGATTTAAGCCCCCCCTCCCCCGCCCACCCCGGTGAAATGGATTTTCACTGACCGTTCCAAGAGGGTTCTTCTGTCGCGGATTATTGTTCTTATACTTCGTCTGCATGTGTGTGTTGCAGGTGTCCTTTTGTTTTGGATAGCCATTTGGACTCCCTTCTAAAACATATTTAACGTCACTACAGCTGGTGTCTGAGAATGTGTGGCGGCCTTAACAAGTCTCCCTGCCCTACATCATACTGTAGTTCATATTTTCTTGTATTTTGGGAACTTTGATTCCATTGTGGAATTTTGAAAATATTTGAGGGTCACTGATGAGGCATAATTGGCCGAAACTAGCTAGTCTGGCCCAGAAAGCATGTACACTCCATAGTTTCCAGTCCAGTGGTGTTTTCCTTTCTTCCAAAGGATAACCGTTTCTAGAACATATTTAACGTCACTACAGCTGGTGTCTGGGAATGCGTGGCGGCCGTAAAAAGTCTCCTTGCCCTACATCATAGTGTAGTTTATATTTCTTGTCCTTTGGGATCTTTGATTCCATTGTGGAATTTTGGAGAGAAAAAATGAGGGTCACTGATGAGGCCTAATTGGCCGAAACTAGCTAGTCTGGTCCAGAAAACATATACAACCCCATATTTTGCAGTTCTGTGGTTTATTCTTTACTTCCAAAGGATAACCCTTTCTAGAACATATTGTTCGCAGAGGGCCAGCTGGAGTCCATCTGTTGGTTTTTATTTCTGTTGTTTCTTGCTGTATTTGTCTAAACTACGGCGGAAGTAAAGGTGAGGGTTGCGGCCGTGTAATATCGATTTAAGCACCCACACACACACCACCACCACCACCACCACCCCCAGTGCAATTCGTTTAACTGACCGTTCCAAGGCGGTTCTTCTGTCGCGGTTTATTTTTGTTATGTTTTTTCTTTGTGTGTGTATCGCTTGTATTTTTCTCTTTTGGATAGCCAACTGGCCATTATGTGGGAAAGTAACTGTCCTTTTGGCTTTCCGCTATTGATGTTTCCATAAGGTTCTAGTTGGTTTAAACAATATTTATTTCAAATTTGATTCATTTACAATACATATATATATAATACGATATGGCTAAAGGATCTGACAGTAAGCCTTGTGGCTTATAGACGTCATCTCCTTGGAACAACATAGTGTGTGCAATATTTGAGTAGCAAGACTGTAAATATTGAAATAAAGTAGCTGTGTGTGACATACATACATATATACGTTCAAACATACATGCATACAAACGGACAGACAGACGGACAGACAGACATACACAGACAGACACAGACAGACACAGACAGACAAATTCAGATGAGAAGGTTCTAGTTGTTTCACGTTTGTGTTTCTTTCCTTTTGGTGTCTCTGATGGAAGTTGTGGGTTAATTGTATCGATTCCTGATCATTGCCTTCACTTCTATCTCTCAAAGTCAGTAGAAGAGCTCTGGACTTGTAAATATTGGCCTCAAAAAGTATGTCCCTTGCAAGAAATTTGGATCCAAAAGACATCTTCCTTGGACCACCCAAGCTATAAAACGTTTGATGCGTAAAAGAGATTCCCTTTACCAAAAGCAAAAGTCCTCTAAAAACCCAAAGACAGGAAAACCTTTCTAAATGTGCGCCACTTAGGCAAAGCCAAAATTAAACAGGATTATGTTAATTGGGTTAATTGTATCGATTCCTGATCATTGCTTCCACTTCTACTTATGACAGCCATTTGGCCGACGTCTTTGGTTTGAATGAAGAGCCAGCTAATGTCCCATCCTCTACTGAGGCAAGGTCCCTCAAAATATTCTGCAAAGAAATTTTCTTTTATTAAAAACTGTATAAAAACAAGATTCGCAAGGTATTTGCCATTCAATAGATCCTGTTACTAGCACATCCTCCTTAACCAACTCTGACAAGACAACCACACTAAACAGACAGTTTCAGTTCTCCTTAACACCTCTATCACCATTAAGGTTCAGATTCCATCAAGCCTTTAGTAAGTAAATCCATTAAAGACCTAATTGCTCCCATCTTACAGGTCATTTTTCAGCAGTTAGTAATCAGTGGTCAAATCCCCTCGAATTCGAAAACGGCCACTGTAACCCCCTCTGTTCAAAAAGGGTGACAAAAGCGACCCTGCAAATTATAGGCCTATCTCATTAACTTGTTTTGTTTTGTTGTTTTTTTTTTTTTTTTTTGTTTTATTATTTTTTTTTTTTTTTTTTTTTTTGCAAGTTAATGGAGCACATTGTGGCATCCATCCTCACAAAGCATCTCAACAGGCATGATAACATGTATGATCTCCAACATGGGTTTAGAGGAAGGAGGTCCTGTGAAACTCAACTCATCCAACTTGTTGATGAGCTCGCACGAAACTTATCCTCAGTTCAACAGACAGATAAAAATCAAAAATGAGTTCCTTTAAGAGCAATGAAAACATTCATAAGAAAGAAGATGGGTCATACTACGTAGTTTCGGCTATTAAAGCCTCATCAGTGACCCTGTAATCATCCGGCAAAGAAAGCCAGAGGAAACATACTGCAACTTTGCGAATTTCGAATAGGCAGTCGATACAAAGACTGATATAAATCAAAATCGGGTCCAAATAATTAAAAACCTGTCTAGAATACGAGTCTAAACCAATAATTTATTTCTGATTCCTCAGAATATTCACGCTGATCTCAAAGGACCAAAAGTAAAATATAAACTGCACTATGGTTGATGTACGGGGAGACGTTTTACGGCCGCCACACGGCACAACACCAGCTGCAGTGAAGGCAAATAAAAATCAAAAATGAGTTCCTTTAAGAGCAATGAAGAGCAATGAAAACCTGATTCTCCTTGATTTTAATAAGACATTTGACAAGGTTAACCATACTAAACTAATGCACAAACTGCACCAGCATGGCATAACTTCACAGAACCTAAACTGGACCAAAGCTTTTCTTCTGGGCCGTACCCAATGCGTAGCCTTAGAAGGGGAAACCTCGTCCCATATTCCGGTCACATCAGGGTTCACCAAGGATCGGTCTTGCGACCGATCCTGTTTCTCCTACCGTATATATAAATGACCTACCTGAGCAGATCCACTCACAGGCCAGGCTTTTCGCAGACGATACTGCAATTTATTTGGCTGTCAAAAGCGAAAATGACTGCAAAACATTGCAGACGGACCTCCAGAACCTTGAAACTTGGGAAATGAACTGGGAAATGGATTTCATCCCGGATAAATGCCAGGTCCTGCACATTTCCCTTTCCAGACCAGACGGAAAAACACCCATAAAACACCCATACGTTCTTCATGGCCAAGTCCTTCAAGAGGTTGACCATGCCAAATTCCTGCGACTTGAAATCACTCATAATTTCACATGGAATTCTTACATCCAAAACGTGACTACAAAGGCAAATAGGACCCTGGGCTTCATATGTAGAAATATTCGCAGCAAACATCAAGGCATTCGAGACACAGCATATATTACTTTGGTCAGACCCCAAGTCGAGTATGCCTCCCCCGTGTGGAGCCCATGCACCCATTCCAACATTACCAAAATTGAAAGGTACAAAGAAGAGCTGCTAGATGGGTCAAAATGACTACTTTTCATACAGTAGTGTGACCCAGATGCTAGATGCTCTCGATTGGAGTTCCTTGGAACAGAGACGTGCTGACGCAAGCCTAATATTGTTCTACACGATAGATTATGGTCTTTTGAGATACTACTGCTTCCATATATCCGACACCCAAACAGAACAACTAAATACATACATCCTGTGCACTTTGTACAAATTCCCATTACTGCCAGTTACTACAAAACCAGTTTAGTTCCTTTGGCTGTTGTACAGTAGAATTATCTACCTTCCTCAGGCTGTTGTGTGCTCTAATCTCGATTCCTTCAGATCAGCCATATGCACCCTCCAACATCCAAAGTAGAACTAAAACAAAGATAAGGAATCGATACAATTAACTTACTCCACCCATCAAAGACACCAAAGGGAAAGAAACACAAACATGAAGCGACCAGAGCATAATGGAAACCTAAACAAAGGAAGGCAATAAGGACAGTTACTTTCCCACAAAATGGCCAAATGGCCATCCAAAATAAAAAGACACAAGTGATACACATAGTAAGTAACAAACAACAACATAAATAAACCGCCACAGAAGAACCGCCTTGGAACGGGCAGTGGAAAGAATTCCACTGGGGGGGGGGGGGGGGGGGGGGGGGGGGGGGGGGGGGGGGCTTAAATCGATTTTACATGGCCGTAATCCTCGCCCTTACCTCTGTCACGGTATACACTAATTTTGTTTAGTCCGCATGAAGGCTTCCTAAATCATCAGTGTAACATCTCCGAGAACATACAAATAAAAAAAAATACAGAGATGAAACAAGGTTGAAGACTCGACAGCATACAACAAAAGAATTGCTGTAGCAAAAGAAAACCAACAGTTAGACTCCAAAGCAATCATTACGAAAACACGCCTATGCAAATACATTTTTACCGGTGAGAAAACGAAAATTTTAAGATGAAAAATTGTGATACTTTTCTTATTTCTGTTAAAAATAAGGATTGTGGGTACTCGTTAGAACCGCTTCATCCAAGCGGTTCTAACAAGTACCCACAATCTATATTATAGACCAGAAATAAGAGAAAATAAGGTTTAACCCCAGTTTTACTATATAAAGGTGGGGTTCAGGGGGTGGGGGGTCAAAATTATATATGTGTGTTTTCGTGATGTGAACCATGAAATATTGTTTTACCAGCTTTAAACCTCTTCTCTACTAAGAGCTGAAACCGACCGCACATGAGTACTGGTAAACCGCTAAGTAGGTCTAAGCCTGCCCAGGCAAAGTGGTGCGAGTCGGACCGTCCTTACATAATAACCCTTTTGCATGGTCTGGATTTGGGCAGGGCTTGAAATGTCATTTCATCTCAATTTCTGGTAAAAGTCCCACAGAATTGGAAGCATTGTCTACAAAATGACCTGCATGGTGTTGACGGGGACGTAAAACCACAATTCAAACGAATTCAAACAAACAATGTCCCAGCCAGCAAAGCATGTCGCGCCAACGTCGTATCGCTGTCGGTCCGATGTTGGCCCGCTGTTCTGTGTTGGCTGGGGTACGTACATATGTGTAGCTAACGCAAAGCAAATGATGGGAGGTAACTGCCCGACTAGTAACAAGTAGCACGATGACTGTATCGCTAGATAAGTGACAGTTTTGCATGGTCTGGATTTGGGCAGGGCTTGAAATGTCATTTCATCTCAATTTCTGGTAAAAGTCCCACAGAATTGGAAGCAATGTCTACAAAATGACCTGCATGGTGTTGACGGGGACGTAAAACCACAATTCAAACGAATTCAAACAAACAATGTCCCAGCCAGCAAAGCATGTCGCGCCAACGTCGTGTCAACGTCGTATCGCTGTCGGTCCGATGTTGGCCCGCTGTTCTGTGTTGGCTGGGGTACGTACATATGTGTAGCTAACGCAAAGCAAATGATGGGAGGTAACTGCCCGACTAGTAACAAGTAGCACGATGACTGTATCGCTAGATAAGTGACAGTTTTAAGCGGTATAGCTAAACACCGAAAGGAAGCTTCCTTTCGCGAAAGGAAGATTTTTCTACGAAAGGAAGGTATTTCTAAGGCACTAGGGGTGAATTTACATATAAAAGTGTATCACATATACTGATATAATTGAAATATGGTATTTTGCCAAAGTTGGGGCATATGGGGATTTACTGGACCTTTTATTTCGACTGAAACTTATATTTCCCGGAAGGAAAGTTCATTTCGAGAAAGGAAGGTTTTGTCTACAATAAGATGATTTTGTTTGCGAAAGGAAGGTTTTGTTTGCAAAAGGAAGGTTTTGTTTGTGAAAGGAATGTTTTATTATTGTATATTATTGTATATAGCGTTGCACTCCAATATTTTTTTACGAATTTCGAAATGAAGGTTTTGTCTACGAAAGGAAGTTTTTGTCTGTGAAAGGAAGGTTTTTTCTACGAAAGGAAGGTTTTTTCTACGAAAGGAAGGTTTTTGTTTCACACCAGAAATATTTATTAAACCATTATAATTTTTTAAGTCGGAAATGTACCTAATTTTCTTCGTACATATTTGGTTTGGTTCAAATTAAAATGGTTATATTTGGTTTTAAGCCCATGGTATTGTTTGATCTGGCTCTTAAAATTTTTCGAAGACGTGTTTATCTATTAAAGAATGCCTGTCGAGTGTTAATTTAATTATCAAAAAAAAACTGATAAATGATAATTTCTTATCAGAAAATCTTCAAATCTTGCTGATAAAATTTTCAATATATTTGAATAGTGTTATTTGCACCCCTCTAAACCCCAATTATATTGAGGTAACTGGGGTTTATGGGTTGTGTGTGTGTGTGTGTGTGTGTGTGTGTGTGTGTGTGTGTGTGTGTGGTGGGGGTGGTATTATAATATCTGCCTCAAGACATAGATTTAGGGTTCTCGTTTAAATGACTATATAATTTTGTCCCCCCATAAACCCCACTTTCATATGGTAAAAATGGGGTTTACAAGGGTATATATTTTTCTTATTATTTCTGATAAAAATTTAGATAGCGGGTACTCGTTAGAACCGCCTCGCTCAGGCTGTTCTAACGAGTACCCACAATATATGTTTCGAGCAGAAATAAGAAAAATATCAGATTTGTTTTTCTCTGGAAATTTTCGTTTTTTTTTGTTTTTTTTTTTTTGTTTTTGTTTTCGTAATTGAGACGGTACTAACGAGAACCAAAACATTTTTGCAGCATAAATAAAAATATCACAATTTTTCTTAAATTATATAACGTACGAGCGTCATTAATTGCCATCAGCAAAGGTGATAACAACAGTTTGTGCAATCGATTGATGTCAATTTGCCGATAAATCGATTAAGCCAATTCGATTGCAGAACTTGGCGTCTCACATGAGACACTGCTTATTATCCCCACCTTATTATATTGTAGACCGGCCCCCGCCGATCGGGGCTTGAAGAAATATATCTACACTGCTTATCATCCCCACTTTTATATTATTATATTGTAGACCGGCCCCTACCCATCGGGACTTGAAGAAATATATGGGCTGCATGATGTATGCAAAGGCGCAGGTCAGCCTGTGCATCTGCGCCGTCTGATCAGCGCCTTTATGCTTCTTTGTTTTTATTCCCATGTTTTCGTCTACATCGTGTATCCAGCATTTATTTGTGTTTCTTTCTCTTAATTTCTTTCTTTCTTTTTCTTAATGCGTGTGCTAACAAAAGAGGCACAGACCAGCCTGTGCATGCATCGGCGCAGCCTGATCAGCGCCTTGAAGAAATATATGGGCTGCATGATGTATGCAAAGGCGCAGGTCAGCCTGTGCATCTGCGCCGTCTGATCAGCGCCTTTATGCTTCTTTGTTTATTTCTTTATGCTTCTTTGTTTTTATTCCCATGTTTTCGTCTACATCGTGTATCCAACCTTTATTTGTGTTTCTTTCTCTTTATTTCTTTTTTTCTTTCTTTTTCTTTCTTTCTTTTTCTTAATGCGTGTGCTAACAAAAGAGGCACAGACCAGCCTGCGCATCGGCGCAGCCTGATCAGCGCCTTGAAGAAATATATGGGCTGCACGATGTATGCAAAGGCGCAGGTCCGAGTGTGCATCTGCGCCGTCTGATCAGCGCCTTTATGCTTCTTTGTTTTTTCTTTATGCTTCTTTGTTTTTATTCCCATGTTTTCGTCTACATCGTGTATCCAACCTTTATTTGTGTTTCTTTCTCTTAATTTCTTTCTTTCTTTCTTTTTCTTTCTTTCTTTTTCTTACTGCGTGTGCTAACAAAAGAGGCACAGACCAGCCTGTAGTAACCATTAGTCATTTCATGGTCTCATAATTATCTTCCTTTCGTACAATACCTACTTTTAGCGGCAGGAGTGTTTGTTCCTCAAAATGCAGGTTCCCTTTTATCCCCGTATGCCTATTATTTTTTTGGCAAAAGTACCTCATTTCCACTAAAGTGTTTCATAAGTATCCATATATACATAAACTACAGCCATGGGCCTCATAAATATCTTCCTTTCGTAGGAAAATCTTCCTTTCGCGAAAGGAACTTTCCTTTCGCGAAAGGAACCTTCCTTTCGCTGTTTAGCTATACCCGTTTTAAGCGCATGCGTAATCACACGTCAAAACATTGAAAAGTGAAAATAGTGTGACACCAGTGTTAGAAATGAATTAGAAATCGATTTTTGCTTCCAACAATATGGTTTAAACGGTTTAAACTTTGGGGCGGCCAACTATGTCTCCAGTTTCACTATTTTCTATATCCTAGCTACATAAAAGCACAAAATGAGTACACCAGCTGGTGCGGAGGGTGGGGCACCTACCAGTGCCAGTTCCGAAGAAAATACTGACAATTCGTTTTATGAATGCAATATCTGCCTTGATACCGCCAGAGATGCTGTTGTTAGCATGTGTGGACATTTATTTTGGTATAATTATTCTGTTTCAAGCCTGGGGTTTCATATTTTGACACAATTATGGCACAAGTAAAGCTTTTCAAAAGGCAGTGGCGAGCCGTCGGGTACCAGCCTACGAGTCTGCCCGTCTGGTACCGGATGACCAGCCAACAAGTCTGCTGTACTGGGTAGCTAGCCAACGGTGAACCAACATGGGAATGGCCAGCCCTCCGGTAGTAAATTTCAGTCGCTCATTTCATATAGGGTGTGAAGGCTGAACAGAACTTTTGTCTGGAGTTCTGGGTGCTAAACTTCACTTTGAGACACTATATGTAAATGGTCATTGAGATTACCTTGTCTTTCATTTGAAAATAAGGCAAACACAGCCGTATCGGTAATGCATGTGATAAAGCTGTAGTTGTGTTCAATTATTTCTAATAGTATTACTATCAATAATACAGTACGGCTCAGGTATTTGAACCGTTTTTCTTTTTCATTCCGTGGACAACTTTTTAAATCCACGTTTTTCCGCCGAATGGTTTGAAGTAAACCACTCCAAGTGAAAATATTTTACTCCAAGTTATGCGCTCGATATTCCGAGGAAATTCCGCGGACCTAGAGCTTACCTGTGATATTCGGAGTGTTTGCGAGTGTTGATTAATTGACAATGAGACGGTATTTTTTTTCTCTGTATCAGAGGCCAATAATGGTAAATTCCTCCGAGTATTTCCGCATAACTTTGCGAGAAAATATTGTTTCCAGGTACCAGATTACGACTGAATAATTTCACGAAACTTCGCGTACCGCATACTTAGCGCGGACCTTGCATGTTTTGGAGGAGTGTCCGCCGAATATAAACATCTACTCGGAACAATTCCAAGTGTTTTGGAAAATGCTCGAAACGCCGAGATTCGAAATAAAGAGTTTTTTGGTTTTAATACCTGAGCTGTACTGTATATTTGGAAGTGTCTAGAGTGCCGATACCAGTACCCTAGACTATGAGGCTAGAGTGTCGGTTCCGGCACTCTAGACTCGGTGGCTAAAGTGATGGACCCAGCACTCTAGCCATTCCTATGTGGACAGTTTTGTTTGATTTGAGGTTTGACGTCCCCAACAACACTGTAAAGGTCATTTTGGAGATGTTGCTTCCAATTTTTGTGGGACTTTTACCAGACATTGAGTAGGGTTGGGTATCGCCTTTGAAAAACGTATCGTGATATATCGCGATATAAGGGGGTATATCGCGATATGCATCACGATATATCGCAACTATTTACAAGTTTGAAAAATATGAACTTCAATGTGTTGTTTCCATCTACTTATTGAGTACTTGACTATTACTGGTACTATTAAACTGAAAATGAATGGCTAAAATCTATTACATTTATTATCACAATAATTCTTCACAATCTCCACCGGGCTTCTCCAGACTTTCGGATGAGTCTTTAAACCGAGGTCCCGTCTCCGTATGACCTTAGCTGTTGGTGGGATGTAAAACTAAACCCTGGTTTACAAGGCGAGTAGCGTAACCACTGCACTGGAGAAATATTGAAATCTCCACATATGGAGATTGTGAAGAATTATTGTGATAATAAATGTTATAAAACTGTTTGTGCGTCAAAGGTGTAAAATCTATTAAACATACAAAAAGAACAGTGTTTGTCTTTTATTCTGCTTCCAATGAATAGAAATGTGACAATGTCAGAGAATCAGTGGTGCTGAAGTGACTACAGAAGATGACTCAGCTGACTAGAATTTGGCAATGAGTAATAAACTGAATATCAAATCTGCCACAGGACTAGAAATGTTGTAATGTGACTGGAGAAATATTGCAAAATTTTAAATTTACAATACATTGACAATATGATATTTAAAGAGACCCAGAAACTATTGACTACTAGTGACTAGAGTTTCAAATTATATTGTGGCCACATCGCACAAGCCTAGAAATGCTGTAAAGTGAGAGATAGATATTTGATGGTTCATAATTATGATCATACCCTTAAACTGGTGTCATGTCGCAGTGGCGACATACTGTATACCCTCAACGATAGTAGAGTCCGACTTCCGTTTTTTAAGACCAAAATTCCTCCACACGTCCGATTTCGCCTTTGCATTTTTTACACTGTTTGATGATTTGTAACGGTTCAAATATGACACTATTGTTAATCCCTGTCATATAATTGCCCCCTGCGGTGCGTGTCGATAAGGTGTGAAAATTTGGTCAAGTTAAGTCTCTAATTTCCGTTTATTCCCAAATCATAAAATTTAATCCGCAGTCAATTAGAAAATTATTTAATTGCTCCTAAGACGAGTAGCTATGACTATTCTACTATCTCGTGAATGGTTATGTTTTGGCGCCAAATAACAGACGCTTGGCGAGAAAAGTTGAACGCTTTAATTTGTGTTAACACATAAGTATGCTGTTGTTGGTTATTGACATGGAGCTTACGGAAAGAGCTGTTTTCAACAATCGTTTTGCTATCGAGAATCTTTTTACCGTTTCCAAACATTTTTTTATGAAAGAGATACACCCCATTAGGATAAAACAATAGACACGTGTGGGGTTGCTGAGGTCCGATGACGTCATTTACCGATCCCGTGCAGAAAAAAAAAACTGTAGCGGTGGTTTGTGGGCGGCGGTTCGGATGCCGGAAAACTTTGATGTTCGCATGGAACTTGCTTGTTTATTTCGTTTAAAATCAGAGTTTTAGGAATAAAACTCACAAAATCGGGCTTGCTAGTAATGGAGATTGTTATATTACTCAGGTGTAAGCTAATTTGAGTGGACAATTAAACGTCATTTATGTCGGGAATCTGAAAAAAAAACTGAAAATGAAAGTAGCCAAAAATCCCGGAAGAAGGTTCCGGAAAATACCGGACTTTACCGAGTGTACCGGTATGGTCAAATATGTATCGCGATACGTACCGCGGGAGTTTCGAACCGTGATTCACCGGTATACCGGTAATATCGCGCAACCCTAACATTGAGATGAAATGACATCTCAAGCCCTGCTGCCCAATGAGACCAATAGGGTTTATTAGCATGGACGGTCTGACACTCGCACCACTTTGCCTGTGCAGGCTTAGATACTCTAAGCGGTTTACCAGTACTGCGGGTCGGTTTCAGCTCTGCGTGGAAGCATCATGCAGCCCATCTATGTGGACAGGCTAGAGTGCCGGTAATACAATACTTGATGGCTATAATCTGCCAGAGAGCATCATACTAAGGACGAATTAAAGAAAGAAAACAATTTTGTGACCTTTGGCCTGCTTTGTCAAAACTTTTTAACAATTTGAGATAGAGCCTTCATATTTGGAATTTAGGTTTCTTGTGTACAAAAATGTTTTGACCTGTGACCTACTTTGTAATACCTTTTGAACCATTTGAGATAGTGCCTTTATATTTTGCATGCCCACCCCGGCCCATCGGGGCTTAAAGAAATAGATGGGCTGCATGACACTTCCACGCAAAGCTGAAACCGTCTGCACACTAGTACTGGTAAACCGCTTAGAGGATCTAAGCCTGTCCAGGAACCGCAGTGCAAGGTCGGACCGTCCATGCTTATAAACCCTATTGGTTTCATTGGGGGACAGGGCTTGAGTTGTCATTTCATCTCTATGTCAGGTAAAAGTCCCACAAAAAGTGAAGTGACGTCTCCAAAATGACCTATACTGTGTTGATGGGGACGTAAAACCGCAAATCAAACAAACAAACATCATATTTTGCATGAAATTTCTTTGTGACGAAAGCTTCCCACCCATACAAATATTTGTCCTGTGACCTACTTTGTAATACCTTTTGAACCATTTGAGTTAGAGCCTTCATATTTGGCATGTATATTCCTTCTGACAAGGGCCTAATTTTGACCTGTGACCTTGACCTTTGACCTACATGTACTTGGTCATAACTTTTGAACCTTTGAGATGATCTTCATATTTGGGATGTAGGTTCCTTGTAACAAGAGCTTCCCACTCATGCAATTTTTTTTACCTTGACCTGTGACCAGCTTTAATGATAAAATTGACCTCAGTCTGGGGATGTTTCCACAATCTACATGTATGAAACATCTTCATGGGTCACGCCTCAGATTCTATGACGGTTCCAGCATAAAGGCTTAGTTACTCAGTGATTTTTTTACAAATTTTCAACTATGCGTCCTGGGACTCGCTCAACCAAAAAACTGTGCGTCCCAAATCTGAAAGTATGAGTCCCAATATTTGGAGGGAAAAAAAGGAAGTACAAAAAAGATCGGTTCAGTATAAAATGCCATTATTCATAGTTAAAAATAATGCGGTCTAGTATCTATTATTTGCAATGAACAGAATCAATCATCAACTTGTGTTGTTTACTAGCCCAAAGAAATCCTTCTAAAATGTACGTTTTTTAGTCTATTTTCCGTAATGTTTTCTACTTTCGTTTTCGATATATGCGCACCGCAACATTATCGACAAACATTTCCTCCCCTGATTGGGATACCAGCTATCTAGGTTCAGGGGCTGACAAATCCATTGCCCGGCCGCCCGGTACAAGCCCAAAATCGCGCCGGGCAGGTGCACTTTGACCTTAGGACGCCCGGTCGGGCAAGTGCAAAAAAAAAATCGTCTACAGCTGTCAGTCTTTTTGAGATTTTAAAATACAGTAAAACTAGAGTAAGTAAATCACAATAAACCGACAAATCGTCTGTATATTTATAACAGTTCAATTATGACACTATTGTTAATCCCTGTCATATAATTGCCAAGTAAACATGATTGCCCTGCGGTGCGTGTCTTTCATTTCTGGCGATAAGCCAACTTGAACGAGGTGTGAAAATATGGTCAAGTTATGTCTCTAATTTGCGTTTATTCTCCAGTCATAAAATTTAATCCACAATCAATGTGAAAATGATTTACTCGCACCTCAGACAATTAGCTACATCTAACGGTAGATGCATTATAATGGTAGATGCATTATAAAAACAGATCTTGAATGGTTATGTTTTGGCGCCAAATAGCAGACACTCGGCTTGGCGGGAAAAGTCGAACGCTGTTGTTGGAGCTGCTGGGGATAATTCGGGGGCTGTGCAATCGCTGTTTTCTATCCACCACCATTCACAACCGTTTAGCTATCGAGAAAATATTTTTTACCGGTTCCAAACAATTTTTTAAGAACGGGATACATCCCATTAAAATAAAACAATACCGGCCCCGATAGCTCAGTTGGTAGAGTGTCCGCTCCGGGGAACGGGAGGTCACGGGTTCGATCCCGAGCCGCGACATACCAAAGTCGTTAAAAATGGTACTAGCTGCTCCTCGCTTGGCACTCAGATTTACGGGGTAGAGCTAGGACTGGTCGATCCAGTGTCAGGATAATGTGACTGGGTGTTGTATCATGTAATGTGTCTGGGACATGATACTTCAGTGAGGCAGCACTATAAACGTGAGCATTGAGCTCCCTGTCGCAACCAGACACCGTCGTGATATGACTGAAAAATTGTTGAAAGCGACGTTAAACCCGAATTCACACACACAAATAAAACAATGGCATTAAACACGTGCGGGGTTGCTGGCATCGGATGACGTCATTTGACACATTTACCGATCACATGCAGAAAAATGGTAGAGTTGGTTTGTGGGCGGCGATTTGGATTGCGGAAAACTGATGTTCGCATTGAACTTGCTTGTGTGAAAGTTTGGGCTCATTTTGGATGGAGGGGATTCTCTTCTTGTGGTTGGATCATTAAATTGTACCTGTATCGATTTTTCGGTGACTCGTTGGGCAGTTGAAGGTTCGGTAAAAGTGCGGTATTTTATCACTTCCGCCGATATTTACAGCAGCGAAAACGAAAGTTGGATTTTTCGCCCATGAAATATTTGCGTCCAACGGACGCACATATTTTATGATCGTGCGTCCTAAGTCCTATTTGTGCGTCCTGGACGCAGGACGCAGGACGCAGGGGTAAAAAAATCACTGGCTTACTGAGTATTAGAGGGAAGATTCCATTTGGTACAAATAGAGGATCTTACATGAGTGATCATGTATTATTGAATTTATTAAACGAGTTGAGGAAAAGGAATAAAATGCGAGGCTTTGCCGAGCATTTTATTCCTTTTCCTAAACGAGTTTAATAAATTCAATAATGCATGAGCACGAATGCAAGATTCTATTTATCATATGACATTTAAAGCGCATTTTATTCACGATTGTTTACAAAAATGCCAATATTCCGCCATTAGTAAACGCAACGTCGTTAAGGAGGTCATGCATGTAACGTTACGGAACGTAACTAGCTAATTTGCATATTTAATCCACTAGTGGATTATCGAAAATATTACATGGCATTATTACACTCTCAGTCGCGACGTCATATGATAAAAAGGGTTAATTCATTGTATTTATTCTATTTTAGCTGGCCTTGCCTTCATCAGTGGTTAGAGACAAGGCCAAACAGACAGACATGTCCAGTATGTAAAGCTGGTATTAGCAAGGAAAAGGTTGTTCCAATATATGGTAGAGGCTGTACAGATCAGAAAGATCCTAGGTAAGGACAAATGGTTTATCACATTTTGAATGACAGGAGCTATGGTGCCCTCCTTCACCCCCACCAAGTCTTGGGAGAAATAGATTCCATGCATAGCTGAAACCAACCACACATAAGTACTGGTAAACGGCTTAGAGGGACTAACCCTGCCTGGGCAATGTGGTGCATGTCATGCCATTCCTACATGTATATGTACATGTAAACCCCTTTTGGTTTGTTTTTGTCGCACCTGCTTTAGCAGGAAGACATATGCATGCAAGTTTCCGTCCGGTTGTCTGTCCATCCGTCTTTCCGTCAACACACTGGGTGTCTTGTCATAGCAACTCCTACTACAGTTTCACACCGATTATTTTGAAACTTTGCTTGTGTTTTTGCCATGGTATGAGGATGTGCATGTGGTTTGTACTTTATTGTCCGATCAATTTTTGTCACTTTTTCCACATTTTTAACCTTCAATTGATATATGATAGATACCTCTTCATCGCAACTCCTCTTGCAGTTTTATACCGATCATTTTGAAACTTTGCATGTGCTTTCACCATGGTTTGAAGATGTACATGTGGTTTCGACATAATTCTCAAAATATTTTTTTTCCCCTTTTTGCATATTTTGAACTTAGCCAATTTTAGGCTTCAGTTGATATATGATAGGTACCTCTTGTCATCGCAACTCCTCTTACAGTTTTATATTGATCATTTTGAAACTTTGTGTGTGTTTTTGCTATGGTATGAGGATGTGCATGTGGTTTGGACTTTATCTTCGGATAAATTTAAATCACTTTTTCCACATTGTGAACTTAGTCATTTTTATGCCCCCACATCGGCATGTTGCCGGGGGCATATAGTTCTTCTGTTTGGTCTGTACATGTGTGTGTGTACGTACGTACGTACATAATCCTGTAACCTCAGGTTAATGTTTTTGTAACAGGTAGAGCCTGAACTCATATTTTCCTGACCATTTGCTGGAACTGGTTCATCTTTTGTATGATGATAGATATACATGTAGGTCCCAATTTTTATTAAGCAATACCCCACCCATGCCTGTGACATCAAGGTCAAGGTCAAAGACTTAGAAATTTTCAATGTTAAAGACTCAGGTTAAGGTTTTTGTAACAGGTAGACCTGAACATTTTAGAACTCATATTTTCCAAACCATTTGATGGAATTGGTTCATATTTGGTATGATTATAGATATAGGTCCAAAGTTTTATTCAGCGATACCCCCACCCATGCCCATGACCTCAAGGTCATGGACTTAGAAATTTTCCATGTTAAAGACTCCAGTTAAGGTATTTGTACCTGGTAGAACCTGAACTTTTGTGATGGCTTTGGTTAATATGATGATAGATATAGGTACAATGTTTCATTCAGCAATACCCCCACCCATGCCTATGACCTCAAGGTCAAGGTCACAGACTTAGACAATTTTAATGTCAAAATTTTAAAGAGCTCAAATTTTCCAACCATTTTATGGATTTGGCTTATATTTGCTATGATGATAGATACAGGTCCAAAGATTTATTTGGCAGTACCCCCACTCATGCCAATGGCTTCAAGGTCAAGGTCACAGACTTAGAAATTTTTTTGCCCCCGCCATTCGAAGAATGGTGGAAAGGGCATATAGCGTTGCTCCTGTCCGTTCATCCTTGCGTCCGAAACTTAAACTCAGTCAATAACTTCTTTATTTCTTGATGGATTTTAAAATTACTCGGCAAAAATGTTAACCATCATGAGATGACGTGTCACGTGCAAAACCCAGGTCCGTACCTCCAAGGTCAAGGTCATACTTAGAGGTCAAAGGTCAAAAAAAGGATCCGAAACTTAAACACAGTCAATAACTTTCTTATTTTTGGATTGATTTTGAAATTACTTTGTAGAAATGTTAACCATCATGAGGCGATGTGTCACCTGCAAAACCCAGGCTCGTACCTCCAAGGTCAAGGTCATACTTAGAGGTCAAAGGTCAAAAAAGGGTCCAAAACTTAAACGCAGTCAATAACTTATTTATTTCTGGATGGATTTTGAAATTACTTTGAAGAAATGTTAACCATCATGAGACGATGTGTCACGTGCAAACCCAGATCCGAACCTCCAAGGTCAAGGTCATACTTAGAGGTCAAAGATAAAAAAATGGTCCGAAACTTAAATGCAGTCAATAACTTTCTTATGTCAGGATTGATTTTGAAATTACTTGGCAGAAATGTTGGCCATCATGAGACAATCACAAAAAACCAAGGTCCTTACCTCCAAGGTTAAGGTCATACTTAGAGGTCAAATGTGAAAAAAGGGTCCAAAACTTAAACACGGTCAATCACTTTCTATGGATGAATACTAACATAGAGATATTTTTTAGTGGGGGCATCCGTGTCCTATGGACGCATTTCTAGTTATGCCCCCAACTTTGAAAAAGTTGGAGGGGTATATTGCTTCTGGTTCGTTCGTCCGTCCGTTACGCTTTTGATGCATAGCATAACTAAAGAACCGTGTATTCTAGGGTTTTGAAATTTCATATACGGATTCCTCATGGAAAATTAGCTGACACATATTTTTTTTTTCTCGTCCGGATTATGCCCCCTTCAAGAGTTATTGCCCTTTGAATTTTTTTTAATAAAATCTTGTCAGCAAGATATCTCAAAAACTATTGGAGCTAGAGCCTTGAAAGTTGGTGAATATATTGGTGGTGATGAGTAGATGAACTGATTAACTTTTGACAAAATTCCGAAAAATACTTTGTGAGTTATGGCCCTTTGTCATTTTGGTAATTTGTGCCCATTGTAATGTATGCTGCATAGCATAACTTTAGAACCGTGTATGCTAGGGTTTTGAAATTTCATATATGGATTCCTCGTGGAAAATTAGCTGACGCATATTTTTTTTCTTGTCTGGATGATGCATTGCATAACTTCAGAACAGTGTATGCTAGGGTTTTGAAATTTCATATATGGATTCCTCATGGAAAATTAGCTGACGCATATTTTTTTTTTCTTGTCTGGATTATGCCACTTTTAAGAGTTATTGCCCTTTGAAATTTTTTTAATAAAATCTTGTCAGCAAGATATCTCAAAAACTATTGGAGCTAGAGCCTTGAAAGTTGGTGAATATATTGGCGGTGATGAGTAGATGAACTGATTAACTTTTGACAAAATTCCGAAACATACTTTGTGAGTTATGGCCCTTTGTCATTTTGGTAATTTGTGCCCATTGTAATGTATGCTAAAAGTGATGCATAGCATAACTTTAGAACCGTGTATGCTGTAGTTTTAAAATTTCATATATGCATTTCTGATGCAAAATAAGCTGACGCGTATTTTTTTCTGGTCTGGATTATGCTCCTTTCAAGAGTTATTGCCCTTTGAAATTTTTTTAATAAAATCTTGTCAGCAAGATATCTCAAAAACGATTGGAGCTAGAGCCTTGAAAGTTGGTGAATATATTGGTGGTGATGAGTAGATGAACTGATTAACTTTTGACAAAATTCCGAAAAATACTTTGTGAGTTATGGCCCTTTGTCATTTTGGTAATTTGTGCCCATTGTAATGTATGCTAAAAGTGATGCACAGCATAACTTTAGAACCGTGTATGCTAGGGTTTTGAAATTTCATAAATGGATTCCTCATGGAAAATTAGCTGACGCATATTTTTTTTTTCTTGTCTGGATTATGCCCCTTTTAAGAGTTATTGCCATTTGAAATTTTTTTAATAAAATCTTGTCAGCAAGATATCTCAAAAACTATTGGAGCTAGAGCCTTGACAGTTGGTGAATATATTGGTGGTGATGAGTAGATGAACTGATTATCTTTTGACAAAATTCCGAAAAATACTTTGTGAGTTATGGCCCTTTGTCATTTTGGTAATTTGTGCCCATTGTAATGTATGCTAAAAGTGATGCATAGCATAACTTTAGAACCGTGTTTGCTATAGTTTTAAAATTTCATATATGCATTTCTGATGGAAAATAAGCTGACACGTATTTTTTTTCTCGTCCGGATTATGCTCCTTTCAAGAGTTATTGCCCTTTGAAATTTTTTTAATTAAAATCTTGTCAGCAAGATATCTCAAAAACGATTGGAGATAGAGCCTTGAAAGTTGGTGAATATATTGGTGGTGATGAGTAGATGAACTGATTAACATTTGACAAAATTCCGAAAAATACTTTGTGAGTTATGGCCCTTTGTCATTTTGGTAATTTGTGCCCATTGTAATGTATGCTGCATAGCATAACTTTAGAACCGTGTATGCTAGGGTTTTAAAATTTCATATATGGATTCCTCATGAAAATTAGCTGACGCATATTTTTTTTCTTGTCTGGATGATGCATAGCATAACTTTAGAACCGTGTATGCTAGGGTTTTGAAATTTCATATATGGATTCCTCATGGAAAATTAGCTGACGCATATTTTTTTCTTGTCTGGATTGTGTCCCTTTACCCTGCTGAATTAATTTTTTTATCGATACTCCGTCCCACTGAATTGTTTTTATCAAATACTACCATTTTCAGCAACTTTTAACTCGCAAAAACCCGTATTTTTCTTGATTTCTCCACCATTCAAAGCATATGGAAAACGAAAGTAGCCTACTGTCACTCAGCTGACTGAGTCGAAAAATCGTTTAAAACACCCTTTCAGAGCGCATTTTGGGCTCGATTAGATCAAGTTCGTCAAAAAGTAGCGATTTCCTCAAAAAAATTGCATCCTTACCCAGAAAACCCGAAGAAAATCCATCCAAAAACATTGAATCGGCAAGTTTTTTTTTTTTCATCGATGCCCGGATGTTATTTGATACTGAAATGCCAAACCGCACCGAAAAACGAGAGTTCCTCCTTTTCTATGAGTCGCACCAAGCACACCAGTCAATTTCGGCGCACGAATGCGCCTACAGCGTGGCGCCATTACGTTTTCACGGGCGCACGAATGCGCCTACAGCATGCTAAAGGTTAAGAGTTATTGCCCTTTGAAATTTTTTTAATAAAATCTTGTCAGCAAGATATCTCAAAAACTATTGGAGCTAGAGCCTTGAAAGTTGGTGAATATATTGGTGGTGATGAGTAGATGAACTGATTAACTTTTGACAAAATTCCGAAAAATACTTTGTGAGTTATGGCCCTTTGTCATTTTGGTAATTTGTGCCCATTGTAATGTATGCTAAAAGTGATGCATAGCATAACTTTAGAACCGTGTATGCTATAGTTTTAAAATTTCATATATGCATTTCTGATGGAAAATAAGCTGACGCGTATTTTTTTTCTCGTCCGGATTATGCTCCTTTCAAGAGTTATTGCCCTTTGAAATTTTTTTAATAAAATGTCAGCAAGATATCTCAAAAACTATTGGAGCTAGAGCCTTGAAAGTTGGTGAATATATTGGTGGTGATGAGTAGATGAACTGATTAACTTTTGACAAAATTCCGAAAAATACTTTGTGAGTTATGGCCCTTTGTCATTTTGGTAATTTGTGCCCATTGTAATGTATGCTGCATAGCATAACTTTAGAACCGTGTATGCTAGGGTTTTGAAATTTCATATATGGATTCCTCGTGGAAAATTAGCTGACGCATATTTTTTTTCTTGTCTGGATGATGCATTGCATAACTTCAGAACGGTGTATGCTAGGGTTTTGAAATTTCATATATGGATTCCTCATGGAAAATTAGCTGACGCATATTTTTTTTTTCTTGTCTGGATTATGCCACTTTTAAGAGTTATTGCCCTTTGAAATTTTTTTAATAAAATCTTGTCAGCAAGATATCTCAAAAACTATTGGAGCTAGAGCCTTGAAAGTTGGTGAATATATTGGCGGTGATGAGTAGATGAACTGATTAACTTTTGACAAAATTCCGAAAAATTCTTTGTGAGTTATGGCCCTTTGTCATTTTGGTAATTTGTGCCCATTGTAATGTATCATATGCTAAAAGTGATGCATTTCATAACTTTAGAACAGTGTATGCTATAGTTTTAAAATTTCATATATGCATTTCTGATGGAAAATAAGCTGATGCGTATTTTTTTTTCTCGTTCGGATTATGCTCCTTTCAAGAGTTATTGCCCTTTGAAATTTTTTTTAATAAAATCTTGTCAGCAAGATATCTCAAAAACGATTTGAGCTAGAGCCTTGAAAGTTGGTGAATATATTGGTAGTGATGAGTAGATGAACTGATTAACTTTTGACAAAATTCCGAAAAATACTTTGTGAGTTATGGCCCTTTGTCATTTTGGTAATTTGTGCCCATTGTAATGTATGCTAAAAGTGATGCATAGCATAACTTTAGAACCGTGTATGCTATAGTTTTAAAATTTCATATATGCATTTCTGATGGAAAATAAGCTGACGCGTATTTTTTTTCTCGTCCTGATTATGCTCCTTTCAAGAGTTATTGCCCTTTGAAATTTTTTTAATAAAATGTCAGCAAGATATCTCAAAAACTGTTGGAGCTAGAGCCTTGAAAGTTGGTGAATATATTGGTGGTGATGAGTAGATGAACTGATTAACTTTTGACAAAATTCCGAAAAATACTTTGTGAGTTATGGCCCTTTGTCATTTTGGTAATTTGTGCCCATTGTAATGTATGCTGCATAGCATAACTTTAGAACCGTGTATGCTAGGGTTTTGAAATTTCATATATGGATTCCTCATGAAAAATTAGCTGACGCATTTTTTTTTCTTGTCTGGATGATGCATAGCATAACTTTAGAACCGTGTATGCTAGGGTTTGGAAATTTCATATATGGATTCCTCATGGAAAATGAGCTGACGCATATTTTTTTCTTGTCTGGATTGTGCCCCTTTTAAGAGTTATTGCCCTTTGAAATTTTTTTAATAAAATCTTGTCAGCAAGATATCTCAAAAACTATTGGAGCTAGAGCCTTGAAAGTTGGTGAATATATTGGTGGTGATGAGTAGATGAACTGATTAACTTTTGACAAAATTCCAAAAAATACTTTGTGAGTTATGGCCCTTTGTCATTTTGGTAATTTGTGCCCATTGTAATGTATGCTGCATAGCATAACTTTAGAACCGTGTATGCTAGGGTTTTGAAATTTCATATATGGATTCCTCGTGAAAAATTAGCTGACGCATATTTTTTTTCTTGTCTGGATGATGCAGTGCATAACTTCAGAACCGTGTATGCCTGGGTTTTGAAATTTCATATATGGATTCCTCATGGAAAATTAGCTGACACAAATTTTTTTTCTTGTCTGGATTATGCCCCTTTTAAGAGTTATTGCCCTTTGAAATATTTTTAATAAAATCTTGTCAGCAAGATATCTCAAAAACTATTGGTGCTAGAGCCTTGAAAGTTGGTGAATATATTGGTGGTGATGAGTAGATGAACTGATTAACTTTTGACAAAATTCCGAAAAATACTTTGTGAGTTATGGCCCTTTGTCATTTTGGTAATTTGTGCCCATTGTAATGTATGCTAAAAGTGATGCATAGCATAACTTTAGAACCGTGTATGCTAGGGTTTTGAAATTTCATATATGGATTCCTCATGGAAAATTAGCTGACACGTATTTTTTTTCTCATCTGGATTATGCCCCTTTCAAGAGTTATTGCCCTTTGAAATTTTTTTAATTATCCCCTCGCACAACATGGTTGTGAGGGGGGATATAGCATTTGTCCCGTACGTACTTTTGTCATCGCTCTAGCGCCTACATTTCTTGACCGATTTTAATATAACTTCACACAAATGTTCCCTAAAAAAATCTCGAGGGAGTTCGACTTTCAAGGTCATAACCTCAAGGTCAAGGTCACTTTGGCTATTTTTAGAAAAACTTTGTCATCGCTCTAGCGCCTACATTTCTTCACCAATTTCAATATAACTTCACACAAATGTTTCTTATAAAAAATCTCGAGCGAGTTCGACTTTCAAGGTCATGACCTCAAGGTCAAGGTCACTGTGGCTATTTTTAGAAAAACTTTGTCATCACTCTAGCGCCTACATTTCTTCACCAATTTCAATATAACTTCACACAAATGTTCCTTATAAAAAATCTTTGACTTTCAAGGTCATGACATCAAGGTCAAGGTCACTGTGGCTATTTTTAGAAAAACTTTGTCATCACTCTAGCGTCTACATTTCTTCACCAATTTCAATAAACTTCACACAAATGTTCCTTATAAAACAATCTCGAGCGAGTTTGACTTTCAAGGTCATGACCTCAAGGTCAAGGTCACTGTGGCTATTTTTAGAAAAACTTTGTCATCGCTCTAGCGCCTCCATTTCTTCACCAATTTCAATATAACTTCACACAAATGTTCCTTATAAAAATATCTCGAGCGAGTTCGACTTTCAAGGTGATTGCCTCAAGGTCAAGGTCACTGTTGCTATTTTTAGAAAAAAATTGTCATCGCTCTAGCGCCTACATTTCTTCACTGATTTCAATATAACTTCACACAAATGGTTCTGATGACAATATCTCGAGCAAGTTCGACTTTCAAGGTCATGACCTCAAGGTCAAGGTCACTGTGGCTATTTTGAGAAAAACTTTGTCATCGCTCAAGCGCCTACATTTCTTCAATTTCAATATAACTTCACACAAATGTTTCTTATAAAAAAATCTCGAGCGAGTTCGACTTTCAAGGTCATGACCTCAAGGTCAAGGTCACTGTGGCTATTTTTAGAAAAAACTTTGTCATTGCTCTAGCGCCTACATTTCTTCACCAATTTCAATAGAACTTCACAAAAATGGTTCTGATGACAATATCTCGAGCGAGTTCGACTTTCAAGGTCATGACCTCAAGGTCAAGGTCACTGTAGCTATTTTTAGAAAAATTTTGTTATCTCTCTAGCGCCTACATTTCTTCACCGATTTCAATATAACTTCACACAAATGTTCCTTATGACATTATCTCTAGCGAATTCCACTTTCAAGGTCAAGGTCACAATGGCTATTTTTAGAAAAAACTTTGTCATCGCTCCAGACCCTACATCTCTTCACCGATTTTAATATAACTTCGCACAAATGATCCTTATGACAATACCTCGAAAGAGTTCAACTTTCAAGGTCAAGCTCACTGCGGCTATTTTTAGAAAAAACTTTTCATTGCTCTAGCGCTTACATTTTTTCACCAATTTCAAAATCGATTCACACAAATGTTCCCTATGACAATATCTGTAGCGAGTTCCACTTTCAAGGTCAAGGTCACTGTGGCTATTTTTAGAAAAAACTTTGTCATGGCTCTAGCGCTTACATTTCTTCACCAATTTCAATATAACTTCACACAAATGTTCCTTAAGACAATATCTCGAGCGATTTCGACTTTCAAGGTCAAGGTCACTGTGGCTATTTTTAGAAAAACTTTGTCATCGCCCTAGCGACTACATTTCTTCACTGATTTCAATAGAACTTCACACAAATGTTCCTTATGACAATACCTCGAGTGAGTCACAGACTTACAGACTTACTCATCGGAGTCTAACTGTTGGTTTTCTTTTGCTCCAGCATTTCAGTGGTTTCTTGCTGTCGAGTCCTCACCGTTGTCTCACCTCTGTCCGAAGATAGATGTTGGTGTCTCATATCACCTCTGTGGTTCTTTGATTTTTGTGTTCACGGAGATGTTGCACTGATGAGTTAGGAGGCCTTCATGCGGACTGAACAAATTATTTGTCTAAATCGCGACGGAAGTAAGGGCGAGGATTGTGGCCAAGTAAAATCGATTTAAGCCCCCCAGTGGAAATCTTCCACTGACCGTTCCAAGGCAGCTCTTCTGTGGCGATTTATTTATGTTGTTGTTTGTTACTTACTGTGTGTATCACTTGTGTCTTTTAATTTTGGATGGCCATATGGCCATTTTGTGGGAAAGTAACTGTCCATATGGCCTTCCTTTGTTTAGGTTTCCATTATGGTCTGGTCGCTTAATGTTTGTATTTCTTTCCCTTTGGTGTCTTTTATGGATGGAGTAAGTTAATTGTATCAATTCCTGATCTTTGTTTTACTTCTACTTTACCGTAATGATCCGGCTATAAGATGATTTGGCTATAAGACGGGGGGTATTTTTTGGCTTTTCTTTGGGTGATTTTTGCTTAGTCTCGGCTATAAGACAGATATCAATTCTAACAATCTGACTGGGGTTGCGCTGATGTAGAAAGTGCTGAACATTTCAGAGTGAGACACTGGTTGATCAATTTCGCTCGGTGTATTGCGGTCGCGAAATCTAATGACAATGATGCCTTTACTAAAATAAAATTTATATTAGACCAACTTCAATGATATACAAATAGTTTTAGGTACCTACATGTAGCAAGTCCCTTATTAATTTTAAATTTTCCAAAGTTGTATATACCCCCACCCCTGACCTCAAGGTCAAGGTCACATACTTACTGTAGTGTTATTAAGCTTTTACAGTTTTAAGGCTCATATTTATAGATTGGCTTCATATTTGGAATGATGATAGATATAGGTCCCAAGTCTCATTCAGCCTTACCGAAGGCCCTGCCCATGACCTCAAGGTCAAGGTCACACACTTAGAAAAATTTCTTGCAGCATGGATTTTCAGGGTGAGGTGGGGCCCTGGGCAGGGCATCTGTGTCGTCTGGACACATTTCTAGTAAACCTTTTACTGATATATGATAGGCACCTCTTGTCATCGCAACTCCTCTTACAGTTTTATACCAATCATTTTGAACCTTTGCATGTGCTTTTGCAATAGTATGATGATGTGCATGTGATTTCGACATAATTCTCAGAATTTTTTTTTTCTTTTCGCTTTTTGCGCATTGTGAACTTAGTCATTTTTAACCTTCAATTGATATACAGGAGGTACCTCATTTTTACAGCAACTCCTCTTACAGTTTTATACTAATCATTTTGAAACTTTGCATGTGTTTTGCCATGGAATGAGGCTGTGCATTTGGTTTGGACCTAATCTTCGGATCAATTTTTGTCAATTTTTCCACATTGTGTACTTAGTCATTGTTAACCTTCAGTTGATATATGATATGTACCTCATCATCGCAACTCCTCTTACAGTTTTATGCTAGTCATTTTGAAACTTAGCTTGTGTTTTCTCCATGAAATGAGGATGTTCATATAATACTTTGGATATAATTCTTGGATCCTTTTAGTTCATTTTATCACATTGTGAACTTAGTAATTTTTTTTACCTCACATATATAGGCTATGGTTTCTTCTCAAAGCCCTATATTCATTTCTTCTGCCCTAAATAATCTTTTATTTTTTGTGTTGGACAGGTGGGGAGCATGTATGACATCAACTTCACCGAAGTTGAATTTCTGTTTTTTTTTTTTTTTTGTGGGGTGGGGTGGTTTTGTTTGTTTGGTTTGAGGTTAAACGTCCCCGTCAACACTGTAAAGGTCATTTTGGAGACGTTGCTTCCAATTTTGTGGGACTTTTACCCGACATTGAGATGAAATGACATCTCAAGCCCTGTCGCCCAATGAAACCAATAGGGTTTATAAGCATAGACAGTCCGACACACACCAATTTGCCTGGGCAGACTTAGATCCTCTAAGCAGTTTACCAGTACTCGTGTGTGGGTCGGATTCAGCTCTGCATGGAAGCATCATGCAGTCCATCTATTTCTTCAAGCCCCGATGGGCGGGGGAGGGGTAGAAGTTGCATGGCTTGAGATGTCATTTCATCCCACAAAATTAGAAGCAACGTCACCAAAAAGACATTAATGGTGTTGATGGGGACATTAATCATCAAATCAAAACAATGGAAAAAAATGAAAAAAACTTTTAAACATTCAGGCCAAGAGCTTAGATATTTAGGATACAAAAAAGAAAACATCCAGTGGTCATCTATTTAGTCAATTCCCATAAAATAGAAGTGGACGCAATGATCAGGAATCAATACAATTGTCAGAGATACGAACGGAAAAGAAACACAAACATGAAACAAGAGACCCATATGGAAACATCAATAGCAGAATGCCAAAAGAAAAGTTACTTTTCCACAAAATGGCCAATAGGCTATCCAAAATAAAATAATATAAGCGACACAAACATCCGAAGACAAACCTTAACAAAAATAAAACACGACAGAAGAACCACCCTGGAATGGTCAGCGGAAATTCCACTGTGGGGCTTAAATTGAATTTTACTTGGCCACAATCCTCGCCCTTACGTCTCGGGATTAAGACAAATAATTTGTTCAGTCCGCATGTAGGCCCCCTTCATGCGGACTGAACAAATTATTTGTCTAAATCGCGACGGAATTAAGGGCGAGGATTGTGGCCACATAAAATCGATTTAAGCCCCCCAGTGGAAATCATTCCACTGACCGTTCCAGGGCGGTTCTTCTGTGGCGGTTTATTTATGGTGTTGTTTGTTACTTACTGTGTGTATCACTTGTGTCTTTATAGCCCCGCTTTGAAAAAGTGGGGCTATATTGGATTTGCCATGTCCTTCTGTCATTCCGTGATTCCGTTAATTTGTGTTGGCTCCATAACTTTGTATCTGCTTAACATATTTTCATGAAACTTCACACAAATGTTAAACACCATAAGACAATGTGCAGAGCGAAGGAATTATAACTGTGGATTGCCTACTTTTGGAGTTATTGCCCTTTGAACATTTTCCGTAATTCCGTGATTCCGTTAATTTGTGTTGGCTCCATAACTTTGTATCTGCTTAACATATTTTCATGAAACTTCACACAAATGTTAAACACCATAAGACAATGTGCAGAGCGAAGGAATTATAACTGTGGATTGCCTACTTTTGGAGTTATTGCCCTTTGAACATTGAAAAATGGCAATTTTAATTGTGTCCGCTTCATAACTCGAAAACCGTTTGAGATATTTTTAGGAAACTTCACACAAATGTTAAGCACTATGAGACGATGTGCAGAGCGCAGGAACCATAACTCTGCATTGCTTATTTTTGGAGTTATTGCCCTTTGAACATTGAAAAATGGCAATTTTAACAGTGTCCGCTTCATAACTCGAAAACCGTTTGAGATAATTTCATGAAACTTCACACAAATGTTAAGCACTATGAGACAATGTGCAGAGCGCAAGAACCATAACTCTGGTTTTCGTATTTTCTGTGTGTCTGTCTGTGTGTCTGTCTGTGTCTGTAAACAATTTTCGTGTCCGCTCCATAACTTTAAAACCCATTCACATATTTTCATGAAACTTCACACAAACATTAAACACCATGAGATGGTGTGCAGAGTGCAGGAACCATAACTCTGGATTGCCTAATTTTTGAGTTATTTCCCTTTGAATATTGAAAAATATCAATTTTAGCCGTCTTTGCTCGATAACTCAAAAACCGTTTGAGATAATTTTATGAAACTTCACACAAATGTAAAGCACCATATTACATGTGCAGAGCGCAGGAACCCAAACTCTGGATTGTCTACTTTTTCAGTTATAGGCTTTTGAATATTAAAAAATGGCAATTTTAACTATGTCCGCTCCATAACCGTTTCTGATATTTTCATGAAACTTCAAATAAATGAAAAGCACCTTGAGATGATGTGCAGAGTGCAGGAACCATAACTCTGGTTTGCCTACTTTAGGAGTTATTGCCCTTTGAACATTTAAAAAGGCAATTTTGACTGTGTCGGCTCCATAACTCACAAACCATTTGAGATATTTTCATGACACTTCACACAAGTGTAAAGCACCATGAGACAATGTGCAGAGCGCAGGAACCCTGACTCTGATTTGCCTACTTTAGGAGTTATTACCCTTTGAACATTGAAAAATGGAAGATGAAATTAAGTATAAACATGGACATTCTGGTAATGTATCATGCTCATTGAAATGAGGGACAAGGGCTCACAACTCTTAGAGTTTTTCCAGATAATGTAAAATTTTCAACAGTTATTTCTTGTTCATAACTGTTTTCTCTGCAGCTTAAATAACTTTCTTCTCTGACAGCGCTGAAGCGGGGCTATAGTCAGATCCTCTGACAGCTCTAGTTTTATTTTGGATGGCCATATGGCCATTATGTGGGAAAGTAACTGTCCTTATGGCCTTCCTTTGTTTAGGTTTCCATTATGGTCTGGACGCTTAATGTTTGTGTTTCTTTCCCTTTGGTGTCTTTGATGGGTGGAGTAAGTTAATTGAATCGATTCCTGATCATTGTTTTATTTCTACTCCTAACTCATCAGTGCAACATCTCCGTGAACACAAAAATCAAACAACCACAGAGATGAAACAACGGTGAAGACTCAACAGCAAGAAATCACTGAATTGCTGGAGCAAGAGAAAACCAACAGTTAGACTCAGTTGGGCCCGGCCAGAGACAGAGCAGTAGGTACCAACCAACATAAGCCTTTATACTAGAACCGTCATAGAATCTGAGGCCTGATTATCCAGCATGCAATTAAAGAGGGAAGCAGAGTTGTCAACCATGATTGCGTTGACTACCATGCATGCACTCTGTCGTATTACATTTATGTTGTACCCAATCTTTTTATATCGAAGAATGATTTTACGAAATTGGGTGCTGAAGTCATTGCGGTTATATATTTTTCTGAAGTTAATATACTAAGTGTGGTTATATATTTTTCTGAACTTGAATACTAAGTCACCATAAAATTCGGGTTCCGATAGACCTTGTTGCAGAAGGGGTTTAAGTCCAACATGGAATTTTGAAATTAAATAAGAATGACGTCTATAAATTTTTGAAAAGGCTCTGCGTAAACTTCAAAAATCTTTTTCTCTGATACCATAAGGCCTAGAGCTTAGATATTTAGTATGAAGCAACGTCAGGTGGTCCCCTACATAAATCCTGCCAATCATGCCCCAAAGTGGCCACACCCCAGATCAACTAACAATTGGATGAATTTCAAAAATCTTTCTCTGTGGAATAAGGCCTAGAGCTTAGATATTTAGTAGTGTTTCCCTCAGCCCTTTTTAGCATGGCATGGCGCCATGCCCCTTTTCTCCAGTGCCTTGCCCTTCTTCAGATAGATTAAATGTTGCCCTACATTTTGACACCTTTTTTGCAATAAATTGTAGCCTATTTTACAGTCTTTATTTATGATTGACTGCCAATCCTCCTCTTTATTGTATTTAATTAAACAATTGAAGTGTGAAAGTGTGCCTGACCAGTGGGATGTCAGTGTTTGTGTGTGTTTGAGAATGGGAGTGTGGCCCAAACATCTTGTTTGTATCAGTGATCAGCTTGCTTACAAAAATTAAGCTTCTTGTCACCAATGGTGAATGTGACATTTTCATCTCTTCACTTAGCATAAAAAACAGTCATAATAATTTAGCATTGGTGACAAGGGGTAAGAGAAGGATCTTTTTAGCTCACCTGTCACATAGTGACAAGGTGAGCTTTTGTGATCACTTTTTGTCCACCGTGCGTGCGTAAACAATTTCTAACAACATCTCCTCTTAAACCACTGATAGGATTTTGACCAAATTTCCCAGGAATGATCCTTAGGTGGTCCCCTTTCAAAGTTGTTCAAATGGTTCCGGTCCGTTGCACATCTAGATCGCAGGAGCTAAAAATAGATTTTTTTACTGAAAACTTAAAAAATCTTCACATAGGGAAAACCTTTAAAAATCTTCTTGTCTGAAACCAGAAGGCCCAGGTCTTTGATATTTGACATGAAGCTTCATCTAGTGGACCTCTACCAAGATTGTTCAAATTATAGACCTGGGCCAAAAATGCCCCCGCACCGGGGCCCACTGGTTTTACATAGGCTTATATAAGGAAAACCTTTAAAAATCTTCTTGTCTGAAACCAGATGTCCCTGGTCTTTGATATTTGGTATGAAGCTTCATTAAATGGACCTCTACCAAGATTTTTCAAATTATAGCCTTGGGGCCAAAAATTCCCCTGTGCCGGGACCCACAAGTTTTACATAGGCTTATATAGGAAAAATACTTTAAAAAAACTTCTTGTCTGAAACCAGAAGGCCCAGGTCTTTGATATTGGGTGTGAAGCTTCATCAAGTGGACCTCTACTGAGATTGTTCAAATTATAGCAATGGCTCCAAAAATGCCCCCCGCGCCAGGGCCCACTGGTTTTACATAGGCTTATATAGGAAATCCTTTAAAAATCTTCTTGTCCGAAACCAGAAGGTCCAGGTCTATGATATTTGGTCTGAAGCTTCATCTAATGGACCTCTACCAAGATTGTTCAAATTATAGCCTTGGGGCCAAAAATGTTCTGGTGCCGGGACCCATTAGTTTTACATCGGCTTATATAGGAGAAAACCTTTAAAAATCTTCTTGTCTGAAACCAGAAGGCCCAGGTCTTTGATATTTGGCATGAAGCTTCATCTAGTGGACCTCTTCTGAGATTGGTCAAATAATACATGTAGCCCTAGCGTCAAAAATGTCCCTGCACCAGGGACCGCTGGTTTTACATAGGCGTATATAGGGAATTCCTTTAAAAATCTTCTTTTCTGAAACCAGAAGGCCCAGGTCTTTGATATTTGGTATGAAGCTTCATCTAGTGGACCTTGGGCCAAGAGTGCACTAGAGGCACTGATACTCAGGTGAGCGATTCAGGGCTCTCTGGGCCCTCTTGTTATTTCAAGTTGAGAGATGTGCCCTTTTAGCAAGGTTGTGAATGTGCCCTTTTTACATGGCTGTATGCATTTAAAGTGCCTTTTTAGCCCATCTGTCACGTAGTGACAAGGTGAGCTTTTGTGATCACATTTTGTCCGTCGTGCGTGCATGCGTCAGTGCGTGCGTCCATAAACAATTTCAAATAAGTATATCTCTAATACCCCATGGCCAATCTTGATCAAATTTCATGAGAAGCATCATCAGGTATGGGGAAAGGCTCCATAAGGTTTTTGGGCTGATCAGATTGGAATTCTGTTTGCCATGGAAACAAAAAGGTTCCATAGACGTATATTGGGGGAAATGACGTCTCCACTTTTTCTCGACCATTTCTGATCCGATCTTCATCAAACTTGCAGATAACCAGGAGGGGGCTTACAGTCTACGTCAAGTTCGAATTTTGGCTGCACGGGACAAACGGCTTTGGAGTTACCTGCCCTTGAGCATAAATATAAGTGAAAAATGATGTCTCCAGCTTTTCTCAGCCGTTTATGATCTTATCTTTTTGTTACTTTTCTTAAATGAAGACAAGCATAAAATCTCGGACGAGTTCAAATTTGCTTTGAATCTGACCAGCGGTTTTTCAGTTACATCCCCTTGAACGTGAAAAATTTTCCCATAGAGTTATAGTGGGGAAAATAACGTCTCCACTTTTTCTCAGCCATTTCTGATCCGATCTTCATTAAACTTGCAGATAACCAGGAGGGGCTTACAGTCTACGTCGAGTTCAAATTTGGGATGCATGGGACAAACAGCTTTGGATTTACCTGCCCTTTAGCATAAATATAAGTGAAAAATGGTGTCTCCAGCTTTTCTCCAACTTTTATGATCTGATATTTTTGTAACTTTTCATAAACGAGAACAAGCATAAAATCTTGGATGAGTTCAGATTTGGCTTGATTCTGAGGAGCGTTTTTTTAGCTCACCCGTCACGTAGTGACAAGGTGAGCTTTTGGGATCACTTTTGTCCGTCGTCCGTCGTGCGTGCGTGCGTCCGTGCGTGCGTCCGTAAACTTTTCTTCAAACGACATCTCCTCCTAAACCACTGATTGGATTTTGACCAAACTTCACAGGAATGATTCTTAGGTGGTCCCCTTTCAAAGTTGTTCAAATGGTTCCGGTCCATTGCACATATAGGTCACAGGAGCCAAAAATAGATTTTTTTCACCGAAAACTTAAAAAATCTTCTTCTCTGAAACCGCAAGGCCCAGGTCTTTGATATTTGATATGAAGCTTCATCTAGTGGACCCCTACCAAGATTGTTCAAATTATAGTGCTGGGGCCAAAAATGCCCCCGCACGGGGGCCCTTTGGTTTTGCATGGGCTTATATGGGGAAAATCTTTAAAAATCTTCTTCTCTGAAACGGTCCAGGGCTTTAGATAAGGCTGCGTACTGCGTAAATTACGAAAATAATTGGGAGGATACTCCTTTTTTTCAAATCTGCTGCGTATCAGGTACGAAAAACAAATTAGCATTACGCATTTAAATTTTTTTAGAGGTATTTGGAACGCACGTGAAATAAATGACGTGTGTAATAAAAGGCGGGAAGTTCTCACACGGGAAAATTATGCATTCATAAATTATTTCAAGGGAATCAAGTTTTATTGGGGTTGGGGTTACCGTCCTTTCAAGATTATATCACATATAGAGCCGATTCGATCGTTAATCAGGAGGGCGTAAACCGGAGTAATCTGAACTATTGTAAGACGAGCGAGCAGTGAAGTCTCGGATCAGTCAGCGCATGCGCACGAGCCTTCATTAGCCTTATTGATTGGATGAGCAGGTCATTGCTCAACAGTATCGACGCGCATCCGTCTGCGCATCGCTGATTTTACAAGCTGGGTTATCCAAACGGACTTGCGTAGTTGTTGCGCATGTTGTTCTGACTTACGTAGTGGTTGCGCATGCTGTTCTAAGTCTTCGAGTATCGTGCGACCAGTGAAGACTCGGAGTAGCCTGCGCATCATTGCAAACTGCTCAGTCTTCGCTGACCCCAAGAGCCTTTTGCAGGGCTACTCAGAGATAGGTGAGAAAAAAGGTTGCCCGAGTTGCGCATGTTGATCTGGGTCTTTGCAAGGTGTTGTGCGACGCAGCTCGTTATACACACTGTTTACTTGTAATACTGTCGCAGACTGCTCAAGCTGCGGGGATATTGCAAACACTAACTTCGCATTTTGATCAGAGTCTTTGCCGATCATTGGCAACCAGTGAAGACGCACGTTCAGCCTGAGTTCTGAAACGTCAAATGACATGGATAATTATTGAGTAGTCTCCCTTGAACAGATTATTTATTCAGTCATCGGTTATTTTTTGTATTGCTTTAATTACACGCTTTCAGATGAATCAAACAAATTATTTTTTGATTTAAATATTATAATTCTATATTAAAAGATACCTAGAAGTTAAATGTTCAAATGTTTTTTAAATAATAAATGTTGCTATTGTTTCGACCCAGTACACTACTTACTTGTGAAATGCATGTACATATAGATGTATATAATTCCAATGGGGACACCAGTACCATCAGCTTCACTAACGTGGGAAAAGCCAACTGATCATAACGATTTTGATGGCATTTCATAAACCAAAACATGGTACCCAAATTTTTCATGCAAAATTGCCCTGCCCAGCCTAGCGCCCCTCTGCTCTAAAATCCTATATGGAGCACTGCAATCCATAAGTTCTTTTCAGCTGGTCAGGCGCACTTTTAGTGAAAAAGATCCTGACAGATTTTTGATTCAGTAACTGGTTCCGATTATAACATTGCCTGTGAGGAAACACGATTGGTCCCACGATCGAAGGGTGGAAGAAAATAAATATCCATGGACAATATATGATGAAATTGAGAATATGGTTTTGAAAAGGAATTTTAAAAGTTTTAAAGAATATGAGTTTCACTCCATATCTTGGACAATAAAGTGAAGCTGATATTCTAAATTTTTAGAAACTCTTTGGCCACAATAATCAGCCATTGAAGTCCGGCTATCCGCCAAGACAACTGAACCCCACAAAAGTGAGATTTCTCCGTCAACATACTGCTCAGAAGAGATTTCAATATGGCATTGTTTTGTCTGATTTGTGGCCAGGCATACTGCTTGTTTTCTAATAGACACACATATTGAATATGTGTATATATAAGAAAACAAACAGTACACCTGGCCACAAATCAGTCCATAAAACATTGTGTCGAGACTGCAAAATGAAGTTTTTTGGTTTATTTTTCAGTACGCTTAAAAATTTCTCGTTACTCCTATTTTAAAAAAGGACGAGTACTGTACTCTTTTGAAAAAAAATTATCTAAAGCCCTGGAAACCGCAAGGCCCAGATCTTTGATATTTGGTATGAAGCTTCATCTAGTGGACCCCTACCAAGATTGTTCAAATTATAGTGCTGGGGCCAAAAATGCCCCCGCACGGGGGCCCTTTGATTTTACATGGGCTTATATAGCGAAAATCTTTAAAAATCATCTTCTCTGAAACCGCAAGGCCCAGGTCTTTGATATTTGGTATGAAGCTTCATCTAGTGGACCCCTACCAAGATTGTTCAAATTATAGTGCTGGAGCTAAAAATGCCCCCGCACGGGGGCCCTTTGGTTTTACATGGGCTTATATAGGGAAAATCTTTAAAAATCTTCTTCTCTGAAACTGTAAGGCCCAGGTCTTTGATATTTGGTATGAAGCTTCATCTAGTGGACCCCTACCAAGATTGTTCAAATTATAGTGCTGGGGCCAAAAATGCCCCCGCACGGGGGCCCTTTGGTTTTACAAGGGCTTATATAGGGAAAATCTTTAAAAATCTTCTTCTCTGAAACCGCAAGGCCCAGGTCTTTGATATTAGGTATGAAGCTTTATCTAGTGGACCCCTACCACGATTGTTCAAATTATAGTACTGACGCTAAAAATGCCCCCGCACGGGGGCCCTTTGGTTTTACATGGGCTTATAAGCCTTATATAGGGAAAATCTTGAAAAATCTTCTTCTCTGAAACTGCTAGGCCCAGGTCTTTGATATTTGGTATGAAGCTTCATCTAGTGGACCCCTACCAAGATTGTTCAAATTATAGTGCTGGGGCCAAAAATGCCCCCGCACCAGGGCCCTTTTGTTTTACACAGGCTTATATAGGGAAAATCTTTAAAAATCTTCTTCTCTGAAACTACAAGGCCCAGGTCTTTGATATTTGGTATGAAGCTTCATCTAGTGGACCCCTACCAAGATTGTTCAAATTATAGTGCTGGAGCTGAAAATGCCGCCTGCACGGGGGCCCTTTGTTTTTACATGGGCTTATATAGGGAAAATCTTTAAAAATCTTCTTCTCTGAAACCGCAAGGCCCAGGTCTTTGATATTTGGTATGAAGCTTCATCTAGTAGACCCCTACCAAGATTGTTCAAATTATAGTGCTGGGGCCAAAAATGCCCCCGCACCAGGGCCCTTTTGTTTTACACAGGCTTATATAGGGAAAATCTTTAAAAATCTTCTTCTCTGAAACTGCAAGGCCCAGGTCTTTGATATTTGATATGAAGCTTCATCTAGTGGACCCCTACCAAGATTGTTCAAATTATAATGCTGGAGCTAAAAATGCCCCCGCACGGGGGCCCTTTGGTTTTGCATGGGCTTATATGGGGAAAATCTTTAAAAATCTTCTTCTCTGAAACCGCAAGGTCCAGATATTTGATATTTGGTATGAAGCTTCATCTAGTGGACCCCTACCAAGATTGTTCAAATTATAGTGCTGGGGCCAAAAATGCCCCCGCACGGGGGCCCTTTGATTTTACATGGGCTTATATAGGGAAAATCTTTAAAAATCATCTTCTCTGAAACCGCAAGGCCTAGGTCTTTGATATTTGGTATGAAGCTTCATCTAGTGGACCCCTACCAAGATTGTTCAAATTATAGTGCTGAAGCTAAAAATGCCCCCGCACGGGGGCCCTTTGGTTTTACATGGGCTTATATAGGGAAAATCTTGAAAAATCTTCTTCTCTGAAACTGCAAGGCCCAGGTCTTTGATATTTGGTATGAAGCTTCATCTAGTGGACCCCTACCAAGAGTGTTCAAATTATAGTGCTGGGGCCAAAAATGCCCCCGCACGGGGGCCCTTTGGTTTTACAAGGGCTTATATAGGGAAAATCTTTAAAAATCTTCTTCTCTGAAACCGCAAGGCCCAGGTCTTTGATATTAGGTATGAAGCTTTATCTAGCGGACCCCTACCAAGATTGTTCAAATTATAGTGCTGAAGCTAAAAATGCCCCCGCACGGGGGCCCTTTGGTTTTACATGGGCTTATATAGCGAAAATCTTTAAAAATCTTCTTCTCTGAAACTGCAAGGCCCAGGTCTTTGATATTTGGTATGAAGCTTCATCTAGTGGACCCCTACCAAGATTGTTCAAATTATAGTGCTGGAGCTAAAAATGCCCCCGCACGGGGGCCCTTTGGTTTTGCATGGGCTTATATGGGGAAAATCTTTAAAAATCTTCTTCTCTGAAACCGCAAGGTCCAGATATTTGATATTTGGTATGAAGCTTCATCTAGTGGACCCCTACCAAGATTGTTCAAATTATAGTGCTGGGGCCAAAAATGCCCCCGCACGGGGGCCCTTTGATTTTACATGGGCTTATATAGGGAAAATCTTTAAAAATCATCTTCTCTGAAACCGCAAGGCCCAGGTCTTTGATATTTGGTATGAAGCTTCATCTAGTGGACCCCTACCAAGATTGTTCAAATTATAGTGCTGGAGCTAAAAATGCCCCCGCACGGGGGCCCTTTGGTTTTACATGGGCTTATATAGGGAAAATCTTTAAAAATCTTCTTCTCTGAAACTGCAAGGCCCAGGTCTTTGATATTTGGTATGAAGCTTCATCTAGTGGACCCCTACCAAGATTGTTCAAATTATAGTGCTTGGGCCCAAAATGCCCCCACACGGGGGCCCTTTGGTTTTACAAGGGCTTATATAGGGAAAATCTTTAAAAATCTTCTTCTCTGAAACCGCAAGGCCAAGGTCTTTGATATTAGGTATGAAGCTTTATCTAGTGGACCCCTACCAAGATTGTTCAAATTATAGTGCTGAAGCTAAAAATGCCCCCGCACGGGGGCCCTTTGGCTTTACATGGGCTTATATAGGGAAAATCTTGAAAAATCTTCTTCTCTGAAACTGCTACGCCCAGGTCTTTGATATTTGGTATGAAGCTTCATCTAGTGGACCCCTACCAAGATTGTTCAAATTATAGTGCTGGGGCCAAAAATGCCCCCGCACGGGGGCCCTTTGGTTTTACAAGGGCTTATATGGGGAAAATCTTTAAAAATCTTCTTCTCTGAAACCGCAAGGCCAAGGTCTTTGATATTAGGTATGAAGCTTTATCTAGTGGACCCCTACCAAGATTGTTCAAATTATAGTGCTGAAGCTAAAAATGCCCCCGCACGGGGGCCCTTTGGTTTTACATGGGCTTATATAGGGAAAATCTTGAAAAATCTTCTTCTCTGAAACTGCAAGGCCCAGGTCTTTGATATTTGGTATGAAGCTTCATCTAGTGGACCCCTACCAAGATTGTTCAAATTATAGTGCTGGAGCTAAAAATGCCCCCTGCACGGGGGCCCTTTGTTTTTACATGGGCTTATATAGGGAAAATCTTTAAAAATCTTCTTCTCTGAAACCGCAAGGCTCAGGTCTTTGATATTTGGTATGAAGCTTCATCTAGTAGACCCCTACCAAGATTGTTCAAATTATAGTGCTGGGGCCAAAAATGCCCCCGCACCAGGGCCCTTTTCTTTTACATAGGCTTATATAGGGAAAATCTTGAAAAATCTTCTTCTCTGAAACTGCAAGGCCCAGGTCTTTGATATTTGGTATGAAGCTTCATCTTGTGGACCCCTACCAAGATTGTTCAAATTATAGCCCTGGGGCTAAAAATGCCCCCGCTCCGGGGCCCTTTGGTTTTACATAGACTTATATAGGGAAAATCTTGAAAAATCTTCTTCTCTGAAACCACAAGGCTTAGGTCTTTGATATTTGTTATGACGCTTCAGCTAGTGGACCTCTATAAAGATTGTTCAAATTATAGGCCTGAGACCAAAAATGCCCCCGCCATGTGGCCCTTTGGTTTTACATAGACTTATATAAGGAAAATCTTTAAAAATCATCTTCCCTGAAACACAAGGCTTAGGTCTTTGATATTTGTTATGAAGCTTCAGCTAGTGGACCTCTACCAAGATTGTTCAAATTATAGCCCTGGTGCCAAAAATGCCCCCGCTCCGGGGCCCTTAGGTTTAACATAGACTTATATAGGGAAAATCTTGTTTTACATAGACTTCTATATGCAGGGTAAACCTTTAAAATCTTCTTTTCTGAAACCAGAAAGCCCAGGTCTTTCATATTAGATATGAAGCTCCATCTTGTGGACCTCTACCAAGATTGTTCAAATTTTAGCCCTGGGGCCAAAATTGACCCTGCCCGGGGCCCACTTGTTATGCTTTGGATCAGGTGAGCGAACCAGGGCCCTCTGGGCCCTCTTGTTTAGTTACATCCCCTTGAGCGTGAAAATTTTTTCCCATATACTTATTATGGGGAAAACGACGTCTCTGCTTTTTCCAAGGTTGGGCGGTCAAAATCAGGGGTGGTTTTAACCCGTTAAAACCGCCCCGGTCAATACTCCCAAAGTGGTCAGTACTGGTCGATTGAAATATTGAGTGGTCAATTGAATAATTTTAGTGTTATAAACCCAAAGCTACTGAAACTATTTTGAAGTTTTGCTCTCTTTGCTGGAGGCTGATCATTTGATAGAGTTTCAGGTTCAGATGTTATTTCTTCAAGTGGCCTCTTAGCAATACTTTCTGGCTTTTTTAGCCCTAGGCATTTTTGGCTATGCCTCATCAGTCTTATCACCTTAGCATTAACTTCAACACCTTGCACTGTTTTTTAGCTCACCTGTCACGTAGTGACAAGGTGAGCTTTTGGGATCAATTTTTGTGCATGCGTGCGTGCATGCGTCCATAAACTTTTCTTGTGAACACACTAGAGGTCACAGTTTTGGGCCAATCATCATCAAACTTGGTCAGAATGATAATCATGACAATATCTCAGTCAAGTTCGAATATGGGTCATGGCAGGTCAAAAAGTAGGTCAGTAGGTCAAATCAAAGAAAAACCTTGTGAACACTCAAGAGGCCAAAGTTTTGGGACGATCGCCATCAAACTTTCTCAGAATGATCATCTTGACAATAACTCGGTCAAGTTCGAAGATGGGTTATGCCGGGTCAAAAAGTAGGTCAGTATGCCAAATCATTGAAAAACCTTGTGAACACTCTAGGGGCCACAGTTTTGGTCCGATCGTCATCAATCTTGCTCAGAATGATCGTCTTGACAATATTTGGGACAAGTTCGAATAAGGGACATGTCGGGCCACAAAGTAGGTCAGGAGGTCAAATCATAGAAAAAACCTTGTGAATACACTAGAGGCCACAGTTTTGGTCCGATAATCATCAAACTTGCTCAGAATGATTATCTTGACAATATCTCGGTCAGGTTCGAAATGAGTCATGTCGGGTCAAAAAGTAGGTCAGTATGTCAAATTAGAGAAAAACCTTGTGAACACACTAGAGGCCACGGTTTTGGTCCGATCATCATCAAACTTGCCCAGAATGATCATCTTGACAATATCTCAGTCAAGTTCGAATATGGGTGTTGTCGGGTCAAAACGTAGGTCAGTAGATCAAATCATAGAAAAACCTTCTGAACACACTAGAGGCCACAGGTTTGGTCCAATCATCATCAAACGTGCTCAGAATGAGCATCTTGATAATATCTTGGTCACGTTCGAATATGGGTCATGTCGGGTCACAATGTAGGTTGGTAGGTCAAATCATAGAAAAACCTTGTGAATACACTAGAGGCCACAGTTTTGGTCCAATCATCATCAAACTTGCCCAGAATGATCATCTTGACAATGTCTCAGTCAAGTTCGAATATAGGTCATGTTGGGTCAAAAGTAGGTCAGTAGGTCAAATCAGAGAAAAACCTTCTGAACACACTAGAGGCCACAGTTTAGGTTCGATCATCATAAAATTTGCCCAGAATGATCATCTTGACAATATCTCGGTCAAGTTGGAATACGGGTCATGTCGGGTCATAAAGTAGTAGGTCAGATGGTCAGATTGTTGAAAAACCTTGTGAACACACTAGAGGCCACAGGTTTGGTCCAATCATCATCAGACTTGCTCAGAATGAGTATGTTGATAATAACTTGGTCACGTTCGAATATGGGTCATGTCGGGTAACAGTGTAGGTTGGTAGGCCGAATCATATAATAACCTTGTGAACACACTAGAGGCCACAGTTTTAGTCCGATCATCATCAAACTTGCTCAGAATGATAGTCTTGACAATATCTCAGTCATTGAGTCAAGTTCGAATATGGGTCATGTCGGTAAAAAAGTAGGTCAGGCTGACTGCCTGACCTACTTTTTGACCGACATGACCCATATTCGAACTTGACCGAGATATTATATCATAGAAAAACCTTCTGAACACACTAGAGGCCACAGTTTAGGTTCGATCATCATAAAACTTGCCGAGAATGATCATCTTGATAATATCTCGGTCAAGTTCGAATACGGGTCATGTCGGGTCATAAAGTAGGTCAGTAGGCCAAATCATAGAAAAACCTTGTTAACACACTAGAGGCCACAATTTTGGTCCGATCGTCATCGAACTTGCCCAGAATGATCATCTTGACAATATCTCAGCCAAGTTCGAATATGGGTCATGTCTGGTCAAAAAGTAGGTCAGTAGGTCATATCATAGAAAAACCCTCTGAAAACACTTGAGGCCCTAGTTTTGGTCCGATCATCATCAAACTTGCTCAAAATGACCATTTGACCATGCCTCGGTTAATTTCGAATATGGATCTGTCTGGTCAATAAGAAGGTCAGTCGGTCAGATTGTTGAAAAACCTTGTGAACACACTAGAGGTCCCAGTTTTGGTCCGATCATCATCAAACTTGCTCAGAATTATCATCTTGATAATATCTGGGTCAAGTTTGAATATGGGTCATGTCGGGTCAAAAAGTAGGCCAATAGGCCAAATCATAGAAAAACCTTGTGTACACACTAGAGGCCACAGTTTTGGTCCGATCATCATCGAACTTGCCCAGAATGATCATCTTGACAATATCTCAGTCAAGTTCGAATATGGGTCATGTCTGGTCAAAAAGTAGGTCAGTAGGTCAAATCATAGAAAAACCCTCTGAACACACTTGAGGCCACAGTTTTGGTCCGATCATCATCAAACTTGCTCAAAATGATATTTTTACCATGTCTCGGTTTATTTCGAATATGGGTCATGTCTGGTCAATAAGAAGGTTAGTTGGTCAGATTGTTGAAAAACCTTGTGAACACACTAGAGGTCCCGATCATCATCAAGATAGGTCAGAATTATCATCTTGACAATATCTGGGTCAAGTTTGAATATGGGTCATTTCGGGTCAAAAAGTAGGCCAGCAGGTCAAATGATAGAAAAACGTTTTGAACACTCTAAGAGGCCACAGTTTTAGTCAAATCACCATTAAACTTGCTCAGAATGATCATCTGGACAATATCTCAGTTAAGTTCGAATGTGGGTCATGTCAAATCAAAAAGTAGATCGGTAGGTTAATTTGTCATAACTTTTGAAACGTTTGAGATAGAGCCATCATATTTGGCATATAGGTTCCTTGTGACAAGGGCTTCCCAGTCATATAAAGATTTGACCTGTGACCTACTTTATCATAACTTTTGAACCATATGAGATAGAGCCTTCATATTTGGCATGTATGTTCCTTGTGACAAGGTTTTCTCAACCATTAAAAACTTTTGACCCATGATCTTGACCTTTGACCTACTTTGTCATAACTTTTGAAGCCTTCATATTTGGCATGTAGGTTCCTTGCGACAGAGAATTCTATTCAAACATAAAATGATCTTTGACATTTGACCTATTTTATTTTAACTTTTGAACCAAGTTGTGTAGATGACCCTCTAGGAAAATAGAATAAACGATTAACAAATGGTCACAAGAGCTAAAAATAGAAAAACATTGTAAATTTGCTTCAAATGCGAACTTCTTCTAAACCCTTGGGCTAATTGGATTGAAAACTTCATCGAATGTTGCCTAGGTGACTCCCTACCAAAATAGTTAAAACTCATTCCACTTAAATGAACAAGATGGCTGCCAGAGCTAAAAATAAAACAAAATCTTCAAACGACAATTCCTTCTGTACCCTTGGGCCAATTTCATTCAAACTTCGAAGTAATGTTGCTTTGATGACCCTCTACCAAAAAGGCTAAAACGATCCCGCTCCGATGAATAAAATGGCCACCAGAGCTGAAAATATAAAAATATTTTAAATTTGATTCAAATGTGAACTCCTCCTAAACCCTAAGGCCAATTTGATTCAAACTTCACAGGAATGTTGCCTAGGTTACTCCCTACCAAATAAGCTAAAATCACTCTGCTGATGAACAAGAACCAGAGCTAAACATAGAAAGTACTCGAGACAGTGACAAACAGGTGAGCGAAGAAGGCCCTGTGGGCCCTCTTGTTATGTTGTTTTTATCTTCCAAAATAGTGAAGAAGTTCCAAATCTGGTCTCTAGGTTTCATTCATTTTGATACCTTCAGTAATCGCTTGATGATAAGATATTGTCCATATTGCATATAAATAAAAATTTCACACATTGTGAATAAAGCCTGGTGTCAGTTTATAATACCCCTATTAGGGACATGTAATTGGTCAATTTAGCAATCAGATCTTTGCCACATCCACTGCATAGGCATGGGTTAGTCTGTTTTGACAGCAATTAACAGGTGTTGCAGATACTTTTAAATATTCAAAGACATCAGTGACTCATCAAATACTGTTTGGTAAATAAATAAAGGACCTTTCGTGAATCCTTCAAAATCCATGATACATTCAGCTTATTCATATTCCTGTAAATCAAAATATGAACAATCAATCTAACCTATAAAGGAAAAAAGAATAATTATAATTGGAAAGAACACCAGGCCTGTCTACAGTTCAGTGAGTCAATCGACCAGCAATGATGTCTCTTGACTTTTGATGAAATAAAAGATACCTCAAATAATTACTGTTATTAATAAAAACTATTTTGTCTTGTTCAGTGATGAATATACAGTTTAACATCATGTACATGATGTAGGGGGGAAGTTTTTAAGACCAGTTTAGTAACAGGACAGAGGTATATACTTAAGTGATTTAACCGACCACATATGGGCCAGTAATGATCGGTTAAAACCGGTTTTAACCAACGGCCCGGTCAATACTTATATTGACCGGCTTTTTGCCAACCTTGACTTTTTCTCCACCATTTCTGATCCGATCTTCTTCAAACTTGCAGATAACCAGGAGGGGCATACAGCCTTTGTTGAGTTTGAATTTGGGCACCACAGGTAAAATGACTTCTGAGTTACCTGCCCTTGATCATAAATACTAGCGAAAAATGGTGTATCCAGCTTTCCGCAACCGTTTTTGATCTGATCGTTTTGTTACTTTTGGTAAACGAGGACAAACATAAAATCTCTAATGAGTTCGATTTTGGCTTGAATCTGACCACCGGATTTCCAGTTACATCCCATTGAGTGTGAAAAATTTTCCCATAGACTTAAATGGAAAAACAATGTCTCCAACTTTGCTTGGCTATTTCTAACCTGACCTTCATCAAACTTCCAGATAACCAAAAGGAGCTTACAGTCTATGTTTAGTTCGAATTTGGGCCGCATGAGACAAAAGGCTTTCGAATTACCGCCCTTGAGCATAAATATAAGTGAAAAATAGTGTCTCCATCTTTTCTCAACCGTTTCTAATCTGATTTTTTTTAAACTCACAGTAAACGAGAACAAGCATAAAACCTCAGATGAGTTTGAATTTGGCTTGAATCTGACATTCGGTTTTGCAGTTACAACCCTTTGAGCGCGAACAATTTTCCCATAGACTTACAATGGAAAAACGACGCTACCAACTTTTCTCCTCCATTTCTGATCTGATCTTCATCAAACTTGCAGATAACCAGGAGGGCCATACAGTCTACACAGAGTTCGAATTTAGGCTGCATGAGACAAACAACTTTGGAGTTATCTGCCCTTGTTTATTGATTTGAGGTTTAATATCCCTGTCAGCACAGTGTAGGTCATTTTGGAGACATTGCTTCTAGTTTTGTGGGACTTTTGCCCGACATCGAGATGAAATTATATCTTAAGCCCTTTCCACCCAATGGAACCAATAGGGTCATCATGCATGGACGGTCCAACTGGCACCACTTTTCTTGGGCAGGCTTAGAACCTGTTTACCAGTACTCAGGTGTGGTCGGTTCCAGCTCTGCATAGAAGCACCATGTAGCCCAGTCTATTTCTTCAAGCCCCAATGGGCATTCTTAAAACATCATTAATGATTTTCTGGTACACAGGTGAGCGATATAGAGCCATTTGGCCCTCTTGTTTTACGTATTTTCACTCATTGAAAGTGTCCCTTTTCCTGACCAGCACCATGCCTTATTGGGAGCTGGGGGAAACACTAATTAAGCATGTAGCAAAGTCTATTTGTCCCCTATATAAATCCTGCCAGTCGTGCCCTGGGGTCCAGTTTGGCCACGCCCTGGGGATTTTTAGCTGCCATAGACTTACAATGGGAAAAATTTCAAAAATCTTCTCTGAAACCATCAGCTCCAGAGCTTAGATATATAGTATGTAGCAACATTAAGTGGCCAACTGCATAAATTCTGTCAGTCATGCCACTGTGGTCTAAATTGGCCATGTCCTGGGGCTTACCAGATCACACAGGTTTGTAATGTGAAAAGTTTCGGATACGTTCGGATATTTTTTTTAGTCATGGCCCCCGCCCATCGGGGCTTGAAGAAATATATGGGCTGCATGATGCTTCCACGCAGAGCTGAAACTGACCCGCACATGAGTACTGGTAAACAGCTTAGAGGATCTAAGCCTGCCCCGGCAAAGTGGTGCAAGTCCGCCCGTCCATGCTTATAAACCCTATTGGTTTCATTGGGCGACAGGGCTTGAGATGTCATTTCATCTCAAGGTCGGGTAAAAGTCCCACAAAATTGGAAGCACCGTCTCCAAAATGACCTTTACAGTGTTGACGGGGACGTTAAACCTCAAAGCAAACAAAACAAACAATTTTTAGTCAATTTCATTGTATGACCATTACTAATGGGCCATTAGTGCAACTTCATCCCAGCTCTTTGGTGAAGTAATGGGAAATATCTGCCAAAGCATGAAAGAAAAGGAGCTGCCCGATGGTTGATCCCATCGTCTTTTAACGCTTTACATGCGTCAGAAAACAGAAAACATGCACTGACATTTTTATTAATATATATATATATATACATCCATCAATAACGAAAATGAAGGTTAAATGTTAAGTACAGAACCATTTTACTGACGAAATATTTAAAGGTGCAAGCAGGATAAAAAAATTGCCAATCATTGGCAGCTAGCGAAGATTTCTATCAGTCTGCAATATACTGGCTGACACATATCGGAAAGGGCTAACTACACATTTCTAGCCAATTTAGTTTCGCTTATTCGCCCTACATTCACTTTCAAAAACTTGTTATTTTAGTTGTAACCGCCCATCCGTTGAAACCACCCTTTAACACCCTAATCAAAGGAAGAGAAATGACCACTTAAATCTCATAATTTAACACTGAAAATCATTAAATAAAATGATCAGTGCAGATAAACTCAGTTAAGGACACCTTTTACTCAATTAAGGGCCATCAACGTTAATTAGGTGTCAATTACCAGTAGTGAATAACCCGTGAATTCATTCAGGTGTGTAACAATCAAACTCGCCGCACAAAGAAAACGTGATCATTATGCATGACCTTGATTTGCCAAGCGGTATTTCGAATTTAACAGGGGGTTTAAATAGGAATTTCTTTGATCGGGACCAACGAATCTGTTCGAAAAATCGAAATTCGAAAAATCGGTAATTTTGTGCAATCATCTTAGAAGAATCTGGTAGTTTCGAAAAAATTGGCTTTCAAATTACCGAGTTTCCAATGTATTTTGTAGCAACGGCTAGTGGTCACCTACATGAATCCTGCCAAATTGGCCACACCATGTTTCATTAGCACCCATAGACTAATAAAAGGAAAAGCTTTTGAAATCTTCTCTGAAACTATCAGACCCAGAGCTTAGTTATTGAGTTTGAAGCAATGTCTAGTGGTCAAATGTGGGATCCAAATTGGCCATGCCCCAAGGCCTATCAGCTTCCATACACAACAGAACTGGGAAATATGGAGTGTACATGTTTTCTGGGCCAGACTAGCTAGTTTCGGCCATTTAGGCCTCATCAGTGACCCTCAAATATTTTCAAAATTCCACAATGGAATCAATGATGAAGCCAAGAGCTTAAATATTTAGTGTGTAGCAACATCTACAGTAGTGGTCGGCTACATAAATCCTGCCAATCATGACCCTGGGGTCCAAATTGACCATGCCTTGTCGCTTATCAGCTTTCTTTGACTTATTAAAGTGTTCCTCAGGTGAGCAATTTACGCTCATCTATCTGTATCTACTTATACTGTGATCTGTCACATTTGACCATTACTCGCACATAGACATTACGTACACACCAGATTTGCAGGATGAAAGCGTACAAAGCTAAAAATAGAAAAATCTTTAAACAACAACTCCTCCTGTATCCCTTGGGCCAATTTCATTCAAACATTAAAGGAATGTTGCTTAAGTGACCCTTTACCAAAATAGCTAAAGCTGTTGCAATCCAATGAGCAAGATGGCCACCTCAGCTAAAAATATAAAAATGTCAAAAATTCACTTTAAATGCCACCTTGGGGCAATTTTAGTCAATCTTCAAAGGAATTTTTCTCAGGTAACTGTCAGCAATCCACATGACTTTCAGAAGCTATGTGACATGTTGAAATCAGGTGAGCTATTCAGGGCCATCTCGACCCTCTTGTAGGCTTATTCATTTGAATAAAATACATATACAAAAAAGCAGTCCCTTCTAAGCATTCTGTTGACAGATAAATCTAGGTATTTTTGTTCTTCTCTTGGAAGATAGCAGGGGCTGGTTGTTCAAAACTAACGACGTCGTTAACAAATCGTTAAAACTGTGATCGTTAAATACAGCAAATATAAAAATATTTTTGCTGAAAAAATGAGAGCAGCTTTGAAAAACTGCACACATTTTTTTCAGCAAAAAATCCAAAATTTTAGATATTGTACTTGCTAGAACAGTTAACAATATGACCACTTATGAGCTCGTTAAGCTAACGATGCTTTGAACAACTGGACCCAGGTCTTTAGTGTCTGGTTTTTGTAGTCAAAGAGGTTTGGAAGTGAAGTAAAATACAATGTAATATGATTTCATTTTATTGCTCGAGATACTGTATGATTATTATGAGAACATAAGGTGGATATTTGATAATAATAAAGCACTTTTAATTCCCCATGAAAGCATTAAGAGTAATCACACAGACCCATTTACCCAGAAATTAGGAAAGCCATCATTATATATGATTATAGGCAACACTTCTGTCTACAATGTAAGCAATTTCATACACCCATCATATTTAAATGCCGAACAATCATATGAACCTGACAGGTGGAAAATTTAGCCGACTTTAGCAGTTAATTCTAATGAACTTCAGTTGTTACCAGCAGGCTGTTTTGAAGGCCGTCCTTGTCTCGAGCTACTTTTGGTTTAGAATTTGTTGTAACAATTCTAATCGAGTTGTTTAACACCGTTTTCGAGCGTCTCAACAAGGACAAAGGCACCGTTTCCTGACAACTAAGCCAATCGGCTTTAAGCTTCAATGAAATATTCAGTGCTGTTCACTCTTTGACCGAAACAAAGCCCTAACGTCACTCATTTCATTTGGATATCCTCTAATGTTTTCCTGACATGGTAAAGAAAAGGCGAAACAAAAACATCGCACTCGCAAAAAATACTAAATGCGTAATGCTAATTTTGTTTTTTGTAACTGATATGCGTCTTATTTGAAAAAAAAAATGGCGTATCCTGCAAAATAGTTGCGTAATTTATACAGCCTTATCTAGCGCCCTTCTTTTGAAGATAACTGTATTTGCTTCTTGTAACAAATGAATGTCAGTAACTTTCTCTTTCATTTCAGAGAAAAATTACCTCCAAGACCACCAGGCCAGAGGGCAGAACCCGAGAATCAGGGGGTAAGTTTGCTGTTATTTAAGAAATGATAGCCTTCAGGAGTGACAACTCTTTCAAAAAATCAAATTATCTTCCTTATCAGTGGGGTCTACTGACATAGGAAGAATTTGCTCCATATGAACAAATTCTTCCTATGGAAGTAGACCACTTTTTAGTGGGGATCAATCTATGAAATAAAAAAGTATGAAAAAAACAAACAGTAAGACTTGAACATAATCCAAGCCTTCTGTGGTAAAAAACGCCTGTTTTATTTTCTGATTTGACGGCTAAAAAGCTTTGAGAAGCCAGAGAAGACTTGAATAAACTTTAACATTGCCTCCCTCATAAAAATGACAGAAATAAGCCAGGTAAAGCCATTTTAGAAATTCAGACTTCCTCTCCTTGAAAAGGCCAACATCAGAGACAGGGGTTGATTTTGTGCAGATCCCTGAGTGTAAGCTTTGGTGTGTCCGTTTTTGTGAGCATAATATTATTGCTATATATATAAATTAGGTGAGGTCAAGTGAACATGTGTTTTCAGACATGTGAACACATGGAAAACTTAATGTCAGGCTTTTGTTTTTCGGCAGCCAGCATAGTTTTTCCTGTATGCTTGAAGAAAACTTAGGTCAATGTGTCCATATGGTGCGTAGTGAGACTGATCAGACTGGCTGGATGTGCTGCTGGAGACAAATTTTTGCTTGTTGTGGCTAAAATAGTACTTTGGAACGCAATAGAAAAAAAGTTCTGATACCAAATTTCATGAAAAAGTTATGCAGTAAAATTGATTGAAATACATGTAGTTGCTTTTAACCTTATCCATGATAGTGTTTTTGTCGCGCCTGCTTAAAGCATGGCGGTTAAAATAGTTGCTTCTAACCTTATCCAGAATAGTGTTTTTTGTAGTGCCTGCTTTAAGCATGGTGTGATATACATGTAGGAGCGTCAACATTTTCAACCACCCTAACTTTCACCCTAATGTAAGAGTCCATTTCTACGGAACTATAAGAGATTCATTAATGATACTTGGTATCTAGGAATGGCAACTTCAATGCAAGCATCCATATCTCACCTTGACCTACATTTATATGGATCACTGAGTGTGAATTATTGCGACCCCCTAACTCTCATCCTTGTGTAACAGTCCATTTCTTGAGAACTATGAGCTTCATTAATGTTACTTGTGCAAACATGAATCTAGGAATGACAACTTCAACGCAAGCATCTACATCTCACCTTGACCTACTTTTCATGGTTCACTAACTTTGTGAATTATTGCGACCACCCTAACTTTCACCCTAATGCACGAGGGTAGGCTGAAAATTTCTGAGCCTGACCCAAGATCCAATGGTTTGTCCATGCTGAAAGTGCCTTATTTTTAGCTCACCAGAGCCGAAGGCTCCGGGGGAGCTTATAGGATAGGCAGTTGTCCGGCGTCGTCGTCGTCGTCGTCGTTGTCGTCGTCTGACGTCAACACTTTCAAACATCTTCTTCTCTGAAGCCACTGGACCGATTCAGCCCAAATTTTATCTGTAGCATCCTTGGGCTGGGGGATTGAAAGTTTGTGTTTTTTATGAAAATTGGCCCATTAGTTTGGTTGCTATAGCAACTTAGAGCTCCCATAGACTTATAATGGGGAAAATTGAAAAATGGCATTAACTGCCAAGCCTTTGCAGATTTTGGAACAAAACTTTCATAGAAATGTTCCTTAAGCAATCTAGTATCTACCATATGATTTTAGGCCTACTGCTCAATTTTAATGGTTGCCATGGAAACCAAAATGCAAAAAATAGTAAAAAAAATACTTAAAAAATCATCTCATCAGAAACCGTATGCTCTAGGAGGCTGAAAGTTTATGGAAGTATTCACCATATTTGCCTTTACAGGTTTTGTGTTTTTTATGAAATTCGGCTCTTTAGTTTGGTTGCTATGGCAACTTAGATTTTCCATAGACTTATAATGGGGAAAATTGAAAAATGGCATTAACTACAAAGCCTTTGCAGATATTTTGACAAAACTTTCATAGAAATGTTCCTTTAGTAAACTTCTCTCAGCCATATGCTTTTATGTCAACCTGGGGGTCCAGTAGGTTGTGCCGGGCCCATGCCTCGCCCCCAGTACTTCATAAAATGACTTATATCTCAGAAACCTTACGCATCCCCACCCCTAAACCATATATATTCTTGTTCCTATTGATAAGACGCATTCAGTGATACCAACCTGGAGGTCCTCCGGGATGTGCCGAGGCCATGCCCCACCCCCTCCACTCAATAAAAGGCCCAATATCTCGGAAACCATTCAGATCCCCACCCCTGAACCCTATATACTATTGTTCCTTATGATAAGACGCATTCAGTGACATCAAACTGGGGGTCCCCCGGGATGCGCCGGGGCCATGTCCCGCCCCTGCATTTCATAAAAGGCCCAATATCTCGGAAACCTTACAGATCCCCACCCCTAAACCATATATATTCTTGCTCCTTATGATAAGACGCATTCATTGACCCCAAATTGGGGGTCTTCCGGGGTGCGCCGGAGCCATGCCCCACCCCTTCACTTCACAAAAGGCCATATATCTCAGAAACTGTTCAGATCCCCACCCCTAAACCATATATGTTCTTGTTCATTATGATGAGACACATTCAGTGACACCAACCTGGGGGTCCCCAGGGATGTGCTGGGGCCATGCCGCACCCCCTCCATTTCATAATATCACAATATCTCGGAAACCTTACAGATCCCCACCCCTAAACCATATATATTCTTGTACCTTATGATAAGACACTTTCATTTACACAAACCTGGGGGTCTCCCTGGGCCTTGCCCCACCCCTGCACTTCACAAAAGGCCTTATATCTCAGAAACTGTTCAGAGCCCCACCCCTAAACCATATATATTCATCTTCCTTATGATAAGGCACATTCATTGACACCAGCTTGTGAGTCCCCGGGGCATGCCCGGGCCTTGTTCCACCGCTTGACTTCATTAAAAGCCACATATCTCAGAAATAGTTCAGATCCCCACCCCTAAACCATATATATTCTTGTTCCTTATGATAAGACTCATTCAGTCACACCAACTTGGGGGTCTCTTTGTGCTGAGGAAATGTGCCCCGCCCTTCCACTTCATAAAAGGCCATATATTTCAGAAACCATTCAAATCCCCACCCCATATTCATATATGTTCTTGTTCCTTATTATTAGCACACCTACTGTAGGGGTGTCCACAGGGGCCAGTCCTCTCCTTTCCACTTCATGAAAGGATATCTTGGAAACCGTTCAAATTCCCACCCCTAAACCATATATATACTTGGTCCTTATGAGACACATTTAGGGACAACAATCTTGGGCTTTCCTGGGAACGACAGGGCATGCTCCAACCCCTCCACTTATATCTCCAGCCATGCAGATCCCCACTGCTAAACCATATATATTCTTGTTCTTTGTGATAAGACACATTTAGTGATACCAACCAGGGCTCCATTGGGTCCATGCCCCACCCCCTCTACTTCATAAAAGGCCTAATGTTTCATATACTGAGTCCACATTGATGCTCATTTGGATATGGGGGTTCATTTGGCAGATTAAAATGATATGTTAAAATACATGGCTGCAATTTGGCAGTGCCCACCTGAGCTCTGGTGAGCATAGTGGCCCATGGGCCTCTTGTTCATCTTAGTCTCCCTTCCTGTCCACACACTTCCTCCAGCGATGCTGGAGTCCTTGGATCCCAGTGGTATAGAAGGTCTCATCTATGTCCCAGAAAAACTCCTCCACAGCAGCTATCACCTCCTCGTCTGACCGATAATGCTACCCAGCAAAGTGATTTTTCATAGTTGGAAACAGGAAATAATCTGATGGAGCTAGATCAGGTGAATACGGAGGTTGATCGACAAATGTGAAGCCACAGTCATGTACAGCAGCCATTGAGACAACCGATTTATGAGCAGGCGCATTGTCCTGAATGAACAAGACCCATTTTGTCAATTTTCCGGGTCGTTTAGCCTTTATCCTTTATCCTTGCTTCCAAAGGATTACCCTTTTACAGAACATATTTATTGCTTTTCGCAATTGTTTCAGCAGATATGCATAATACTCCCCATTATTTGTTCTGCCCTTTTGAAGGTAATCTATGAATATTATACCCTTGGCATCCCAGAACACTGATGCCATCACCTTCCCTGCAGAGGAGACGACCTTTGCCTTCTTTGGAGGGGGTGGGCCAGGGTGCTTCCATTGCATGGATTGTCTTTTGGTCTCTGGCTCAAAGTGATGAACCCAACACTCATCCTGAGTGACAAAACGATCAAGAAAACCACCTTGGTCTGCTTCAAAAATAGCCAAGTTGGCTTGTGACAGGTTCAGTCTGGTCAACTTTTGGCCAGGCGTCAAAAGCCGTGGCACCCATCTGGCGGAAACCTTCGGCATTCCAAATTCACTGTGTAGAATGTTCTCTTCTCGTTCACGGGAGATGCCAACAGTGTTAGCTAACTGATTCACAGTTAAACGCCTGTCATCCATCACGGCCCTGTGCACTTGGCTGATGGTTTCCTCAGTTGTTGCCGTTGTGGGTCGTCCACACCGGTCATCATCTTCAAGGCTGTCCTTGCCCATCTTAAAATTTGCTGCCCACCTTTTCACGGTTGCATACGAAGGAGCATCATCCCCTAATGTAGCAGCCATATCGGCATGAATGTCCTTAGGAGCTAACCCCTTTTTATGGAGGTACTTGATGACACCACGATGCCAGATTTTGTCCATTTTTGTCGCACCTGCTTTAGCAGGAAGACAGGTATGCAAGTTCCCGTTCGTTAGTCCATCCGTCCGGTTGTCCATCTGTCTTTCCTCAACATTTTACACTGGATGTCTTGTCATCGCAACTCCTCCTAGTTTCATACCAATTATTTTGGATCCTTGCGCGTGTTTTTGCCATGTATGAGGATGGGCATGTGGTTTGGACTTTATCGTCCGATCAATTTTTAGCTCAACTGGCCGAAGGCCAGCGGGGCTATTGTCATGGCCCTGTGTCCGTGGTGCGTCCGTGCGTTAACTTTTTCTTTAAACATCTTCTCCTCCTAAACTACTGGGCCAATTGTAACCAAACTTCACAGGAATGTTCCTTACATAGTCCTCTTCTAAATTCCTTCAAAGAATTTTGTTACACCCACAACTCTGGTTGCCATGGCAACAAAACCACAAAAAATAAAAATCTTTAAAAATCTTCTCCTCCAAAACCACCTGTTGGATTTCATTTTTATTTTGCATGACTGTTCCTTGGGTTGACCTCTTTCAGATTCCTTGAAGAAATTTGGATCCGACAAAAAACATGGCCGCCATGGGCGGGGCTTATTTTCCCTATTTAACATATAGTGTAATGCTAAAACATCTTCTCCTCCTAAACTATTGGGCCCATTGTAACCAAACTTCACAGGAATGTTCCTTACTTAGTCCTCTTCTAAATTCCTTCAAAGAATTTTGTTACACCCAGAACTCTGGTTGCCATGGCAACAAAACAACACAAAAAATTAAAAATCTTTAAAAATCTTCTCCTCCAAAACTACCTGTTGGATTTCATTCAAGGTTGAGTGGCAAATTCCACCCCCGGTATTTACCAGTGGCATTTACCGGTATTTACCGGCCTGGAAAATATGCCCAAAGTGGCAAATATGGCAAATATGGCAAATATGATTTTGGTCTTAAAATATTTTAGAAATCTCGACCAAGTCAGAAATTGAGATATTAAGCAGGTAAAAATAAAATCACAGGTATGCATTTAGCTGTGCCATTGACACTAATATTGATCCTAAGTTTTTGGATAGACAGTAGACAGGCCTCTTAAATATTGTTCAGATCAGAACAGTCTGATCAGGTCCTTGACTGATTTGTCTGTTTACTTTCTCAACAACATGCTTTAACCTTTATCCTGCTCTTGGCGACAAGCCCTATCTTTGCAAACAGTGTAGATGCAGATCAGATGGCTTCTGAAGGATCTACACTGTTTGACATTCAGTTTATGAATATGTAGAAATTAATTGTAAACTTATTGGTTCAAAGTCAGAAATGGGTGTGGCTTAATTGAATGTTCAGCAAGTTTGACACTATCCAAAGTTGCAAGGAGTTTTACATAAATTGTCAATTTGACATTACTTAACAACAAAATTAAGAACATGTTTATTTAGCTCTGCCAGTGACACTTGGTATATTGACCCTTAATCTTTGGATAGACACTAGACAGATAGAATTACTAAAACAACAAATTTAAGAAAATGTTTATTTAAAGTAGGTAGAGCATAGCCAGAGGCAAAGATGAAAACAAGAAGATGTCATAATTTGTTATTTGTTTATATAACTTAGATATTTAGTCTAGGTGGAATTGAAAAGAGGTATCTTAGGTGTGAAATGAGTAATTGTATGGCTTTAAGATATGTATACCCTAGAAGTTAGAGCATTACTGTTCATTAAATGTCCTGAAATTTAGCTAAACACATCTAAAGCAAACTACTACTAGTCACCATGGTGAAGCTAAAAGATCCAATCTGGAACTTCTTTGCTGTTGTTGAACAAGACAACAAAACCAGTGTCAGCTGCATTGACTGCAAAGCGGTTGTCAGTGCTAAAGCTCCACGACTTCGTGCCCACAGAGAGAAATGTCCTGCAAACAGACCCTCCCAGAAACGACCACTGCCTGAAGATAATATTTCTACTGAGCCATCTACACCCACGACAGAGCCTTCCGCCAAGAAGCCAAGATTACTTAATCCAGCATGACTTCGCACTGCCTGTCAACTGACCAGTCCATGTCCGAACGACTTGATGAGCAGATAGCCAGGCTGAATTTGCCATATTTGCCATAAATGCCGGTAAATGCCAGTGGCATGGAAAATATGATATTTGCCGGCATTTTTGCAACCTTGATTTCATTTTTATTTTGCATGAATGTTCCTTGGGTGGACCTCTTTCAGATTCCTTGAAGAAATTTTGATCCGACAAAAAACATGGCCGCCATGGGCGGGGCTTATTTTCCCTATTTAACATATAGTGTAATGCTAAAACATCTTCTCCTCCTAAACTACTGGGCCAATTGTAACCAAACTTCACAGGAATGTTCCTTACTTAGTCCTCTTCTAAATTCCTTCAAAGAATTTTGTTACACCCAGAACTCTGGTTGTCATGGCAACAAAACCACACAAAAAATTAAAAATCTTTAAAAATCTTCTCCTCCAAACCCACCTGTTGGATTTCATTATCCCCTCGCACAACATAGTTGTGAGGGGGGATATAGCATTTGTCACGTACGTAGGTACGTACGTACTTACTTTTGTCGTCGCTCTAGCGCCACATATGTACGTACTTTTGTCATGGCTCTAGCGCCACGTACGTACGTACTTTTGTCATCGCTCTAGCGCCTACATTTCATGACCGATTTTAATATAACTTCACACGAACATTCCTTACGACAATATCTGGAGCAAGATCGACTTTCAAGGTCATAACCTCAAGGTCAAGGTCACTCTGGCTATTTTTTGAAAAACTTTGTCATGGCTCTAGCGCCTACATTTCTCCCCCAATTTCAATATAACTTCAAACAAATGATCCCTTTAAAAATATCTCGAGCGAGTTTGACTTTCAAGGTCATGACCTCAAGGTCAAGGTCACTGTGGCTATTTTTTAGAAAAACATTGTCATCGCTCTAGCGCTTACATTTCTTCACCAATTTCAATATAACTTCACACAAATGATCCTTATAAAAATATCTCGAGCGAGTTCCACTTTCAAGGTCGTGGCTTCAAGGTCAAGGTCACAGTGGCTATTTTTAGAAAAACTTTGTCATCGCTCTAGCTCCTACATTTCTTCACTGATTTCAATATAACTTCACACAAATGTTCCTTATGACAATATCTTGAGCGAGTTGGACTTTCAAGGTCATGACCTCAAGGTCAAGTTCACTGTGGCTATTTTTAGAAAAACTTTTTCATCGCTCTAGCGCCTACATTTCTTCACCAATTTCAATATAACTTCACACAAATGTTCCTTATAAAAATATCTCCAGCGAGTTCGACTTTCCAACTTAAGCCTCAAGGTCAAGGTCACTGTGGCTATTTTTAGAAAAAACTTTGTCATCGCTCTATTGCCTATATTTCTTCACTGATTTCAATATAACTTCACACAAATTTCCTTATGACAATATCTTAAGCGGATTCGACTATCAAGGTCAAGGCCTCAAGGTCAAGGTCACTGTGGCTATTTTTTAGATAAACTTTGTCATTGCTCTAGCGCCTACATTTCTTCACTGATTTCAGTATAACTTCATACAAATGTTCCTTATGACAATATCTCTAGCGAGTTCCACTTTCAAGGTCAAGGTCACTGTGTCTATTTTTAGAAAAACTTCGTCATCCCTCTAGCGCTTACATTTCTTCATCGATTTCAATATAACTTCACACAAATGTTCCTTATGACAATATCTCACCATTTCGACTTTCAAGGTCATGGTCACTATGGCTATTTTAGAAAACTTTGTCATCGCTCTAGCGCCTACATTTCTTCACTGATTTCAATATAACTTCACACAAATGTTGCTTATGACAATACCTCGAACGAGTTCGACTTTCACGGTCAAGGTCACTGTGGCTATTTTTAGAAAAACTAAGTCATTGCTCTAGCGCTTACATTTTGTTCACCAATTTCGATATTACTTCACACAAATGTTCCTTATAACTATCTCTAGTGAGTTCCACTTTCAAAGTCAAGGTCACTGTGGCTATTTTTGGAAAAACTTTGTCATGGCTCTAGCGCTTACATTTCTTCACCCATTTCAATATAACTTCACACAAATGTTCCTTATGACAATACCTCGAGCGAGTTTGACTTTCCAGGTCAAGGTCACTGTGGCTATTTTGAGAAAAACTTTGTCATTGGTCTAGTGCTTACATTTTTTCACCAATTTCAATATAACTTCACACAACTGTTCCTTATGACAATATCTCGAGATATTTAGACTTTCAAGGTCAAGGTCACTGTGGCTATTTTTAGAAAAACTTTGTCATCGCTCTAGCGCCTACATTTAATGATGGATTGTAATAGAACTTCACACAAATGTTTCTTATGATAATAATTCGACTTACTTCGACTAAGGTCATGACCTCAAAGTCAAGGTCACTGTGGCTATCTTTTGAAAAACTTTGTCATCGCTCTACCGCCTACATTTATTAACAGATTTTAAAATAACTTCACACAAAAGATGCTTATGATAATATCTTGAGCAAGATCTACTTTCGTGGTCATGGCCTCAAGTCAAGGTCACTATGGCTATTTTTAGAGAAACGTCATCACTCTAGAATGTACATTTATTGGAGGATTTTTAAACAAACTTTACACAAATGTTGCATATGATAATATCTCAAGCAAGTTGGACTTTTGCCATTTCAGTGTTTTCCACACACGAAGTTGTCTGGTGCGAGGGGATTTGTATCGCATGCGATGCCTTGTTTTTATTTTGCATGAATGTTCCTTGGGTGGATCTCTTTTAGATTCCTTGAAGAAATTTTGATCCGACAAAAAACGTGGCCGCCATGGGCGGGGCTTTTTTTCACTATTTAACATATAATGTAATGCTAAAAAATCTTCTTCTGCAAAAGTACTTGTGGGATTTCATTGTAATTTGCATGAATTGTCCTTGGGTGGACTGTTGTCAGATTCCTTGACAAAAATTTGATCTTACAAAAAAACATGGCCACCATGGGCGAGGCTTATTTTCACTATATAACATATAGTGTAATGCTGAAAATATTTTCTGCAAAAGTTCTTGTTTTATTTTGTAGTTATTTGGCATGCATGTTCCTTGGGTGGACCTTTGTCAGATTCCTCGAAGAAATTTTGATCTGACAAAAAACATGGCTGCCGTGGGCGGGGTTTATTTTCACTATATAACATGTAGTGTAATGTTAAAAAAGTCTTCTCTTCTTCAAAAGTTCTTGTTTATTTATTTATTTATTTAAAAGTACCTTCCTGTATCTGAATTAATCTCCTCCAATTTTGCTGACTATCACATATCTATAGAGGTCCACCTACAAATTGTCATGCTAAAATTCAAAACATCAGAAATTTCACTTGCCCATCACACTGGTGATAGAACTGATGTTTTCAACACAAACTCTATTTATACGACCTGATGTTTCAAAATAAATTCAAAATACTGAGGGAGATTGATTTATTAGACCTAATTATACTACAGTGTCAACAGTTCTCCAGATCCCTGAAGGTTAAAATGGCTTAGTTGAAAAGGGAGGCATACCGAATCCGACGGAGGAAAGGAAAAAATAAATAAATAAAGAAATAAAAACATAAATCTGTTCATTTTTTAGCTCCACTGGCCAAAGACCGGCGGGTCTTATGTTATATGTTGTGGCCCTGTGTCTGTTGTGCGGTTGTGCATCCGTGAGTTAACTTTTTTCTTTAAACATTTCCTCCTTAACTACATGGTCGATTGTATCCAAACTTCACAGGAATGTTTCTCACATAGTCCTCTTCTGAATTCCTTCAAAGAATTTTGTTACATGCAGAATAAAATGGCATCGAAACCAAAAAAAAATATTTAAAAATCTTCTCCTCCAAAACTGCTCAGTGGATTTTATTCTTATTTTGCATGAATGTTCCTTGGGTGGACCTCTGTCAGATTCCTTGAAGAAATCCGGATCAGACAAAAAACATGGCCACCATGGCCATGCCCCACATGACTGCCATGGCCATGCCCCTTGGCTCATTAGCTTTCATAGACTTATATGGGGAAAAGTTTTAAAAACCTTCTCCAAAACCGCTCAACTTAATGGATTTCATTCTTACTTTGCATGAATGTTCCTTGGGTGGACCTCTGTCAGATTCCTTGAAGCAATTTTGATCAGACAAAAAACATGGCCACCATGGACACGCCCATTGGCTAATTAGCTTCCATAGACTCATAAAGGGATCTTTTTTTTTTTTTAATCTTCTCCTCCAAAACCGCCAAATGGATTTCGTTCTTAATTTTCATGAATGTTCCTTGTGTCTACCATTGTCAGATTCATTGAAGAAATTTCGATCAGACAAAAAACATGGCCGCCATGGCCACCACCTTTGGCTCATTAGCTTCCATAGACCAATAAACGGAAAAACTTCTCTGAAACCATAAAGCCTAAAGCTAAGGCATTTACAGTAAAACCTGTCTTAGTGGCCACCTCTATTAAGCAAGCAACCTGTCTTAAGCAAGCAGGCATTCAGTTCCCAAGAAAGGCAGATGTGTTAAATTTCACCTGTATTAAGCAAGAACCTGTCTTAAGCAAGCATATTTTGACTATCCCTTACCGGTAGGCACTTGCTTAATACAGGTTGAACTGTAGTATGTAGCAAAGTTATGTGGCCACCTACTAAGTCCTGCGAACTATGACTCTTGAGTCCAAATCGGCAACGCCCCGGTGCTTAGTAGCTCCCATAGACTAATAATGACAAAATCTTGAAATTTTTCTCCTCTGAAACCATTAGGCCAAGAGCTTAGTATGTAGCAACTTGAAGTATTCAACTGCATAAATCCTGCCAACTATGCCCCTGGGGTCCAAATTGGCCACACCCTGAGGCCCTTAAGCTCCCATAGACTTATACTGGGAAAAACTGACAAAAATCTTCTCTGAAACCATCAGTGCCCAGAGCTTAGATATTAAGTATGCAGCAACGTCAAATGGTCACTCAAATAAATCCTGCCAACAATGCCCCTGGGGTAAAAAATTGGTCACGCCCAGATGCATATTAGTTCCCATAGACTTATAATAGGAAAGACTTAAAAAAAAGTCTTCTTCTCTGAAACCATAAGGCCCAGAGCTTTAGATATTTAGAACGGAGCAATGCCAAATGGTCACTCACATAAATCCTGCCAACCATGGCTCTGGGGTCCAAAAAATATAGAATGGACATTTCTTGGGTGGATCACTTGTTTCTTTTTTACCCATTGCATGCGGGAAAACCCTAAGTGGGTACCTTGGCAAACAGTGCTGGCCCAGATCAGACCCCACAGAACACCATGTCTGATCAGGGCCTGCACTATTTGCTAGCAGAATTTTCCATCAAAAATAGAAAAAAAAAATAGGCCTGACACCCCTTATATGACAAATGGACTGGTCCAACATATAGCAATAGAAGAGTCCACTAGTATACAATTGGTTAATGTAATAAATATGACAATTGTCTGAAGTTAGCCGGTGGAGCGACAGGCCCTCTTGGGCCTCTTGTTGTCACTTTTTGAACATTGTGAACTTAGTCATTTTTTACCTACAATTCATATATGATAGGTACCTCTTGTCATCGCAACTCCTCTTACAGTTTTATACCAATAATTTTTAAACCTTGTGTGTTCTTTCGCCATGGTTTGAGGATGTGCATTTATTTCGACATAATTCTCAGAATATTTTTTTTTTCACTTTTTGCACATGAACTTAGCCATTTTTATGCTTTAGTTGATATACAATAGGTACCTCTTGTCATCGCAACTCCTCTTACAGTTTTGTATTGATCATTTTGAAACTTTGTGTGTGTGTTTGCTATGGTATGAGGATGTGCATGTGGTTTGGACTTTATCTTCGGATCAATTTTTATCACTTTTTCCACATTGTGAACTTAGTCATTTTTAACCTTAAATTGATATATGATAGGTACCTCTTGTCATCGCAACTCCTCTTACAGTTTTATACCAATCATTTTGAAACTTTGCATGTGCTTTTGCCATGGTATGAGGATGTGCATGTGATTTCGACATAATTCTCAGAATATTTTTTTCGCTTTTTGCGCATTGTGAACTTAGTCATTTTTTTTAGCTTCAATTGATCTACAGGAGGTTCCTCTTTGTCACCGTCATTTTTAAGCTTCAGTTGATATACAGGAGGTACCTCTTTGTCACTGCAACTCCTCTTACAGTTTTATATTAATCATTTTGAAACTTTGCATGTGATTTTGCCATGGCATGAGGCCCTGCATGTGGTTTGGACTTAATCTTCGGATCAATTTTTGTCACTTTTTCCACATTGTGAACTTAGTCATTGTTAACCTTCAGTTGATATATGATAGGTACCTCGTCATCACAACTCCTCTTACAGTTTTATAGTAATCATTTTGAAACTTAGCTTGTGTTTTCTCCATGATATGAGGATGTTCATATGCTTTGGATATAATTCTTGGATCATTTTAGTTAATTTTATCACATTGTGAAATTAGTCAGTTTTTTACCTCACATATATAGGCTATGGATTCTTCTCAAAGCCCTATATTCATCTCTTCTGCCTTAAATAAACTTTTATTTTTTTGTGTTGGGCAGGTGGGGAGCCGGTGCGACATCAACTTCACCGAAGTTGAATTTCTGGTCTCAAAAACGTGCTAGTATCAATTTTCAAAGTCTAGAATTTCTACGTTAGTGCAGGTAAACTTGATCTCAATTGAGTCAAGTCAAGTAATAAAAAGTAGAAGTAAAACAAAGATCAGGAATCGATACAATTAACTCACTCCACCCATCAAAGACACCAAAGGGAAAGAAACACAAACATTAAGCGACCAGACCTTAATGGAAAACTAAACAAAGGAAGACCATAAGGACAGTTACTTTCCCACAAAATTGCCATATGACCATCCAAAATAAAAAGACACAAGTGATACACACAGTAAGTAACAAACACCATAAATAAACCGCCACAGAAGAACCGCCTTGGAACGGTCAGTGGAATGATTTCCACTGGGGGGGCTTAAATCGATTTTACGTGGCCACAATCCTCGCCCTTACTTCCGCCGAAGGCCTCCTAACTCATCAGTGCAACATCTCCGTGAACACAAAAATCAAAGAACCACAGAGGTGAGACAACGGTGAGGACTCGACAGCAAGAAACCACTGAAATGCTGGAGCAAAAGAAAACCAACAGTTAGACTCCGATGGGCCCAACCAGAGACAGAGCATCAGGCACCAACCAACATTACCTTGAATTAGCTCTCTCTAATTCTCAATAAGCCTTTACGTTGGAGCCGTCATAGAATCTGAGGCCTGACCCACAGGCGTGCAATTAAAGAGGAAAGCAAAGTTGCCAACCGTGATTGGGTTAATCACCATGCATGCAGTCTGTCGTATAACATCCATGTTGTACCCAATCTTTTTATATCGAAGAATGATTTTACGAAATTGGGTGCTGAAGTCATTGTGGTTATATATTTTTCTGAATTTATATACTAAGTCAACATAAAATTCGGGTTCCGATAGACCTTGTCGCAGAAGAGATTTAAGTCCAATATTGAATTTTGAAATTAAATCAGAATGGCGTCTATAAAATTTTGAAAAGGCTTTGTGTAGTTTATGGTACCGATAACCCTGATTAAGGAGTTTAGCCGTTAATAATTTATTACGAGTGTTGAAGTCAGTTACATGACTACACACTCTAGCAAATCGAATTAATTGCGAAATATAAACTCCATAGGAAGTCACACGAGGAACATCACCATCCAAAAAAGGAAAATTTACAATCTCAAAATCAAAGTCATCGCTTTTATCATAAATTTTGCAGGAAACAAATCCATCTACAATAGATAGATGTAAATCAAAAAACTTGGCCTCGGTATCAGAAGAATTTGCTTTATTTAACGGAAGTTCTGGGGGGTAAATCTGACTGATCAAACCATCGAAATAGGTATTATCAATATTTAATATTTAATAAATCATCTAATTATCTAGAAGTGGAGCTAAAAGCTTCAATAATTTCAGATTAGTTATCAATGGAAAGCGACAACATGAAGTCTCTTTCATAACAATACAAGAACAGATCAGCCACAAGAGGTGCGCAATTCGTACCCATCTGAATACCCACCATTTGTCTAAATAACTTAGTACCGAATCTAATATAAATATTGTCAAGTAGAAAGGTGAGGGCATCACACACTTTCTGACATGACCAAAGTGTATAATTCTTATGCTCTATAGAAGTGAAAAATGCATTTCTGATATTACATGCAAGATAGAGAGAATCTTCTCTGTGAAAAGCCCATTCAATTAAATCATTAAGCTTTTCTTTTATAAGATTATGAGGAAGTGTAGTGTAAAGAGTGGACAAATCGTAAGTAGACAGACTTGAAGCACGAAAATGTCTGGATTTAAATTTATTTAAAACCTCATTCGAATTTTTTATAGACCAAAACAGATTTCTTCCTGATCTTTCAAAGACTTTATCACAATATTTAATTGCATGCGTTTTAATAGCAGTAAGACAGGAAGTTAATAATTTAGAAAGTTTAGTGGTAGTGCAAGAGCTTGAATTTGCAATAAACCATGCTTTGTAAGGTCTTTTATGAAGTTTTGGTAACCAGTATAGCGTAGGAAGCTTGTCTTGGCCTTCGTTAACACACACAGCAAACTTGGTGGCTGAAAGACAAACATGTTTATCTACTTTAGCTCTCTCTTCAGCTAAAGGCTGAAGTTCATAGGCCTTAGTACCACCAAGCTCCTCCTTAAGCGTGTTAACATAGTGGAGCCGTCACACAACGACGACGTTGTTAGCGGCCTTGTCTGCAGGGGCCAAAACAAATTTCTTTTGAAATTCTTGAATACCTAGTTTTAAGATGACGTTAAGACGTCTTGGGCTTTGGAGGTAATAAGTTAGTATTTTGAGAATAGAAAGAAATGCGTTTATTCACTAGTTTTAAAATGCTAAGTTTCCAGTCCTTAAGGGCTTTATGCTCAACATACTCTCGCTTACACCATCGATTACCGAATTCATTCAAGGAAGCAGCGATTTCATCTCTACATTTACTGAAATCAATTTTAGAAGGAAACCGATATTTCGGTCCTTTAGAAATTATATTCCTTATCGTAGAATCAGGAATAATTTTAAAATTGCCAGTAATTACATGACCAGCAGCAGGATAGCAATACTTTGAGTTTTTACAATCACATGAATCAGGAGTATTAGTATCAATATAAAGATCTGAAACAAGTTTATTGAAATTAAAAATGATAGATCTAAGAAGTTTGTTATATTTATAGCAAATTATAGGTGTTTCAGTATTTTGAAAATAAGCAGGAATGGAAGAAAGCACCAATCTCTCACGGAAGATACTGGGCAAATCAGAACTTTTCAGCCTACCCACGTAGGAGTCCATTTCTCGAGAACTAAAAGAGCTTCATTAATGATACTTGGTACATACTTGCATCTAGGAATGACAACTCACAAGTATCCATATCTCACCTTGACCTACATTTCATGATTCACTGACTTCGTTTTATTGCGACCACCCTAACTTTCACCCTTGAGTCCATTTCAAGAGAACAAGAAGAGCTTTATTAATTACACTTGGTACAATCTTGCATCTAGGATTGACAACTTCAATGCACGCATTCATATCTCACCTTAACCTACATTTCATGGTTCACTGACTTTTTGAGTTAATGTGATCACCCTAACTTTCACCCAAATGTAAGAGTCCATTTCTCGAGTACTATAAGAGCTTCAATAATTATACGTTGTTCAAACTTTTATCTAGGAGTGACAACTTTTATACAGGCATCCATGTTTGACCTTGACCTAGATTTCATGGTTCAGTGACTTTGCACCCATAGCCTAATTAGCCCTTGGCAGAATCATTGTATACAGATTGTGTTATATACATGTAATACGCTCTGGTGTGACACTTTTTGTCAGCACTGTAGTAATGTTCTTTTTCTAATTATAGGGATTTCCCGGGTTTGGTTTTGGTGATGGAGGTTTCCACATGTCATTTGGAATTGGTGCTTTTCCATTTGGAATATTTGCCTCAGCATTCAACTTTAATGATGGACGACCAGGTCCACGTAAGTTTAAACCAGACACCAATCATTTGATCTTGAAATTTCTCATTAAAAGGCAGACATATGGTGCAATTTTCCTTCTAGGATCAGTGGAGAATGTTAGTTGTCCAGCTCATAAATTTCATATATGATATTTTGTGAGCAGGACTAATTTCATGCTCAAGTATTCTAAACATGAAAAGTTTAACACTTAGAACATCAGGGTCAAATCTAAAGGTTATGCTTTCATGCTGAACTCAATTGTTCATCCATTGGTAACTTGGTGTCCAAATTTGTTGATAGTATGCTTTTTTTATTGTGGCCCATGCTTTAATAAAAATTTAAAATGAGTTCCTTTAAGAGCAATGAAAACATTCATAAGAAAGAAGATGGGTCATACTACGTAGTTTCGGCTAATAAAGCCTCATCAGTGACCCTGTTATGATCCGGCAACGAAAGCCAGAGGAAACGTACTGCAATTTTGCGAATTTCAAATAGGCAGTCGATTCAAAGACTGATATAAATCAAAATGGGGTCCAAATAATTAAAAACCTGTCTAGAATATGAGTCTAAACCAATAATTTATTTCTGATTTCTCAGAATATTTACGCTGATCTCAAAGGACCAAAAGTAAAATATAAACTGCACTATGGTTGATGTACGGGGAGACGTAAGCATGGCCCAGTATAGGAGTCCAATTTTCCGTCCGTTCACGACGATCATCAATTGTGTTCACCCTTATGTAAGAGTCCATTTCTCAAGAACTATTAGAACCTCATTAATGATACTTGGTACAAACTTACATCTTTGGATGGCAACTTTAATGTAAGCGTCCATATTTTACCTTGACCTACATTTCATGGTTCACTGACTTTGTAAACTATAGCATCAACTTAGCATTCACCCTAATGTAAGAGTTCAATTCTCAAGTACTATAATTAAGATCCTTATTTATGATACTTAGTACAAACTTGCATCTTGAGACTGGAACATTAATGCGAGCATCCATAAATGACCCTGATGTACATTAATTTCATGATTCACAGACTTGTAAACTATAGTCTCAACCCTAGAGTTTGGCCTAATGCAAGAGTCCAGTTCTCAAGAACTATAAGATCTTCATTTATGACACTTGGTACAATTTTGCTTGTAGGGATGACAACTTCAATGCAAGCACCCATATATGACTTTGGCTTACATTTCAAGGGTCACTGACTTTGTAAACTATTGCATCAACTTTATCTTTTGGCCGGCCTCGGTAGCTCAGTCAGATGAGTGTCTGACTGGTGATCAGGAGGATGCGGGTTCGATTCCCCTGCCGGGGTCGGCAACATTCTTTCATGGAGATTGATCATGAAATCTTTTCTACAGTCCTTCTCCCTTCCGCTGATTCAAGAAGGGCAGTTGTCAGTTTCTGGCGAAAGAATGTGCACTGTACTGGTTAACAGCTTACGTATAAGCCTGCCCAGGAAAAGTGTGGATAGGTAAACTGACCGGCTCAAAAATGATCTAAAAATAATGTTGACTGGGCCGTTAAACTCCAATACAAACAAACAAATCAACCCTATCTTTAACCCTAATGTTAGTCCATTTCTCAAGATCTATAAGAGCTTCATTAATGATACTTGGTCCATCATCCAGGGATGGAAACTTTAATGCAAGCATCCATATTTTACCTAGACCTATATTTCATGGTTCACTGACTATTGTGTCAAGTAGAAGTACAAAGATCAGGAATTGATACAATTAACTTACTCCATCCATAAAAGACACCAAAGGGAAAGAAATACAAACATTAAGCGACCAGACCATAATGGAAACCTAAACAAAGGAAGGCCATATGGACAGTTACTTTCCCACAAAATGGCCATATGGCCATCCAAAATTAAAAGACACAAGTGATACACACAGTAAGTAACAAACAACAACATAAATAAATCGCCACAGAAGAGCCGCCTTGGAACGGTCAGTGGAAGATTTCCACTGGGGGGCTTAAATCGATTTTACGTGGCCACAATCCTCGCCCTTACTTCCGTCGCGATTTAGACAAATAATTTGTTCAGTCCGCATGAAGGCCTCCTAACTCATCAGTGCAACATCTCCGTGAACACAGAAATCAAAGAACCACAGAGGTGAGACAACGGTGAGGACTCGACAGCAAGAAACCACTGAAATGCTGGAGCAAAAGAAAACCAACAGTTAGACTCCGATGAGCCCGACCAGAGACAGAGCATCAGGCACCAACCAACATTATCTCTTTAATTTTCAATAAGCCTTTACGTTGGAGCCGTCATAGAATCTGAGGCCTGTCCTAGCATTCACTCTAATGAAAGAGTGCATTTCTCAAATACTTCAAGAGCTTCATTAATAATACTGAGTACAAACTTGCATCAAGAGATGGCAAATTTAATGCATGCACCCATATTTGACCATAACCTACACGACATGGTTCACTGTTTTTGTAAACTATTGCATCAAACGTAGCATTCACTCAAATGTAAGAGTTCATTCTCAAGAACTACAGGGCTTTGTTTATGATACTTGTTACAAACTTGTATCTTGGGATGGGCAAATTTTATACAAGCATTCATATTTGACCTTGACCTACATTACATGGTTATGGGACTTGGTGTACTCACAGGCGTGACACAGCCTTCAGCGGAATTCTTGTTTTATGAACCAGACAAATGTGTTGTCTGATGGTTTGAACAGAGAGAATAAACAGAACTTTTTGGTATTAAATATATTTTAAATTTTCATGAACAGTATAAATTACGCAATGTATCGAGTCTAAACATGAATTTGGGACCAGATCTCCATTTAAGATTATTTTACTCTTATTGAATAATGTTCCAAAATATTCCCTTGAAACTTTCAACCCTAGTACAAGTGAATGTGTACTGTGCTATGCATTAATTGGTTAATTGGATTTGCAGGTTTGTCAATAAGAATATTTCCTGAATGATATTTGCAGGTTTCTCCAGAAATGTATTTCCTTTCAAGCTTTTCTGTTTAATCTGTGAACTGAAACCATTAACTGATCTAGCAAGTACAGTAATAGATACAGGATCTTACATAAGTGCTCATGTATTATTGAATTTATTAAACGAGTGGAGGAAAAGGGATGCGAGGCTTTGCCGACGTCGCGTTTACTTATGGCGGAATATTGACATTTTTGTCAACCATTCGTGAATAAAATGCGTTTTAAATGTCATATGATAAATAGAATCTTGAATTCATGCTAATGTATTATTGAATTTATTAAACTCGTCATTCATACTGTCATGAACAGCAGAAAAAAAAGTTTCTTATATAAAGGACGGGTCTCCCTAAGGGGGTTTTTTGGCCTCCTAACGATTTTGTTTATTTCTGGCTTATTATTAGCATACATATGCCTAATTATTTGGAACATATGTGGTTTTGGTATTAAGCAGTTTTTTCTGAGTTACAGCCTCTTTAAAGTGGGTGGGGTAACTCCACACAGTTTTGACATGTATTTTGTGTCTCATTTAAAGGTAGAAAAATAGTACCATACATGACATTATTATATAAAATGACAGGGGAAGGTCTAACTCTATGTTTTGTCACAAGTTTATTCCCCAAAATTCACTTTTTGGGTGAAAAATATGGTTTAAGGAACCATGGGTCATTTTTGAGATTTTTTTAACAGTAAAGTTCTTTTTTTTTTCTTATATCTTCGGTATACATTAACCTATAGTGGTGAAACTCCTACCATGCAAGCATACTGATGAGGCAATATAACTCAAATGATCATTTGAGATGTTGACCTATATTTCACGGTTGAATGAACATTCTTATTTCATGTTTATAGGTTAGATTATTGTTTCCATCAGTTCAAGAGTTTAGATATTTCTGGCATTTGGATAAACAGGCGATGAGTTTAAACATATTTAAATCAAACGAAAAAAAACAATAGAAATGAGTCCAAAGTACACAGATGCCCCCGACCTTTTGACTTTGCCAATATAGCTGCATGACCAGGCCCTGGGAGACACACTAGCATCAGATATATATGTTCAGGATGGGTATCTCAATATTTTCTAAGATATTTGGATTTTGATGATATGAAATGGGCAGGGCAGGGGGCTGGGGCATTATTGTGGTTGTAATTGAATGCATCTGACCATAAACAACATCAAATAAAAAAGGTTGGAATCTGAACAGTTTCTGAGATACATATTTATTTTTACATTTTCTTTGGTCCAATCAAATAGCCCCACCCCAGACAGAATCGGTGACCATAAACATGCTGAACAGTTATGAGTTGCAGGAGAAATGCAGACATAAATGTGAACCTAAACGTGAACCTGGTTATGAACGTAATAATGCAGGCAAACACACTATTGTTTTTTTTTCGTTTGATTTAAATATGTTTAAACTCATCGCCTGTTTATCCAAATGCCAGAAATATCTAAACTCTTGAACTGATGGAAACAATAATCTAACCTATAAACATGAAATAAGAATCCGTGTACTTTGGACACATTTCTATTGTTGTTGTTTTTTCGTTTGATTTAAATATGTTTAAACTAATCGCCTGTTTATCCAAATGCCCGAAATATCTAAACTCTTGAACTGATGGAAACAATTATCTAACCTATAAACATGAAATAAGAATGTTCATTCAACCGTGAAATGTAGGTCAACATCTCAAATGATCATTTGAGTTATATTGCTTCATCTGTATGCTTGCATGGTAGGAGTTTCACCACTATAGGTTAATGTATACCGAAGATATAAGAAAAAAAATTAAACCATATTTTTTCACCCAAAAAGTGAATTTTGGTGGATAAACTTGTGACAAAACATAGAGTTAGACCTTCCCCTGTCATTTTATATAATAACGTGGTATGTATTGTACTATTTTTCTACCTTTAAATGAGACACAAAATACATGTCAAAACTGTGTGGAGTTACCCCACCCACTTTAAATAGCCTGTAACTCAGAAAAAACTGCTTAAATACCAAAACCACATATGTTCCAAATAATTAGGCATATGTATGCTAATAATAAGCCAGAAATAAACAAAATTGTTAGGGAGACCTTAGGGAGACCCGTCCTTTATATTCTTTGCTCCTCATCACTGAGCGAAAAAACTTAGGGCAATATTTTAAAGCTGAAAAACATTTACACACTGTATTTCTACAAAGAGCGGAACATTTACTTTGCAGGCAACCAACTGCGTTCATAATTTCAAGGACAGCCGCAAAATAAAATTCATTGCAAAAGTTCATTTATTACATGACGTTGCGTCTGAGAGTGTAATAATGCCATGTATTATTTTTGATAATCCACTAGTGGATTAAATATGCAAATTAGCTAGATACGTCCTGTAACGTTACATGTACGACGTCCTTAACGCCGTCGCGTTTACTAATGGCGGAATATTTATATTTTTGTAAACAATCTGGTGAATAAAATGCGTTTTAAATGTCAAATGATAAATAGAATCTTGCATTCGTGCTCATGTATTATTGAATTTATTAAACTCGTTGACGAAAAGGGATAAAATGCTCGGCAAAGCCTCGCATTTTATCCCTTTTCTTCAACTTGTTTAATAAATTCTATAATACATGAACACTCATGTAAGATCCTCTATGTATTTACATTCTCAGTACATTTTCCGAAACCCTCTGTAGTTAACAATTAGGATGCAATATTGTTCATATGTCAATGAATACATTGACTTCAGTGATGTCATGATTTATTGAACCTTTATCCTGCAGAATATGCCAGCCCCTACCTTTGCAGACAGTGCAGATCCAGATCAGATTGCTTTCTGATCAGGATCTTTACTGTTTCTCGTGCAGTTTGTGACTCGAACAAATATATTAAATCTAGTTATTTGATTGGCTGATAGTCAGCAATAGATGTGCCTTTATAGTGTAGTTTATATTTTCTTGTCCTTTGGGATCATTGATTTCCATTGTTGAATTTTGAAAATATTTGAGGGTCATTGATGAGGCCTTATTGGCTGAGACTAGCTAGTCTGGCCCAGAAAACAAGTACACTCCATATTTTCCAGTTCTGTGGTGTATTTCTTGCTTCCAAAGGAAAACCCTTTCTAGAACATATTTAACGTCACCATAGGTGTTGTCTGGGAATGTGTGGCGGCCATAAAAAGTCTCCCTGCCCTACATCATAGTGTAGTTAAATAATAGTTCATATTTTCTTGTCCTTTGGGATCATTGATTCTGTTGTTGAATTTTGAAAATATTTGAGGGTCACTGAGGCCTAATTGGCCAAAAACTAGCTAGTCTGGTCCAGAAAACATGATTGTACATTCCATATTTTCCAGTGCTGTGGTGTATTTCTTGCTTCCAAAGGATAAGCCTTTCTAGAACATTTAACGTCACTACAGCTGGTGCCTGGGAATGTGTGGAGGCTGTAAAAAGTCTCCCTGTCCTACATCATAGTGTAGTTTAATAATAGTTTATATTTTCTTTTCCTTTGGGATCATTGATTCCACTGTTGAATTTTGAAAATATTTGAGGGTCACTGAGAAGGCCTAATTGGCCGAAACTAGCTAGTCTGGTCTAGAAAACATGTACACTCCATATTTTCCAGTTCTGTGGTGTATTTCTTGCTTTCAAAGGATAACCCTTTCTAGAACATATTTATTAATTTATGAGACAATGTTTAGGGTTAACAAATGTTAAAAAAAGATAAGTCATTCAGGGGAATGGATACCCCTTCAGGGGAGGCAACTCCTGCAAAAGTATTTTTGTCTACCATGTCAATAGGGGTCAACTCTTAAAGGCAAGAATTTGCTCTTGAGCTCCTGAGGAGCAAATTCTTTTTTTAAAGAGCTGACCCTTTTTTTTCAGTGGGACAGGTCTTATAATAGAAAAGCGAACAGGAAGCCGCAAAATTTGTCTCCCTTTGAAAAATGGCGGAAAAATCTGCCAGGCGTTCCCATTCACCTTAAATCTATCTTTCTTTACAGCTCCACCAGGTTCAGCACAACATGCAGAAGAACAGTTCCTGTCCAAATTCTTCCTCTGGGTGGCAGTGTTATTTATTTTCTGGCTTCTGATTGCATGATAAAAAAGATAAAACAGTTTCGGAGTAAAACTGTGATATATATATATATATATATATACACATAAACCTCTTTGTAATACTGTTTACTGTAACACAGTTTTGGATATAACATGGTTTAAAAGATGAAAACCAAGAATACATAGGTAAAATAGAAAATGACTAAATGGTCATTTTTCTATATACATGTGCATGTAATCTGTTACATGTATCATTTTTGTTTGGATCTAACACACTTGTTTAACTAACAGGTTTTTGCTTCCAACATGGTTTAAAGATGGGTCCCCAAAATGCATAGCTTATATAGAAAAATGGTCATTTTTCTGTATAGTCTGTTCCTTTTTGTTTGGATAAACTAACATGGCTTTTGTTTAAAACCATAATGACGTTATTGCAAAGAGGTTGTAGTGTAATTTTTGTATCACCACAATACTTACAATAGTCAAGTGACCTCAGTGACCTATATAGTGTTGATTGGGACATTAAACATCAATGCAAACAAACAAACAGATGACCGTAAGGGTCAGGTGACCGCAAAAAGTGCCCACAAAGTGAAAAAGGATAATTGAATTTTCAGGGTACTTCTTTTTAAAGTAGTTTTGCATTGGATTATGGGTACCTGCTTCAGGGATAGTGGAAGAACTCATTGATGATAATTCTCGGATAATTTTCCTTATTTCTCATCAAAAGCATCTTGTGGCTACTAGTCAGAATATGGCTTTCAAGGTCGTTCTAAGTAACATCTGTCTGTTACTGCAGAGAAATTAGAAATCATCATTTTTGGGTTGACTGTCAATCGACCCAAAAGTATTAAGCATAGTAGCTTTACATGCTGATGTCCACATGACTATCACTGATTTGTACCAAATTCAGGTAACAGTTATTTATACGCAGGCCTTATCTTGTGGTTCTGTAAAAAAAATTGACTCAGCTCGTGCTGGGACATTGGCAAACATTTGTTTAAGTACAGGAATTTAAAGGTTAAACAAAAACTGCCATTCCCAATTCAGGACTGTTTTTCCAGCTTACACTCAGAGACAATCAACCCAACTTTGATTCTAATAATCTGGTTCTCTGAAGCCAGTCTCTGAAAAATTGAGCTCCGGTACAAAATGTACTCTTCAAAGAACATGCTCCTCATGATAAACTTCCTCAAGAGCAGCACCCAGTCTGTGAGGCAGAAAGTGTTGCCTCCCTTGGAGGTTTAAATATTCCCCAAAGGCTACCATACAGTTTGTTAGAAAAAGATTTGCTCATTCTTTTTTTTTAGTGTAAATACATGTACAGTGAAAAAAATAGCTGGTATTTTGTTCAGCAATACATGTGCAAGTATGTGTTTGTCTGGCAACTCTATCATAGCAACAGATAAGGTTGGTATTTTGTGATAGCTATAAATTCTCCATAAAAACCTATGTTGTGGGTATTCATTAGAACCGCCTCATCGAGGTGGTGCCAAAAGGTCTTGTCAAAAACTATCCTTCAGTTATCATAAAATAGCAACCTTATCTGTTGCTATGTCTATGATCTGGTGTAAGTCATGTGTTGTTTTTGCCTCCAGCCATTATCAATGCTCCAAATAAGGAGGAGTTATGAGGATAAATAAGGGATAAATTAATTTAGCCACACCTATTCATGTTTCAACCAATCAAATTCGTTGATGTAATTTATTCATTCAGATTCACAAACTGCATGACAAACAGTATAGGTCCTGATCAGATGAAGCCATTTGATCTGGATCTACATTATTTGCAAGAGTTGGGATTGTGGTGAACAGCAGGGTTTAATTTTCCTTATTTGTAAGAAACGTATGTTGTGGGTGTTAGAATGGCCTCAGTGCAGCGATTCTAACAAAAACTTACAAAATACACCACAACCTCTTTATAACACTATTAACGGGGTCCAAAGCAGAAACTGTGTTAGTTAAACAACTGTGTTATATCCAAACAAACATGTATAGATTATATAGAAAAATGACCATTTATAGGCGCCCGGTTTTCCGTCCGTTCGTCCGTCCCTTTGTCAAGGCGTCAACTTTTGTGACCACCCTAGCGTTCAAACTTGTATCACAGTATGACATCTTACATGCAAGCAACCATATTTGACCTTCACCTACATTTCATGGGTCACTGACTTTGTAAGATATTGCGACCACCCTAGCATTCACCCTAAGGTTCAAGTTTATTTCTCAAGAACTATGAGCTTCATTTATGACACTTTGTACAAACTTGTATCACGGGATGACAACTTACATGCAAGCAACCATATTTGACTGACCTAAATTTCATGGGTCACTGACTTTGTAAGATATTGTGACCACCCTAGCACTCACCCTAAGGTTCAAGTTTATTTCTCAAGAACTATTACAGCTTAATTTATGATACTTGGTACAAACTTGTATCACGGGATGACAACTTACATGCAAGCAACCATATTTGACCTTGACCTACATTTCATGGGTCACTGACTTCGCAAGATATTGCCACCATCCTAGCGTTCACCCTAAGGTTCAAGTTTATTTCTCAAGAACTATAACAAGCTTCATTTATGATACTTGGTGCAAACATGTATCACGGGATGACAACTTATATGCAAGCAACCATATTTGACCTTCACCTACATTTCATGGTTCACTGACTTCGTAAAATATTGCGACCACCCTAGAGTTCACCCTCAAATTTATTTCTCAAGAACTATGAGCTTCATTAATAATACTTGGTACAAACTTTGATCTGGGGATGGTTACTTAAATGCAAACATCCATATTTGACCTTGACCCATATTTCATACTTCACTGATTTGTAAAATATTGCGACCACCCTAGCGTTCACCCTAATGGTCAAGTTTTTTTTCTCAAGAACTATAAGAGCTTCATTAATGATATTTGGTACATTTAACTTGTATCTGTGTATGGCAACTTAAATGCAAGCATTAATATTTGACCTTGACCTACATTTGATGGTTCACTGACTTTGTAAAATATTGCGACCACCCTAGCGTTCACCCTAATGGTCAAGTTTATTATACCCCCGGCATACGAAGTATGCCATGGGGGTATATAGTTTTTGTCTTTTCCGTCTGTCTGTCTGTCTGTCCGTAAACAATTATTTTGTGTCAAAGATATCTCAGGAACTGCTTCACATAGAAACTTGAAATTTTGCACACATGATCAGTATGACTACTTGTATTGTGGGAAAGAAAATAAGGGCCAAGGGGTCAGGCCTTTTAGAGTTATTTCCCTTTGTAGTTCTTGCTGTTTAATAGTGTATATTTCCTCAAGAACTATAAGAGCTTTATTAATCAGGGGTAACAACCTACGTATTAGTAGAGATGTCATACCCATTTCAGAAGTGGCCATATTGGTGTAAATAGGGTAAATAAAATGCTTCAAACTTGATATGTACATTTCCAGTCTTCAGAAAACATACTTCAGCTGGTAACGAACAATATTTGCATCCCACAAGTAAGCTAATTCCACCTAGAAACATTGAAAATGCTTCGATAGCTTCGCCACAAGATTTGATTCGTCGCTGTAAACAATGATAGTTCCGACATCATTGCCAAATCAGCTTGTGTCGAATTATCTAAACAAAAGGCGGCATTTCTGGGACAGATTTCAGTATGTTTTATTCTTTTATGACCTAATGCTCCGACTGCGCCTACTTTTTGTGACAAATGCCTTTTGTGTAGCAAATGCCGGCAAATCTAAGAATGGTTATGACGTCACTGCTCTGACGTAGGTTGTTCCCCCTGTTAATGATACTTAGTACAAACTTGTATCTGGGGGTGGTAACTTAAATGCAAGCAACCATTTTTGACCTTGACCTATTTTTCATAATTCACTGACTTTGTAAAATATTGCTACCACCCTAACGTTCACCCTAATGGTTAAGGTCATTTCTCAAGAATTATTACAGCTTCATTAATGATACTTAGTACAAGCTTGCATTTAAGAATTGAAACTTTTATGCATCTATGTTTGACCTTGACCTACACATCATGGTTGGGTGACTTCGCGCCCGCACAGGTGCGACATAGCCTTCGACGGAATTCTTGTTCTATATAATCTATACATTTTTGGGATCCATTTTGAAACTGTGTTATAACGAACCGTGTTATAATGGAATGTGGTGTATGCTTTTTATGGAGAAATAAGAAAAGGAAATGCCTTATCATTGTCACTCCTCTTTATCTGCAGCTATGCAGTATTGTTTATCTTAACCCTTTTCTTGCTGAATATTCATTTTAGCCGCACCCATTTCTGACTTTGAACCATTCAGATTACTTGATGTAATTTATTCCTACAAAATCATAAATTGAATGTCAAACAGTGTAGACCCTGATCAGAGAAGCCATCTGATCTGGATCTACACTGTTTGCAAAGACAGGGGATGTCGTGAACAGCAGGATAAGAGTTAATATTAACTGAGATTATATATACAAGTATGTATGCAGATTAAAGATCAATATATGAGGTGTTGTTAATAATAAACAGTTTAAAAACTGATGCTATATTGTACTTATTTGTCTTAACCCTTAAGGACTTCCAACATTGAAAACTGTTAAATCTGTATATGTTCAGTTTCATATACTGGCACACCATATTTGAAATAAAAAACATGTCACCGTGCTGAAATTTAAGTAATCTGAACAAGAAGGAAATCTCCCCAAACTATTTTCCCAGAAATATCAGAAAAAGACCATTTTAGTTAATAGCATGTCAAAAATGACTGTTGCTTAGCTTTTAAACATTTATTCCAGTCAGAATGATACAGTAAAAGACACTGCTCTCCATCTTTAGCCTATTTTTTAAGCCAAGAATTTTTTTTTGTAAAACCAATTTTGTCATCAACCAAAATATCTTTAAAAATAATTCATTGTCTGCAATATTTTGGACCATACAGAAACTGCTACATAGAAATTTTCATAAAATAAGTTTTATTATATACCCCCATGGCAGTATGCCATGGGGGTATATAGTTTTCATATTTTCTGTGTGTGTTTGTGTTTGTGTGTGTGTGTGTCTGTTAACATTTCCGTGTCCGCTCCATAACTTTTGAACCGCTTGACACATTTTCATGAAACTTCACATAAATGTTAAGCACCATGAGACGACGTGCAGAACACATGAACCGTAACTCTTGCTTTTCTACTTTCAGAGTTATTGCCCTTTGTATGTTTTAACTTGCATTTTCGTGTCCGCTCCATAACTTTTCAACCGCCTGATATATTTTCATGAAACTTTACATAAATGTTAAACACCATGAGACGACGTGCAGAACACATGAACAGTAACTCTTGCTTTTCTACTTTCAGAGTTATTGCCCTTTGTATGTTTTAACTTGCATTTTCGTGTCCGCTCCGTAACTTTTCAACCGCTTGATATATTTTCATGAAACTTCACATTAATGTTAAACACCATGAGATGACGTGCAGAACACATGAACCGTAACTCTTGCTTTTCTACTTTCAGAGTTATTGCCCTTTGTATGTTTTAACTTGCATTGTCGTGTCCGCTCCATACCTTTTCAACCGTCTGAGATAATTTCATGAAACTTCACATAAATGTTAAACACCATGAGACGACGTGCAGAACACATGAACCGTAACTCTTGCTTTTCTACTTTCAGAGTTATTGCCCTTTGTATGTTTTAACTTGCATTTTCTTGTCTGCTCCATAACTTTTCAACCGCTTGATATATTTTCATGAAACTTCACATAAATGTTAAACACCATGAGACGACATGCAGAACACATGAACCATAACTCTTGCTTATCTACTTTCAGAGTTATTGCCCTTTGAATGTTATAACTTGCATTTTCGTGTCCGCTCCATATTTTTTTAACCGCTTGACATATTTTCATGAAACTTTACATAAATGTTGTACACCATGAGACGACGTGTAGAACACATGGACCGTAACTCTTGCTTTCCTACTTTCAGAGTTATTGCCCTTTGAATATTACGAGTTTTACCATACACTTGTGTCCGCTCTGTAACTTTAAAACCGTTTGAGATAATTTCATGAAACTTCAAACAAATGTAAAGCAAGATAATAGGATGGGCAGAACACAAGAACCATAACTTTTGTTTGCATACATTACAAATTATTTCCCTTTGAAGATTGTAAATTATGTGTCTGCTAACATCTTCGTGTTTTCTCCATTACTTTTAAACGGCTTGACATATTTTCATGAAACTCCACACAAATGTTGAACACCATGAGACGACGTGCAGAACACATGAACCATAACTCTTGCTTTCCTACTTTTAGAGTTAAAGCCCTTTGAATCTTGAAAATGGTAATTCTATGGAATATGGCCTGTATATGCAAAGAAGCTTTTGACATTGCTATTTTCAGCTGAGGTGATGGCACTGGCCGGGGGTATACGTGCCCCACTGGTCACTTTTGTCTAGTTCCGTGAAGTTATAGCCAAGCTGAACATATTTAATAATGAAATGAACCCAAAACAATATCTGTTCCACAAATTTCAACCATTTCCTTACCCAAGAACGGTAAAATGTTGGCTCTGGCATAACTTTCATTTTTCATGATCATACAAAAATGGCGAATTAGTAGCATATGTCTTAAAGATGCCGAGCAAACTGCATCTTGAAATGCCGTCTGTTTTCAGCTCACCTGAGCAAAGCTCAGGGTGAGCTATTGTTATCACCCTGGGTCCGTCGTCATTCGTAGTCCGTCATCAACAATTAGTTTAGGTCACAATTTTGACCCAATCTGAATGAAACTTGCTCAGAATGTCTGTCTCTATGAGATCTTGGTCAAGTTCGATTGTGGATCATTTGGGGTCAAAAACTAGGTCACCAGGTCAAATCAGAGGAAAATGTTAACACTCTAGAGGCCACAGTTTTGGTCCAATCATCATCAAACTTGCTCAGAATGATCATCTGGACAATATCTCGTTCAAGTTCGTATATGGGTCATGTGGTCAGAAAGTAGGTCAGTAGGTCGAATCATAGAAAAACCTTGTAAACACTCTAGAGGCCACAGTTTTGGTCCAATCATCATAAAAGTTGCTCAGAATGATCATCTTGATAATATCTCGGTCAAGATGGAATATGGTTTATGTTTTATCAAAAAGTAGATCATAGGAAAACCTTGTGGATACTCTAGAGGCCAGGTTTTGCAGGGCTGGTAGACTCGTTAGGGGTAACCGCCGGTTATACACTCAAAATCCTTACGGGAACTTCCAGTTATGCCCTCCGAGACCACTAATATGTCAACAAACGGGTGAGTGTTCCCGATATATGATTTTTAGCCATTTTTGTAAACATATTTTGAGAAATCCAGCAATGCTATTGTCAACAACTTCCATTTGTATCAGAAAAGATGGGTGTGGACATGAAAAGGCAAGTTGTCGGTTTTTAATTTAATATCTCCCTTAGGAAGGTAGTCAGATATTTCTGTTTTGACCTATTTTCTAGTGCCGAATGAAGGCATTTTCAGCTACCCGGACGATGCGAAACTAATCCAACATGCCAAATAATACGTAATTCAAACCACTTTCATTTTCAAATACATAAGTTGCCAAATTTTCGCAGAATTTGTTCCAGGAGCTTTAATATTTGTGTCGATTATGACTAACGAGGACCGATTAACCCTTAGGGGAGCATTATCCCTTACGGGGACAGAAAAAGCCAACTAATGGGTGTCTGATTGAAATGCGTTTCTTCATTCAATTATTCACACAAACGGTTCATCAACGCTCTGAAGACACTGCAGTTATTCAGAACGATAACTTAAAATTGAAATTTGTGCGCTCATATGAATTGCTCGTAGGAATGTATCCAAATTCATGTACTCGAACAAATTGCTGAAAACCTGATATTGTTACATTTTCAAGGCATTTATCTGATACGATAATGCTCGTACAGTAGAATAAATTTCATATTAGATAACGCATTTTACTATACGGCTCCGCCCATCAGGGCTTGGAGAAATAGTGCTTCTTCGCAGAGCTGAAACCGTCCGAACTTGAGTACTGGTAAACCGTTGTGGTCTTAGCCTGCGCAGGAAAACTGCTGCGAGTGGGAACACTCCTTAAACGTTAGCGATACCTATGGGCATCAAGGCTTGAGATGCCATTTCCACAAAAAAGTAAGCAACGTCTCTGAAATGAAACGATTGTGTAAACTTAGCTATACATGTATATATAACCAGAATGAAACGATTGTGTAAACTTAGCTATATATATAACCAGAATATCGGTGAAACAGATGGATGCTCCCCAAAGGTGCAATAGTCGGAACAGGAAACATTGTTAAAGAACGGCATACTATGTATACTCACTGTACTTCAAAATGGAGTATAACAAGACAGATTAACTTGCCTGATGGCACTGCCATACAAACATCAGCAACACAAAAGTCGGAATAAATGAAAGGAAGTGTCTTCAGGTACGATACCATACCCCAAGATCCTGGGTGGTAGTTTAGCTATATTAATTTGTTTGTTTGATTTGAGGTATAACGTCCCCGTCAACACTGTAAAGGTCATTTTGGAGACGCTGCTTCCAATTTTGTGGGACTTTTACCCGACATTGAGCTGAAATTACATCTCAAGCCCTGTCGCCCAATGAAACTAATAGGGTTTATTTGCATGGACGGTCCACCTCGCACTGCGGTTCCTGGACAGGCTTAGCTCCTCTTAGCGGTTTACCAGTACTAGTGTGCGGGCCGGATTCAGCTCTGTGTGGAAGCATCATGCAGCCCATATATTTCTTCAAGCCCCTATGGGCGGGGGCCGAGCTATATTAATTGGGTAAAACTGTTTAATACAAACTATTGAAAACTTACTCTCGTACACCACACTGGTAAAGGCAAGCGCGCAGGGTAAGGAACAAACGCACAGGAAATTATTCCGCTCAGGATAAGGAAGAAAATGGCGGAATCTGCATCATATGTGCAGGTGGGAAGGTAACTGTCCTTATATGGCCTTCCTTTGTTTTGGTCTCCATTATGGTCTGGTCGCTTCATGTTTGTGTTTCTTTCCCGTTGGTGTCTTGAGTAAGTTAATTGTATCAATTCCTGATCTTTGTTTTACTTCTACTTTGTTGTTCTAGATCTCGTGTTATGGTTACTAATCAATACGGCTGCTCACATTAGCTTCACGGAAGACACACATTATTCACAAATTTATCTTCGATGGTCCGAATTCGACAGTTTCAGCCAATCAAACAAAGAGCCGGACACAGTGGACTTACTCAACCACAAAATCTCATTATTTTACATGAAACGCTCTTCTGGGAGGATGGCATGCACTTTTTCGTTGGCTGTAGACATACACATGATAAATCGGACTGTTGCAAATACGATTTAAGGAAAATTAGAAATTGGAAGGCCCACAGTAAGAAATCCAAGTTCCATTTTCAATACAACGCCCATGGGCAAGGAAATGGGTACAACGCATATGATAAGACAAACAATTTTCCGGGGAAAGTGAATGTTGTATGGTCGTAGCACTAGTAAATTTCCATCTCAGATTAGGTTTTTCGATAATAATTAGTCCTACATAGTTTAAAGCACCAATTGTGACTTTTAGGAAAAGTTCAAAGTTTGTGTGCCTTGTCTTGGCATATGCATTGCTCTGGCTCTATCAATATAATCATCCTCTATGGGGCATAGATGGATTGGTGTGTCTTTCTTTCTTTCCTTTCTACTGCGATCGGTCACATTTGACCATTACTAGCAGGTGTACATTACATACACTCCAGGTTGCAGGATTGAAAGCCTACACAGTAATCATGTAATTACGGTAGGGGTCTTTATTTTATTTATTTTTAGCTCACCAGAGCCGAAGGCTCCGGGGGAGCTTATAGGATAGGCAGTTGTCCGTCGTCGTCGTCGTCTGGCGTCAACACTTTCAAACGACATCTCCTCTGAAGCCACTGGGCCGATTGGGCCCAAATTTTATCTGTAGCATCCTTGGGCTGGGGGATTGAAAGTTTGTGTTTTTTATCAAAATCGGCTCATTAGGGCCCCGCACTGAAAGTGTGGGTGCCCTATAGTAGAAAGTGTGGGTGCCCTATAGTAATCACTCTGTCCGTCCGTCTGTCCGTCCACAATTTTTTTTATCCTCCATAACTTTTTATTATTCCTGGATGGATTTAAATATTACTTGGCATTATTCTGTCCGTCCGTCTGTCTGTCTGTCTGTCCGTCCACAAATTTTTTTATCCTCCATAACTTTCTTATTCCTGGATGGATTTAAATATTACTTGGCAGAAATGTTAACCATAATGTGATGGAGTGTTGCGCGCAAGACTCAGGTCCGTACCTCAAAGGTCAAGGTCATACTTAGAGGTTAAAGGTCAAAAAAGGGTCTTTCCTGTGTCCAATTAATAACTTTGTTATTATTCCTGGATGGATTTAAATATTACTTGGCAGAAATGTTAACCATAATGTGACAAAGTGTCACATGCAAGACCCACAGCCGTACCTCAAAGGTCAAGGTCATACTTAGAGATAAAAGGTCAAAAAAGCGTCTTTTTTATTGTGTCCAATCTATAACTTTCTTATACCTGGATGGATTTAAATATTACTTAGCAGAAATATTAACCATAATGTGACAGTGTGTCACGCGCAAGACCCAGGTCCGTACCTCAAAGGTCAAGGTCATACTTAGAGGTGAAAGGAAAAAAAAAACGTCTTTTTTAACATCAACATTTTCCTACTCCTCTGATAGCGCTGCCGGGGCCCTAGTCAGTTTCACTGACAGCTCTAGTTAGTTTGGTTGCTATGGCAACTTGTAGTTTCCATAGACTTATAATGGGGAAACTTGAAAAATGGCATTTACTGCCAAGCCTCTGCAGATATTTTGAGAAAACTTTCATAGAAATGTTCCATAGGCAATCTACTATCTGCTGTATGATTTTAAGCCTTCTGCTCATTTTTATTGGTTGCCATGGAAACCAAAATGCAAAAAATAGACAAAAAATACTTAAAAATCATCTCCTCAGAAACCATATGCTCTAGGAGGCTGAGACTTTATGAAAATATTCACCATATTTGCCTTTACAGGTTTTGTGTTTTTTTATGAAATTTGGCCTTTTAGTTTTGTTGCTATGGCAACTTAGAGTTTCCATTGACTTATAATGGGGAAAACTGAAAAATGGTATTTACTGCCAAGTCATTGCAGATATTTTTACAAAACTTACATAAACATGTTCCTTGAGTAAACTTCTCTCAGCCATATGCTTTTATGTCAACCTGGGGGTCCCCTAGGTTGTGCCGGGGCCATGCCCCACCCACTCCACTTCATAAAATGCCTTATATCTCAGAAACCTTACAGATCCCAACCCCTAAACCATATATATTCTTGTTCCTTATGATAAGATGCATTAAGTGACGCCAACCTGGGGGTCCCCCGGGATGTGCCGGGGACATGCCCTGCCCCCTCTATTTCATAAAATGCCATTTATCTCAGAAACCATTCAGATCCCCATCCCTAAACTATATATATTCTTGTTCCTTATGATAAGACACATTCAGTGATACCAACATTGGGGTCTCTCTGGGGTGCGCTGGGGCCATGCCCCACCCTTCCACTTCATAAATGCCATATATCTCAGAAACCATTCAGATCCCCACCCCTAAACTATATATATTCTTGTTTCTTATGATAAGACGCATTCAATGACACAAATCTGAGGGTCCCCTAGGATGCGGCGGGGCTTATGCCCCACCCCCTCCACTTCATAAAAGGCTGAATATCTCAGAAACCATTCAGATCCCCACCCCTAAACCATTTAAATTCTTGTTCCTTATGATAAGACGCATTCAGTGATACCAACCTTAGGGTCTCCCTTGCCGCACAGGGGCTATCCCCGACCCCTCCACTTCATAAAAGGCCCAATATCTCAGAAACCGTTCAGATCCCCACCCCTAAACCATTTAAATTCTTGTTCCTTATGTTAAGATGCATTCAGTGATATCAACCTAAGGATCTCCCAGGCCGCACCAGGGCTATGCCCCAACCTTCCACTTCATAAAAGGTGATATATCTTGGAAACCCTTCAGATCCCCACCCCAAAACCATGTATATTCTTGTTTCTTATGAAAAGATGCATTCAGTGACACCAATCTGGGGGTCCCCTAGGATGTGCCAGGGCTATGCCCCACCCCCTGCACTTAGTAAAAGCCCAATATCTCAGAAACCGTTCAGATCCCCACCCCTAAAGCATATAAATTCTTGTTCCTTATGATAAGACGCATTCAATGATACCAATCTAATGGTCTCCCGGGCCGCACGGAGGCTGTGCCCCACCCTTCCACTTCATAAAAGGTGATACGTCTCGGAAACCATTCAGATCCCCATCCCCAAACCATATATATTCTTGTTTCATATGATAAGACGCATTCATTGAAACCAACCTGGGGCTCCTCTGGGATGTGCCCTGGCCATGCCCAACCCCCTCCACTTCGCAAAAGGCTCAATATCTCGGAAACCATTCAGAACCCCCAACCCTAAACCATATATATTCTTGTTCCTTATGATGAGGCACATTCAGTGATACCAACCTAGGGGTCTCTGGGGGTGTGCTGGGGCTATGCCCCACCATTCCACTTCATAAAATGCAATATATCTCAGAAACTGTTCAGATCCCCACCCCTAAAATATGTATATTTGTGTTCCCTATAATAAGACTCATTCACTCACATCAATGTGTCTATGTGCTAGGGCAACATGCTGATGCCATGGCCCACGCCTCTACTTCATAAAAGGCCATATATCTCAGACACCATTAAGATCCCCACCTCATAATCATATATATTCTTGTTTCTTATGATTAGACACATTCAGTCACACAAACTTGGTGGTCCACAGGGGCCATTCCTCTCCTAATCATTTCATAAGAGGGCCTCATATCTTGGAAACTGTTCATATCCCCACCCCTAAACATTATATTTTCTTGGTCCTTATTATAAGACACATTCAGCGACAACAATCTTGGCTTTCCTGGGGTCTGCGAGGGCTATGCTCCAACCCCTTCACAGCTTAAAAGGCCTTATATCTCAGGAACAGTACACATCCCAACCCCTAAACCATATATATTCATGTGCCTTATGATAAGATGGATTCAGTGATACCATTCAGGGCTCTGTTGGGTCCATGTCTCATCCTTCCTCCTCATAAAAGGCCTAATATTTCAGAGTCCACATGGGTGCTCATTTTGAAATGGGGGTTTGTTTGGGAGACTTTATAATCAATAAATTAAAACCTGAAACCATACATGGCTGCCAGTGGGCAGTGTCCGCCTGAGTTCTGGTGAGCATTGTGGCCCATGGGCCTCTTGTTTTTTTGTTTTTTTTTGTTTTGGTTTTACGGCCCTTTCAAGATTATTTCACTCCTATCAAGCCGATCGTTAATTAGAGGTGGGCGAAAACCGGAGTACCCGGAGAAAAACCACCTGACCTTCCGTTGCAGAACTTGGCGTCTCACATGTGGCCCGAGCAAGGCTCGAACCTACGGCGGTGAGAGACCTAATGCGGTAGAGGTCTTTAACCTGCACAGGAGATGACTCTTCCTGCACAGGGGGCATCCAGTTAACGTCCCCATCCGAAGGACGGTGCACTTTTTAGCATTCATTCCTGCAAATGATGCCAATGGAGCGTGTTCGGACACCGAAATAATTACCCCCTCCGGGGATCAAACCAGGGGCCTCTAGCATCAGAGGCAAGTGCATTGAACTATCAAGCTCCTGTATTGAGTTAATAAATTATGACGAAAATAGTAAGAAAAATGTGATAAAAGTATATCCCTTCGAAAGAAAAAGACAATAGGAAGTGCCTTTGGAAGCACCTGATTATAGGTTTCAATTGAAGCATTAATATATTGGGTAGCACTGCTAACCATTTGTACACAAAGTGAGTCGTATCTAGTTACCCCACCCACTTGCATTCTCAAGGAGACATACGAAAAATGAAAAATTACAGGATCAAAATGAAACAGGTACCAGATATAATGGGAAGTATGTGTGTGTGTGTGTGTGGGGGGGGGGGGGGGGGGGGCAGATATAATCTTACCAGGCCCTTTGTACGCAGTTTGTCGTCGGATATAAGGCAAATATTAAAGCATGTACATGTATTGGTAACTGAATTTTTATGCAGAGTAGAAGTAAAACAAATATCAGGAATCGATACAATTAACTCCACCCATCAAAGACACCAAAGGGAAAGAAACACAAACATGAAGCGACCAGACCATAATGGAAACTTAAACAAAGGAAGGCCATAAGGACAGTTACTTTCCCACAAAATGACCAAATGGCCATCCAAAATAAAAAGACACAAGTGATACACACAGCAAGTAACAAACAACAACATAAATAAACCACCAAAGAAGAACCGCCTTGGAACAGTCAGTGCCAGAAAGAATTCCACTGGGGGGCTTAAATCGATTTTACATGGCCATAATCCTCGCCCTTACCTCTGTCGCGGTATACACTAATTTTGTTTAGTCCGCATGAAGGTTTCCTAACTCATCAGTGTAACATCTCCGAGAACATACAAATCAAAAAACTACAGAGATGAAATAAGGTTGAGGACTCGACAGCATACAACAACAGAATTGCTGGAGCAAAAGAAAACCAACAGTTAGATTCCGAGGGGCCCAACCAAAGAAAGACAGGTACTGATTTAAATAACTATATTATATCTTTAATTTTTGCAGCATAAAATTCTAATTTTTCTATAACTAAGACTGACTTGTCGGGTGAGACATGTATTTTAGCGGATTTGGTTACCACTTTTTGTTATATTTTAAAATTTTGCAAGTCTCCCTACTTAGGACATCTCCTTCCTGATACCCGGGACATCCATGGAGTGTGGGCCATGTTTGCTGATGTTGGCTCGGTGGGGGACGCCTATTAGTCCTGATGTAGGCGTCTCTTGCCTGACGCCTCCAGTTGACCTGTCTCATGATCTGCGTCGGTCGGTGTGTGTGCTCGGAGGGGGATGTGCTGTGTTTGCCGGAACTTGTCCATCATCCGTTTGAGGTATTCATTTCAAAGTAAAAAAAACAAAAACAAGAATTCCGCCAAAGGCTATGTTGCGCCTGTTGTGGCGCAAAGTGACCAAACCATGAAATCTAGACCAAGGGCAAATATTAATGCTTCCTTAAAAGTTGCCAGTCCTAGATGCAAGCTTGTACCAAATATCACTAATGAAGCTGTAATAGTTCTTGAGAGATGAACTTAAACATTAGGTTGAACACTAGGGTTGATGCAATGGTTCACTAAGTCAGTGACAGTGAACCATGAAATTTAGGTCAAGTTCAAATATGGATGCTTGCATTAGAACTGCCATCCCTAGATACAAGTTTGTACCAAGTATCATTAATAAAGCTCTAATAGTTCTTGAGAAATTAGCTTGACCATTAGGGTGAACGCTAGGGTGGTCACAATATGGTCAAGGTCAAATATGGATGCTTGCATTAAAATTGCCATCCTTAGATACAAGTTTGTACAAAATATTTATGAAGCTCTTATAGTGCTTGAGAAATTAACTTGACCATTAAGGTGAACGCTAGGGTGGTTGCAATAATTTACAAAGTCAGTAAACCATGAAATGTAGGTCAAGGTAAAATATGGATCCTTGCATTTAAGTAACCATCCCCAGATACAAATTTTTACAAAGTATCATCAATGAAGCTCTTTCATAAAGTTCTTGAAAAAATAACTTGACCATTAGGGTGAACACTAGGGTGGTCGCAATATTTTGCAAAGTCAGTGAACCATGAAATATAGGTAAAGGTTAAATATGGATGCTTGCATTTAAGTTACCATCCCCAGATACAAGTTTGTACCAAGTATCATTAATAAAGCTCTTATAGTTCTTGGGAAAGAAACTTGACCATTAGGGTGAAAGCTAGGGTGGTCGCAATATTTTACAAAGTCAGTGAACCATGAAATGTAGGTAAAGGTCAATTATGGATGCTTGCATTTAAGTTGCCATCCACAGATACAAGTTTGTACCAAGTATCATTAATGAAGCTCTTATAGTTCTTGGGAAATAAACTTAACCAGTTGTGTGAACGCTAGGGTCGTCGCAAATGTTGACAAATGGACGAATGAATGGATGAACAGACAAATGGACAGAAAACCAGGCGCCTATATCGCGCCATACCAATATCAGGCACGACAAAAAGGAAAAGAAAAAAAAATCCTCTACCGGGATTCGAACTCACAACCCCTTGATCCATAGTCCAGCACTCTATCCACTACATTGGCACTTGAAAAAAGGTAAACCTGAAAAACTAAGTTCGAAAAATGACAATTTTCACCAAGACTTTGGTGCCATTAATGAATTGTATTTGAAAGGAATACCTCTATTGAAGCAACAGTCCTAATAATATCAAAGCAATCCACTGAAGACTAAAGGTAACATATTACTTTGAAAAGGGTAAACCTCGAATGACACCTGCCCGACGCTTGCCCGCCCGCCCGGACATCGCTATTTCAAAGGACAGATTTTTAAAAAAAAAACCTGTCCAAAAAGTATCTTGCCCTATAAATGTATACAAGAATCAAACCAAAATTTTATTTTCAAGCCTTGCATGTTTTCGTGTTGTAAAATTTTCCAGCGGTACATCCTTATGGCAAGGATTTATGGTTTCAAAATAAGTATAAACTAGAGCCAGTGTTTATGAAACACAATGCCCCAAACTGCTTGACCCTAACACTGCTTGTCCCTAACAGTAGTTGAGATAACTTTTTTTTTTATTTGGCTGCAATGCTGAAATTTTAGAAGGAACATAACACAAGAAAAACTGAAGTTAATCATGTAATTTATTTATCACCCCATTTCAGTGTGTTTAAGTTACAGGACAATAGCACATTCAGTTTTAGAGATACAGTCAAACCTGTCTTAGTGTCCATCTCTATTAAGCGAGCAACCTGTCTTAAGCAAGCCTGCATTAAGTTCCCCAAAAATGCAAATGCATTAATATAAAAATTCACCTAATCAGTTCATCTACTCATCATCCTGAACCAGCCTGTAAAGTTTCAGGGCAATAGCTCAAACAGTTTTTTTAGATATCTTGCTTACAAGCTTAAAACGCGCAAAATTTCAAAGGGACATAACTCAAGAACAAAAAATTGGATTTTCTATCGAAAGTTAATCAGTTCATCTTCTTATCATCCCCAACCATTCTGTAAAGTTTCAGGGCAATAGCTCAAACAGTTTTTGAGTTATCTTGCTTACAAGCTTAAAACACAAAAATTTCAAGGGCCATATTTTACTGAAGAAAAAAATTTCGGATTTTTTCCAAAAGTTAATCAGTTCATCTACTCATCATTCCAAACCAGTCTGTAAAGTTTCAGGGCAAAAGCTCAAACAGTTTTTGAGATATCTTGCTAACAAGATTTCAAAGTATTTTGCAAAGGGGCATAACTCAAAACAGGGGCATAATCCTTCGGATTTTTTTTAAAAGTTAATCAGTCCATCTACTCATCCTCCTGAACCAGCCTGTAAAGTTTCAGGGCAATAGCTCAAACAGTTTTTGAGATATCTTGCTTACAAGCTTAAAACGCGCAAAATTTCAAAGGGGCATCACTCAAGAAAAAAAAAAAAAATGGATTTTGTCAAAAGTTAATCAGTTCATCTTTTTATCATCCACAACCATTCCATAAAGTTTCAGGGCAATAGCCCCAAACAGTTTTTAGGGTTATCTTGTTTACAAGCTTAAAAAGCAAAAAAAATTCAAAGGGCCATAAGTCAAGAAAAAAAATCGGATTTTTTTTCAAAAGTTAATCAGTTCATCTACTCATCATCCCAAACCAGTCTGTAAAGTTTCAGGGCAAAAGCTCGAACAGTTTTTGAGATATCTTGCTTACAAGATTTCAAAGTATTTTGCAAAGGGGCATAACTCAAAAAAGGGGCACACTCCTGACGAGAAAAAAAAAATGGATTTCCAAGGTTGTCGAAAGTTAATCAGTTCATCTTCTCATCATCCCCAACCATTCTGTAAAGTTTCAGGGCAATAGCTCAAACAGTTTTTGAGATATCTTGCTTACAAGCTTAAAACGTGCAAAATTTCAAAGGGGAATAACTCAAGAAAATATGGATGTTTGTCAAAAGTTAATCAGTTCATCTTCTCATCATCCCCAACCATTCTGTATAGTTTCAGGGCAATAGCTCAAACAGTGTTTAGTTATCTTGCTTATAAGCTTAAAACGCAAAAAAAAAAAAATCAAAGGGCCATAACTGAAGAAAAAAATTTCGGATTTTTTTCAAAAGTTTTTCAGTTCATCTACTCATCATCCTGAACCAGCCTGTAAAGCTTCCGGGCAATAGCTCAAACAGTTTTTTTGAGATATCTTGCTAACAAGCTTCAAACGAGCAAAAATTCAAAGGGGCATAACTCATGTAAAAATTATTGGATTTTTGTCAAAAGTTAATCAATTCATCTTCTCATCATCCCCTATCATTCTGTAAAGTTTCAGGGCAATAGATCGAACAGTTTTTTAGTTATCTTGCTTACAAGCTAAAACACAAAAATTTCAAAGGGCTATAACTGAAGAAAAAAAATATGGATTTTTTTCAAAAGTTAATCAGTTCATCTTCTCATCATCCCCAACCATTCTGTAAACTTTCCAACCTGCCATCATGGTCAGATTGATGACTGAGTGCAGTAACGATAGAAAGATAGAGATAGAGCAATAGCTCAAACAGTGTGGTAGTTATCTTGCTTACAAGCTAAACACGCAAAAAATTTCAAAGGGCCATAACTGAAGAAAATAAATTTCGGATTTTTTCAAAAGTTAATCAGTTAATCTACTCATCATCCCAAACCAGTTTGTAAAGTTTCAGGGCAAAAGCTCACACAGGTTTTGTGATATCTTGCTTACTAGATTTCAAAGTATTTTGCAAAGGGGCATAACTCAAGACAGAGGCATAATCCTTCGGATTTTTTTCAAAAGTTTACCAGTTCATCTACTCATCATCCTGAACCAGTCTGTAAAGTTTCAGGGCAATAGCTCAAACAGTTTTTCAGATATTTTGCTTACAAGCTTAAAACGTGCAAAATTTCAAAGGGGCATAACTCAAGAAAAAAAATTGGATTTTTGTCAAAAGTTAATCAGTTCATCTTCTCATCATCCCCAACCATTCTGTCAAGTTTCAGGGCAATAGCTCAAACAGTTTTTCAGTTATCTTGCTTACAAGCTTAAAACGCAAAAAAAATTCAAAGGGCCATAACTAAAGAAAAAAATTTCATATTTTTTTTCAAAAGTTAATCAATTCATCTACTCATCATCCCAAACCAACCTGTAAAGTTTCAGGGAAAAATCTCAAACAGTATTTGAGATATCCTGCTTACAAGATTTTAAAGTATTTTTTGCAAAGGGGCATAACTCAAGAAAGGGGCATAATCCTGACCAGAAAAAAACATGGGTCAATTATTTTTTCATAAGGAATCCATATATGAAATTTCAAAAACCTAGCACCCATGGTTCTTAAGTTATGCTATGCAGTAAAAAAGCGGGAAGGATGGATGAACAGGGCAAAACCAATATAACCCCACAACTTCTTCGAAGTTGGGGGCATAAAAAAGCAGGACGGACAGAAGGATGGACGAACGAACAGGGTAAAACCAATATGCCCCCCACAACTTCTTCGAAGTTGGGAGCATAAATATCAATCTACTTTTAAAAATTTGAAGTTTAATAGTGAAACATGATGTAGTTATGCCTGGCTTTCTCTCAAGAAATCTCTTGATGTAGTTATGCCTGGTTTTCTCTCAAACACTGTGTGTGGTGTTTGTAACAGAATTAAAGCTGCCTTCAAATGTCACACAAATTCCGTTACACTTGGGACATTTTTCACTATAAAATATGCTATAAAATTTTGGCACAATTTCAACACTTTTAAAACTCATTAACTGGCATGAAATAATCATCATAAAACCATCCTTATTTTGCTGAAGATCATTTTCAAAAAAAGACTATTTTTTAACCCATTTAATACCGGAAACCCCAAAACTGGTACCAGAACAAACAGTGCAGGCCCAGATCAGACGACACAGAATGTGGCATCTGATCGAGGCCTACACTGTTTGCAAAAAGTTAAGACATTTTCCAAATAAATTGTTAAGAAAAAACAACCGGACGGCGCCCTAAATTTTGAAATGGACTCTTAGTGTATATATAAGGAGGAAGATTACATTTGGTACAAAAAGGGTTAAATCACCCATTTGCCTGTGTAACGACCCGGTACACGCTACACCTGTTCAAAATCAGACTACTTATTTAATTAAGACCACCTCACTAAGAAGATCACTAACAGCCAGTCCCAAAGGTGGTCTTAACACAGGAATTTTGCTGTGCGTTCCCTTTATACACAACCTGACACCCCTAAATTTTGAAACGAAAGCTTGCTACATATAAGGAGGAAGATTCCATTTGGTACAAAAAGGGTTAAAGACCTGATCAAATTCAAAATGAAAGAGTCAACTTCAGAAATTCAGGGGTTAAGCACTACTTTCTCAGTTTTTTGGCCAGTGGTCCCATAGTAAATAATGACCTGCTTCGGTGTGGGGATTCTGCAGCAGGCAACTGGGACTTAAGTGACGTAACTTGCTCCTTCAAGGAGCTGATTTCCTTGTCATATTCACTTTTCAAATGCTGCAACTTTTTACGGAATATTTCTTGATTTGAAGAAGGCTGCTGCTGGTTTAACGAAGCAACTGCCCTTTGTCTTTGAAGTTTTGCTAGTTTGTTGTCATATTCTGCAGACATGCGCAATAGTTCTGACTGCTTATCTTTTTCGACTTCTTCAATTCTGTGTTTCAAGTCAATGATTTCTTTCTCCCTTTGAATTACAATGGTATCCTGCTTTGATTTCAGTTCATCAATTGCTCTCTTATTTTCTGTTTCGAATTTTTGAATTGCAAGTTTATGTTCTTCTTCCACATGACATACTCTGGAATTACATTCTCTTTCCTTCACTTCTAATCCTGCTTGAAGGGATTTTATGACCTGCTCACTGCGTTTCAACTTGGATTTTAAATCAGTGTTTTCTTTTCCATATTTTTCAAGCATATTTAACTCATTATGTAAAGCATTTATTGATGTTTGAAGCAGCTCAATTGTCTTACACAAATCAGTAATTTTTGCATTAGATGTCTTCTGCAACTCTTCATAAGATTCAATTCTTTGGTTTAAGCTTTTACTTTCAAATTCAAGGTTTTCCTCTTTGGTTCGCCAGGATTCATACATATCTTCAAACATGTCTAGATTACCTGGGGTGGATTTTTCTATGAATGACCTAGACATAATTTTCTTTTCTATCTCTATATCACACTTCATCTCTGTTTCACTGCATGTATTTTTCAAAATGGTATTATCCAGTTCAGTTTTCTGGTAAGCATCTCCCTTGCTGTTTATGATATCACAAGCTTTGCAGCTTGGGACTGGTTGTAAAAGCTGGACTGGTTTCTCTGGCTCTGTAGGAAGCTTATCCATTCTCTGAAAATATATCAACAATAACAAGAGGGCCATGATGGCCCTGCATTGCTCACCTGATCCATAGAGTAACAAGTGGGTCCTGGGGAGGGCCATTATTGACCCCAGGGCTATAATGTGCATAATGTTGAGGGAGGTCTAAAAAGGTGAAGCTTCATACCAAATATCAATAAAGGCTATAATTTGAACAATCTTGGCAAAGATCCACTAGATGAAGCTACACACCAAATATCAAAGACCTGGGCCTTGCGGTTTCAGAGAAGAAGATTTTTTTAAAGATATTCCCTACATAAGCCTATGTAAAACCAAATGGCCCCGGGGTGGGGACATGTTTGGCCTGAGGGCTATAATTTAAACAATCTTGATAGAGGTCCACTAGATGAAATTTCACACCAAATATCAAAGACCTAGGCCTTGTGGTTTCACAGAAGAAGATTTTTAAAGATTTTCCCAATATAAGTTTATGTAAAACCAAAGGGCTCCGAGGCGGGGGCATTTTTGGGTTCAGGGCTATAATTTGAACAATCTTGGTAGAGGTCTACTAGATGAAGCTTCATACCAAATATCAAAGACCTAGGCTTAGTGATTTCAGAGAAGAAGATTTTTCAAGATTTTCCCTATATAAGTCTATGTAAAACCAAAGGGCCCCGAAGCAGGGGCATTTTTGGCCCAAGGACTATAATTTGAACAATCTTGGTAGAGGTCCAAAAAGATGAAGCTTTATACTAAATATCAAAGACCTGGGCCTTGCGGTTTCAGAGAAGAAGGTTTTTACAGATTTTCCCTATATAAGCCTATGTAATACCAAAGGGCCCGGGGCGGGGGGCATTTTTGGCCCCAACACTATAATTTGAACAATCTTGGTAGGGGTCCACTAGATGAAGCTTCATACCAAATATCAAAGACCTGGGCCTTGTGGTTTCAGAGAAGAAGATTTTTTAAGTTTTCAGTGAAAAATATCTATTTTTGGCTCCTGTGACCTAGATGTGCAACGTACCGGAACCATTTGAACAGCTTTGAAAGGGGACCATCTAAGGATCATTCCCTGTGAAGTTTGATCAAAATCGGATCCGTGGTTTCAGAGGAGATATCGTTTGAAGAAATTGTTTATGCACGGACGGACGCGCGGACGACAGACAAAAAGTGATCCCAAAAGCTCACCTCGTCACTACGTGACGGTGAGCTAAAAAGATCAAGGATTTAAAACATGAATGCAAAAAGGGTCCTTATGCATATAGGATGTGGCAAGAAACTGAAAACCTGTCTTATGGGTCCGCCAACTAGTTCAGTTAGAATTAACTTTTGCAACTGTTGAGTTTGATCACAGTGAAAGCATTAGTTCCATAGAAGCCTCATATCTATGCAACCATTATGTCCAGTCTTGAAATATGTTTTTTTTTTTGTTTGTTTTTTTGCATTATGGCTTTTATTCACAGGTTAAGGTGAGTCTGTTGAGTCTCTCCAGTGCATGCAAATCACTGTTTCATAGTTCCAGATAAGGAGATGATTTTGGAATAATTTAATTTAATATAGATCTTATTTTTCCATAAAATCATGTTTTGGGTACTCATAAGAATCACCTCTATATCACCTCCAATATCACCTCATTGAGGTGATTCAAACAAGTGAACCACAATATATGTTTCTAACAAGAAATAAGGCTTATATATATACATAAGCCATCTGATCAGGAACTACAATGTCATTCAGTTTGCAAATTTGAATGAATCAAGTAATTTGATTGGTTGAAATGTAAATGGGTGTGGCTAAATTAACTTATGCAGTGGGTTTACCTGGACGTAGGTTTCATAAGGCTGTGTCACTGTTTGCAAATGAAACAAACAGGAATTGAGGAAGTTATCAACAAACAGCTTGAAAATCTGACTTCATGTTTGACTGAACACTGTTTAGAAGCCTCCGTGGGGTAGTGGTTACGCTACATGCCTTGTAAACCAGGGGTCACAGGATCGATCCCGGGCTTCTCCAGACTTTCGGATGAGTCTTTAAACCAAGGTCCCGTCTCTGTATGACCTTAGTGGGATGTAAAACTCAAACACTCACTCACTGAACACTGTTTAGTCTGTGTGCAGTATCTTGACATTACATCAGAACTGCAATGTCATTTCATCTCAATGTCGGGTAAAATCCCACAAAATTGGAAGCAATGTCTCCAAAATGACCTATATAGTGTTGATGGGGCCGTTAAACATCAAATCAAACAAACAAACAATAAAAACTTCAGAAAGCCCAAAAATCGAAGTTTGCGAGACGTTACTCGCTAAGCTTGAGAAAAACAGCAGACAGCCCAGAAATCACCTGTTTAGCTCCCGCACCGGGGCCCAACGTTTTACATACACTTACAGGGAAAACCATTAAAAACTTTCTTGTCTGAAACCAGAAGGCCCAGGTCTTTGATATTTGGTAAGGAGCGTCATATACCAGACCTCTACCAAGGTTGTTCAAATTATAGCTTTGGTTTTTGTCTCCGCCCCGAGCCCCACAGGTTTCACATAGACATATATAGGGAAAACCTTTTAAAATCCTTGGCTCAAACCTGAAAGCCTATGTCTTTGATAGTTGGTATGAAGCTTCGATTAGTGGACTTTCACCAAGATTGTTCAAATTATATTCTTGGTGCCATTTTCGTGGGCCAACATGTTTTACATAGACATATATTTAAGTAAAAACTTTAAAAATCTCCTTGTCTGAAACCAGAAGACTCAGGTCTTTGATATTTGTTATGAACGTCATCTAGTGGACCTTTACCATGTTTACTAAGATTGTTCAAACAACAGCCTTGGGGCCAACCCTTCAAAATCTTCTTGCTGAAACCAGAAGGCTCAGATATTTATGGTAGGAAGCTTCATCTAGTGGACCTCTACCAAGCTTATTCAAATCATAGCCTTTGGGCCAAAAATTGCCCTGCCTGTGGGCCCACATATTTTACATAGACTTATATGGGGAAAACCCTTAAAAATCTTCTTGTCTGAAACCAGAAGGCTGAGGTCTTTGATATTTGGTATGAAGCTTCATCTATAAAGATTTTCAAATTATAGCCTTGGGGCCAAAAATTACCCCGGCCAGGTGTTCAACTGATGTACAACTACACGGACAGTCTTGGATCAATGAAAATATTTGTATCAATCAGGTTAGCAACCATGTCTTGCCTTTCTTCACATATATTTATGTCCCCGGTAGCGATAGAGAGGACATATTGTTTTTGCCCTGTCTGTTTGTTTGTTGGTTTGTATGTGGACAACTTAAACGTTGGTCATAACTTTTGAACCGTTGGAGATAGAGTATTCATATTTGGCACGAACGTTCCTTGTGACAAGAGCTTCACATTCATGAAAAACATTTGACCTGTGACCTTGACCTTTGACCAAGTTAAAAGAAAAAAATAACATTGGTCATAACTTTTGAACCGCTTGAGATACAGCCTTCATATTTGGCATGTATGTTGCTTGTGATAAAAGCCTTACATTCATGCAAAAGATTTTGACCTGTGACCTAGACCTTTGACCTACTTAAAATAAAAAATAACATTTTGGTCATAACTTTTGAACGATGTGAGATACAGCCTTAATATTTTACATGTAGGTGCCTTGTGACAAGAGCTTTACATTCACACAAAAAGTTTTGACCTGTGACCTTGACCTTTGACCTTCATCAAAGAAAAAATCAACATTGGTCATAATTAACTTTTGAACGTTTGAGATACAGCCTTCATATTTGGCATGTAGGTTCCTTGTAACAAGAGCTTTACATGCATGCAAAACTTTTTGACCTGTGACCTTGACCTACTTAAAAGAAAAAATTAACATTTTGGCCATAACTTTCGAACCTTTTTGGATAGAGCCTTCATATTTGGCATGTAGGTTCCTTGTGATAAGAGCTTTACATTTGTGCAATTTTTTTTTTACCTTGACCTTGACCTACTTAAAAGAACAAATAAAATTGATCATAACTTTTGAATCCTTTAAGATACAGCCTTCATATTTGGCATGTAGGTTCCTTGTGACAAGGGCTTCACATTCATGCAAAATTTTTTTACCTGTGACCGTGACCTACTTTAAAGAAAAAAATATTACCGTATTCGCCCTAATTACCGCACTGTGCGCTTAGTTTTTTCAAAACCATGCCAAAACATCACAGTGAAAAAATCTACCTAATTAGCGCACACTCGATGCGAAAACATTAGCTTCCCATATGATGCATACTGATATTTAATGGGGCGGGAAAGGATACTAAGCATTGCCTTCACTGTTGAAGAAATAACGGTAAGTTATCTTTATCGATTTACTGTGAGAGCTTCCATGGGGAGGTTACTGTAAAGTGTGCGCTTATGCATTTCCTTTTCAAAATTAGCTTAGGTGTGCGCTTATAGGAGCATGTGCGGTAATTAGGGCGAATACGGTATTGTTCATAACTTTCGAACCGTTTAAGGTAGAGCCTTCATATTTGGCATGTCAGTTCCTTGTGCCAAGGGCTTCCCACTCAAACCAAAAATCTTGACCTGTGACCTTGAATTTGAACTGTGACCAACTTTGAAAAAAAATGACCATGCCCGGGGACATGCTTGTGTTTCACAAACACATCTTGTTTTTTTTTATTCTAAACGTCGCTAATGATTTTCTGGCCCACAGGTGAGCAATACAGGGCCCTCTTGCATTTTATCATATTCAAGGTCCATTTCAGAAACACAAGATTTCTTTCATCTTCTATAAAATGATAGAAATGATTGCAGAGAGACATAAGAAATTCAGATTTACAATTGAGAATCATGAAGTCCTTACTGCTATAATGCTATTAAAGTTTGACAGTCCTTTCTTTACAAGTTCCAGGATTACGTGCAGGTGTACATTACATACACTCCAGGTTTGCAGGATGAAAGCCTTCAAATAGAAATCATGTAATTATGGTAGGAATCTTTTACCTGCACATGGGGATGGTTCTCCTTGCACAGGGGACCTTCAGTTAATATTTTGATCTAAAGGACAGTGCATTTTGTGGCATTCACCCCTGTAAATGATGCCAGTGGAGCATGTTCAGACACCATAATTTTATTACCGCTGCCGGAAATCAAACCAGGGCCTCTAGATTCATAGGCAAGTGCACTAACCACTGAGCTACCAAGCTCTGCTACTCCAGGGAACTTTAAAATTGAAATTGCGCACTGAGGAAAGTAGAAAGAACGTGTAATACAATGTAGATTGAAATTCAAAGGTGCTTAACAACATGCACACTTTTGTTTATACTTTCTTCTATAGATATGTAGCTCCAGGTTGCAATGTGGGAATATGAAGCCTGGGATATGAAGTTGTTGTTGGCATTTTATCACTGCTTAAAGCCACTAAGTGCTTTAATAATCCTCTTGTAAATTTCTCATGGTACTAAACATATGTGCATGCGGTTATGTTACAATACAAAATCTTCTGTGCCCCTGATGAAATCCATCAGTGCATTCATAATCTCGATCATTCTGTCCTTGGTTAACCCCACCCCGCCCATCGGGGCCTGGAGAAATAGATTGGGCTGCACTGTGCTTCCGGGCAGAGCTGAAACCGACCAAACTTGAGTACTGGTAAACAGCTTAGGTCTAAGCCTGCCCAGGAAAAGTGATGCGAGTCAGACCGCTCCTTAAACCCTAGCTGTTTCTATGGGTGGTAGGGCTTAAGATGTCATTTCATCTCAATGTTGGGTAAAAGTCCCACAAAATCGGAAGCAATGTCTCCAAAATGACCTTAATAGTGTTGAAGGGGACGTAAAACCTTAACCCAAACAAACTGTCCTTGTTTACTAATGTCTTTCACCATGCCTGTTAATGTCTGTTATCAATCCCATATCTTGCAGGCACCAGGTTACTAAATAAATTTTGGTTAGGTTTGGTTTGGTTTGTATTGGAGGGCTTATACGTAAGCGGTTAATTTTGTTTGTTTGAATTGGAGTTTAACGGCCCAGTCAACACTATTTAGGTTATTTTTGAGCCAGTCGGTTTACCTGTCCACAGTTTTCCTGGGAAGGCTTATACACAAGTGGTACATTGCACATTCTTTTGCCAGAAACTGATAACTGCCCTTCTTGCATCAGCGGAAGGGAGAGTATGATCGTAGAAAAGATTTCATGATCAATGTTGCCGACCCCGGCAGATATCGATCCTGCGACCTCCTGATCTCCAGTCAGACACACATTCGACTGAGCTACCGAGGCAGGCTTACTAAATCAATCAATCTAAGATGATTTTTAAGGGGTTTTTTTTCTCTCCATTTTTAGCTTCCCTGGACGAAGTATAGGAAGAGCTATTGCACTGTCCCTGGCATTGGAGTCGGTGTCCCCATTACATTAAAGTTTTTAAGAGCTCATATTTTCCAAACCATATAATGGATTTGGTTCATGTTTGGTATGATGATAGATATCTTTATATATATAGGTCCAAAGTTTTATTCAGCAATATCCCCGCCTATGCCCATGGCCACAAGGTCAAGGTCATGGAATTTTTATGTTTAAGTTTTTTCGAAATTTTTATGTTAATGTTTTTCAACTGCTCATTTTTCCTGAACCATAGGACGAATTTGGTTCATATTTGGTATGATGATAGGTTTTTGTTTGTTTGTGTGTTTGATTTGAGGTTTAACGACCCCCTCAACACTGTATAGGTCATTTTGGAGATGTTGCTTCCAATTTTGTGGGACTTTTACCCGACACTGAGATGAAATGACATCTCAAGCCCTGTCGTCCAATGAAACCAATAGAGTTTATAAGCATGGACAGTCCGACACTCGCACCGCTTTGCCTGGGCAGGCTTGGATTCTCTTAAAGGATTTACCAGTGCCCATGTGTGGTCGGTTTCAGCTCTGCATGGAAGCATCATGCAGCCTATCTATTTCTTCAAGCCCCAATGGACGGGGGCCGATATGTCCAGTTACATTCAGCAATACCCCAGCTCCTGACCTGAAGGTCAAGGTCATCGACTTAGAATTTTTATGTTAAAGTATGTTTAAAAGTGCATATTTTCAAAATGGATTTGGTTCATATCTGGTATGATGACAGAGTAGGTTCAAACTTTAATTTAGAATCCTCCATTGTGTAGTGGTTATAAATTCTACTAGCCTTGCAAACAAGGGATCGCAGGATCGACCCCAGGCTTCGCCAGACCTTCGGATGAGTCTTTAAACCTAGGTACCGTTTCTGTATGACCTTAGCTGTTGGTGAGACGTAAAACTCAAACACTCACTCGAACTTTCTGACTTTTATTCAGCAAAACCAAACCATCACCCATGACTTCAAGGTCAAGGTCAAAAGCAGAAAGAAAGAAAGACAGGCCAAATTTCAAGCTGTGATCAAGATACACCCAGTAAGCATTCTACATAAATCTACAGCGGGCCGTTAGCGGCCCGTCAGCTACCCTGACGGGCCGCTAACGGCCCGCTGTAGATTTATGTAGAATGCTAGCAGGGCATACGCCTTTTTCACTATATTTTGCACACAAAAAAACAGACCATTGTTATACTCAAGTAAACATCATTCTAATCATTATTTTTATACAAAAGTAGGTTTTCCATCAGTCAAAATGGTAGTTTTAGCTAACCAACGGTATATAACATGCCTATATCTGAACGGGATTTCATACAGGCACATAATGATGCCAAAAAATGCAGTTTTTTCAGTGTTATGCCGTTGCACTTCAATTAAATGCATTTTTCAAATAAGAAATACATTGGTTTAAACCTGTTTTAGGTCAAGAAAAATGCCTTACCCATTGTAGAATTTATTCAATGACAAAATTTTTCTTATTTGGTCAAGTTTCGACTTTCCATTACTAAATGATGTTTATTATTGCAAATGGTCTGCTCTGTTATGCATTTTGCTCTTTTTTGCATTTTTATGTTGACCTCCATGTTTTATGTACTTGGGGATAAGCCATTTATGAATAAATATGCTTTAAATAATGTCAAATATATGTTCTTTACAAAAAATGATAAATTTATGGAAGCCATCTAAATGAATCTGAATCCATCTCACTTTGTCGAACCAAGGTACTGAAAGGTCGAAAAATCTGTAGTGTTCGCAACAGGTCAACTCCTACAAGGCTGAAGTATAGTCACAGAGAAAATCTATGGTTGTGCTATAATGGCAAAACAGTATGTTGACTCTGGCACAATATGATATGTCTGGGCCAAAAACGTTTCTTGTGGCAACTAACTGAATGTGTTCGCAACGCTGTAGTGTCCGCAACACAAGATTTACTTGTGATTTTATATGCTAATAAATAAAAAATATTCATTCATTTTGTTATTTATTGGTACAAATGGTGGTTTCCTAGTGAGTCTATACAACAAAAATTATAAAAATGCATAAATGTGAATATGTCATGGATGTACCCAAAAGTTTGCTATTTTCAAAAAAATGATTCTTTTATACCAAATGAAAACAGCCTGGAAGAAATTCAAGGAGTTGCTACCAGTTCTCTCTTCCCGCCACCTCTCGTTCAAGACACGTGGCCGTGTGTATAGCTCTTGTGTGCGGAGCGCAATGCTCCATCCCAGTGAGACATGGCCATTGACAAAGCCAAACCTCCAACGTCTACAGCGAAATGACAGGGCAATGATCCGACAGATCTGCAATGTCAAGCCACAGGACACTGTCACCATCAGGTCCAGTGAGTTACTTGAGCGTCTTGGCATTGAGGACCTGGACCTCATCCTGAAAGAGAGAAGACTTCGCTGGTATGGACATGTGGAAAGCTCCAACGGTGCAGTCAAGACTGCCTGTGACATACAGGTAAGTGGAAAGCGGTGGCCAGGAAGGCCCAAGATGACCTGGAAGCAGCTAACAGAAAGAGATTGCAGAGAATGGAAGCTCTCTGCTATCGATCCTCATGATAGACAAGCCTGGAGATCTGGTGTAAGATCTGCCATGCGTGCAGCAAGCCAGCTACCTGGAAGGGGGCCCACTTATGTGGACGTTGCCCCTGTACCTGCACGTTAATCAAAAATCCGTTGATGATGAAAATACAGTTTTGCTGAAAAATACATTTAACTGACAAACAATGGTCATAGTATTTATTTTTACTGCAAAGAACCATTCATATATTTGAATAAATTAATATACAGCTTTATTTTACTTTTGCATGTGTTGCGGACACTACACAAATCAACTAGACAAAATACCCACTGCCCAGCAGGGCACATATGCCCCCAGTATTGCCAAGACCTCTAATGGAAAAGGCAATATCTATAGCTTTCTTCCATATACAGTTCATTGAGAAAAAGGGCTGTTGCATGACAGCATAGCTTGCCTGTTCCACACCTGGTCTATGTATGTATTCACATAAATCTGAAAAAGTTTTTTTTTTAACTGCTCTTCCTTGAAATATCTTCAAAGGATTAAATTCCAATATTAAATATATTCCTTCAAGTCTTTGCTACATAAAAAAGATTCATGAGATATCCACTCCAGGTATAACATTTCACAATCAAATATACTTCAAGATATCAGGAGGCAAAATCATTGAACAATGAAATATATAGGTACCACTGATGTCAATCACTGGGTTGTATAATCTTTATAATCCAGTTATTAAAATATTCTATCAAAAAGTATTCAAGATATATATAGGGAAAAATCACAGAACCATGACACATTGGTCACCCTGACCTAGATGCATTTCAAGGGTCAATCATCTGGGGGCATCAAACTTACATCCCAGGTATGATATTTCTCCATCAAATAGTTAGAAGCCTCCGTGGTGTAGTGGTTATGCTACTCGCCTTGTAAACCAGGGGTCGCAGGATCGATCCTGGGCTTCTCCAGACTTTCGGATGAGTCTTTAAACCGAGGTTCCGTCTCCGTATGACCTTAGCTGTTGGTGGGACATAAAACTCAAACACTCACTCACTCCATCAAATAGTCTTCCAGATATAAGGCAAAATCATTGAACCATGATATATGGTATTTTATGCCAATTATCAGTGATAAATTTTCTCCCTCACATAGTTTTCAAAATATAAAGCAAATTCACTGAACCATAAGATATAGGTCATACTGACCTAGATATAAGTTCTAAGGTTACTGTTTGGATACCATGGAATTAACACAAATGTATGAGCATTTCTCTATCAAATAACCAACCAGTTATAAGGCAAAATCATTGAACCACGAAATATCAGTCATACTGACCTAGATGTATTTTATGTCCATCAGCAGGTTACATGGAAGTTATAGTCAATGTTAGTTTCTCCAACAAATAGAAATCCAGATGAGGCAAAATCACTGCAGTAGGAGATATAGGTCACACTGACTTAAATACAGCTTAAGGTCAGCCGTTTGGTTGCATGGGACTAATATACCAGGTATGACATTTCTCCATCAAACAGTCTTCCTGTTATCAGGAAAAATCATTTAACCATGAACTAAAGGTACTCCCAACTAGTAACCGGCCCCGATAGCTCAGTTGGTAGAGTGTCCGCTCCGGGGAACGGGAGGTCTCGGGTTCGATCCCGGGCCGCGACATACCAAAGTCGTTAAAAATGGTACTAGCTGCTCCTCGCTTGGCACTCAGATTTACGGGGTAGAGCTAGGACTGGTCGATCCAGTGTCAGGATAATGTGACTGGATGTGGTATCATGTAATGTGTCTGAGACATGATACTTCAGTGAGGCAGCACTATAAACGTGAGCATTGAGCTCCCTGTCGCAACCAGACACCGTCGTGATATGACTGAAAAATTGTTGAAAGCGATGTTAAACCCGAATTCACACACACACACACACACACACACACTCCCAACTAGTCTAAATTATGACTTTAATCCAAGATAAAGTCTTCAAGTTATAATGCAAAATCATTTAACCACTAAATACAGGTCACAATGATCTAGGTATACCCATAATCCTTATGGCAATCATTGGGTCACATTGGAACAAATCATCCAAGTCTGAAGTTTCCCCATCAAAAGAAAATAACAACCATGAATTGATTGACTTGAGGTTTAACGTCCTGACCAATACAGTGTAGGTCAGTTTGGAGTTGTTGCTTCCAATTTTGTGGGACTTCACCCGATATTTATAGCCCCTGCCCATAGGGGCTTGAAGAAATATATGGGCTGCATGATGCTTCCACGCAGAGCTGAATCCGGCCCGCACACTAGTACTAGTAAACCGCTTAAAGGATCTAAGCCTGTCCAGGAACCGCGGTGCGAGGCGGACCGTCCATGCTAATAAACCCTATTGGTTTCTTTGGGCGACAGGGCTTGAGATGTCATTTCATCTCAATGTCATGTAAAAGTCCCACAAAATTGGAAGCAACGTCTCCAAAATGACCTTTACAGTGTTGACGGGGAATTAAACCTCAAATCAAACAAACAAATCACCCGATATTGAGATGAAATGACATCTCCAGCCTAGTCGACCATGAAACCAATAGCTTATAAGCACTGAAGGTCCAACTTGCACCGCTTTGTCTGGGCAGGTTTAGATCTTCAAAGCGGTTTACCAGTGCGCATGTGTGGTCGGATTCAGCCCTTCATGGCAACATCATGCAGCCCATCTATTGTTTTCAAGCGCGATGGGCGGTGGACAACTGAACCATGAATTATATGTTACACTGACATAGATCTATGTTGAGGTCAATCATAGGCAGTGCCATGTGGAACTAATATCCCATGTACATCATTCTATCACCAAATAGTCTTCAAGTTTAAATCACTGCACAGTGAAATTTCGCAGAGTCCATAGAGCGGAAAACAAAGGTCAACAAGAGTCTTTCAGGGTCAGCACTTGTCAATATTCCAACTGAACTTAACACATTCCTAGATACTTAAATCTTTTAACTATTAAAGCAAGACATTTTTTTTTTTTTTTGGTTTTGGTTTTACGGCCCTTTCAAGATTTTTTCACTCATATCTAGCCGATCGTTAATCCGAGGTGGGCGAAAACCGAAGTACCCGGAGAAAAACCACCTGACCTTACTAAGCAAGACATGGCTGCTTACATCACACAGCTGTAAGTGTAGTACAGCAGTGTACACATAGATATCCAGTAATCTCATATGACTCGCTGTCAGTACCTAGTTGCTAGTGCAGTGTATGGAAACATGAAGTGTCCACAACACACTTTTTTTTTTGTTTATTCATCAGCAAATCATTTTTATACATTAATAATCACTGAATTTTCCCTATAATGTGTGCCTGGTCTGCATTAGAAGATAAAAGCAAATACAGCCTTTCAAAAATAACACCTATTCTAAGGGTTCGTGCAGACCCTTTGTAAAAAATATGCTGCACTTGATAAATTAATTGACTAGAAATGTCTTAAAAGTCACTTCAGTTTAAGTTATATGATAATATATGAATTTTATTACTTTTGCACAAAAATGACTGAAAAATGGGAAAAAAGCTTCTTTCAGATAAAAAATGAGAGATGCATTTTTTGCCTGTTGAATGTAGTGTCCGCAACAAATACAGGCACTTAAATTAATTGCAATTCTCCAGTAACTACATCATGCAACACCCAAGAAGACATTCTAATTTTTATGAGTACCCCTTGACTGTGGATGCTAGTTGTATGTATCCTTAAAAGGTTGGAGATATATCTTGTAATTAGATTAACATTGAATATTTTTTCATAAAAGAAAGCTAAGTAATAAATTACCAAAAAAATCACAAACTATTAAACCCGAGAAGCCAAATCCTATAAAAAGTTTGTATTATGATGTCTTTTAATGATTTTTACCTCAAAGAACAATCTTTATGACTTAATAAGGAAGTAAGATACATATAACATTAGTGCAAATGTAGTGTCCGCAACAGCTTTACCAGTGTTGATAAATATAGCTGTAACTTTTTAATGGCTTTAGTTTAAGCCAAAAGATTTCAGGCCAAAATGCTGTGATAGTCATAGTGTGTGACTCTGCACAACTTGAATATCTTCCTATATATATTCAAACAACTTCAATTTTCACCCTCGAGTGCAACATACCCGTGCAAAATATAGTGAAAAAGGCGTTAGATAAGCATACAAAGTTCTACACATCTGACTTGACATTCAAGTGGTCTGTCACCTCACAGAGACCAAAAAAAAAAAGAATATATTTGCAGACGATTTTTTTTTTTCAGAAGTTGTTTCCCTTGGCAAAAGGTATGTTCGATTGGGCCTGCACGAACGGGTCTTACTATTGAATCCGTGACGTTTCGCCCCCAAACCGTTTCCTCCCCTAGTCGTTTCGCCCCCAAGACGTTTCCTCCCTGGTCGTTTCCCCCTAGTCGTTTCGCCCCCTAGTCGATTCGTCCCCCTAGTCGTTTCGCCCCCCTAGTCGTTTCGCCAACTTTTCACTGTAAGGCTAATTTTCAATGTTGAACTTTTATTAGAGGTGAGAAGAGGCAAATATTTAAGTAGCATCATCGCCCTGTCACGTCAGCCTAAGTATCTGTATCTGTTCGTTAAGGGACATCATTCATACTTGAACAGTATGTCTCTGATGGCGCGTGAAAAAGAGAAAGTGGGAAATATTGGAAAGAAACACCTAGCTGTGGATAGACAAGAAAGAAAAGAAAGGAAAGATTCCTGCCGGTTTTTCAAATCATCATTGGAAACCAGACCTCTCCGGCCACAGTAGCGTCGCCCAACCGGCACAGGTTCAAAAATCCCTCAGACTTGACTTACAGACCGGCCTCTACCTAGCTGTGAAAACGAGAGAGAGTAGACGGTCCCTGCTTGAAGGATACCAAGTCAGGGGCCTCAGAAACAGATGCTGGTAAAGAATTCCAACCGGGTATAGGCCTAGGGAAGAAGCTGTACTTGAATGGATCAAGCTAACCGCGTTGCCTGATCAAGGTCTGGACTATTTGCTTACAGTTCAGGAATTACTGGGTCGGATGCCGCAAATCTGATCAGAGTATACACAAATTGCTTACAGAACATTGATTAACGGAATCGACATGATCATTGCTTTCACTTCTATTTATTAAGTTGCATCGGCGTTGACGCGTCGTTGCGTAGACAGTATTTGCGGCAATACTCAACCATGTATTACCTAGTGGGCACACAATGTGTATGCAACGTCGTATCAACGGCGATGCAATTTTATTACGTTGCATCGGCGTTGAGGCGATTTTGCGTAGACGGCATTTGCGGCAATCATCAATAATGTATTACTGGCCGACTCTGTTAACGAACCAAACAACCAATTTAAAACAAAACTGGTAAAGGTGCTTAAGCGATAATTAAAGACGTTTAACTTTGCAAAGAGCGCATGTTTTCACACCTTATCATTAAGGGCATTAATTGCGTGATTAATGTGTCAAATCAAATAAACAATGTGATTAACGATATTGATCAAAACGGGTAATAATTCCTAATTAACATTTTCATTCAAAGAACAGGTTCTTCTCTCTCTTTCTCTCTCTCTCTCTCTCTCTCTCTCTCTCTCTCTCTCTCTCTCTCTCTCTCTCTCTCTCTCTCTCTCTCTCTCTGTCATATATGAATCTTTTTTGTATAAAATATAGTAAAATAGTTTGGGGGCGAAACGACTAGGGTTTGGGGGCGAAACGACTAGGGTTAGGGGGCGAAACGACTAGGGGCCAAAAAAGGGGCGAAACGACTAGGGGGGAAACGACCAGGGGGGAAACGTCTTGGGGGCGAAACGTCTTGTTACCTTACTATTTACCGAGAACACAATTAAAAATTTGGAAACAAAGAACATATGTGACCCGTCACGCGAAAAGGGACCTTCTGGGAAGTTACGTCATTTATCGTAAATGACGTTAGAAAATAATGTTCACGTTAACGTCATAATTGATACTGATAATTTGATTACGCTGCGTCTTAATTGGACTCACAATTCACCTTACATATTGCGAAATGGCATCTTTTCAAGACCTTTCACTGTTCCTATTCGAGTATCGTCCCTTGTTTTAGTAAAAATAAAAATAAACAGTAAACGTCAAAGTTGACTTCCGCACCAAGTGCCAGCTGTTACCTAAAAATTATTCTCTTGAATTTAACAGCGTTTACAGGTTACATGTCTGCTCCGGGCAACGAATATTTTTCATCTTGGTAAGGTCAGGCCCATGAGGTATAATTTTCGATATTCAACCCGGGCGATAAGGTCAACCAGTTCACAGACAGTGGTAGTTGGTGACGTCTAACTGCTACGTCATAAGTTAATCAATAAATGATAAGAACAGGCATTACTCAGTATAGGATTTATAGCACAGTAGCTCCCCCAATAATGCCATCTGTTTGAAATTTGCTCCAAACAATTATTTGTTTGTTTGATTTGAGGTTTAACGTCCCCGCCAACACTGTATAGGCCATTTTGGAGACGTTGCTTCCAATTTTGTGGGATTTTCACCCAACATTGAGATGAAATGACATCTCAAGCCCTGCCACCCAATTAAACCAATAGGGTTTATATGCATGGATGGTCCGACTCGCACCACTTTTCCTGGACAGTCTTTGTATCGACTGCCTATTCGAAATTCGCAAAATTGCAGTATGTTTCCTCTGGCTTTTTTTGCCGGATCATTACAGGGTCACTGATGAGGCTTTATTAGCCGAAACTACGTAGTATGACCCATCTTCTTTCTTATGAATGTTTTCATTGCTCTTAAAGGAACTCATTTTTGATTTTTATTTGCCTTCACTGCAGCTGGTGTTGTGCCGTGTGGCGGCGGTAAAACGTCTCCCCGTACATCAACCATAGTGCAGTTTATATTTTACTTTTGGTCCTTTGAGATCAGCGTGAATATTCTGAGAAATCGGAAATAAATTATTGGTTTAGACTCATATTCTAGACAGGTTTTTAATTATTTAGACCCCATTTTGATTTATATCAGTCTTTGTATCGACTGCCTATTCGAAATTCGCAAAATTGCAGTATGTTTCCTCTGGCTTTTTTTGCCGGATCATTACAGGGTCACTGATGAGGCTTTATTAGCCGAAACTACGTAGTATGACCCATCTTCTTTCTTATGAATGTTTTCATTGCTCTTAAAGGAACTCATTTTTGATTTTTATTTGCCTTCACTGCAGCTGGTGTTGTGCCGTGTGGCGGCGGTAAAACGTCTCCCCGTACATCAACCATAGTGCAGTTTATATTTTACTTTTGGTCCTTTGAGATCAGCGTGAATATTCTGAGAAATCGGAAATAAATTATTGGTTTAGACTCATATTCTAGACAGGTTTTTAATTATTTAGACCCCATTTTGATTTATATCAGTCTTTGTATCGACTGCCTATTCGAAATTCGCAAAATTGCAGTATGTTTCCTCTGGCTTTTTTTGCCGGATCATTACAGGGTCACTGATGAGGCTTTATTAGCCGAAACTACGTAGTATGACCCATCTTCTTTCTTATGAATGTTTTCATTGCTCTTAAAGGAACTCATTTTTGATTTTTATTTAGAACCTCTACCAGTACTCAAGTGTGGTCGGTTTCAGATCTGTGTGGAATCATCATGCAGCCAAATCTAATTCTTCAAGCCCCGATGGGCGGGGGCCGGCTGCCAACAATTACCCAACCAGATTATACATCAACTTGATGAGGCTGAGCTTACCGACGAATGAGACTGAGTAATCAATTCTGACAACTCAGTAAAATCAATGATTTGAATCTCCACTGTGACAACTGACGGGGCAAAAAAAAAAAAAAAAAAAAAAAAAAAAGAAAAAAGAAAGCTAGCTGTGGGGTAGGGGGGGGCCTTAACGTACCACCAACATTTAAGGTCATACGATGACGGGATCTCGGTCTAAAGACTCATCCCAATATTTTGAGATGAGGTCCATTTTGGTGCTTGAGGGTGTGTGTGTGTTGGGGGAGGGGGGTCACGTCCCAAAAACATGTAAGGTCATACTGCGACGGGGATCTCGGTTCAAAAAATCTGGAGATGAGGTCCATTTTGGTGTATTGAAATACAAACATAACTATTAATAGTTCTATTTGTCGGTTAGCGGACCACACCAGCCTGAGAAACTCTATTCTGAATTTCTGACAGTTAAAAAAATGGAAGACTTTGCAGAAGTATTTCACGAAAACTTGTAATTTGACAGCATCAGAAGGAGAATATATGTCCATATACAGGACACAATCATCAGCAAACAAACGGACAGATGACCTGATAATATCAGGGAGATCATTGATAAATACCAAAAAGAGGACCGGTCCAAGGATCGAACCTTGTGGGGCACCGTATAGAACAGGGGCTGGATCAGACGCTTGGCCATCAAGTACAACTTTTTGAGAGCGTCCTGAGAGTCATGAGCTAACCCAACTATGTGTGAATCCTCTTATACCATAATAGTCCAATTTGTACAATAGTCTTCTATGAGGTACCTTGGCCAAGACCTTGGCGAAATTCATTATGATCGAGTCAGTCTGTTTGTGCCCACGGTTTATGGCCGCATCCAGATTGCTCACAATGTCATGGAAGAATTGAACTAGTTGAGTTTCGCAAGACATTTGACTTCGGAAACCATGTTGACAGTCAGCGAGAATGCTCCCAAAGGCTAAGTGCTTGTTAATAAAATATGCTTCAGGTTTTTGCAACAGATGCATGTTAGCGACACTGGTCTATAATTTGCTGCATCATATTTTCCCCCTTTTTATAGACCGGGGTAACATTTGCTTGTCGCCATTCATCTGGTACAGTGTCCAGGGCAAGTGATTCATTGAAAATAAAGGCCATCACAGGAGAAATTTCAGTACTACATTTCTAAAGCACCCTGGCATTCAGGCCATCTGGCCCAGGCGCCTTTCTTTGTCTATGGCAGGGGTTGAACTCGCGTCCACCTCAAGGACAGCTCTAATATATTGTCCTTATTACTAAGGATATTTATATATATATATTCAGAATGACGAGGTCGAGAGATGGAATGTTCTTATAGTTCCATAAACATGAATTCTACCAACTTAGATGTCATCTCTAGAACCCCGAAGCCCCTCGAGATAGTGGGAGAAGTTCATATCACCATAACAACAACTATAACACCATGTCGCCACAACCGCCAATGGCGACCGGACTGGACACGATATCATCAAAAATACTGCATATAGCAGAAAAAATCATAGTAGGCCCAACAGCTTCAATGATAAATAGAATGATAAGGGAAAGAAAATTCCCAGACATCTTGAAGTATGCTAGGGTATCTCCAATTTATAAAAAGAAAGATCTTTTAGTGTCGAAAATTGGAGATCAGTAAGCATTTTACCCATAACATCAAAGATTTATGAGAGGGCTCTTGGTGAACAGCTCAGTAACCATTTTGAAAATATTTTCAATCCTTAACTCTCAGCGTTCCGTAAAGGTTTTAGCTGTCAGTCAGTACTTTTAGCCATTACTGAAGAGTGGCGAAGAGCCTTGGACGTGGGTGAGTATTTAGCGGCTATATTTATGGACCTGTCCTAGGCCTTCGACTGCCTTCCACCAAATTTAATCAAGGAAAAACTGGGAGCATATGGTTTATCCAAGAGGCCGTAGACCTCATTGATGATTATTTATCAAACAGAAAGCAATGTGTTAAAATCGGCGAACACTGTAGTGCCTCCCTAGATATAATCAAGGGAGTGCCTCAGGGTTCAATACTAGGCCCCTTAATATTCAACATATTTTTAAATGATATTTTTTATTTCATTGAAAAAGGCAAGTTATTTAATTATGCCGATGACAACACCCTGTCTTTCTCGCATCCGGACTTTGCCGTACTGATCGAGGTTCTCGAAAGAGAAAGTAGGAAGCTTATTGATTGGTTCTCTCGCAACCTGATGAAGGCCATTCCAGACAATGTCCAGGCCTTGGCAGTGGGTGAGAGAACGTTTGAAAAACAACCGGTTTTTAATATCGGTGAGGCAAGGATCGAGTGCGAGGAGACAGTCAAACTACTCGGAGTTGAAATTGACTTCCGCCTGAAAAATTTGACACACATATCTCAAACATGTGTAAAAAAGCATCACAGCAAATTAACGTGCTCAAGCGCATTGGCCAATACCTAAATTTTGAATCAAGAAAAGCTGTGTACCATGCTTTCATGGACAGATTGTGGGTGTTCCGGTGGGTGCTGGTTGCGCACCTCTTGTGGCTGGTCTGTTCTTGTATTGTTGTGAAAGAGACTTCATTTTGTCGCTTTCCATTGGTGGCCGGTCTGGAATTGTTGGGGCTTTTAGCTCTACTTCTAGATATTTAGATGATTTATTAAATATTGATAATATCTATTTTGATGGTTTGATCAGTCAGATTTACCCCCTAGAACTTCAGTTAAATAAAGCAAATTCTTCTGATACCGAGGCCCCGTTTTTGGATTTATGATAAACGCGATGACTTTGATTTTGAGATTGTAAATTTTCCTTTTTTGGATGGTGATGTTCCTCGTGCGCCATCCTATGGCGTTTATATTTCGCAATTAATTCGATTTGCTAGAGTATGTAGTCATGTAACTGACTTCAACACTCGTAATAAATTATTAACGGCTAAACTCCTTAATCAGGGTTATCGGTACCATAAACTACGCAAAGCCTTTTCAAAATTTTATAGACGCCATTCTGATTTAATTTCAAAATTCAATATTGGACTTAAATCTCTTCTGCAACAAGGTCTATCGGAACCCGAATTTTATGGTGACTTAGTATATAAATTCAGAAAAATATATAACCGCAATGACTTCAGCACCCAATTTCGTAAAATCATTCTTCGATATAAAAAGATTGGGTACAACATGGATATTATACGACAGACTGCATGCATGGTAGTTAACCCAATCACGGTTGGCAACTTTGCTTCCCTCTTTAATTGCACGCCGGTGGGTCAGGCCTCAGATTCTATGACGGCTCCAACGTAAAGGCTTATTGAAAATTAGAGAGATAATGTTGGTTGGTGCCTGATGCTCTGTCTCTGGTCGGGCTCATCGGAGTCTAACTGTTGGTTTTCTTTTGCTCCAGCATTTCAGTGGTTTCTTGCTGTCGAGTCCTCACCGTTGTCTCACCTCTGTGGTTCTTTGATTTTTGTGTTCACGGAGATGTTGCACTGATGAGTTAGGAGGCCTTCATGCGGACTGAACAAATTATTTGTCTAAATCGCGACGGAAGTAAGGGCGAGGATTGTGGCCACGTAAAATCGATTTAAGCCCCCCCCCCCCCAGTGGAAATCTTCCACTGACCGTTCCAAGGCGGCTCTTCTGTGGCGATTTATTTATGTTGTTGTTTGTTACTTACTGTGTGTGTCGCTGGTTTCTTTTATTTTGGATGGCCATATGGCCATTTTGTGGGAAAGTAGCTGTCCTTATGGCCTTCCTTTGTTTAGGTTTCCATTGTGGTCTGGTCGCTTAATGTTTGTATCTCTTTCCCTTTGGTGTCTTTTATGGGTGGAGTTAGTTAATTGTATCAATTCCTGATCTTTGTTTTACTTCAACTTTACATCTATCTTTTGTAGATGGATTTGTTTCGTTCAAAATTTATGATAAACGCGATGACTTTGATTTTGAGATTGTGAATTTTCCTTTTTTGGATGGTGATGTTCCTCGTGCGCCATCCTATGGCGTTTATATTTCGCAATTAATTCGATTTGCTAGAGTGTGTAGTCATGTAACTGACTTCAACGCTTGTAATAAATTATTAACGGCTAAACTCCTTTATCAGGGTTATCGGTACCATAAACTACGCAAAGCCTTTTCAAAATTTTATAGACGCCATTCTGATTTAATTTCAAAATTCAATATTGGACTTAAATCTCTTCTGCAACAAGGTCTATCGGAACCCGAATTTTATGGTGACTTAGTATATAAATTCAGAAAAATATATAACCGCAATGACTTCAGCACCCAATTTCGTAAAATCATTCTTTGATATAAAAATATTGGGTACAACATGGATATTATACAACAGACTGCATGCATGGTAGTTAACCCAATCACGGTTGGCAACTTTGCTTCCCTCTTTAATTGCACGCCGGTGGGTCAGGCCTCAGATTCTATGACGGCTCCAACGTAAAGGCTTATCGAGAATTAGAGAGATAATGTTGGTTGGTGCCTGATGCTCTGTCTCTTGTCGGGCTCATCGGAGTCTAACTGTTGGTTTTCTTTTGCTCCAGCATTTCAGTGGTTTCTTGCTGTCGAGTCCTCACCGTTGTCTCACCTCTGTGGTTCTTTGATTTTTGTGTTCACGGAGATGTTGCACTGATGAGTGAGGAGGCCTTCATGCGGACTGAACAAATTATTTGTCTAAATCGCGACGGAAGTAAGGGCGAGGATTGTGGCCACGTAAAATCGATTTAAGCCACCCAGTGGAAATCTTTCCACTGACCGTTCCAAGGCGGTTCTTCTGTGGCGATTTATTTATGTTGTTGTTTGTTACTTACTATGTGTATCACTTGTGTCTTTTTATTTTGGATGACCATATGGCCATTTTGTGGGAAAGTAACTGTCCTTATGGCCTTCCTTTGTTTAGGTTTCCATTATGGTCTGGTCGCTTAATGTTTGTATTTCTTTCCCTTTGGTGTCTTTTATGGATGGAGTAAGTTAATTGTATCAATTCCTGATCTTTGTTTTACTTCTACTTTTCATAATGTCCGTCTTTAACCTTTATCCCTTAATTTGGCGCTTTTGTAGAGATGAAATCGCTGCTTCATTGAATGAATTCGGTAATCGATGGTGTAAGCGAGAGTATGTTGAGCATAAAGCCCTTAAGGACTGGAAACTTAGCATTTTAAAACTAGTGAATAAACGCATTTCTTTCTATTCTCAAAATACTAACTTATTACCTCCTAAGCCCAAGACGTCTTTACGTCATCTTAAACTAGGTATTCAAGAATTTCATAAGAAGTTTGTTTTGGCCCCTGCAGACAAGGCCGCTAACAACGTCGTCGTTGTGTGACGGCTCCACTATGTTAACACGCTTAAGCAGGAGCTTGGTGGTACTAAGGCCTATGAACTTCAGCCTTTAGCTGAAGAGAGAGCTATAGTAGATAAACATGTTTGTCTTTCAGCCACCAAGTTTGCTGTGTGTGTTAACGAAGGCCAAGACAAGCTTCCTACGCTATACTGGTTACCAAAACTTCATAAAAAACCTTACAAAGCACGGTTTATTGCAAATTCTAGCTCTTGCACTACCACTGAACTTTCTAAATTATTAACTTCCTGTCTTACTGCTATTAAAACGCATGTAATTAAATATTGTGATAAAGTCTTTGAAAGATCAGGAAGAAATCTGTTTTGGTCTATAAAAATTCGAATGATGTTTTAAATAAATTGAAATCTAGACAGTTTCGTGCTTCTAGTCTGTCTACCTACGATTTTTCCACTCTTTACACTACACTTCCTCATAATTTTATAAAAGAAAAGCTTAATGATTTAATTGAATGGGCTTTTCACAGAGAAGATTCTCTCTATCTTGCATGTAATGTCAGAAATGCATTTTTCACTTCTAAAGAGCATAAGAATTATACACTTTGGTCATGTCAGAAAGTGTGTGATGCCCTCACCTTTCTACTTGACAATATTTATATTAGATTCGGTACTAAGTTATTTAGACAAATTGTGGGTATTCCGATGGGTACTAATTGCGCACCTCTTGTGGCTGATCTGTTCTTGTATTGTTATGAAAGAGACTTCATTTTGTCGCTTTCCATTGATAACCAATCTGAAATTATTGAAGCTTTTAGCTCTACTTCTAGATATTTAGATGATTTATTAAATATTGATAATACCTATTTTGATGGTTTGATCAGTCAGATTTACCCCCTAGAACTTCAGTTAAATAAAGCAAATTCTTCTGATACCGAGGCCCCGTTTTTGGATTTACATCTATCTATTGTAGATGGATTTGTTTCGTGCAAAATTTATGATAAACGCGATGACTTTGATTTTGAGATTGTAAATTTTCCTTTTTTGGATGGTGATGTTCCTCGTGCGCCATCCTATGGCGTTTATATTTCGCAATTAATTCGATTTGCTAGAGTGTGTAGTCATGTAACTGACTTCAACACTCGTAATAAATTATTAACGGCTAAACTCCTTAATCAGGGTTATCGGTACCATAAACTACGCAAAGCCTTTTCAAAATTTTATAGACGCCATTCTGATTTAATTTCAAAATTCAATATTGGACTTAAATCTCTTCTGCAACAAGGTCTATCGGAACCCGAATTTTATGGTGACTTAGTATTTAAATTCAGAAAAATATATAACCGCAATGACTTCAGTACCCAATTTCGTAAAATCATTCTTCGATATAAAAAGATTGGGTACAACATGGATATTATACGACAGACTGCATGCATGGTAGTTAACCCAATCACGGTTGGCAACTTTGCTTCCCTCTTTAATTGCACGCCGGTGGGTCAGGCCTCAGATTCTATGACGGCTCCAACGTAAAGGCTTATTGAGAATTAGAGAGATCTAATTCAAGGTAATGTTGGTTGGTGCCTGATGCTCTGTCTCTGGTCGGGCTCATCGGAGTCTAACTGTTGGTTTTCTTTTGCTCCAGCATTTCAGTGGTTTCTTGCTGTCGAGTCCTCACCGTTGTCTCACCTCTGTGGTTCTTTGATTTTTGTGTTCACGGAGATGTTGCACTGATGAGTTAGGAGGCCTTCATGCGGACTGAACAAATTATTTGTCTAAATCGCGACGGAAGTAAGGGCGAGGATTGTGGCCACGTAAAATCGATTTAAGCCCCCCAGTGGAAATCTTCCACTGACCGTTCCAAGGCGGCTCTTCTGTGGCGATTTATTTTATGTTGTTGTTTGTTACTTACTGTGTGTATCACTTGTGTCTTTTAGTTTCGGATGACCATATGGCCATTTTGTGGGAAAGTAACTGTCCTTATGGCCTTCCTTTGTTTAGGTTTCCATTATGGTCTGGTCGCTTAATGTTTGTATTTCTTTCCCTTTGGTGTCTTTTATGGGTGGAGTAAGTTAATTGTATCAATTCCTGATCTTTGTTTTACTTCTACTTTGTACAAAAGCAGATTCAGAGAAATTAGAAAGGATCCACTTTAAAGCCTTGAAATTCACTTTTCAAGATTTTAACGCCAGTTATGAAGATTTAACCCAAAGGGCAGGTACAACTTCACTACATTTATCCCGCCTAAGAACAATGGCAATAGAAATTTTTAAGATAGCTTATTGTAAATCCCCAAAATATTTACAAGAATTTGTATGTTTTAAAAAATCTTCTTCTTACAATTTCAGATATTCAAATTTAATTGATATACCCGGAGCCAGGAGCACAAGGTATGGTACAAACAGTTTTAGATATCAGGCTGCAAAATTGTGGAATTCTCTTCCAGAAGAGGTAAGGAAAAATACTTCTTTTAATGATTTTAGAACTTCCATTAAAACGTGGACCGGTACCTCTTGCAGATGCCAAATTTGTAAGTAATTAAAATTTGTACAGGCTCTCCTGGCACTGGGTTCGTTACTTTTTATCACACATCTCCATGTTTCTTCCTTTGTGGATTTTCGTCTTTTCGGAGTCTCGTTTACTCCACCCCCCCCCCCCACCCCCAATTTCAAAACCCTTTCGCCCTAAGGCTTTCGCATGGAGATGTAGCAACATCTTTTAATCTAAGATATGCGGGTCAGACAACATTTTAAAGTTAACTTCTTTCTTAATATAGGTATTTGTGTATATTTGTATATCTGTGATAATTTTTGCTGTTGTTTTATCTTGTGCTATAGCTGTGATATATTTAATATGTTATATTGTCGGTGGAAAAAGCTCCTAGGAGCTTGTGTTAACAGTGTTACATGATGTACCGACTTAAAATAAAATTTACTTGACTTGACTTGACAACCACCTTAAAAAAATCCTTCCCATGAAATTTAGTAGTTTGGGATACTGAATGTGGGTATCAGGAGGCGGGAAAAAAGTTTTATCCGTTCTGTAGTATTTATAAATTCATAAAATATGCTACATTACGCAGTATTATTCCATATTACTCATCATTACACCACATAACGCGTCATTACTGTATTTATTTACATCGTAGTCTTTCCTCTTCTGTGGTGAATGCCAAGACCGCAGAGGAGTTCAAAGCCCGCACAGTATAAGACTCAGTGGTGTGCATTTTAGATTGTAAATAGTTTTAGGGACTCATCCAGTGATCTTTTAGCTAAATTTAGCCACCCATTCAACTGAGGTAATGGCGGGAAAGTATAAAACCGGGAGTAACAGCCGGGAGCCGGGAGTAAAATCCGGGAGTAGATTTTGGCAATCGAATAAAGCTATTAGACATTAACATATCTAAATGAAATATGGATCAAAAGTAGAATATGGACTCCTCTTTAAAATGCATGTAAGTTTTATATTAATAATTTAGTACTTTTCAAGATATGAACCGAAATATATGACCATATCGCAAAAAAATCGCCCGGGAGTAGCTTTTTGCGGTATTGATGATGTCAAGCATTTTGCAAAATATGTTCAGTCTGGGATTGTCTTTTATGGATGGAGTAAGTTAATTGTATCAATTCCTGATCTTTGTTTTACTTCTACTTTGCTACAAGAATAAGTTTGTGTATAATCAATTAAAAACATATCAAAGATTAGAAAAATACAAAAATAAAGTTATTTCATCGCTCTGTGAAGTAAGTAATTGACCCGGGAGTAGGCCGGGAGTAATTTCTGGGTTGAAATCGGCGTTTATTGGCGTTATTGCCTATGTCAAATACATTGTATTTATTAAACGTAGTCTTACTACCCTGACAGCTAATAGCAAAGGCACTGATCAGACTGTGGATGTAATTGTGTCATCGTTTCTACATTATACAGCCATAAAACAAATAGCGCCAAATATAAATGTCCCGGTCACATAAAATCATAGGCACAGGAGCAGGGCGTGAGTTGGGTTGGGGGTTTGGAAATCTTCCACTGACCGTTCCAAGGCGGCTCATCTGTGGCGATTTATTTATGTTGTTGTTTGTTACTTACTGTGTGTATCACTTGTGTCTTTTAATTTTGTGATGGCCATATGGCCATTTTGTGGGAAAGTAACTGTCCTTATGGCCTTCCTTTGTTTAGGTTTCCATTTTGGTCTGGTCGCTTAATGTTTGTATTTCTTTCCCTTTGGTGTCTTTTATGGATGGAGTAAGTTAATTGTATCAATTCCTGATCTTTGTTTTACTTCTACTTTGGATGTGTGTCGAGTCCCGATATGACAAGTAAATAAATTCATGTACTCTCTGCTGAATCTTAGCTTTTCTTCTGACAAACGTTTAAGAAATACAATGTATGTGATAGAAGCAATAAGGCCGAGAGTAAGGCAAATAATCGCCGATTTCAACCCAGAAATTACTCCCGGGTCAATTATTTACCAGGCGGAGCGATGAAATAACTTTAATTTTGCATTTTTCTAAGCTCTGACATGTTTTTAATTAATAACACATAAAGTAATTCTTGTAGAACCCCCAGACTGAACATATTTTGCAAAATGCTTGACATCGTCAATACCGCAAAAGTTACTCCCGGGCGAAAATTTTGCGACGTGGTCGTATATTTCGGCTCATATCTTGAAAAGTACATGTTAATAATGTTGACACTTATGTGCATTTTAAAGAAACGTCTATTCTACTTTTGATTCAAATTTCATCCAGAAATGTGAATGTTTTGTACCTTTATTCGATTGTCAAAATTTACTCCCGGATTTTACACCCCGCTTCCGGCCGTTTCTCCCGGGTTTTATACTTTCCCGGTAATGGCTAAATGATAGCTATATAGTCTATGAATTAAAAATCACTCTTTTTTCATCACAAGATGGATGTCACTTAGTTGTTCGATGAATTAATAGATTCCTGAAGAAGGCCAAGGGCCGAAAATTTTCATCACAAGATGGATGTCACTTAGTTGTTCGATGAACTAATAGATTCCTGAAGAAGGCCAAGGGCCGAAAATTTTGAAAAAGAGTGATTTTTAATTCATAGACTATTTGTTATTTTCCCTGCGGAAATATAATTTAGAAGGATAGATATATAGATAGATCTGTTTGTTTATGGGTGGGTGAAAACAATTTCGGCAAATCGACATACCTTTGATAAAACGTTTAAACGGCGTGCAGAGCAAGTCACAAACGAACACAGAATATTATAATGCAGTTCAGAAAATGATAAAGCGATAGGTAAAATCGAGAACTAAGTTCATCTTTTCCTCACATTCATTTCGATTCAATAGAGTTGGTTCTTTTAGCACTGGTATAATTGCACCTGTCCAACAAAAAAGAGCACAGCCATGTTCCCTTGTTTGAAAGGACGGTTCCGTTCATGGAGAACATTGTAGCTAAAGAAGGTGTAATCGAACTTCAGAATCAGAATTGTTACTGGTGACACGTCTAATGACATTCATACACCAGGACCTGTGATATGGGAAGTTAGTCCACAGGCGCTTGAAGTTTGGTCTATCAAACATTCTGAAAATGTCCAAATACTATCTATCTTTTCAGACTCCTTCTTTGATGAATATGTAGAACTGAGTAAGCCAAACAGGTTTGAACCTCTGTCAGAGGATAAGAGAGGCAAATCTTCGACTGCTGATGAAACTAAGTCAAATTTTATGAAAGGTTTGAAACTTTGCAGTATAAACATAAATGGAATTAGAGGGAAAATTCTTGAACTTTTAGCTTTCCTCGATACATCTCAACCTCATATTGTTGCTATTCAGGAAACAAAGATTGACAGTTCAATTACTACATCTGAGCTTTTCCCTGAAACTTGTGAGTACTGTGTGTACAGAAAAGATAGGAACTCTCATGGCGGTGGGGTGATGTTGCTCATTCATAGAGACATCCCTCACATGCCTTTCATGGAACTTGAGAATGACACCGAATCGGTCTGGGTTAAGGTTTTTGCAAATAAAACTTCCCACTTCGTAGCAAGTTGGTATCGACCACCAAATGGTACAATCGAAAACTTCCAGTTGTTTAAAGACCAACTGGATTGCATTAAATCGCAGCATAAGGGTAAAAAACTCCCGGCTGTACATGTTCTAGGTGACCTCAACTTCAGAGACATTGCTTGGCCAGACAGGCTCAGCAAACAAGGCACAATGCTGAGTCAGTCGGAAGGACAAATATTAATTGACATTATGAACGATCATGGCCTTGAACAAATTGTTAACTTCCCCACTCGTGATAAGAACACATTGGATCTGATCCTTACGACTTTGCCAGGACAATTCGAAGACATTCATTCCCCAGATAAACTAAGTGACCACGATGTTGTCTCCGGATATTTAAAAATTCACATCCCACCAATAAAGAAACCTCGGAGGAAAGTGTACTCATATCAGAAAGGTGACTATGAAACTATGAGGAAGGATGCACTCAGATTTGCAAAGGAGAATTACTTTAATGGTCATTCAGATGCTCGGTCTGTACAGGAGAATTTTGATTTGATAACTTCTTTCATTCATACTTCGGCCGAAAATCATATCCCCTCAAAAACTAGTAGGGCTGTATCTTCTATTCCCTGGATCACTCCAGAGATAAGAAGGAAAATTCGCAGAAGGAATAAGATTCATGCAAAGGCAAAAAAGACGGGAAGTGGTAAACTCCGGACAAAATTTGAAAACTTGAGACGTGAAATCAAGACTGATATAAAAAATCAGCATGATTTGTATGTGAATAACTTGGTAGGTGATGTAAAGGCAAATCCCAGAGACTTCTACAGATGTATTAATAGCCAGAAGAAAGACAGGCAAGGTATCCCGCCCCTTAATAAAAGAGGAGGGGACGGGGTTGCTGAATCAGACTCTGAAAGGGCAGAGGAACTAGTTGGTCAATTCAATGATGCATTTAATAAAACTGAGTTCACGGAGGTCCCATTAACTGGAAGATCGGCCCCATTCATGAATAATATTGTTGTGACAGCTGCAGGAATGATCAAATTACTTCAAGGCTTAAACCCCAGTAAGGCCTTAGGACCTGATGAGCTTCATCCCAGAGTCCTGAAGGAACTAGCAAATGAGTTGGGTCCAGTTTTCGCACACTTGTTTCAACAGTCTCTTGATACGGGTGAAATCCCCAAAGAATGGCTCTTAGCAAACATTTGTCCACTCTTCAAAAAAGGAGATAGGGCTCTTGCCCGCAATTATCGCCCTGTGTCTCTGACTTGTGTTCTGTGTAAATTGCTGGAACATATAGTCTGCTCAAACATCATGGCCCACTTGGACGAACATAAACTTTTGTCAGACAGACAACATGCATTTAGGAAAAGGCACAGTTGTGAAACTCAGCTAAGCACAGTTATTAATGACTGGGCAAAAATCTTGGACAAAGGGGGACAGGTGGACACATTTATTCTGGACTTCGAGAAGGCTTTTGACACCCCTCCTCATGAACTACTTAAATCTAAGTTATTTGGTTATGGAATTGGGGGAAAGACCCTAAAATGGATAGATTCCTTTCTTTGCTACAGAAAACAGCGGGTTGTTGTTAATGGTGAATCTTCGGAGTGGGCTCCAGTTTTGTCTGGAGTCCCGCAAGGGACCGTTCTTGGTCCACTTTTGTTCTCCCTGTACATCAATGATATTTCCACTGACATTGACTCAGAAATAAGACTGTTCGCAGATGACTGTGTTTGTTACCGGGAAATTAGAGATACAGATGACTCATTGAAACTTCAGGCTGACATAGATAGATTAGGATGTTGGGCACGTAAATGGGGCATGAGATTTCAGCCAGTTAAATGCAATATTATGCAGATAACTAGGAAGAGATCTAATAAAGTTGAGGCTTCTTACACCTTAGAGGGAACGGTCCTCGAGAATGTGGACTCCATTAAATACCTTGGAGTGACAATCTCACACAACTTGAGATGGAATACTCATATTAGCAACATGTGTACTAAGGCAAATAGAACGCTTGGTTTCCTGAGGCGAAATCTTCATCAGTGCCCTCAGGATGTAAAAGAGGCAGCATATAAAGGTCTTGTTCGCCCAATCTTGGAATATGGTAGTTGTATCTGGGACCCCAGTGGAGTGATCCTTAACGATGAAATTGAGAAAGTTCAGAATAGAGCTGCTAGATTTGTAACAGGCAATTACTGCTTTGAAACTGGGAGCATGACTGGAATACTTGGAAAATTAAAATGGGAGTCTCTCAAGAAAAGGAGAAAAGACAGTAGGCTAATCCTTTTATACAAAGGTCTAAAGGGTGCTGCCAGCATTCCAACAGATGACCTTGTTCCCCCAGCTAGATACTGTAGAAATCACCATTCGTTGGCGTTTCAGACCCTTAGCGCAAGAACTGACATTTATAAAGAGTCGTTCTTCCCCAGAACCATTAGAGATTGGAATGCCCTTCCCGATTCGATTATTTCGACAGCTGAAGGTGCTGATGATTGTGTAGCTAAATTTACCTCTTTGGTTAGAGCTAGGGACTAACTTCCCACATCACAGGTCCTGGTGTATGAATGTCATTTGACGTGTCACCAGTAACAATTCTGATTCTGATTCTGATCTTCTGATACTGAGTTGGTCATGTGCCGTCCGAAAGTTACGGAGCTGATTTTTGCTAGTTTTCTGGAGTACTCAGTTCTCGCTTGTATTTGACCATTACCGCAGGTGTATATTACATACACCAGGGATTTTCCTACCCTTCAGAATCAGGGTCCAGGGGCCGCTGGGTTTGGGGAAAAAAGCTTGCTTACATTTATCGTCGGGTGCCCTAAGTTCGTTACCGCCTTAACTCCGTGACGTCATCATTTTATGTGCTCCTCGCGCTGACCTCGTTCTCGCGTGACTTTCATATGCCGTTATTTTTAGCTGTCGACTAGAAGTTTTCCTGGACAAAGTTTTGTCAAGAATGGCTTTCATACAAATGAGTTAACATCCATATTTTATTGTTCTTTTGTAAGAAAGCCATTTTCACTATTCCCAAATTCGTCATCTGGAAAATACTAATAAAAAATATTTTCCACTCCGATGTGCCACAACGACCAGTCGTCAGTTTTGTTTACCGTTTCTGGGTTAAGGTCACTTGACCTGTCAAATAAAATCAGGCCAAGATAAAGTAATTAATCGTTTCCGAAATTCTGTTGGTTCTTAGAGTACAGAGGGACGGTTTATGGAACGGGTACACATGTAAACACTGGATGCATCTCAAATACTGAACTGATATCTCAGTTGTAAGGCATCACATAGTGTTCCTGTGTCCTCATTGCATAATTGCTCCATATAAGGAATAAATCTGTTATCAAATACATATTATGTTTCCAAGTTATTATTTACTGTCTTTGATGTGGAAAAAGTAAAACTTTCTGTTTTAGCACTTTTTTTAAGTCAAGACTTCTAACTGATCAGTTTGCTGTTTAAACTTTGAACTGGTCATCTATTCAAATACTGAGTATAAATACCGAAAACCTAAGAATTACGTACTGTAGCCTATCAATTGTCGCGAGCTGTCAGTTAACGGTAAGTGGCTTGTGCCTATCAATAAAAATTAGCCAATTGCAGTTCAAATGGGTCAGGGATGTGACACGTGGCTACTTCTGAAGAAGCCGATGCTTTGAAGTAGTAATATATATATTTTAACCCATAATTAAAATCTAAATCTCCAGTACTTAGCACATGCAAGCCAGCCAATAGAACCACTACCGGAAAGAAAATAAATAATAATAATAATAAAACTACTACCAGGGGGTAAAACGTCTGTTGTCTCCTGTGATCAACAGGTATTTTGCATGGACCGGTAAGAGAAGCAAAATTAGGGAGCGGTTGGAACCCACAAATTTTGAGTGCAATTTGTTTTCGGAAGCGCAAGATGCATGAAACCTATGTCTCGAACGCATTAAAAAGACAATGGCGCACAATATTTCTTGCGGTATAATGACAGTATGACCCCTCTCAATAATCAGATTACTTTTGTGACGATAAAAATTATCCAAAACATGTTTTACCACCTGTAGCGATAATCAGACACGTCTACACGCTTCAACAAACATAAATAATGCCGACAGCTTGTGTCAATCTCTCAAGTATTTTCACTATCTCCATGAACAGAAAGCTAAGCCATCACAGATGCGCAGGATGATCGTAGTCTTCGCTGGTCACACATGTATAGTTTTTGTCGTTCCACGCTTAATTTCCTGCCGTCATTTCTGAATGTGCATTTGTTGCAATCTGAAATTTTCCCACATTTTTCAACATCACGTCATCGATAGTTTGCACAAACATTCTTCCCCATGCAACCTTTGGAAAACATGACAGTAAAACTGTGCGGCAGGTGAAGACACAGATCAGCCTGCGCAGTCTTATCAGTCTTTGCTCTTTCTACAAACCTTTTGTAGTATGGCTTATGGTATATTCAGAGAGCAGCAAACAAAGAACTCGATGTACAGGCTGATCTTTCGTTAAAAGAAAAGTTTTTTTCCTGAGTGCTGGATGCAGTTTTACGTGTTGTAAAATATAAGGCCCTTTCTGGGTCGGACAAACACGGTAGCTAATGAAAGCTAGTATGTCATGTGGTAGTGGCATCAGAAATGCTTACCGAGAAAAATGCACTGAATGCCTATGCGCACACAGAAAAGACTCAGATCAGCTGGAAGTTCAGTCTGATCTGAGTTCATTGTTCATAAGGTTTCATTTCTCGGAAAACTTAGACACTGTCGCTGATCAGATTGCACGCATATGGCATTGTCTTCGCTACACACACATGATAACAATGGTCAGGTAACTTTTCACACCTAATCGTTTAATTGGTATCACTTACATGCACTCGTTATCAAAACACTATTATGGTTTCTTGAAGTGGGATAATTTGGAACAATAAACAGCGGGATAGGCGGTAAACAATCAAACAGGCAACAATCTATTGCTAAAAAATGTCTAAACTATCCATTCTTTAAACAGGCATGACGTTGTTATTTTTATTTATTTATTTTTTTGTCAATTTCAGAGATTTTTGTTCCAAAATGTAAGGCAACATTTGCTCTTATCTGCAAAAAAGGTATGGTGCCAGAAAAAAAGATCTTGGCGCTAGAGAAAATTGGTCTGGAGCCACACCATCATAAAAAGGCTGGGAAAACAAATTAAAGTAATAATTTGTGCAGTATGTCTGCATTTTGTGGTTCTTGAAACGAAATCAGCTGCCAGATTTTAGATTCATGTCAGCGTGTCTGAAAGATTGGCATACGGGTTGACAATAAAAGTACCATGTTGACTGTTGAGGCACGGAGGATACACCATGTCAGCAGATCTGTGGCGGGAAAAGAAGCTAAGAGTGCCAAGAGTAAACAGGAAATGGAAAGGAAATTTGTCCCACCGCGTATTTGAAGTGTGTGTAAGGGGTGGGGGGTGGGGGGGGTGGGTAGAAAGAAATTAATCAGCCATACTGTAGCTCAACATATCTTTTTTAATCGCGTATGATCAAATAAAAATCCAACCTTCCGACGCTAATTTGGTTTGAAAGAAAAAACATACCTAGGTTTAAATTTGTAGGTCTTATCTAAGAGCCAAAATATTTGAAAAATGCTGAAAGTTCCGGTGACAGACAGGTAAAGCTCTAATGTTTTGGCGCCCAGCCAATTTTTCAGTCACTATGGGTGACTGTCAGTCTTTATCCCTGCTCGCCCTTGTATGCACCTAGTTAAATGGGAAAGCAGCCTTAACTGGGGATGTATCTTTTCCCAATCTCTGCCCCAGAACATACATGTACATTGTGGTTTCTTATTACAACTGCCTCAATGGCATGGTTCTATTGAGTTTCCACACTGTACAAGTTTGGATTGAAGTCCTGAAATGCACTTTTCAGAAAAAGAGGCAGTTAGGGAAACATGCAACTATGCAGTAGTGCACACGTGTGTAGAAATTTTGTCTGTTTTGTTTGCAATCAAGATCAGGGACTTTTCAAAATGAAGGATTTTGGACTCCTGTTTACCTATCTATCTATCTATCATGTTAAGACCTAAGGACTACAATTTGAAAAGACTATATAAAAGTAACTTTCTGCTGGTGCTAATTACTGGATGTTTAATTTGCAGCATTAGATATGTTCTATAAAAGGGCTATCCTTTGGAAGCAAGGAAAAGAAACTTTCTGATCTCTGTTTACTCTGTCATTTCATCTTGATATTTTGAACTGTTACATTTATCTTCCAATATATATATGGTACAATAACAGTTACAACACTATTCAAGATAAAGCAACCTTCACTAGAACAGCAAGTCCCAAAGACTGACCTGTTGTAAAAGGCAAACACATACACAGGATGTCCAATCAAAATACTTTGTTCTGACTGAAGAACACCCTTATTTTATAACAATTAGGACAATATGGATGAAAACTAAGCATTATTTATTATACTTTTATTTGCATTTCATAAATTGTTTACAAAGTTTTGAAGTACAATTATACAACAAATTAGCATGGCCCCGCCCATCGGGGCTTGAAGAAATATATGGGCTGCATGATGCTTCCATGCAGAGCTGAAACTGACCCTCACACGAGTACTGGTAAACCACCTAGAGGATCTAAGCCTGCCCAGACAAAGCGTTATATGTGTCGGCCCGTCCATGCTTATAACCCCTATTGGTTTCATTGGCGACAGGGCTTGAGATGTCATTTCATCTTAATGTCGGGTAAAAGTCCCACAAAATAGGAAGCAGCATACCCAAATGACCTTTTCAGTGTTGACGGGGACATTTAACCTCAAATCAAACAACAACAAAAGCAAAACAATATAACAAAAATAAGTGCAATGTGTAACATAGTATAAAAGGTGAGAAAAAAATAAAAATAAAAAATAAAATAATTTTCCTACCTACCTACCTACCCTATTTTTGAAAACCATGTAATAGGAACCACACATATAATTTGTTTTGGCCTAATCATGTAATTACGGTAGGGATCTTTAACCTGCACAGGGGGCCTCCAGTTAACGTCCCAATCCGAAGGACAGTGCACTTTATGACATTCATCCCTGCAAATAATGCCAATGGAGCGTGTTCGGACACCGAAATTTTATCGTCACTGCCGGGGATCGAACCCGGGACCTCTAGCATCAGAGGCAAGTGCACTAACCACTGAGCTATCACGTTCCAAAATACAAAAGCGCTGGATTCAAAGAAATTGCCAGGTGTGCAAGAGCTGTTTTGGAGCCATTGCGCCTCTGACTTCGTAACACTGCAGCAAATGTTGCACGGCAACGTCATGAACGTCAAAATATTCGATGTTAAACTTGACATAGAATAAAAATGGAGGACTGCCATGCAGAAAGACTCAGAACTAGCATTGATGAGACAAAACCTGCGTGTCTCTGCATGTTGTGTAACAGGCAATAGCTTTTAATAGTCTGCTTTTAAATTACAAGTTGCCCCTTTCGAGGTTTTCACTCTTCGAGGTGGCATATCTTACTGCACAATGTCTTAAAGCACTTTATCCGGCCATACAGTCTGGCAGAGGGTAATGTTACAGATAATGCACTTAAATGCTCCTTCACAAATGGATTTGAAGCAGAGAGACTATGAAACACTAGAAAGGAGAGCTTTTTAAATCGCACACCATCCCCAACCCAAACCCAATTATGATGAAGCAAATCTCAGTTATTACCTGTTGTTCACATGGGTGTGGCATCGGGTCGCATGAAAAACAAGAATGTCGTCATCAGGTAGCGCTCTGCACTGTCAATGTTCGAAGAATATGACATGCGTAGACAAAGGAAAAAACAGTATTCACATCATCTGAGTTCCGAATAGAGAAAACTGGTGTGTTGTGACCTTACTGCATCGATGATCTAATTATGATGTCAAATGAATCACAATATATAATCGTACAGTGCATTATAGATAAGTAGCTACACACAATGCTGTTAGTGACATTTGTTTTTAAATAAGAGAAAAATGACAGAACTTATTTTGGCTTGTGTATTTATGCAAACTTATTCGAGGAGATATTTTCTACCCTTCTATCTACCTATACAGGCTACAGGACAGACATCCCTATAGATCTTGGTCGTCACCGTGACAAATTTCTCTGTCACCAGTGTTCTGTTTCGCTGTAGATCCCACCAGTCAGTGGCGCACCGGTGACTCCTCGATGAAGAATCTCCGTGACTATCTTCATTATTAAATCCACCAATTGGACTCAAAATTAACACACCAGTTCATGCCGCGAGTGCCATCTCCACCACGGCTCGTAAGCTATTTTTCTTGTTTCAACGAGTGTTTTTTGGGGTTTTGTTTTGTATTTTTTTTTTTTTTTTTTGCTATGGGGATAAGGACCTGTTTCTCATGCTCTTTTTCAACGCTTCGATGCCTCCGCATCATGGATTTATCATGTAAATGAGCCAGTGTACAGCAAAATACTTTTTTACCGAGGAAGGATAAGATCGGTCTGTGCACCTAGCAAACGCTGCCAAAGTCTTCGCTTGTAACTGCTTGAATATCCCAGAGGCCACATAGACGGTTCGTGTGAACAGCGAAGACTGATCAGACTGCACAGATGCGTAGGATGATCTGAGTCTTCACTGGTCACATATTTCTTGATATTGTCATAAACATGTTTTCAAACAATGTACATGTGTAACATAGTTCCTCAAATTTAGTTTTATTCACTTGTTCAGAGTAATTGATAAAGGTCGTATCATCGTAAAAAGGTCGTATCATCGACTCTAAAATCGAGCAAATACGCCTAGAAATGAAGAAAAAGTCGTACCAAATACGACCATCAAATTGACAATACGCCAAGGTCGTTCCATTGCAGTCGTATAGGCAATGAAATATATATGTGACCCGTCACGCGAAAAGGGACCTTCTGGGAAGTTACGTCATTTAGCGTAAATGACGTTAGAAAATAATGTTCAAGTTAACGTCATAATTGATACTGATAATTTGATTACGCTGCGTCTTAACTGGACTCACAATTCACCTTACATTTGGCGAAATGGCATTTTTTCAAGACCTTTCACTGTTCCTATTCGAGTATCGTCCCTTGTTTTAGTAAAAATAAAAATAATCAGTAAACGTCACAGTTGACTTCCGCACCAAGTGACAGCTGTTACCTAAAAATTATTCTCTTGAATTTAACAGCGTTTACAGGTTACATGTACATGTCTGCTCCGGGCAACGAATGTTTTTCATCTGGGTAAGGTCAGGCCCATGAGATATAATTTTCGATATTCAACCCGGCCGATAAGGTCAACCAGTTCACAGACAGTGGGTGTTGGTGACGTCTAACTGCTACGTCATAAGTTAATCAATAAATTATTAGAACAGGCATTACTCAGTATAGGATTTATAGTACAGTAGCTTCCCCCATAATGCCATCTGTTTGAAATTTACTCCAAACAATTATATGTTTGTTTGATTTGAGGTTTAACGTCCCCGCCAACACTGTATAGGCCATTTTGGAGACGTTGCTTCCAATTTTGTGGGATTTTCACCCAACATTGAGATGAAATGACATCTCAAGCCCTGCCACCCAATTAAAACAAATGGTTTTATATGCATAAATGGTCAGACTCACACCGCTTTTCCTGGACAGGCTTTAGAACCTCTACCAGTACTCAAGTGTGGTCGGTTTCTGCTCTGCGTGGAAGCATCGTGCAGCCAATATATTTCTTCAAGCCCCGATGGGCGGGGGCGGGCTGCCAACAATTACCCAACCAGGTTATATATCAACTTGATGAGGCTGAATGAGACTGAGTAATCAATTCTGACAACTCAGTAAAATGCAATGATTTTTATCTCCACTGTGACAACTGACGGGGCAAAAAGAAAAGAAAAAAAAAAGAAAAAGAAAGCTAGCTGTTGGGTGTGTGTGTGGGGGAGGGGGAGGGGGGGGGGGGCGTTAACGTACCACCAACATTTAAGGTCATACGACGACGGGATCTCGGTCTAAAGACTCTAAGGGGGGGGGGTCACGTCCCAACAACATCTAAGATCATACTGCGACGGGGATCTCGGTTTAAAGACTCAAAAAAATCTGGAGATGGGGTCCATTTTGGTGTATTGAAACACAAACATAACTATATTTCTATTTGTCGGTTAGCGGACCACACCAGCCTGAGAAACTTACGGAACCCGGGAAGGGACATGATTTTTTTTTTACTTTATAAGATGTGCGCACAAGATAATATCTTGTGCGGACAAGATATTGTCTTATGCGGACAACATATTATCTTGTGCGGACAAGATAATATCTTGTCCGCACAGCATAATATCTTGTCCGCACAAGATATTATCTTGTCCGCACAAGAAAATATCTTGTCCGCACAAGATAATATCTTGTCAACACAACTTCCCAAGATCTATGTTGTGCAAACAAGATAATATGTTGTGCGAACAAGATAATATCTTGTGCGCACAAGATATTATGTTGTGCGAACAAGATCATATCTTGTCCGCACAAGATAATATCTGGTCCGCACAAGATAATATGTTGTCCGAACCAGATAATATCTTGTCCGCTCAAGATAATATCTTGTTCGCAGCACAACATAATAAAAATAAAAAATCATGTCCCTTCCAGGGTTCCGTTTCTGAATTTCTGACAGTTAAAAAAAAAATGGAAGTCTTTGCAGAAGTATTTCACGAAAACTTATAATTTGACAGCATCAGAACCTGCCGGTGTGGTTTACGTCAGACGGTACCAATTTTTCCGGGTGCAGGTAGATCGGTGGTTAGTTGCCTCTGATGCAAGAGGCATCCGGTTCAATTCCTGGTAGCGGTAATGAATTTGCGATGTCAGAACATGCTCAACTGGCATCATTTGCAGAGATGAAGCATCAAAGTGCACCGCCCTTTCAATTGGGACTTTAACTGGAGACCCTTTGTGCATGCAGAATCTTCTCCTGCGCATGCAGGTTAAAATCCCTACCCAAATAACATGAATATCGTGTAGGCTTTCATCATTCAAAAGTGGAGAAATGGTCAAACTTGACCGATCGCAATAACAGTTTTGTTTGTTTGATTTAAGGTTTAACGTCCCGTCAACACTTTTTAGGTCATTTTGGAGACGTTGTTTCCAATTTTGTTGGACCGACACTGAGATGAAGTGACATCTCAAAGCCTGCCGCCCAATGAAACCAATAGGGTTTATATGCATGGACGGGTCGACTTGCACCACTTTGCGGGTTTATATGCATGGACGGGTCGACTCGCACCACTTTGCGGGTTTATATGCAAGGACGGGTCGACTCGCACCACTTTGCCCGGGCTGGTTTAGACTTTCTAAGCGGTTTACCAGTACTCGTGTGCGGTTGGTTTCAGCTCTGCGAGGAAGCATCATGCAGCCCAATCTATTTCTCCAAGCCCCGATTGGCGGGGGCAATCGCAGGAACAATAGATAGATAGATAGATAGATAGATAGATAGATAGATAGATAGATAGATAGATAGACTACACGAGTATAAGGGTTTTGTTTTCAATATTTTTTTCATTTATTTCAAGCCGATCGTTAAACAAATGTGGGCGAAAACCAGAGTATCGAGAAAAACATGACCTTCCGTTGCAGAACATGGCATCTCACTTTTAACCCGAGCAAGGTTCGTACCATAGCGGTGAATATTGGGTTCTGTATTTATTATTATTTTTTTGTCTGTTTGTTTTTTCGTATCTCAAGAGGAAATCGGTCTTTGGTATTTCCAACCAGATGAGCCAGCATACCAGTCTGCTCAGTCTCAGAAGCCTTAGTTGACATTTTTTTTTATTATTTTTTTTATACCCCCGCAAAAGAAGTTTGAAGTGGGTATATAGGAGTCAGCTTGTCGTCTGTCGTCTGTCGTCGGTCCGTTACAAAGTCGTCTGTCGTCGGTCCGTTACAAAAAACTTTAACATTGCTCATAACTTCCTTATTCTTTGACCGATTTCTTTAATATTCACACACCACACACCTTGCCACTAGTCCTTAAGATTGATATACACAAACCTGACCTTGACCTTTACGTTGACCTTCCTCAAGGTCAAATACTTGTAAAATCTGACAACGCATGCGGGGGTATAATTGGCGCCCGTTAGGCGGCAGCTCTAGTTTAAATTTGGTTTTGGTGTTACGGCCCTTTCAAGATTATTTACTCATATCGAGCCGATCGTTAATCATAGGTGGGTGAAAACCGGAGTACTCGTAAAAACACCCGACCTTCCGTTGCAAAACTTGGCGTATCACAAGTGACCCGAGCCAGGCTCAAACCCACAGCGATGAGAGGCCTTAGGTGACCTGAATATTGGCATAGAACCGCCTAAGTCATAACACGATCACAAAAACTTGTATTATATGCGCTGAGCAGTCTCTACTGATGCACAGGCTACAAATAGCAGGTTTCCTTGCTCATATAATGTGTAAAAAAAAATTGATCCTCCCATGGCTATCACTAAAACTATACAGTTTCAGACGACGGCAACATGCCAAATTTCTCAAAATGCTTAATAATTAAACAGTGTTTAGGAAATAAATATTTTAGTGTTTTAAAATGCCTTTCAGATGTTTCCTTGAATTATAACCCGGAATTTTACCTTTAACAGTTTGTTGACGTAACCTATGACGTCGAATAGCCCATGACGTCGAATCGGTTTTCTGTGACATTATTACGTTTAGGGTACCTATGTTTAAAATACTGTAAATCTGAAACTTTTAGGAGTATTTTATTCAATTTGGTGTCAAATTGTTTCGCAAATACCAATATATCTGAAATCAGTTATAACTCATTTTCGCCAAAAATTCCCAGAAGGTCCCTTTTCGCGTGACGGGTCACATATATACATGTATATAAAAACGTGACGCCTGACAAAAAGCAATCAAAATCGCGGTAATTTTCGCCGCATCATAGTCTGCAACAAAAACTGTTCCAATCTTCAAGAACGATTCGAAATTCATCCATTCATGAATGATGGCATTTGTTATCCCCCGCCGAAGGCGGAGGGATATAGTTTTGGCGTTGTCCGTCCGTCCGTCACACTTTGTCCGGAACTGTTTCTCAGCAACTATTGCATGGAATTAAATGAAACTTGAAATAAATATGTATTATTATGCTGTGGTGATGCACGCGCAATTTTTTTTCGGATTGACTTTTTACATCCAGAGTTATGGCCCCTTGAATGATTGAAATTCTGGATTTTTCGTCGTCTCACTTTGTCCGGAACCGTTTCTCAGCAACTATTGCATGGAATTAAATGAAAATTGAAATAAATATGTATTATTATGCTGCAGTGATGCACGCGCAATTTTTTTTCGGATTGACTTTTTACATCCAGAGTTATGGCCCCTTAAATGATTGAAATTCTGGATTATTTCGTCATCTCACTTTGTCCGGAACTGTTTCTCAGCAACTATTTATGGAATTAAATGAAACGTGAAATAAATATGTATTATTATGCTGCGGTGATGCACGCGCAATTTTTTTCTGGATTGACTTTTTACATCCAGAGTTATGGCCCCTTTAATGATCGAAATTCTGGATTTTTTGTCGTCTCACTTTGTCCAGAACCGTTTCTCAGCAACTATTGCATGGAATTAAATGAAACTTGAAATAAATATGTATTATTATGCTGTGGTGATGCACGCGCATTTTTTTTTGGATTTACTTTTTACATCAAGAGTTATGGCCCCTTAAATGACTGAAATTCTGGATTTTTCGTCGTCTCACTTTTTTGTCGGGAACTGTTTCTCAGCAACTATTGCATGGAATTAAATGAAACTTGAAATAAATATGTATTATTATGCTGTGGTGATGCACGCACAAATTTTTTTCGGATTGACTTTTTACACCCAGAGTTATGGCCCCTTAAATGATTAAAATTCTGGATTTTTCGTCGTCTCACTTTGTCTGGAACCGCTTCTCAGCAACTATTGCATGGAATAAAATGAAACTTGAAATAAATATGTATTATTATGCTGCCGTGATGCACGCGCAATTTTTTTTTTCTCAATTTTGGCCAGATATATTTTCTTGCCATTCTACACGAAAAACCCATTCGGCGGGGGATATCAATTCAACGAATTTGCTTGTTTTAATTACGCTGAAACATTTCAACCTTATCTTTTGAACATCATATATTGAGCTTATATTTAATCAGCCTCAAATTATGACAACTATCAACATGATTAGGAAACCGATTATCGATGCGTGATTACATAGCGGTATTTATTATCTATGGGAAAGCCGCCCGCATTATTAACTTTATTAACAAAGCATGAACAGTAACTTTATGACAATCGTGCATAAAAATACGATCCTGAATATTGTTAGGCAGCCGTATTGACTTCTACGGAGTGTCATCTTCGAGAGAAAAAAATGGGTTCGACAGATCTACAGATTGTCTCCACTTCTAGTTTTCATACTTTTATCATCCCGACGTTTTTTCTCGCAACATTGTCGTCAATGCAGGTCTGAGATTGAACCACCGCTGCACAGACTGATCGCTTTGTCTGCCGTGTTCCGTATACATTTGACCAAAATTATATTTATTGAGTCACAATGGCAGGATTAACCTGTAATACTTGGATACTCATATATCTAATTGTGAATCACATGTGGTCAGGTCAGCATGCAGTGCATGCTTATTTACCGCTATCTATCAAGTAACCGATTAAATTAACACCCTAAGATGTCTCGCCGGCGTCTTTGAACATTAATTAGTGTGTGTGTGTATGTGTGAGTGAATTCCGGTTTAACGTCGCTTTCAACAATTTTCAGGGCACACTGAGCGCTTAGAAGGCCTTAGCCTACCTAGGCAAGATGATGCACAGACGATCCGACTCGCATCTATATTTTGAGCAGAAATAAGAAAAATACCATTCATCCTAAAATTTTCATTTTTTCGGCGATAAAGGTTACACTTTATTTGTATAGGCTTTTGTTTGTAATGATTTCAGAAAGGGACATAATTGTAATTGACCCTGATGCAATAGACTGTTGTACTCAAAGCCTTGTCCGGGCACTGTGACAGTTATTAGCTCACCTGTCACGTACAGTAGTGACAAGGTGAGCTTTTGGGATCACTTGTCGTGCGTGCGTCCGTAAACTTTTTTGTGAACACACTAGAGGTCACAGTTTTGGGCCAATCATCATCAAACTTGGTCAGAATGATCATCATGACAATATCTCGGTCAAGTTCGAATATGGGTCATGTTGGGTCAAAAAGTAGGTCAGTAGGTCAAATCAAAAGAAACCTTGTGAACACTCTAGAGGCCAAAGTTTTGGTCCGATCGTCATCAAACTTGCTCAGAATGATCATCTTGACAATTGAATATCTCGGTCAAGTTCGATTACGCCTCTTTCATTTCATATGTATCTCAATATTTATAAGCATCGTAAATTTCATGCCATGAAGACCCGAGAATGAAAAAGGTTCTATTATCCCGAGACCAGGCCGGGCGGATCAGCCTGTGCATCCGTGCAGTCTGGTAAAAGTCCCCATCGGCCACACAAACAGTAACTAGGTTCCCAGCCATCCAAGCGCACACAACGAAGACCCATATCAAACTGCGCAAATGTGCAGGCTGATCCTAGTCATAGCCGGGCGCGCATGTAAATCTAACGAATCATTGCAGCCCGGAAAACTATCACCAGCCTGGGCACTGAAACCCTTTTAGAGGCACTATTTTAGGCCAGTTTTGTGCCGGTCAGTTTTCCCGGGCAGGCTTATACGTAAGCTGTTAACCAGTATAGTGCACATTATTTTCGCCAGAAAGTGACAACTGCCCTTCTTGAAACAGTGGGAGGGAGAGAATGACAGTGGAAAAGATTTCATAATCAATCTCCACGAAAGAATGTTGCTGACCCTGGTAGGTATCGAATCCGCATCCGACTTAGCTACCGAGCCCGGATAAATAAATTAATTAATTAACAAATATACATGTTAACAAATATAAGATTATCCCTAATCATCACCATGATTGACGAAACCTCGGACGCATCAATACCGTATTGATGGGTCCGAGACGAACCTGAGGAATGTTTTTTTTTATGCCCCCGCATCATATGATGCCGGGGGCATATAGTTTTTCGGTTTTCCGTACATGCGTACGTGCGTACATGTGTACGTCCGTCTGTACGTGTGTGTGTACGTACGTACGTACGTACGTACGTGATCCTGTAACCTCAGGTTAAAGTTTTTGTAACAGGTAGAGCCTGAACTTTTAGAACTCATATTTTCCTAACCATTTGATTGAACTGGTTCATCTTTGGTATGATGATAGATATAGGTCCAAAGTTTTATTAAGCAATACCCCCACCCATGCCTGTGACCTCAAGGTCAAGGTCACAGACTTAGAAATTTTCAATGTTAAAGACTCAGGTTAAGTTTTTTGTAACAGGTAGACTTGAACATTTTAGAACTCATATTTTCCAAACCATTTGATGGAATTGGTTCATATTTGGTATGATTATAGATATAGGTCCAAAGTTTTATTCAGCGATACTCCCACCCATGCCCATGGCCACAAGGTCAAGGTCATGGACTTAGAAATTTTCCATGTTAAAGACTCCAGTTAAGGTATTTGTACCTGGTAGAACCTGAACTTTTATGATGGCTTTGATTCATATGATGACAGATATAGGTACAATGTTTTATTCAGCAATACCCCCACCCGTGCCTATGACCTCAAGGTCAAGGTCACAGACTTCAACAATTTTAATGTGAAATATTTTAAAGAGCTCAAATTTTCCAAACTATATTATGGATTTGGCTTATGTATGCTATGATGATAGATACAGGTCCAAATGTTTATTTGGCAATACCCCCACTCATGCCTATGGCTTCAAGGTCAAGGTCACAGACTTAGAAATTTTTAATTACATATTTTAAGAGTACATGTAGATATTTTCCAAATCGTGCGATGGATTGAGTTGATATTTGGTATGATGTTAGATACCTGTCCATTTTGTTCAGCGATACCCCCACCCATGCCCATGAGCTCAAGGTCAAGGTCACAGACTTAAAATTTTTTAATTATCCCCTCGCACAACATAGCTCTAGCGTCTATATTTCTTCACTGATTTCAATATAACTTCACACAAATGTTCCTTATGACAATATCTTGAGCGAGTTTGACTTTCAAGGTCATGACCTCAAGTTCAAGGTCACTGTGGCTATTTTTAGAAAAACTTTGTCATCGCTCTAGCGCCTACATTTCTTCACCAATTTCAATATAACTTCACACAAATGTTCCTTATAAAAATAGCTCGAGCAATTTCAACTTTCAAGGTCATGGCCTCAAGGTCAAGGTCATTGTGGCTATTTTTAGAAAACCTTTGTCATCGCTCTAGTGCTTACATTTCTTCACCGATTTCAATATAACTTCACACAAATGTTCCTTATGACAATATCTCTAGCGACTTCCACTTTCAAGGTCAAGGTCACTGTGGCTATTTTTAGAAAAACTTTGTCATCGCTCCAGCGCTTACATTTCTTCACCGATTTCAATATAACTTCACGACAATATCTCGAGCCATTTCGACTTTCAAGGTCAAGGTCACTGTTGCTATTTTTAGAAAAACTTTGTCATCGCTCTCGCGCCTGCATTTCTTCACTGGTTTCAAAATAACTTCACAGAAATGTTCCTTATGACAATACCTCGAATTAAATTGACTTTCAAGGTCAAGGTCACTGTGGCTATTTTTAGAAAAACTTTGTCATCGCTCTAGCGCTTACATTTCTTCACCGATTTCAATATAACTTCACACAAATGTTCCCTATGACAATATCTTGAGCGATTTCAACTTTCAAGGTCAAGGTCACTGTGACTATTTTTAGAAAAACTTTGTCATCGCTCTAGCGACTACATTTCTTCACTGATTTCAATATAACTTCACACCTTTATGACAATACCTCGAGCGAGTTCGACTTTCAAGGTCAAGGTCACTGTGGCTATTTTCAGAAAAAATTTGTCATTGCTCTAGAGCTTACATTTTTTCACCAATTTCAATATAACTTCTCACAAATGTTCCTGATGACAAGGTCACACACTAAGAAAATTTTGTTGCAACATGGATTTTCGGGGTGAGGCGGGGCCCTTGGTGGGGGCATCTGTGTCGTCTGGACACATTTCTAGTTTTTTGCTTTTTTTGTTTTACAGCCCTATAAAAATTATTTCACTCATATCGAGCCGATCATTAATCAGAGGCACATGTGGGCGAAAAGTGGAGTACCTGGTGAAAAACCACATGACCTACTGTCGAAGAACATGCATCTCACATGTGACCCGAGTCATGCTCAAACCAACAGCGTTGAGAGACCTAATGATTTTTAAACGTCAGCGCTCTTAGCCACTAGGCCAGGGAGGCCCTGTTGGAGGAATTTATCAGACTTTGTAGTCCCATACAGATAGTTGTTTTCATGTAACTACATTATACGTATGGCCCCGCCCGTTGGGGCTTGAAGAAATAAATGGGCTGCATGATGCTTCCACGCAGAGCTGAAACTGACCGTACACCAGTACTGGTAAACCGCTAAGAGAATCTAAGCCTGCTCAGGTAAAGCGGTGCGAGTCGGCCCGTCTCAAAATGACCTAAACAGTGCTGACGAAAACGTTATTCCTCAATTCAAACAAACAAACTACGATATACGTAGGGACAGTCAGTCGGATTTAGTCTTTATTTGATTTGATGTTTAAAGTCCCCGTCAACACTATAGGTTATTTTGGAGACGTTGCTTCCAATATTGGGGGAATTGTACCCGACATTGAGATGAAATGACATCTCAAGCCCTGCAGCCCAATGAAACCAATAGGGCTAATATGCATGGCCGGTCCGACTCACACCACTTTTTTCTGGGTAGGCCTTGAACCTCTTAGCGGCTTACCAGTACTTCATTGCGGTCGGTTTCAGCTCTACTGAAAGTATCATGCTGCCCAATCTGTTTCTTCAAGCCACTTTGGGCAGTGACCGTCGGATTTAGTCCCTATATTTTTTGTTCGTTTGTTTATTTGAATTAAAGTTTAATATCGCCATCAACACTGTTTAGGTCATTTTGGAGACATTCCAACCAATTTTGTTACACCGACATCAAAAGATATCTCAAACCCTGCCGACCAATGAAACCAAAGGGCAAATATGCATTGGAGGGTCTGACTCGTACCACCTTGCCTGGGCAGGCTTAGTCCTTCTAAGCGGGTTACCAGTGCTCATGTATGGTCAGATTCAGTCTGCATAGAAGTACCATGCAGCCCAGTCTATTTCTCTGAGCCCCGATGAGGGCGGCTTTTTTTACAGTCTCCCCGATCATCAACGTAATACAAGAGCTTTGTGCGTAGTCTGAGAACTCATAAATTTACTACTGGTTTATTGATTTTAGATGTATGGCCCAATGACGATTTCAATGGTTAAAAATCTCAACAATTTGAATCGGCCAATGAAAAAAAAACGGTATAGGAGTTGATGCTAATTACATAATCTTACATACCCTGTAATCTGAATTGGCAAGTAATTGAAGTGTCTGAAATTGTTTTATTCTTTGCAATCAACAGAGAATTATGACTCTACATAGAAGCGAAACAGTTAACAGTAGTTGATCGAAGGATTATCGGACTCAGTGCCCGTCTTTCGCTTTACCGTAACTATTCACAAGGCAGACACTGTGAATTGATTGATTGATTGGGGTTTAACGGCATGTCAACCCTTGTGGGTGATTTTATGTCGTCTCCCAGAGAATGGGAGAAAACAGAAAGAAGAGGCAGTAGAGGAGATAAAAGTGAAGGATAAGAAGACACATTGAAAAAAAAGGGCTAAATTTTGGGGCGAAGTTTTCGTTTTGTTTTCAGAGCCAAAATTGGTGAGGTAAGCCCCGACAGTGCAACTTCTTTACCTGAGTCACCCTAAGCTTGTACATGTAACTTACTCTCTGGATTAGTTAACCTGTTTGATTAGAGCTAGGGACTTATTTCCATATCACAGGTCTGATACATGTTAATGAATTTGATATATCACCAGTATCAATTCTGCTTCTGATTTCAGATCTGGAGAATGATGCTGGACTGTGGAAGACAGACATAGTAATGTTTTGAAGCCAGTAGGTTGAGACAGAATATTTTATCTTTGGTAATGCTTCAGGCAGCAACAGTTGAATGTACTTGACTCGTAAGTTGATTGTCCCAGTACAGCTACAGTAGAAATACTGTACTGCTTATGATAAGCAATAATATTGAGAGTGTAGCTCCAGTATGAAATACACAAGCACAGAAATACAAGTGAAGCTGGAGACGGCAGTTCTTACAGCCTGTCGTCAGAGTCTTCCTTTAGATAACCTAGAAGTTGATGCCATCATCTGTGTTAATGTTGCTGACAGAAGGGAAGAACATGTCGTTAAGATACACCAGAGATTTGATATGTGTGGGGCTACAAGTAAAAACTTTATTAAAGTTGAAGAACCACTTCTTAACGATTATAAAGATATGGTTGTTGATATAGCCAATGACAAAGGTGTTGAAGCTGATTTTATGGGAGAACAGAATCTACAGACTGTCCAAACTTTGTTTAACAATCAAAACTCGCAAAGTGACAGTATTGAAAAGACAAAATCTAGCAATAAATCAGTCACTGGATCAGGAAGATCACCTTCCAGGCATCCTAGAAAGTCTTCCACTCCCAGATGTTTGAATCCCAAACTCAGACAGATTAACCTCAATAACATGTTTGGAACAGTTCTGGAAAAGGATGAAGACTTTTTTAATGAGCTCAGTACATCAAAATCTGGTCTAGATAATGTTTACAATGTAATTGATTATGACAAGGAAAATTTAAATGAAATGGAAATCAGCTCTGCAGAAAATAGAAAGACTGTGACAAATAATTGCAGTAAAGATGAAGTATCTGGTGAAAAGATGGAAAACATGTGCATCAAAATAGAGCCAAAGACTGTTCATGGGGTTTCAACTGAAAAAGATATCCTCCCTAAAGTAAAAAATGACTGTTCAGTACCAGAAGAAAGGAAGTCAGTTTTGGGTGATAACTCACTTGATAATCTTAACTCAGCTGGTAATGATTTTATCATTGAGGTTAACTCAGATTCAGAATCATATGATACTACCTATAACTATACATTTGACAAGACGGATGAAAATGTTGAAGAGAATACTCAGGTGATCATGAAATCTGTGGATGACAGTGATGACCAAAGTCTAGGAAGTTCTCCATCAGATCTCACTAATTCAATGATGTCCTATAATGTCAGCCATATAATCCCTGCTGGAGCTATCAGTGAAAACAATGACATTCTGGATATACCAAACTATCAGCCACCTCAGTTATTGGTGAATGGCAGTCGAGGGAAACCAAAAGGTGTGGGAAAGTGGAATGATTTGGCTTCTAGTAAGTGTACAGATATCCCTAGCTCAGTAGAAAAGCTATCGTGTAGAGTTTGTGGAGCTATGTTTTCAAGTACAAGAACCAGACGTAGGCACGAAACTTCAACTTGTGGAGCCACACGTTTTTCATGTATAGTTTGCTCAAGGCTTTTCAGTAGAAAAGATGCAAGAAGACGGCACATGATGAGAATGCATCCTTTGTATTTGCTGGAATCTTCTCCAGTGTCAGGGAAGTCTGTTGAAAGTTTGAAAGCTTAGGGAAAAATAATTTGTATCAGGGCCTGTAAATCCATTGACCGGCTGCCCGGGACAAGTCCAAAAGTGCACTTTGTCCTTGTGACACCCGGTCTGGCAAGCACAAAAAATGTTTTTGTCTACATGTCGGCCTTTGAGTCTTTTAACCTTTACCACTTTTTGAGCTTATTCAGCAGATGACAAAAATTGATGTTTTTTTTTTATTTTTCCCCCTGTTTTTTTTTTGGGGGGGGGGGGGGGGAAATAAGAGAAATTATTTCAAAATGTCGTCTGCTGAAAAAATATCCAGCTTGCAGAGCGTCAACACTGAATCAGATACGTATATGTAATTACTGCAGAGTCCCCTTTTGGTACGGCTCTAAGGCTTATAATAGGGATCTTCTCATAAAGGAAATAATTTGTTCCTTTCTCAGAGGCTCTCTTCTACAGAATAGAAGTCACAAAAGTTAACTGAGAATGTTGGGTAAGTTGATGAAGCACACATTGAATATGTTTGAGCATTAACTAGACTGACTGTAGTTGCTATTACTTTTATTAGACTTTACTCCCATGTATAAGAAACAACCAATCAATGCCAACAAAACAAAACTACTGGTTCTAGTGTTCTGCTAGTCTAAAGGGATTACTGGGAACCAGTCAATCATAGTCTGACCATCCTATTACAGACTATTGTTGACTGGGTCCCAGCAACTATAGTCAGGCTGGTTAAAGCTCGAACTCACTCATTGTATTGTTTCATTTCCCGCTCTAGCAAAAGAGAGGTCCGAGAATAGTCAGTCTTTTGTTGTATAGTAACACATGTATGTTCAAGAACTTTTAAGTCTAACATATGCTCATTGTCAATGAAAAGTTACCACTTACTCGTACTCATTCAGTTCCTCGATTACAGTCATTGTTATCTTTTGAAAATAGTTATATTTTTCAGTGTTTTAGAAGGACAAGCAAGAAATCTGCAACTTGGGGCTCAAAAGTGCTGTTTATTCACTAAGTTTATAAAACCTAGAAGTTGAAAAAATGTTACCAGCGCCCAGATAGCTCAGTCGATAGAGCACTTGCCTTGTAAGCAAGGGTTCATCTGTTCGAGTCTGGTTCTGGTCTGCTTATTTCAACTTCATTTCTTATAGATTTATGTATTTATAACCTTGTTGCAGAGGCTGTACATGGGTTTCAGTTTCAGCCAAAACAGAAAGCAGTTTCCTCTCAAAAATGTATTCATTGATGTTGGTAAAAGGTAGTTATTAATTAATGAAGGTAAAATGTCCTAGAACATGTCACCAATTCTTTCTGTCACATGGCAACTAGAGCTACATGAACAAATTTATAAATCTTCCGAAGCAGCCAGTATTTGCCATTTTTCTGTTATATTCATACTACTGTCATAACATTAATCAATAACCAGCTGTCTGTTGTTCAACACTTTTTAGTGTTAACTAGACCCTGGTTCAAGCCCAGGGCTGGGAAATTCCTCAAAATTTCACTCGTCCTACATGGACAAGGGCATGTAGATTTTGGTAAATCTCATTGGAACTAGACAAAACTTTTACTTGTCCTCTGACATATGGCACTCACTATGTCGAGTTGACTATTCCAGCCCTGAAGCCAACACCAATATAATGTAAGAATTTTTAGACAGACAGGATTGAACCATCTTTAAATGCATTCATTTAGTGGTAACTGTTCATTGACCATGTGTATACATGAACATTATACATGTATTTGAGCTTTCAAGAGGCCTATCACAACTATTGTCGTCTGCTTTGTTGTCTACTGGCTACTTTAAAGTCATTGTTGCAAACATTGTGGACCCAGATCAGACTGCTCCTCTAGGAGCAGTCTGATCAGGGTCCACTCTGATAGCCTGTATGCAAATACAGGTTTAAAAAGTTTGCAAGAATATACATCAGAGGACAAAACACAACATTTTCAGATGCTGTTTTTCTTGCCATCTTAAGGGTTGACTGTTCATTGTTTCTCGTCACTGAAGAGCTCCTAGCCATTGTACCGGCACCAGGTGTTGCATGCTAAAACCATATGAGGACAATAGCAATAAATATATGTAAGAGCCAAGTTGTGCCACCATGCTTTACCAAATTCACCATATTAAAAGGGCTTTGTGTTTAGACATTTCATTTGAAGGGGAATGGATACACTTTCAGGGGAGACAACTCCCTCAAAATTATTTTTGTCTCCCATGTCAATAAGGGTCAACTCTTAAAAGAAAGAATTTGCTCCTGAGGAGCAAATTCTTTCCTTTTAGAGTAGACCCCTTTTTCATTTGGTCCGAGCCAATAAAAATCGAGCAGGTGGCCAGGTGTTCCCATTCCCCTTAAGCATGAAAACAAACCCTAGAAAGTTCTTCGGTTAAGTCCACAGTAAAGTGTAACTAATAGCTCTTTACAATATGAACTCAAGAGCATTAACATGCTAAAAGCAGCAAGGTGTCCTCTTTGTCAAATAAGAGTAATTATTGATATGTAAGTATTATATTTTAACACTTTCGTCAGACTATACAGACTGCAGAATGTTGTGTTTTTAATTGGTGCCATATATTCTTCTTAAAAGACCATTGTGTGCGCTTACTGGTTTTAGAGCATCGGGCACTTCCATTTATATTTCATTGTTAGCTGATGTGAAATTTCATTTGACTGGAGAAAAAAAAGTACAATTTATTAATTCAATATGTATTTGGATTTTGGACTAGTTTCTTGTTAACCCTTAAAATGCCAATCACACCAATTGTTGTCTGCTGTAGTGTCTGCTGGTTACTTTAAAAGTCATTGTTGGAAACAGTGTGAACCCAGATCAGACTGCTTGGTTGTCTGCTGGTTACTAAATAGAGTTTTGTTGAAATATGGGATATCTCTAGCAATGAAAGTGTAACTTGCAAAATTTCAGGGCTCAGCGATGACAGCATATTCCCCATAAATATCCATCACGTGAACAAGAAGACCCCCTAAACCCACTTTACATAGAGAAAACTGGGGTTTACGGGGGTAAACATAATTTTTCTTATTTCTGTTCCAAGACATAGGTTGTGGGTACTCGTTAGAACCGCCTCACTGAGGCGGTTCTAACGAGCATCCACAACCTAAGTTTTGAGCATTTATAACAAAAATATCAGATTTTTATCAGATTAGTAGCAATTTTGGAGCTGTGAAAAATGCACTTTATTATACCTCACGCGATTTTACCATACAAAACGCTCATAGACCAGAGGGTGATAATTTTTACTATCCCATGCGATATTAAACTATCACATGCGCAAAAATGATGCGCGTACGGTTCAATTTTTTTCCGATTCGGTTCTTCTATAATCTGAGGCAAGTGGTTGTACCAGACGACTTTCAGTTTCGTTTTCGGAAAAAACAAACCGCAAAAATGGCAAATAGCAAGTTTGCCAACGTGTCGAATGAAGAAATTAAACGACTGTTGGATTCTAAAGATGCAGCCGCCACCCAGAGGACCATCAAACGAAGTGTGGCGGCATTCAGGCAATATCTGGGCAACAAAGGGGTGAGCACAGAATTTGAAGTCCTGTCAAAAGGTACTTTAGATGAGCATCTGAAGTTGTTTTTCGCTTCAATCAGATCCCAAAAAGGTGAAGAGATCAAAACATCTACTCTGAATTCCTACAAGTATGGGCTTTCGAAATATTTGAAGGAGAACTGTTCAGTGGATATTAATTCTGATTCTGAATTTGCATCCAGCCGCCAGATATTCATGATTTCATACATCAGGGTGATAATAAGTTCGGTATAATAAAATAAATATCACATTTCTGAGAGGGTGATAGTAAGAATGTTCACCCTTCGGAAATGATTATTCACCTCGGCTTCGCCTCGGTCGATAATCATTTCCTCAGGGTGAACATTCTTACTATCACCCTCTCAGAAATGTGATATTTATATAATGTCGCACAGGTGTGTTATTGTAATGACTTATAGCATCGTGGCTAGTCTGTGTATTGGGTCCGAAGCCAAGTGCTTCTTCATACAAGAAAAGAAGATGTTTATTTCTTAAAGCATTTTTCAGGGATAATAAGGCTTGTAATTTCATGTGAATTGCCCAGCAGACGATTCTTACATGTATGTAATGTCAAGCCTTGTTTTCTCTGACAAATAAGAGGAAATTATAGGAACATGACAACTGCAAATGTCATTATTGGCATTTTAAGGGTTATCAATGTTATTGTTGAACATGTATGTCCATAGACAGACTTTTCAGGGATAATAAGACTTGTAATTTCATGTGAATTGCCCAGCAGACGATTCTTACATGTATGTAATGTCAAGCCTTGTTTTCTCTGACAAATAAGAGGAAAATATAGGAACAGGACAACTGCAAATGTCATTGGCATTTTAAGGGTTATCAGTGTTTATGTTGAACATGTATGTCCATAGATAGGCTTTCACTTGATGCATAGATAATATCTGGACTTATTTTTTTCTCAAAGAAAACAAAAATGTAAAAATGCTAAAAATTTGGCTGCCTTGAGGACTAGCTGTAATTCTCCTAAAATTTAACAAATTTGTTCCACAATCCAGCAAGAAGTCCAAAAGGTACAGATAGAATGGCATACAGTGTAGACCCTGATCAGACTGCAGTCTGATATGGGTCTACACTGTTTGCTCAGGCCAATCTGTCCCAATACTTATGATCATTACTACTTGTGGTTTCATCTTCTGCCGTTGTGCTTAGTGCTATTATTATTAAAGCCAGTACACCACAACTTCATTATAACAAGGTTCATTATAACACGGTTTGGATATAACACGGTTTCAAGATGGATCCCAAAAATGTATAGATTATATAGAAAAATGACAATCTATACATTTTTGTCTGGATATAACACAGTTGCTTAACTAACATGGTTTCTGCTGTAGACCCCATTAGTAGTGTTATATAGAGGTTGTGGTGCATCAATATTTTATAAGTCTAGATTGAAGAAGCATCGGAGGATACCGTATTTACCCTCCTCAACTCCTTACCATACTTGTTCTAAAATTTGAACAAGTATAATCTACTACCGGAAGTTGTGTCTAGAATTAGCTGGCTGTGTGGCAAACATTGTAGACCCGGATGAGAGGCCGCAGAATGTGGCATCTCATCTGGGTCTAAGCTGTTTGCTCAGACCTGTCTGTCGCATACATATGTTAATTTGTTTGATTTTAGGTTTAACGTCCCCGTCAACACTGTAAAGGTCATTTTTGAGACGTTGCTTCCAATTTTGTGGGACTTTTACCCGACATTGAGATGAAATGACATCTCAAGCCCTGTCACCCAATGAAACCAATAGGGTTTATTAGCTTGGACGGTCCACCTCGCACCGCGGTTCCTGGATAGGCTTAGATCCTCTAAGCATTTTAACAGTACTAGTGTGCGGGCTGGATTCAGTTCTGCGTGGAAGCAGCATGCAGCCCATATATTTCTTCAAGCCCCTATGGGCAGGGGCCGATACATAATTTGAATTTGTTATTATTTATTTATAGACATTTTTCTGATTGTATGAAATGCGTGTTAGTCTGTCTGATTACAATATTTAAAATATATTCTAGTCATATAAATTAGTTTGACAAATGTTTTTACTTGTACCTTAACGGTACTTTGATGCCAAAGTTTGCGACTGTTAAGAAAAATATTAATATATTGTCTTTGAGGCATAAATGCTATTTATGTAACAAAACAGTTGAACTTCAATGGTTGAATGGCTTTGGGATCAGGAAAATTTGTTCCAGATCTATCTATATATCTACATAATAGGTGGGAAGGGGAGTGGGGGTTGAGCCACAGAATGTTAGTTATAGCACCTGATCAAGAGGCAATGAATGGGGATATTTATTTCTTGTATAAAATGAAGGTTTGTTTTGTGTACTTATTAGAATCACCTCATTGAGGCGATTCTAATGAGTACACACAACATATCCATGGCAACAGATAAGGAAAGTATTTTGTAATAACTGGAGGATGATATTTTTGCTGAAAAAAATGTGAGTAGCTGTTATAGCTCACTTTTTTTTCTCAGCGAAAATACCAGTTAATTGAGCATGGATTTTGCTTTAATATTTAACATTTCTGCCAGTACAAAATTTGTTAACCCATTTTGTACAGGAAACCCCAAACAGGTAGTTGGCAAACATTGCAGGCCCAGATCAGACGCCGCAGAATGCGGCGTCTGATCAGGGCCTACACTGTTTGCAAAATTTTCATCCAATTTCCATATAGTTTCTGAATAAAACACAACCTGACACCCCAAAATTTTGAAGTGGACTCCTGCTATATAGAAGGTGGAAGATTCCATTTGGTAGAAAAAGGGTTAATTAAAGATGCTGCGAACAACTGGACCCTGATCCCAATGATTCTTGTTATAATTAAGTCTAATTTTTACAATGTTTATCGATGTAAACCGTATTTACACTGTGTATTCGGACACCTCAATATCTTGTCGTACTTGTTCTAAAACTGAACAAGTATAATTTACTACCCCTGATGTTGAGTCTAAAAATAGCTGAATGAGTAGCAAACAGTGTAGACCCAGATGAGCTCATCAGGGCCTACACTGTTTGCTCAGGCCAGTCTGTCCAAATACATGCGGTAAATATGGTAGTCTGATTTTTTCTCATGTACTGGGTGGGGCCAAAAACCTTGTAACTGTCAAAATGAGCGGTTCTGTTGAACAAAAATTGGTGGAGCAGGTTGAGACTGCAGTAACTTCTTGTGGACGGGCCTCCATGGCCTAGTGGATAAGCGTGTTGACTCTTAATCATTAGGTTTCTCACCACTGTGGTTCAAGCCTGGCTCAGGTCACATGTGAAATGTCAAGTTCTGTAATGGAAGGTCAGGTGGTTTTAGTCTGGGTACTCCGGTTTTCACCAACCTCTGATTAACGATAGGCTTGATAACACTTAAAATAATCTTGAAAGGGCCGTAGAACCAAAACCAAAAAATAAAAATAACTTTCTGTCTGCATGATAAGGTATACACCACATTGTAACCACAAAATCTTTATAACACTACCATTAGGATCCAAAGCAGAAACCATGTTAAACAGCTGTGTTATATCCAAACAAAACTGTATAGATTATTTAGAACAATGACTATTTATGGTCATATTTTTGTGTAATCTACATACATCTATTTTTGGAATCCATCTTTAATTAAACCATGTTATATCCAAACATGTTTTATAATGAACCATGTTATAATGAGGTTGTGGTGTAATATGACCTAAGAAGACATAGACATGACCATGACAAAAGTTCTGGTCTACTCACCTGGTGTCTACTCTTAAAGGAAAATGCTTATCTTTAACAGTAAGCCCCATTTTGAAGGGATTCCAGCACAACAGAAGCCCCTTGTATCAACAGCACCAGTCATCATTTTCTTAGAATGACACTTCAGATGTTTTATGGAGCTTGATCATGAAATCTTTTCTACAGTCATTCTCTCCCTTCCGCTGATTTAAGAAGGGTAGTTGTCAGCTTCTGGCGAAAGAATGTGCACTGTACTGCTTAACCGCTTACGTATAAGCCTGCCCAGGAAAGTGTGGACAGGTAAATTGACCTTCTCAGAAATGACCTAAATAGTGTAGACTTGGCTGTTAAACTCCAATACAAACAAATAAGCCTGTCCAGAAAGTGTAGTAAGGTGAACTATTTCAATATACTTAGTAGTGTTGATTGGGCCGTTAAAACAAACAAACAGTGAATTATAACAGATGAATGGTCAAGGGATTATAAACTGAATAATGAAATAAAAATAAACGTCATGGTCTGGTACAAATTTTGGCCCTGCCCAGCCTATGTGGAAAAAAAATCTGATTGTATGGTCCCAGAAAATGTGGTCTGTTTTTTATTTGTTTATTTTCTGTGTGCAATATAATGTTTGTTATGTGCCATTACTTTTTGTTTTCATCCTACTACTTATATTTTGCCAAAACTTTTGTTATTAGTTTATCCAATTAAATATGAATATTTACACTATTATTGTGCTGGAAGAGCTTTGTGTGGCATTGCAAATGAGCCATATCTCAAAGAAAATGTGTTTCAACCCATCACCTGCTGAATAGATTAATTTAGTCACACCCATTTCTGAGTTTCAACCAATCAGAGCTTTTATGTAATTCCTACAAATTCATGAAATGGATGTCAAATAGTGTAGATACTGATCAGATGGCTTCTGAAGAAGCCATCTGATCTGGATCTACACTGTTTGCAAAGGTTAGGGTAATCGCTGTTCAGCAGGCCAAGAGTAAAACATCTGTAAGATGGGAGGCCAGCAGAGGTGCAGATCTGGGGACAGTTGTTCAGAACTAACGTCATTAGTTAACAAATCATTGAAACTTTGATCATTAAATATGGCAAATATGCTAATATTGTTGCAGAAAAAATGTGAGCAGCTTTTGCAAATGCCTAATATTGCCATATATACTACTTCTTATTGGAATTCTTTACAGTTAGGAAACAAATACTGTCGTTATAACAAGGGTCCTCTGCACTTCTGTTGTTATATTAAATGTCATTTTAACCCTTCTCTTGCTGAATATTCAGTTAAGCCACACCCATTTCTGATTTTGAACCAATCAGATTTCTTCATGTAATTTATTCCTACAAATTCATAAACTGAATGTCAAACAGTGTAGATCCTGATCAGATGGCTTCTTCAGAAGCCATCTGATCTGGATCTACACTGTTTCCAAAGATATGGGTTGTCGTGAACAGCATGATAAGAGTTAAAGATGTCTATGACTGTACATGGGTTTTTTGGTCCTTTCAAGAGTATTCCATTTTTGTTGAGTTTAGCATTAATCATAAGTGGGCTAGCCAAGAGAAAGACCACCTCTGACCTTCAGCTGCAGAATTTGCATATGGAGTGAGGCTCAAACCCACAGCAGTCAGAGGCCTAATGTTTAAGAGACAATCCTCCTAATGACTAGTCCATGGAGACCCGTAGTGGCTCTTTTGTATATGGTCTGTGTACCAAAAGTAATTTATTGATAAATCTCTCCTCATGTATATATACTCTTTAGTCAGAAGTGCCAAATATTTTATTTAAAACTTACATGTAGTTGTAGATGAGAGACTGAGATTTATAATGAAAAACTGTTGTGAATGTGTTTAATCTGTTAAATGTTTGTTTGTTTGATTTGAGGTTTAACGTCCCCGTCAACACTGTAAAGGTCATTTTGGAGATGTTGCTTCCAATTTTGTGGGACTTTTATCCGACATTGAGATGAAATGACATCTCAAGCTCTGCCACCCAATGAAACCAATAGGGTTTAAAAGCATGGACGGGCAGACTCGCACCGCTTTGCCTGGGCAGGCTTAGATCCTCTAAGCGGTTTTCCAGTACTCGTGTGCGGGTCGGTTTCATCTCTGCGTGGAAGCATCATGCAGCCCATATATTTCTTCAAGCCCCGATGGGCGGAGGCCGCTGTTGAATGTACGTGCATAAAGTGAGCAACTTCATGAGAAAAGCCGTCCAGATACCATATTTATCCTAAGTATTTGGACACCTCAACTCCTTACTATACTTGTTCTAAAATTTGAACAAGTTCTGTTTTCTATCCAATATTGTGTGACTTTGAACAGTAAAATTTACTTTACAACATTATGTCTAAAAGCAGCCAGATGAGTGGCAAACAGTGTAGACCCTGATGAGACACCTAGGTTCACACTGTTGCTCAGGCCTATCTGTCCGAATATGTATGGTAAAAAAGTTAAAACACAATATGGCCTGCTATGTTAGACAGACAAGCAAAAGTCTGGAAATCTTAAGCCTTATCCTGCTGTTCATGACAACTCCAACCTTTGGAAACAGTGTAGATCCTGATCAGATGACTTCTGTACTTCAGAAGCCATCTGATCAGAATCTACACTGTTTGACATTCAGTTTCTGAATTTGCATCGATAATTTACACAAGTTATCTGATTGGTCCTGAGTCAGAAATTGGTGTGGCTAAATTAATTTTTTCAGCAGGATAAGGGTTGACATAGAAACCTGAGGTATTGTGGTATTCAAGCAGGAAACTAAGGTGCTTATCAGACTGAATGGATGCAGTTGCATACACTGATCTGCACCTTTGATGTGCACAATTGGCTTTTCTCATCTCTTACACCTGTGGACACAAAATTGTTCAAACTCCTATGAAGTACCTTTCAGTGAATCTTTTTGTATCAAGTTAGTTTGACAAGCAAATGTCATTCAGCAAAGAAGTCTAAAACTGGATCAAGAAATACAAATTGATTGGTCTCGTTGTGGCAAGCACTTTTTCCATTTTTTAGGTCTGATTGATATTTGAGATGTATCCTGATTGGACAGTGCAGGAGTCTGCAACGAAATGTACAACATTTTGTGATTTGAATGTATTCCTGGCTTGCAGTTGACTGACAGGATGTAAGAATATATTGAATGAAACATCAAATCAAAATGAAATGTAGCCCATCAAAATTTGAATGGATTTGTGTTCACAGGTGTAGCTCACGTATTGTTAAAAATGTTAAGTAGCATTGTTGCTAATATTAAGTGCATTTTAAATTTCCCTCTTTCATTAAGGTCTCTGAATTGTTGACCTCAGACTCAGATTCTTAACATATATGTATTTAGAGCAGCAAGTGAACATAAATTGTAAACAAAGTTTAACCCATTGTATACTAGTGGACTTTTCCATTGTTGTATGTTGGACAAGTCCATTTGTCATATAAGGGGTTATCAGGCCTATTTTTTTCCTTTGCATTCTATTTTTGACGGAAAATTCTGTTAGCAAAAAGTTCAGGCCCTGGTCAGACGCCGCGTTCTGTGGTGTCTGATCTGGGCTGCACTGTTTGCTAAGGTACATACTCCTTTAGGGATTTCACGCATGCAATGGGTGTATCATTTTACTTGAAGAAGGAACCTGTGCCAGAGAAACAAAAATAAAACCAGGTTTCTTGTAGACTGCTCGTTAGTGCTACAAATAAGATGATTTTACACAACTTAAGGTAGTAAATTCTTTTATGATTAGACACTAGTTGGGAAAGAGATTTAACCCATTTTACATGTGGAAACCCCCAAAACTGGTCATTGGCAAACGATGCAGTCCCATATCAAACGCTGGAGAATGCGCCAGCTGATCAGGACCTTCACTGTTTGCAGAAAGTTCAACCATTTTCTAAATAAACTTTTGAAAATAACCAAACCTGACCCCCCTAAATTTCAAAATGGACTTTTGTTGTGTATAAGTGGGAAGATTTCATTCATTATATAAAATGGGTAAAATGTTCCCGTTTCCAAAAGTTGTCTTCCTTTGAAAATTCACTGAGACCAACTGGTTATATGACATTTAAGCAATGTTGCAACATTGTCATGACATTGATGCAACTTTGCATACTCATTGTTTGTCTGCTGGGAAGATGTTTGTATACCTTAGAGATGTGTTTTCTGTGTTTTTAGAAAATTTTGTGTTGTTATTTATATTTATTTAGATGTGTTGTTTGAGAAATCCCAATAAAGATATGTGCTCAGATTGAATTTGCTGCGTCTTTTCATTTGTATTACTTTTTTTTTTAGCTCACCTGTCACGTAGTGACGAGGGCTCACCTGTCACTACACCTGTCAAGTAGTGATGATGTGAGCTTTTAGGATCACTTTTTGTCGGTGGTCTGTCGTGTGCATCCGTCTGTCCGTGCGTAAACAATTTCTTCAAATGACATCTCCTCCTAAACCACTGATTGGATTTTGACTAAACTTCACAGGAATGATCCTAAGGTGGTCCCCGTTCAAAACTGTTCAAATGGTTCCGGTCCGTTGCACATCTAGGTCACAGGAGTCAAAAATAGATTTTTTTCACTGAAAATTTAAAAAATCTTCTCTGAAACCACAAGGACCAGGTCTTTGATATTTGGTATGAAGCTTCATCTAGTGGACCTCTACCAAGATTGTACAAATTATAGCCCTGGGGCCAAAAATGCCCCCACACCGTGGCCCACCAGTTTTACATAGACTCATATAGGGAAAACCTTTAAAAAGCTTCTCGTCTGAAACCAGAAGGCCCAGGTCTTTTATTATTTGATATGAAGCTTCATTTAGTGGACCTCTACCTAGATTGTGCAAATTATAGCCCTGGGGCCAAAACTCGCCCTGCCCCAGGGCCGACTGGTTTTACTCAGACAGAGAAACCCTTTAAAAATCTTCTTGTTTGAAACTACAAGGCCTAGGTCTTTGATGTTTGGTATGACGCTTCTTCTAGTGGACTTCTACCAGGATTGTTCAAATTATAGCCCTGTGATCAAAAATGGCCCCGCCCTGGGGCTCACTGTTTTTACTTTGACTTCTATAGGGAATACCTTTAAAAATCTTCTTGTCTTAAACCAGAAGGCCCAGGTCTTCGATATTTGATATGAAGCTTCATCTGGTGGACCTCTACTATGAAAGTTCAAATTATAGTCTTGGGGCCAAAGGTGGCCCTGCCCCAGGGCCCACGGTTTTACATAGACTTATATATGAAAAACCTTTAAAAATCTTCTCTGAAACCACAAGGCCCAGGTCTTTGATTCACAAGCAAATAAACTTTAAGGGTGTTGGCTCAAAATCAAGGTTCTTGGGGCTATTTTTAGAAAAGCTTTGTCTTCACTGTAGCCATTCTATTTATTGATGGATTTTAATGTAGCAACACACAAATGTTGGATATGATATATCCAGCAAGATAGACTTTGAAGTTTCAGGGTCCCGGGTGCAGTGGCTATTTTTAGGAAAAACTTTGTCATCACTCTAGCACCTACATTTATCAAAGGATTTTATGTCACTTTACACAAATGTTGGATATGATAATATCTCAAGCAAGTTTGACTTTCAGGTTCCTTGGCTCAAGGTCAAAATCACTGTGGATAATTTAGAAAAAAAACTTTGACATATCGCTCTAGCGCCTACATTTATTGATGGACTTCAATGTAGCTATATATGAAGCAAGTTCGACTTTCAGGGTTTAGTCAAGGTCCCTGTGGCTGTTTTAGAAAAACTTTTTCATGGCTCTAGCTAGCACCTAGATTTATCAATGGATATTGACGTAACTTCACACAGTTACATTTGATAATATTCTCATGCAAGATCAACATTCAGGGTTCTGGGCTGAAGGTTAAGGTCATTAGCTATTGTTAGGAAAACCTTATTATGGCTTATGGATCGATTTTGCTCAAATGAACATGATAGCTACCAGAGCTAAAAATTTCCAAAGCCTTAAATGTCCTAGTCATAAACAGCTAGACTGATTTTGATAGAATATCCCAGAAATGTTTTTTGGGTCACTGTCAATCAAAATTGCTCAAACCATCCACTCCACCTTACTATATTACCTACCATTTCATTCTTACAGTATGGATCAGGTGAGCGATCCGGGGCCAGGGCCATCATGGCCCTCTTCTTTCGAATATTCCTCAATCTTTGTGAAGCAAAGTAATGGCCTACCCACAATGACATTTGAGTTAACAGGTCGGCGGTACCATGTGTGTTGTTTGTTTGTTTTGAGGTTTTGTTACCCCATCGACACTACAGACCATTTTGAGATGTTGCTTCTGATTTTGTGGGACTTTTACCCAACAGTACTTGCAGAAATTAAAAACAAGAACTCTGCACACAGGCATCATATGCCTGTGGCAAGTAGAAACATGTAGCACATGCATTGACTCTTGTACAAAGTGTTTGCAGACTTTAACCTTGAAACAATATGGGCTGCTCCATATAATCTAACTATAAAACAAGTTTCTGCTTGATCGGATGTAAACTGTAGGAGTTAGCCAGAAATGAAAAGTTTATAGAAATGTTCTAAGCGGCATAACTCTGCTTTTATTTTGGTGGACTGTAACCAGCAATCAGTATTCCCTGCTCCACATCTTGCTGCAGCTATTCACCTTGATAAGACATTAACTGTAGGAATTTTCCGGAAAAGAAAAGTTTACAGAAAATTTTGAAGGGGCATTAACTCCTAATGTTTGGTGGACTGGAAACACTATGCATTACTCTACATCATTATTGACTAAGTTTCAGTTTGATTGGCTGAAAACTACATGAGTTAGCTTGAAATGGAAATTTTACAGAAACTTTTAAAGGGGGATAACTCTGTTAATATTTGGTGGATTGCCGCCTTGAAACAATATGTGCTACTGGCCCCGATAGCTCAGTTGGTAGAGTGTCCGCTCCGGGGAACGGGAGGTCTCGGGTACGATCCCGGGCCGCGACATACCAAAGTCGTTAAAAATGGCACTAGCTGCCCCTCGCTTGGCACTCAGATTTACGGGGTCGAGCTAGGACTGGTCGATCCAGTGTCAGGATAATGTGACTGGGTGTGGTATCATGTAATGTGTCTGGGACATGATACTTCAGTGAGGCAGCACTATAAACGTGAGCATTGAGCTCCCTGTCGCAACCAGACACCGTCGTGATATGACTGAAAAATTGTTGAAAGCGACGTTAAACCCGAATTCACACACACACACACAATATGTGCTATAACACATCATGGTTTGACAGTAAAACATGTTTCAGCTTGATTGGATATAAACTGCAGAAGTTTACAGAAATTTTCAAAGAGGCATAACCCCACTAATATTTGGTGAACTGTAACCTTGAAACAATATGCACTGCTTCATGGTGTAACTATATCCAAAGTTTCAGCTTCATTGGATGTAATCTATGGAAACAAAAAAATTAAAGGAATTCTCAAAGGGGCATAACTCAGCTGATATTTGGTAGACTGTAACCTCGAAATAATATGCCTTGCTCCACATCAGGGTCTAACTATATATCCTTAGAACGTCCAAGCTTTTGTGAAATCGTGGCTGAAATGGGGGTAGGGGAGATCATTTCAGCCTGGAAGGTGATGTCCTTGTCTCAGCTATTTTCTATTGCAAACTGAATGTCCTACTCGGTATGATAAAATCAAGCTTTCTGATGACGTCATACGGTCATAGGTCACGGCCCAGGGGTCACACTGCTCAAACATGCCCACAGATGTTTTTGTTGTTTTTCTCTACCAAATTTTTCCTTCTTATTCTCCTTTCTCTCATATACATTCTTCTCTTCCATCTTTTTTCGGAGTGTCTTCATTGTGGCTGCACTTGATCCATTATCTTTTAGAGGGCTGATTGCATGCTGTGAACAGTTGTGGGAATAACATATTCAGAAACAGCCCTATCAAAAGGCTGGATGAAGGAATCAGGGTTGTTAAATGTGTTGAGTAGCAAATACGCAGAAATACCCTATGGTAGTGTCGAAAGGATATCAAGTTTAAACTTGATGGGATGTACACTGTAAGAGTAAGCCAGAAACGAAAGTTTACTGACAGACGCATGGATGGATGCCATACCCTGTGACATAATATCCCATTTTTCAAATGGGCATATAAAAAGATATCTAGCTCTAGTTTGATGAGCCGGCCTCATTGGCTCAGTTACTGTAGGATGCACATCTGACTGGTGTTCAGAGGTTCAATCTCTACCAGGTCTTGCAGCATTCTTTGTGGAGACTGATCAAGAAATGTTTTCTCTGGTCATCTCCCTTCTGCTGATTCAAGAAGGGCAGTGACTGTTGTTGATAAGAAAATATTTTCTATGGTCATCCACTCCTTTTTGCTGATTCAAGAAGGGCAGCTGTTGGTTTCTGTCGGAAGAATGTGCACTGTACTGGTTAGCCAACCCAAGAAAGTGTGGTTAAGTAAACTCACCAGCTTGAGATGACCTTAACCCTTATCCTGATGAGGAAGGGAGGTCAAGGGTTCGATCCCGGGCCGCGACATACCAAAGTCGTTAAAAATGGTACTAGCTGCTCCTCTCTTGGCACTCAGATTTACAGAGAGCTAGGACCGGTCGACCCAGTGTCAGGATAATGTGACTGGGTGTGGTATCATGTAATGTGTCTGGGACATGATACTTCAGTGAGGCAGCACTATAAAAGTGAGCATTGAGCTCCCTGTCGCAACCAGACACCGTCATGATATGACTGAAAAATTGTTGAAAGCGACGTTAAACCTGGATTCACACACATTATCCTGATGAATATTCAATTTAGCCACACCCCTTCCTAGACTTTCTTTCTTTCTTTCTACTGATACTGTGTCAGTCACATTTGACCATTACCGCAGGTGTACATTATATACACTCTAGGTTTGCAGGATGAAAGCCTGCACAGTAATCATGTAATTACGGTAGGGATCTTTAACCTGCACAGGGGATGGTTCTACCTGCACAGGGGGCCTCCAGTTAACGTCCCGATCCGAAGGACGGTGCACTTTATGACATTCATCCCTGCAAATGATGCCAATGGAGCGTGTTCAGACACTGAAATTTTATTGCCGCTGCCGTGAATCGAACCCGGGACCTCTAGCATCAGAGGCAAGTGCACTAACCACTGAGCTATCACGCTCCACAACTTTGAACCAATCAGATTACTTGATGTAAATTATTCCAACAAATTCATAAACTGAATATCAAACACTGTAGATCCTGATCAGATGGTTTCTTCAGAAGCCATCTGATTTGGATCTAGACTGTTTGCAAAGATAGGGGTTGTTGTGAACAGCAGGATAAGGGTTAATAGTGTTGACTGGGCTTATCAGTAGGGGTCTACTCTTGGAGGATATAATTTTCTTCTGAGGAGAAAATTCTTCCCTGAAAGAGAGAGCTCATTTTCAAAGGTGCTCCATTGACCGGACGTCAAAAAGGTCCCCATTGCAAAAAGGGCAGGAAACATGTCTGGCATAGCCATCATCTTTAACTGGCTTCATTTGTAGCAATCTCCAATTTATATTCTTCAAATGAGAGTACAGTCAACTAACAGGGCCAGACTACTTGCCAGCAGCTACTTCAAGATCTCTTCTAAATGTCTGCAAGCACCCAAGCCTTTGCTGCAGGCCTATGCAATAAGTACCTTTTTATCATGAAATGGCTCATATATGAGCCGGCCAACAGCGTTTCCTACAATTTACACATGCCAAGCAAAGAATCAGATCAACATGCACATCCACATAGTCTGACCAGAGACTTCTCTAGCTGCATGAAGGAGCATTGGGCCCTTAACTATCCTTAGAGTGCACAACAAAGACTCTGATCAGACTGTGCATATGCGCAGGCTGATCTGTTCGCTGGCACACATGTAAATTGTAGGAAATGTTGTGCCCCCGACTCGTATCTAATACAAGGGATGTTCGAAAAGAATTGCTTATTGTCCTCTAGCTCAATATCCATGTGGGGAACAATCAAAACCAATACATACTTGTATAGGGCTAATCAATATTTACACAATGGTGTATAAATGTACATGTTAGACTAAGTGTAAGACATAAAATTTGCCATTTGAATACATTGACCACTGCAGTAAAAATGGTTGGTAGAAGCGTCAATTAAGAAGATGAAATATGGGCTTACATCAAAGCTTGTTCAAAACTTAGTTGTTCTTTGAAGAAACTGATGACTGAAATTTCTACTGCTTTTGAACCTTCTTGTGTGTCTTATGACACAGTTAAGCGGTGGAAAAAGAAATTTGTGTCTGGTGTAGTGTCTGCATCTCGTAAAGAAATTGTTTCCAAAATAAAGGAAATCATTGAAGGAGACGCCAGATATACAGTTTGTGATATTGCACGAAAAGTAGGCATATCAATATCAACGGTTCACCTTATTTTGAAGAAGCATTTGAAAGTCAGAAAGATTTCTGCTAGATGGTTGCCACATCTGTTGACTGACAAGCAAAAGAGGCAATGAGTTAAAGTAGCCAAAAAGATGCTTCAAATGTTTCCAAAATATGACAAAAAGCAGTTTGCCAATGTCGTCACAGGTGATAAAACCTAGGTCCATTATTTTGAGCCCGTCAGAAAGGTTAGCAATAAGATCTGGGCCCCTAAACACAGCAAACGCCCAGTAATTTGCCAAACGTTCTTTGTGTACAAAGAAGGTTTTGTATGCAATCTTCTCTGAAATGCATCACCGGAAAGTACTACAAAGACAGAGTACAGAAGAAACTGAAGAAGTATTATCAGAAGGGACACCCTACCACTGGTTTTAAACATGTCCGTCTTCTACATGACAATGCAACCGCTCATACCTCCATAATAGTTACGGCGTTTTTGAAGAAAGAAAACGAAACTGTTTTGTCTCACCCCCCTCCCCGTATTCCCCAGACCTTGCCCCATGTGATTTCTTTTTGTTTCCTAAATTGAAATCATTCCTTGCTGGGCGGAAATACCAGTCCTGACAGGCACTTGGATCTGCCATTGATTAGTAACTCATTACTGTGCCCAAATCAGCGTACCGTGACGCCTTCAAGAAGTGGATACATCAGCTGAAACTTTGCATTTCTGGCCACAGGGAGTACTTCGAGGGCATTAAATGAGCACTTTTGGGCTAACTTGAAATTTGAAGTCTCCAGATAGAAACTAGAGCTGTCAGTGAAACTGACTAGGGCCCCGGCAGCGCTATCAGAAATTTGTGGACGGACAGACAGACAGTGATTACTATAGGGCACCCACACTTTCAGTGCGGGGCCCTAATAAGCAATTCTTTTCGAACATCCCTCATATACCTCATGTGACCTTCCCATAGAAAATTCCCATAGACCATCAGTTGGTTATTTTTACTATCACCCTGAAAAAATAATTTTGACTATCACGTGCGGAATTGGGTGTGCCAACGGTTTCGTTCTTCAGGGAAGCTGGAGAAAGAGTTTAAACCAAAAATTTCTATACAGTCGAGAAATTTTGGTACCAAAATGTTTCTTCAGATTTAATTCAGAACTTGAGGTTTTTATTCAGAAATAACAAAGTTATAGATGTTTGAACTTGTGAAATTTTTTCAGTTAATGTAGAAAGCCAACCTGGTTATTTGGAATGTCATGTCAAAATTCGCGTGTAAGATGTCCTGTATTTTAATTAATAGAACATTACCGTATTGTTTAATATCAGTAAAAGGATAGTAGTTTTGTTTGGTATAATGAGATAAACATTACGCTTCTGAGAGGGTAATCGTGAAAATTGTCACCCTGAGGAATATGAATATCAACATTGGCTACAGCTTGCTTGATATTCATATTCCTCAGGGTGACATCTTTCACTTTCACCATCTCAGAAATCTTATATAGATTTTTTTGTCAAGAAAATGTCAATTTTTTTGTCCAGACTAGGCAATGATTTTTGTTTGTTTGATTTGAGGTTTAACGTCCCCGTCAACACTGTATAGGTCATTTTGGAGACGTTGATTCCAATTTTGTTAGACTTTTACCCTACATTGAGATGAAATGACATATCAAGCCCTGATGCCCAGTGAAACCAATAGGATTTATAAGCATGGACAGTCCGAATCGCACTGCTTTGCCTGGGCATGCTTAGTGTGCGGACAGTTTCAGCTCTGCGTGGAAGCATCCTGCCATCCATCTATTTCTTCAAGCCCCGATGGGCGGGGACCGCAAATAGGCAATGACAGAACTGGTTATATAATAAAAAGACTGACACTTTTGATTATTTCATACGTAATTTATTTTATCATATAACATCACAGTTGTTTAATGGACAATGTTATGTCATAAAAATGAAATAACCACACATATAATACCGTAATGATCCCAAGTATTGGGACAGATATGCCTAAGGAAACAGTGCAGATGCAGATCAGACTAAGGAGCAGTCTGATCAGGGTCTACACTGTTTGCCACTCTGCCTGCACCTATCACACTCCTTGCTGGATCATGAAACAAACTTGCTAAAATTTTAGGAGAATTAGAGCATGTCCTTAAGGTGTTCAAATTTGTAGGATTTTTACGGTAATACATGCTTACTTGGGCATAACATCATGACAACCCTGTATTTTCTGAGGAAATTCTTTTGAATTTCTTTGGCAATGAGATGTGATTTCAAATCTTTTTTCAATAAACAAAATCCTACACTCTCAGTCATATGAAATTTACGAATTTTTGCCAGAGGCATGTTTCATAAATTTTTGTAAGATCCTTTAGTCTCATTCATAAATGACATATGCTGACATATGCAATGGCCATGTTTGTAAGGTCCTTTGTATAGTACAAATACACTTGCAGAAAATATTTCTTTATTTGCATGTTACTGTAAATATCTGTTCGAGCCCGGATCGGGTCACATGTGAGATGCCAAGTTCTGCAACGGAAGGTCAGGTGATTTTTCTCCAGGTACTGCAGTTTTCACCCAACTTTTCTGATGCAGGTATGCACTGTTTGCCCATCAAAACACCCCCCGTAGCCCACACTTCATACTGTCCTAAAAAAACAGTTATCTGTACTGCAGTTGAACTTCAATAACTCAAATACATGAATCTCTGGGACTATGAAAATTTGTTTGATAGGGATAGTTCGAACTATTGAGGTTTAGTCATAGCACCAGGTCATGAGGCATAATGAGGATCATTTAAGGATATCTTTACGACCTTCTATAAAATAAACTTACGTTGTGTGTGCTCATTAGAATCGCGATTCTTATGAGTGCACATATCTTTTTTGAATCCGACCGATAGTGAAGGAGGAGTTCAGCGGACAAAATTTTGCAGCAACCACTTTTCAGTGATTCAGGGGCAATAACTCCATAATTGTTGGACAGATTCTCCTGAAATTTGTGTCTTGCACATCTACTTATCCTAGTGAGTAAGTATGCCAAGTATCCATTGAATCCGACTGATAGTGAAGGAGGAGTTCAGTGGACAAGATGTTTGCAAGCAAATCAGGGTCAAGAAAGTAGGTTTCAAATTGATAGAGGGGCCATAACTCCGTAAATATGAGACAAACTTTAGTGAAATTTGCGTCTTGCACATCTACCCCTCCTGGTGAACAATTATGGCAAGTATCAATTGAATCCGACTGACAGTGAAGGAGGAGTTGAGGGGACAAGGTTTTTTAGCACATTTTTTAGCAAATCAAGGGCCATAACTCCGTAATTATGGGACAAGTATCAATATAATCCAACTGATAGTGAAGGGGGAGTTGAATGGACAAGGTTTTTAGCACATTTTTTTTAGCAAATCAAGGGCCATAACTTCGTAATTATGGGACAAACTTTAGTGAAATTTGTGTTTTTTACCACATTATTTAGCAAATCAAGGGCCATAACTCCATAATTATGGGACAAACTTTAGTGAAATTTGTGTCTTGCACATCTACCCCTCCTGGTGAACAATTATGGCAAGTATCAATTGAATCCGACTGATAGTGAAGGAGGAGATCGGGCAAAATTTTGCAGACAGACCGCCCGACAAACCAACAGACATGCTGATTCAGGTATACCCCATTCAAACTACATTTGCGGGGGTATAATCAGGAAAACCTCGCTAAAATATCCAAATCTATGGATATCTGGAGCTATTAGAAGAATTCTCTAGGGACTAAAGAACTAGTTAAAACTAACCATAGTAAACAAAACGTACGCTATGGTGCAGGGGCAGCGCATGTCTGGACCATACAATAACTTCTATTCAACTCTCTTAAAGCTATTCTCTCTCTCTCTCTCTCTCTCTCTCTCTCTCTCTCTCTCTTAGCAATCATATTTCTAATTTCTGTTATTTTTCTTGTACGTTTGTGTACATTTTGCCATTGTTCATTGTAAAAAATTGTAGGGGAAGGGCCGTAACTAATGTTGGTAGAACTTGTGGCCCAACCCCATTTGCTGTTCTGAAAGGCAATAAAATATGTTTAACTAACTAACAAAACATCCATGTTCGAGTTATTGAAGTTTCAGTGTCAATAGAACTTCTAGATAAGGAGTAATGAGGATAATTTTGAGGTATTTTTTCTTATTTCTCCATATGACATCTTGGGGTACCCACAATAAGACAAATTATCCCTAAAATATCCTCGTCGGGGTGGAGAAATAGTTGGGCTGGGTGCTGCTTCCACGCAGAGCTGAAAATGGCAACACATGCCTTCTGTTAAAGGGCTTAGAAGGATTAAGCCTGCCCAGGCAAAGTGTTGTGTGTCAGATCTAGACCGTACAATGCATGTTTTGGTTTCATTAGGCGGCAGGGCTTGAGATGTCCCACAAAATTTAAAGCAACGTCTCCAAAATGACCTTAATAGTGTGGGCCGTTAAACCCCAGTTCAATCAATCAATTAAATATCCTCGTTGGTCGGCCTCGGCAGCTCAGTCAGATGCACGTCTGACTGGTGATCAGGACGCGGGTTTGATACCTGCCAGGGTCGGAAACATTCTTTTGTGGAGATTGATCAAGCAATCTTTTCTAAGGTCATTCTCTCCCTTCTGCTGATTCAAGAAGGGTAGCTGTCAGTTTCTGGTGAAAGAATGTGCACTGTACTGGTTAACCACTTACTATAAGCCTGCCCAGGAAAAGTGTGGATAGGTAAACTGACCTTAAATAGTGTTGACTAGGCCGTTTAACTCCAATACAAACAAACAAAATGTATCCTTTTTACTCCTCTTATCTGGAGCTATGTGCTTAAATGAGGCAGTTCTAACCTGTACCCATGCTGTAAAACATATATCAAACTTTCATCTGAATCTTTGCACTTTCTGCAGTCTGTTTGAAACAGATAAAAGATATCTTGCTGTAATGCATGTTAGCAGTGAATACTTTCACATTTCAACAGATATCAAATCAACTTTTTCTGGATAATTTGTAATTCTTCAGTGAAATTATAAGAATTTTATATTTACCGGGTATTTCATCATGTTCTTTTAACACATGCATAAAAAGGGTGCAACAATATAAGAAAATATGTAGTTTAAAGTATTAAACATTGTCCATGAATATTAATTCACTTTTATATTCTGTGCTGAATTAATATTTTACAATTTGACCTACATTGTTCATGACAAAACATACATTTCTACCATAGCTACATAAAAATACAAAGGATAATTTGGGGAGTATTTTTCTTGGTTCTCCATGAAAACATATTGTGGGTACTAACAAGTATCCAAAATATAAACATATTGTGGGTACTAACAAGTATCCAAAATATAAACATATTATGGGTACTAACAAGTATCCAAAATATAAACATATTGTGGGTACTAACAAGTATCCAAAATATAAACATATTGTGGGTACTAACAAGTATCCAAAATATAAACATATTATGGGTACTAACAAGTTTCCAAAATATAAACGTATTGTGGGTACTAACAAGTATCCAAAATATAAACGTATTGTGGGTACTAACAAGTATCCAAAATATAAGCATATTGTGGGTACTAACAAGTATCCAAAATATTAACATATTGTGGTTACTAACAAGTATCCAAAATATAAACATATTGTGGGTACTAACAAGTATCCAAAATATAAACATATTGTGGGTACTAACAAGTATCCAAAATATAAACATATTGTGGTTACTAACAAGTATCCAAAATATAAACATATTGGGGGTACTAACAAGTATCCAAAATATAAACATATTGTGGGTACTAACAAGTATCCAAAATATAAACATATTGTGGGTACTAACAAGTATCCAAAATATAAACATTATGGGTACTAACAAGTATCCAAAATATAAACGTATTGTGGGTACTAACAAGTATCCAAAATATAAACATATTGTGGGTACTAACAAGTATCCAAAATATAAACATATTGTGGGTACTACAAAGTATCTACAAAATATGTTTCTAACGAGAAATAAGGAAAATTCTGGCAAACCAGAAAACGAAACCCTTGATTATGTGGGTGTGGGGAGTAGACAGAAAATTCTGTCACTTGAAATCACATTCTGGCTTCACTTGGCTGGCCTCTTGATGCCAGATACTGACCCTGGAGACAGGATTTTATACACCTTTGACAAACCAGCCCCGATAGCTCAGTTGGTAGAGTGTTCGCTCTGGGGAACGGGAGGTCTCGGGTTCAATCCCGGGCCACGACATACCAAAGTCGTTAAAAATGGTACTAGCTGCTCCTCGCTTGGCACTCAGATTTACGGGGTAGAGCTAGGACTGGTCGATCCAGTGTCAGGATAATGTGACTGGGTGTGGTATCATGTAATGTGTCTGGGACATGATACTTCAGTGAGGCAGCACTATAAACGTGAGCATTGAGCTCCCTGTCGCAACCAGACACCGTCGTGATATGACTGAAAAATTGTTGAAAGCGACGTTAAACCCGAATTCACACACATACACACACCTTTGACAACCCAGTAAGAGTCTTACTTAAGGGGAATGGGAACACCTGGCAGACTTTTTCCTCCATTTTTCAAAGGGAGACAACTTTCGGAACTTCCTGTTTGCTTTTCTTTAAGCCCTGTTCCACTGAAAAAGGGGTCCACTCATAAAGGAAAGAATTTGCTCCTTAGGAGCAAATTCTTTTCTTGAAGAGATGACCCCTATTGCCATGGGAGACAAAAACACTTTTACAGGAGTTGCCTCCCCTGAAGGTGTTCCCATTCCCCTTAATCATCCTTGAAACTTCTTATCAGGAGCGAAGGTCTACTCTGCTCTGGCACTGAACAACAAGAATCTAAGACACCAAATATCTTTCTGTAAGAATCCAGTAACAACCAATTTCCGATGATAACATATAATTTTTATCATACTTTCTCCCAAGGTTTCAACTTCACACATCACGAAAACAAGCCTATGTAATTTTGACCCCCTTGAGCCCCACCTTTATAAAGCAAAACTGGGGTTTACAGGGGTAGACCTTATTTTTCTAATTTCTGCTCTAAAATATAAATTGCAGGTATTTGTTAGAACTGCCTCAATGAGGCGGTTCTAACGAGTACCCACAATCTATATTTTGAGGAGACATAGGAACAAGAGGGCCCAGAGGGCCCTGGTTCGCTCACCTGATCCAATGTATAATAAGTGGGCCCCGGGCGGGGTCAATCTTGGCCCTAGGGCTATAATTTGAACAATCTTGGTAGAGGTCCACATGATGAAGCTTCATATCGAATATGAAAGACTTGGGCTTTGTGGTTTAAGAGAAGAAGATTTTAAAGGTTTACCCTGCATAAAGAAGTCTATGTTAAACAAGATTTTCCCTAAATAAGTCTCTGTAAAACCAAAGGACCCCGGAGCGGGGGCATTTTTTGGCCCCAGGGCTATAATTTGAACAATCTTGGTAGAGGTCCACTAGCAGAAGCTCCAATACAAATATCAAAGACCTAAGCCTTGTGGTTTCACAGAAGAAGATTTTTAAAGATTTTCCCTATATAAGTCTATGTAAAACCAAAGGGCCACATGGCGGGGACATTTTTGGTCTCAGGGCTATACTTTGAACAATCTTATTAGAGGTCCACTAGCTGAAGCTTCATAACAAATATCAAAGACCTAAGCCTTGTGGTTTCAGAGAAGAAGATTTTTCAAGATTTTCCCTATATAAGTCTATGTAAAACCAAAGGGCCCCGGAGCAGGGGCACTTTTGGCCCCAGTTCTATAATTTGAACAATCTTGGTAGAGGTCCACAAGATGAAGCTTCATATCAAATATCAAAGACCTGGGCCTTGCAGTTTCAGAAAAGAAGATTTTTAAAGATTTTCCCTATATAAGCCTATGTAAAACATAAGGGCCCTGGGGCAGGGGCATTTTTGGCCCTAGCACTATAATTTGAACAATCTTGGTAGGGGTCCACTAGATGAAGTTTCATACCAAATAGCAAAGACCTGGGCCTTGCAGTTTCAGAGAAGAAGATTTTTAAAGAATTTCCCTATATAAGCCCATGTAAAACAAAAGGGCCCCCGGCGGGGGCATTTTTGGCCCCAGCACTATAATTTGAACAATCTTGGTAGGGGTCCACTAGATGAAGCTTCATACCAAATATCAAAGACCTGGGCCTTGTGGTTTCAGAGAAGATTTTTAAAGATTTTCCCTATATAAGCCAGTGTAAAACCAAAGGTCCCCGGTGCGGGGGCATTTTTAGCTCCAGCACAATAATTTGAACAATCTTGGTAGGGGTCCACTAGATGAAGCTTCATACCAAATATCAAAGACCTGGGCCTTGCAGTTTCAGAGAAGAAGATTTTTAAAGATTTTCCCTATATAAGCCCATGTAAAACCAAAGGGCCCCGGTGCGGGGGCATTTTCGGCACCAGCACAATAATTTGAACAATCTTGGTAGGGGTCCACTAGATGAAGCTTCATACCAAATATCAATGTCCTGGGCCTCGCGGTTTCAGAGAAGAAGATTTTTAAAGAATTTCCCTATATAAGCCCAGGTAAAACCAAAGGGCCCCGATGCGGGGGCCTTTTTAGCTCCAGCACTTTAATTTGAACAACCTTGGTAGGGGTCCACTAGATGAAGCTTCATACAAAATATCAAAGACCTGGGCCTTGCGGTTTCAGAGAAGAAGATTTTTAAAGATTTTCCCTATATAAGCCCATGTACAACCAAAGGGCCCCGGTGCGGGGGCATTTTTAGCTCCAGCACTATAATTTGAACAATCTTGGTAGGGGTCCACTAGATGAAGCTTCATACCAAATATCAAAGACCTGGGTCTTGCGGTTTCAGAGAAGAAGATTTTTAAAGATTTTCCCTGTATAAGCCTATGTAAAACCAAAGGCCCCCGGGGCGGGGGGCATTTTTTGCCCCAGGGCTATTATTTGAACAATCTTGGTAGAAGTCCACTAGGTGAAGCTTCACACCAAATATCAAAGACCTGGGCCTTGCTGTTTCAGAGAAGAAGATTTTAAAGATTTTCCCTTTATAAGCCTATGTAAAATCAAAGGCCCCCGGGGCTGGGGCATTTTTAGCCTCAGGGCTATAAATTGAACAATCTTGGTAGACGTCCACTAGATGACGCTTCACACCAAATATCAAAGATCTGAGCCTTGTGGTTTCAGAGAAAAAGATTTTTAAAGATTTTCCCTGTATAAGCCTATGTAAAACCAAAGGCCCCCAGGGCAGGGCACTTTTGGCCCTAGGGCTATAATTTGAGCAATCTTGGTACAGGTCCACTAGGTGAAGCTTCACACCAAATATCAAAGACCTGGACCTTGTGGTTTTAGAGAAGAAGATTTTTAAAGATTTTCCCTATATAAGCCTATGTAAACCTAAAGGCCCCCGGTGCGGGGGCATTTCTTGCCCAATGGCCATAATTTGAATAATCTTGGTAGAGGTCCACTAGATGAAGCTTCATACCAAATATCGAAGACCTGGGCCTATGGGTTTCAGAGAAGATGATTTTTAAAGATTTTCTCTGTATAAGCCTATGTAAAACCAAAGGCCCCCGGGGAAGGGGCATTTTTGGCCCTAGGGCTATAATTTGGACAATCTTGGTGGAGGTCCACTAGGTGAAGCTTCACATCAAATATCAAAGACCTGGGCCTTGTGGTGTCAGAGAAGCAGATTTTTAAAAATTTTCCCTATATAAGCCTAGGTAAACCCAAAGGCCCCCGGGGCGGGGGCATTTTTGGCCCTAGGGCTATAATTTGAACAATCTTGGTAGAGGTCCACTAGATGAAGCTTCACACCAAATATCAAAGACCCCGGCCTTGTGGTTTCAGAAAGGAAGATTTTTAAAGATTTTCCCTGAATAAGCCTATGTAAAACCAAAGGCCCCCGGGGCGGGGGCATTTTTGGCCCAAGGGCTATAATTTCAACAATCTTGGTAGAAGTCCACTAGGTGAAGCTTCACACCAAATATCAAAGACCTGGGCCTTGTGGTTTCAGAGAAGAAGATTTTTAAAGATTTTCCCTATATAAGCCTTTGTAAACCCAAAGGCCCCCGGGGCAGGGGCATTTCTGGCCAAAGGGCCATAATTTGAACAATCTTGGTACAGGTCCACTAGATGAAGCTTCACACCAAATATCAAAGACCTGGGCCTTTCGGTTTCAGAGAAGAAGATTTTTAAAGATTTTCCCTGTATAAGCCTATGTAAAACCAAAGGCCCCCCTGGGCGGGGGCATTTTTGGCCCAAGGGCTATAATTTTAACATTCTTGGTAGAGGTCCACTAGGTGAAGCTTCACGCCAAATATCAAAGACCTGGGCCTTGTGGTTTCAGAGAAGAAGATTTTCAAAGAGTTTCCCTATATAAGCCTATGTAAACTCAAAGGCCCCTGGGGCGGGGGCATTTCTGGCCCAAGGGCCATAATTTGAACAATCTTGGTAGAGGTCCACTACATGAAGCTTCATACCAAATATCAAAGACCTGGGCCTTGCGGTTTCAGAGAAGAAGATTTTTAAAGTTTTCATTTTAAAAATCTATTTTTAGCTCCTGTGACCTAGATGTGCAATGGACCGGAACCATTTGAACAACTTTGAAAGAGGATCACCTAAGGATCATTCCTGTGAAGTTTGGTTAAAATCCAATCAGTGGTTTAGGAGGAGATGTCATTTGAAGAAAAAGTTTACGCACGCACACACACACGCACGACGGACGACGGACAAAAGGTGATCCCAAAACTCACCTTGTCATTACGTGACAGGTGAGCTAAAAATATCACATTTTTTCCTCTTAAAATTTTCGTTTTTCGGCGGAAAAATGTACACTGTATTTGTATAGGCGTGTTTTTGTAATGAAACAGAATAAGAACTAGCCAGACCCAGTGGCACAGCTGGATGCCCAGCAGACTTGTGATTAGGTGGCCACAGGTTTAATCACTGTAAGCCCAGTAACAGTCTTTTATGGACTGATGATGAAATATTTTCCAGTGGAATTCTCCCCTTCTGCTGATTCATGAAGGGCGTTTTTTAGTAAGTAGCAAAAGAATGTATACTGTACTGGTTTAACCAATTGTATGCGGGAAACCCCTAAAGGGGTACCTTCGTAAACAGTGCAGGCCCAGATCAAACGCCACAGAATGTGGCGTCTGATCAGGGCCTTCTATTTACTAACAGAACACCCCTTATGTGACAAATGGGCTTGTCTAACATATAGCATTGGAAGAGCACCAGTATACAATGGGTGAATTAGTCTATTCCAGAAAAAAGTGCATAGCTTAACTGAGTGGCTTGGCCTGACCTTAATAGTATTGACTGGGCCATTAAATGCCATAACAATGTATAGAAACATAAGAAAATTTTGTCATATCACAGTGCTAGTACCGGTAAAATGTTCCTCACATAGAATATAGTGTAATAATGTATAATAATAATCAAATGAACCCATTTGATACAGGAAACCCAAAATGGTTTATTGGCAAACAGTGCAGGCTCAGATCAGATGCCACATACTGTGGCATCTGATCTGAGCCTGCACTGTTTGCCAATAAACCATGGCATCTGATCTGAGCCTGCACTGTTTGCCAATAAACCATATGTGGCATCTGATCTGGGCCTACAGTGTTTGCAAAATGTTAGCTATTTTCTATTAGTAAATTTCTAAAAAAAACATAATATATATAGTGAGGAAGAATCTATTAGTACAAAAAGGGTTAAATTCTGGTGAGAGTGTCGGTAGTCACTTTAATTTAGTTTGTTACCATGCTCTGGTCTGTTCACAGATGTGGTTAAATTGTCTGAAAATAAATATAACCCCATTAAAGTCATTCAAGGTAATTTTAAGTCTATTTTTATTTTCTGTTTAAAAAGGTAAATCTGAGGTGCTACAGTGATTCTAATGGGGCAGTTCTAATGAATATCTACAGTCTATGTCTTGAAGCAAAAATAATTTATACCCTTATAAACCAAACTTGTTATATAAAGATTCATTTTGCAGTGTGTTTATTTAAGAAATGAATTTTATTTTTCTGCTGTTCATGGAAGTATGAATGCAGTGGGTCGCGTGCAAAGTAAATGAGCCCCGAAGGGGTTCAAAAGTTTGCTAGCCACCCACTGTTGTTCATACTTTCATAAAAAGCAGAAAAATTAAGTTTATTTTTAATATTTACATTCTTTGCCCCTCATCAATGGGCGAAAAAAATGCTTATAGGACAAACTTTTATAGGTGAAAACATTTACATAAAGTTTTTCTACAAAGAGCAGAATAGCGTTGACATCACCAACACCCGTAGAGAACCAGGGTTTAGACACCGCTTGACGTCACTGAAAATCATGTGACTCGATGCCTTCATGGAAGTATAAACTACACTGTTTTCTATAGGTTTACATTAGGCTTTACTCTGGAAATGAAAATACACTGTAGCGTCGTTATAACGCTGTCATCGGGGTCCATCGACGTCGACCGCGTTATATGTGATCCAGCACTATATTGATCCCGAAAATATAGCGTTATATTGTTACCCCACCCACTTTTTCTGCATGCATGGCTACTGTTTCTGCCAGTTTTATTATGAATATTACATACTGCATGTATTTTATAAATTATATAGTTACTAGATTAAATAATAATCAGATTCTATACTTCTAGTGGTCATTTAGCTTTGCATTCAAACCATTGCTGAATTTATTTATTACTGTACTTTCGTTTCTGTATCTCTGGCCGCCATATTAATTTACCTCCTCCGGTCTCAAGAAGGTATCACTAAATAGTGAAGTAAAATGCAACTTGACAATTCCGAAAGGTCAGCTTGAAAGAGGGTCTATTAATGTAAGCAAACCAAGTGGATTATAAATGTGTATTGTTGTACCTTGCTTGATTTCCGTTTCTTTGTTTTTATTTAGTGAATAATAAATAAATAAAAAAAAAAACAAGAGGCCCATGGGCCACTACGCTCACCAGAGGTCATGTGGTTTATACCATATACAGGCAAGGTGCCCATCTTGGTCATGTGACAACAATACCACGAATAATGTTTAACTGCCTCACCCCCATAGATGCTTTACATGTATTTTGGTTTCAATCAGCACAGCTCTTTTACTGGAGAAGAAGATAAAAATACTGAATCTGAGCCATCCAAGACAAAGGTCAGTAATGACCTAGACATTTGGAATTAATAAACTTCCTTTAAGCTAACTGCAAATATCATTTTTGATGTCACAGCCTACCAGGCAATCAGAAATATCCACTACTTTGCCATTTTTCCATACAAATGTCTAAGTGACCAAGTTTGACCTTGACATAAAACAGGTCAAGGTCAACCAAAGGTCATCATTTGAACAAGCTTGGTAGGGCCAGAGTCCCTGATGCTGCATACCAAGTTTCCAGATCATCGGCCATTCCGTTCTTGAGAAGAAGATTTTTAAAGGTTTTTACCATATATGGGCATGGCGGCCCATATTGGTCATGTGACCCAGTCATCACAAACAAAATTTCGTTCCTTCATTCCATAGAGATTCCACATATAATTTGGTTTCATCTGGCCGGGTAGTTTAAGTGAAGAAGAAAATAAAAGTACTGAATCTGAGGCGTCCTGGACAAAGGTCGGTAAATGACCTTGACCTTTGGAACTGATAAACTTCCATTCAGCTGATTGTAAATACCATTTCTGATGCCACTAGCTAACATACAATCAGAAAAATCCAGTTTTGCCATGTTTACATACAAATGTCTAAGTGACTAAATTTGACCTTGATGTAAAACAGGTCAAGGTCAACCAAAGGTCATCATTTGAACAACCTTGGTAGGGCCCAAGTCCCTGATGCTGCATACCAAGTTTCAAGATCATCGGCCATTCCGTTCTTGAGAAGAAGATTTTTAAGGGTTTTTACCATATATGGGCATGGTGGCCATATTGGTCATGTGACCCAGTCCTCACGAACAAACTTTCGTTCCCTCATTCCATAGAGGCTCCACATGTAATTTGGTTTCAATTGGCCAAGTAGTGTAAGTGAAGAAGAAGATTAAAATACTGAATCTGAGCCATCCAAGACAAAGGTCGGTAAATGACCTTGACCTTTGGAACTGATAAACTTCCATTCAGCTGATTGTAAATACCATTTCTGATGCCACTAGCTAATAAACAATCAGAAAAATCCACTGTTTTGCCATTTTTCCATACAAATGTCTAAGTGACCAAATTTGACCTTGACGTAAAACAGGTCAAGGTCAACCAAAGGTCATCATTTGAACAAACTTGGTAGGGCCCGAGTCCCCGATACTGCATACCAAGTTTCAAGATCATCGGCTGTTCGGTTCTTGAGAAGAAGATTTTTAAAGGTTTTTACCATATATGGGCATGGCGGCCATCTTGGTCATGTGACCCAGTCCTCCCGAACAAACTTTCGTTCCCCCTTCCCATAGAGGCTCCACATGTAATTTGGTTTCAGTTGGCCAAGTAGTTTAAGTGAAGAATAAGATAAAAATACTGAATCTGAGCCGTCCTGGACAAAGGTCGGTAAATGACCTTGACCTCTGAAACTGATAAACTTCCATTCATCTGATCACAAATACCATTTCTGATGCCACTAGCTAACATACAATCAGAAAAATCCACTGTTTTGCCATTTTTCCATACAAATGTCTAAGTGACCAAATTTGACCTTGATGTAAAACAGGTCAAGGTCAACCAAAGGTCATCATTTGAACAAACTTGGTAGGGCCTGAGTCCCCGATACTGCATACCAAGTTTCAAGATCATCGGCTGTTCGGTTCTTGAGAAGAAGATTTTTAAAGGTTTTTACCATATATGGGCATGGCGGCCATCTTGGTCATGTGACCCAGTCCTCCCGAACAAACTTTCGTTCCCCCTTCCCATAGAGGCTCCACATGTAATTTGGTTTCAATTGGCCCAGCAGTTTCTGAGGAGAAGTCATTTGAAAATGTTGACGCAGACGCGGACGTGGACGCAGACGCGGACGCGGACGACGGACGGCGGATCACTGCCTATACTATAAGCTCCCCCGGAGCCTTCGGCTCTGGTGAGCTAAAAACCCGTCTGCTATGCTCTGTTTTGGCGGGAAAAATATTTAGCGTGTGCAAGTGACAATTACAAAGGGCTTAATTGAGACAAACAGGTACAATTACCTTGATTACCTAGTTTTCACACCTTACCACACAGTTAATTGCCGTCTTATCAATAAGCCATAGACCAGTATTCACAGTTTGATAGTGTTGACAACTTGAGTAAATAAGCGAGAATGCAGGTATTGCCTTGGCTGATGGTATTTTGACTGCCGAGTTCGGCGGAAAAATGGGAAAAAAAATTGACCATTTTCAAAACTGGCGGACAAAAGCAAAAAAATGGAGCGACAGACCAACAGCGTTATAACGATTCCCCCCCCCCCCCAACAAACGGCCCCACGGATTTACCGCATGCAGATGCACATGTGGAAACAGCGTCTGCATTGCTCTGTTTTGGCGGGAAAAATGTTTTGCAAATACCGGTGTCAATTTAATTTCACACCTTGTCCAGCTTATTTTTAATGCCTTTGGCGAATATTCACAGTTTGATAAGTGTTGACAGCTTGAGTAAATCGGCGAGTATACACGTCGTATCATGGCCGACGATGTTTTGACTGCCGAGTTCCGCAAAAAAAGGGCAAAATTTTCAACCAAACTTTCAAAACTGGGAAAAAACGTAAAAAAAAACGGGAGCCACAGACCAACAGCGTTATAACGATTTCCGCGTTATAAGCATCAGCGTTATAACGACTCTACAGTGTATATCCTTATAAATGCAACTTTTTCTTTTGCAGAAATTTGCTGAGTATTCATTCTACTGACTCATTTAGGCGATTCTTAAAGAACCCACAATATGTGTTTTATCTATTATCCTGCTGAAGATGATAATGCCTACCTTTGAAAACAGTGTAGATTCAGATCAGATGGCTTCTTCTTCTGATCTGGGTCTACACTGTTTGCCAGTTATCAGTTTTGGGGTTTCCCATAATAAATGGGTTAAAAAGTAAGTTAAATGTTACATTCAAGTTCACATGGTCAAAAATACTAGTACAGTTTGTTTGTTTTGTATGTTTGATTGAGATTTAACGTCCCAATCAACAATACATAGGTAATTTTGGAGACATTGCTTCCAGTTTGTGGGACTTTTACCCGACATTGAGATGAAATGACATCTCAATCCCTGCCACCCAATGAAACCAATAAGGCTTATATGCACTGGACGGTCTGACTCACACCACTTTGCCTGGGCAGGCTTAGTCGGTCTAAGTGGTTTACCAGTACTCCAGTCTCATGTGCGGTCACTTTCAGCTCTGCATGGAAGCATTGTGCAGCCCAATCTATTTCTCCAAGCCCCAATGGGCAGGGGACCAAATATTGGTACAGACTGACAGCTTTTATCACTAGCAATGTAAATGCCAAGAATGAAAGCTAAATGGAAACTGGTTAAAATGTTTTGGTCAATGTCATGGTTGTCAAAAAAGTATGTCACAGTCAAGGTCACAGGGGCAAAAACATTGGTACTAACATAAAAGTCTTATCACAAGCAATATACATGACAAATATGGTCAACGATTCAGTTTTTTTTTTATCTCAGACAGACAGATAGATGGGCCAAAAACAATATGCTGAAGTGACATACAGGTACCCTGTAACTTTGTATTACAGTATACATTACAATAAAACATCACTGTGATAACGTGCATTCTGTCCAAAATGTACATTTTTCTGAAGAAAATTAGCAATATTTTTGTTATTTATACTCCAAACATAGATTGTGGGTGCTCGTTAGAACTACCTCAATAAGGCAGTTCTAACGAGTACCCACAACCAATGTATTGGAGCAGAAATAAAAATAATAATGAACACCTTTGTTTTCTCTATATAATATAAAGTGGGGTTTAGAGGGATGTTGGTTATATAGACCCATTAATCTGATGGTTGGGCAACATTATACAAAACAGTTGGTGGAAAGAGAACCTGGAGACTTAGACCAGGCTATAAAACACTTTCCACTTCAACTTAATGTGAACTTGTGAGGCTATTTTCCTCATCAGATAAATAGTCTGTTGTTTGTCCTCCTAATACCAGTAAGTTTTAACCCATTGTATGCTAGTGGACTCTTACATTGCTATATGTTGGACAAGTCCATTTGTCATAAAAGGGGTGTCACGCCTATTTTTTCTTTTTCATTCTATTTTTGATGGAAAATTCTGTTAGCAAATAGTGCAGGCCCTGATCAGACCCTGTGTTCTGGGCCTGCACTGTTTGCCAAAGTACCCCTTTAGGGGTTTCCCACATGCAATGGGTTAAAATGTAACATTTATAGTTTTATTGCAGAACAAATTTCAAGTAATTTGGGAAAGAAGTTTCAAATTTCTAAACTTCAAGTACCGTATTCCTCCCATTTAGCGCCCCTGCCCCAATAATCGCCCCCTCACTGTTTTTCCAAGAACAAAATAATAAGCACCCCTTCTGCAGTCAGAAGAAAAACTATTTTGGCTTACCTAAAGCACAGATTTCAGCCTTTCAATCGTCGCCGTATCGGCTGTAAATCGTATCATGTAAGGTATTTCTAAACTCCTGCTATCACAGTGTCTATGCTGACCACTTGGTACTTTACATGTCATGATTCCACCATATTCTAATGGGCATGTAACTGGTTTTAAACTCTCTGCTCTGCTAAGCTTTTTGTCTCCAATAAGCGCCCCCTCTTTTTCTAATTTTTTAAGCGTCCAGGACGCTAAATGGGAGGAATACGGTAATTTATGCCTAGAATTTCAAATTACAAATGAGCTGAGCATGATTAGGTTTTATACTCTGGTCAAATTTTGTCCAAAATGCTAAGGGTTTCATAGTAGACTACTTCTATAAAGTTTCAGCTGCTAATTCTAAACAGGTCAGCTACTTCTAGTTATGTCTTGTCTGCTCACAAATATGGTTAAAATTTCTGAAAAGAAAACAAGAAACCAAAATCTCTAAATATGTTTGTCTTGTTGTAGTAATTCACTAGGCCTGTAATTAGCAACATTTCAAGCTTAAAATCATTGATCAGTTAGAGTCTAGGCTCTGAACCTGTGATCATGTGATCTATAGGTTTTTTTGTTTTTTTTCGTCTTTGGTGTTTAACCCTTAATGTGACAATCACAACAAATTGTCATCTGCTTTGTTGTCTGCTGGTTATTTTAAAAGTCATTATTGCAAACAGTATGGACCCAGAACAGACTGCTAGGAGCAGTCTGATCTGGGTCCCCACTGTTTGCCTGTACGTAAAAATACAGTCGACGCTCTTTATCTCGAACCTCACGGGACCGGATAAAAAGTTCGAGTTATCTGTAGTACGAGATAACCAAAGTGTGACGTCACATACATGTCGGAGCCCATTATTTGCCGTGATATTCTTGGTATTCTTGGTTATTCTAGAGTAATAGCACTAACATGCACAGCCTATTGAGTTTTTAAAATTCATTTATGAAAGTAATGGAGCTTGTCGAAGAATAGCAATTATAAAAGATTTCTCACGTGTTTTGTTGTCTTTAAATTCCTGCAAATTCGGGTATCCAAATAAGCTAAAAATAGATATGTACTTAAATGGGATGGTTTCCTGCTTGTGAATGCAATGCTGAGCAGTACGTGCTATACGTCAAACGGTAGTCCCTCTTATTGATTTAAACAGTTTAGGTCCTGCCAAGAAAGCTGGTCATGAGCCATCTTTTTAGGATCTACACTGTTTGTATGTGCATCGGGACAAGAGGCAATACTCAATTTTGACACTAATGATGATTACCTAAAACAACCGGTCAAACCTAATTGTACATTAATACAAATCAGAGCCGCCTTTTATCACGGAAATCTTGGAAACCATTGAAATGAGGAGGTGTTAAGATCAAAGGTTGAGCACCGCGTGTCAGTATGTATTACACACACGTGATTTTCGTAATAGCGGTAAAGGTATTGTTTGTGCTAATTTTAACGCACCTGGACAATTTGGAAAATTAAAAACATTGTGAGTATTGATGAACTGTTTTGTAACGGTCTATTATCATTTTCTATAACTGAAAGACCGGCGGCATCGTTTTTTTTTTCCTTCTTTACCTCATGAATTTCGGTTCGAGATACGCAGTAGTAAAAAGAGTGAAAAATATATTTAGGGACTGAAAATGATGGGCGAGATAGCCGAAGTGTCGACTTAAAAGTAGTTCGACACATGCAAAGTTGAAATACAATAAATATATAGCGGAAATATTCGGGACTTATAAATCGGTTCGACATAAGTGATAGGGTCGAGATAGGCAAGGTCGAGACAACGAGAGTCAACTGTATGTCTAAAACGTTTGCAAGAAGATTCAGCAGACGACATAAAGGGATGGCATATTCTGGTGCAGGTTTTCTTGGTGTCTTAAGGGTTAACAACAGGTCAGCCATTTTCTGGTCAAACCACCTTTTGATGTCTCCTAAAAAGAATGAACAGGGATAGATGACAAAGAAGAGAAGAAAAAGAGTAAGAGAATAAATTAACCCATTTTGTACTGAATCAGTGAATGGAAACTTCCACCTTATATACAGCAGGAATCCATCTTGTAATTAGAGTTACCAGGCTGAGTTGATTTTAACCCATTTTGTACCGGAAACCCCAAAACGGGTGGTTGGCAAACAGTGCAGGCCCAGATCAGACGCTGCGGAATCAGCCAATTTCCAAATGGTTTTTAAAGAAAACACAACCTGACACCCCTAAATTCTGTAATGGACTCCTGGTATATATAAAGTGGAAGATTCAATTTGGTACAAAAAAGGGTTAAAAACTGGCTGAACTTTTTGCAACAGTGAAAGCCCAAATCAGACGCTGCATTCTGCTTCTTCTGATCTGGGTCTGCATTGTTTGCCATTGACTACCTTTTGGAATTTCCCATATAAAATGGGTTAAAACATTGCCTTTCTATCCTACCTGCTACAAGGACAGAAGACATTGCCAAACTAAAAGCTATTATCAGTTGGAAGCTAAGTTGCCAAAAGATCCAGGAAATCTTGGTGACACCTGATCAATTAGGCATATCCTTCTGAGGCCAGTTGTTCAAAACTAACAATGTCGTTAGTTAACGTATCTATAAAACTTTGTTGATGTAATATGGCAAATATGCTAATAAATTTACTGAAAAAAAAGTGAGCAATTTTTCACATTTTTTTTTTCAGTAAAAATACTAAAATTTTAGTTATTGTACTTGCTAGAACAGTTAACAATCTGGCCACTAATGAGCTCGTTAAGCTGACAATGCTTTGAACAACTGGACCCCAATCAGCAAAATATTCACAGAATATTCTCTATCAATAATATTGATTTTCTATGAAGATAATGCAACTCTTCACCTGGGCCCAGTTGATCAAAGCACCATTAGCTTAACCAGCTTGTTAGAGGTCTGTGCCCAGTTGTTCAAAACTAACAATACTGGTTGTTAATGTGTTGTTAAAACGTTAATCATTCCATACAGCAAATATAGAGTAGAACTTCGATCGCTCGAACACCGATAGCTTGAATACCATGGCTAAGTCGAACACATTCTTGAGTCCCTAGAGAATTCCTTTACATATAAAATAGTGAGGGAAACATTCAGGAGGTTTGTGTTTTATCTTGCTAATGTATGCTGTGTATACTCATTAGAATCGCCTCAATGAGGTGATTCTAATGAGTACACACAGCATACATTTATAACAAAGAAAACTCAGTAGCTATTTCCAAATCTCCAGGATCGCGCCCTCAATGGCACTAACAATAACCCTCCTTGGCTCGCACTACCGCTGTCTCGAACAAATTTCCATGGTCCCAAAGGGGTTCGAACCATCGAAGTTCGACTGCACTAATATTTTCACAGAAAAAAAATGTCAGATGCCCACATTTTTTCAGCAAAAATACCACTATATTAGATATTGTAATTGCTAGAAAAATTGTCATTTTGACCACTAATGAGCTCATTTAGCTAAAGATGCTTTGAACAACTGCAACCTTGACCATTAGCTTAACAAGCTCGTTAGTGGTGAAACTGTTAATTGTTCTAGTGAGTACAATTTTTAATATAGTGTTATTTTTGCTGTGCACATTTATTCAACAAAAATATTAGCACATTAGCCTCATTAAAAGATCAATGTTTTATCAATATGTTAACTAACAACATTGTCAGTTTTGAACAACTGGCCCCAGATTGTTAACTGTTCTAGTACATCTAATACTCTGGTATTATTGCTTGAAAAATATCACTCACAGTTTTTTTTAGCAAAAAAATATTAACCTATTTGCTTTAGATCAAAGTTTCAACAATATGCTAACTTATGACAATGTTAGTTTTGAACAACTGGCCCTTTAGCATTTCCTACCAGACATCCCCATGACTTCAAATTGCCCCATTTCTTTACTATCCACTTTTGCAAGGTATAAAGTCTTTTCTTGTCCTTTGGGTTCATTGATTCCATTGTTGAATTTTGAAAATATTTGAAGGTCACTGATGAGGCCTAAATGGCCTAAACTAGCTAGTCTGGCCTAGAAAACATGTACACTCCATATTTTCCAGTTCTGTGATGTATTCCTTGCTTCCAAAGGATAGCCCTTTCTATAATATATTCTACACATAAGCAGGTCAAAATAAAACAGTTCTCCTACATAAACATATGGCATTTTCAATTCTACAAAGCAGACTAGCTTGCATAGGCATGCTAATCAAATCAAAGGTGAATGAGTCCACATATAGTCGAACTTCAATAGCTCCAATATTTTTAGGACCCTGAAATCCCCTTTGAGATAGGGGTAGTTCAAACTACTGAGGGTTGATCCATGAGGCATAATGGGTATGATTTTAGGATATCTTTTTGATTTTCTATAAAATAAAGGAATGTGGTGTGTACTCATTAGAATTAATAATAATAATAATAATAATAATAATAATCGACCTTATTTATAGTGGGTAACACATTTAGTACTGGTACTAATCTTCCATGTGGCCCTCTTTTCCTGGGTTGGAACCAGTACTAAGCAATGTGGATAAAGTCTCTTGCTCAAAGAAACAACACTTGGCACTTGCGGGAATCGAACCGGCTACCTCTCGATCTTAAATCCGATGCTTTACCATTGTATCACATATTCTGGGCTTCTCCAGACTTGCCTGAGGTGATTCTAATGAGTACACACAGCATACCTAAAATAAAGGAATGTTGTGTGTACTCATTAGAATTGCTTCATTGAAGTGATTCTAATGAGTACACACAACATTCCTTTTCAATATAAAATCAAACAATCCTCCACAAATCATCCTGAAGATATGAATATCTGGAACTAAGGGAAAAATTAAAATAAGTTCAAATTAGTGAACAAGCGTGTTTAAGTAATCTGTCACTGTACTAGCTAACTAGAGATATTTCAAAGAATACTTACACAGCATGATGTGGTTTGTTTTTCTGTGTTCTACACTTGTAGCCCCAGTAACAGTCTGGTCTTTTTCTCACTTTCTCTGTAATATACAAGGTTAGAAAAGCATATCAGACAGGATAAATCTCAATTTAAACTGGCATTAGAAGAGCTTATCAAATCCTGCTTATCATAAGCTTGCTTAACCCATTTTGTACCGGAAACCCCAAAACGGGTAGCCTGGCAAACAGTGTAGGCCCAGATCAGAAGCCGCAGAATGCGGTGTCTGATCAGGGCCTACACTGTTTGCAAAAAGTTAAGCCATTTTCCAAACCAATTTTGAAGAAAACACAACCTGACACCCCTAAATTTCGAAAAGGGACTCCTGCAATACATAAGGAGGAAGATTCCATATGGTACAAAAAGGATTAAGATGAAGTGAAGATTTCATTGCCATTTTTGCATTTTTTAACAACTGACCCAAAGTTTCTAAGTGATTTAGAAGCTTTCCTGTGATTGTCCAGGTGACCAATGAAGTTAACCCTTTACCACACATTCTCCACTTTTAACGACCCTGAGAAGGAAGGCCATGGAAAACATTGTAGGAAAAGGAGAAAATGCCGGTAACCAGCATTTTCTCCTTTTCCTACTATGTTTTCTATTCATGCTGGTAACCAGCGTTTTCTCCTTTTCCTACAATGTTTTCTACTAATGATGGTAACCAGCATTTTCTCCTTTCCCTACAATGTTTTCTACTAATGCTGGTAACCCGCATTTTCTCCTTTTCCTACAATGTTTTCTATTAATGCTGGTAACCAGCATTTTCTCCTTTTCCTACAATGTTTTCTACTAATGCTGGTAACCAGCATTTTCTCCTTTTCCTACAATGTTTTCTACTAATGCTGATAACTGACATTTTCTCCTTTTCCTACGATGTTTTCTACTTCAGCCCATCTGAACGGATTTCATTTGTTGTCTATAAGTGCTTTCAATATGGATGAGCCAAATGGTCGGCTTTAGGGAAAGGGTTAAATAACATGTACATCGTATTTGTACGAATCCCAGATAATGGTTATTTATAGCCCCACTATTCTTGTCCCTGTGACATTAGAGTGCTGTGTGAAGAGGGTTATCTGTAAAATCTGGACTGGGCTCATGTGCTGGGACATTGACAAGCAGTGTAGACCTAGAACAGATGACACAGAACACAACTTCAGGAATTCGAGGGCTAAACACAACAGTCTAAGTCTTCCCTCATTACTAAATTCAGATACAGTCAACCCGTTTTATACCGACATTCGCTATAACGGCAAATCTCATTATAACGGCAATTCTGTCGTTATAACGAGGGTCCTCCGTACAATCGTCTCACCAGTGCTGTCAATGCTTTGTTTACTACTGGAACTACTTTACTGCAACTTATTGACTATATTAGTAATTTTACTTTTCTTCCAACCTTTGGTATGTAGGTTCATGTAACTTCTCACAAATGTATTAGTAACTCTGGCTGAAACTTGTTCCATATTTCTTATAGCCAAATTATGAAATCCAAATCAGTCCTGCTTACCTATGACATCATCAATGACATCATACCAAACATGCATTTGAAAACCACCCTCAAATACATGTATTTACTGATCTAACTACTTACCATTTTCATTGTTTGATAATGCATCAAAAATCAGTTGTTGTTTTTCTTGTGTTTTTTGTTGTTGTTTTTTTTTTTCAGTGTCATTGTGAACATTTTGGGAGGGAGCACAAACTATGCTAATATTTTTAGTGGTTGTCAATGTTTGCCACTGTCAATAAACTACCTGTCATCGATTAACTTTAAGTTTTTGTCATTTCATGCTCGATTGTTGCATGATTTCAGATGTATGTTTCTTTTGCTGTTTATCTGTTGTTTAATAAAATATTTGGAAATAAACAATACAAATAAACAGAAAATAGTACAACCTTTCCTTTTCTTGAATTTCTTTTTCTGGTGCTGAATTTCCTTGTTTGTATTTTTAAAATTTACCTGGCACCCAGTAATTTAATCTTGGCTGCATAAAACTGAGTACAGATGCAGAAAGTGCCAAAATGATGGTTCAACAGATTCAATATTTTTCCAACGGGCCAACCCCTCAATATGACAATGTAAGAAGCCTCTAAAAATAATCAGAAACATAGTTTTTGCACATTCTGCAGTGGTAGTTAGACACACAGTGACTGTTCATGCTTCAAGGCAAAATTATCTGGTCAAGTAGTTAATGCAGGCTGCCAAACGTTTGAAAAATTAATATTGCTATGTAACCATACATTAGTTAAAACAAGATTGATCACCTGTGTCAATTATTCCAAAATGGATTAATTTCAAAGTCATTCCCTTTATTCCATATGTCCTCAAGATCGAACTATCCTTATCTTTAACACATTTTCCAAGGTCACAAAGGTATTTGAGCAACTGAGTTTGACTGCATTAGTTAAGTAAGCCTAGTGCCAGTTGTTCAAAGCAGCCTTAGCTTAACAAGCTCATAAGTGGTCAATTTGTTAACTGTTCTAGCAAGTACAATTTCTAAAATGTTGGTATTTTTGCTGGAAAAATGTGAGCAGCTTTTGCATTTGCTAAAGCTGCTTACATTTTTTATGCAAAAATATTAGTATATTGGCCACATTAAATGATCAAAGTTTTAACGATTCGTTAACTAACGACATCATTAGTTTTGAACAACTTGCCCCAAGTGAGGAATCATCTACCTGGAAAATCTTCTTTCTTGAGCGTCTTTCGATACTGGAATGCCAGTTCTCTGAAGATATTTAGTCCACATGCATAACAAACAGGTGTGTTCGAGTTAGCAGTGTGGGTCATCTGAGCTGGAAGGAAAAGAGTAACTATGTTATGGTGTTGTTTATTAGACCTCCCTTACTGCCAATGTTCCACCTGCACCTGGCAGTTTAGAGTTATGATTGGTCATATCAGCCATCTTAGAACACACAAATAGTAGCACTTCATACATCTGATTAACCCTTTTTGTACCAAATGGAATCTTCCTCCTTATATATAGGAGGAGTTCATTTCAAAATTTAGGGGTGTTTGGTTGTGTTTTCATCAAAATTTATTTGGAAAATGACTGAACTTTTAGCAAACAGTGGAGACCCTGATCAGATGCCGTGTTCTGTGGCGTCTGATCTGGGCCTGCACTGTTTGCCAATTACCCATTTTGGGGTTTCTGGTACTAAATGAGTTAAGACTGGCCATTGTCAGTAATGAATGACAAACTAAAGTAGATCAATGACCTCTGAGAGTTCAAAGTTCAAGCTTCACAAGACTATTCCTTTTTCAAAGGAAAAAATGTTTCACATACCTTTTGTCACAGAATTTTAAAAATACAAATAAATATGAGCTAATACCATTATATGTGTTATGGCCGAGTGGTAACACAAAGTATAAGATAAAGTACAGATTTGTTACAAAATACAAACTAAAGGAGACTGACCTTAAACACGGTTGAGTCCAAAAATTAAAAGTGCATTTTCACTGCATTTTTTGAAAAACTACTTTTTTCTTCATATTATTATTATTATCAGTATTATTATTATTGATCTTTTGGATCACAAACATAATTTCAGTTGTAGCAATAATAAAAGAGCTTAGCCCAGTCAACAAGTCATTAATAAGTATTGGAGTATTTAGACTGACAGACATGAGCAGGCAGTGTAGACCCAGATGAGAAGAGCAGAATGCTGCATCTCATTGGTGTATACACTTTTTGCTACTCATCCAACTATTTTTAAACATAACATTGGGTGGTAAATTATATTTGTCAAAATTTTAGAACAAGTATGGTAAGGAGCTGAGGTGTCTGAATACTTAAGGTTAATGCTGTACGTTATGACTTCAACTCGTAATAAGTATGCTGAAAAGCTCATATTTAAGCTGAAATTAATGTGAGTAGCTTTACTGATCTGTGACTTCACTGGTCCTGCATGCTGACTTGCAACTCGCAGTCCAGCTGTCCAAAACTTTGTTTGTTTGTATTGGAGTTTAATGGCCCAGTCAACACAATTTTAGGTCATTTTCAGCCAGTCAGTTTACCTATCCACACTTTTCCTGGGCAGGCCTATACATAAGTGGTTAACCAGTACAGTGCACATTCTTTTGTCAGAAACTGACAACTGCCCTTCTTGAATCAGGGGAAGGGAATGACCGTAGAAAAGATTTCAAGATCAATCTCCACGAAAGAATGTTGCCGACCCCGGCAGGTGTCAAACCCTCGTCCTCCAGATAACCAGTCAGAGCACATCTGACTGAGCTACCAAGGATGGCTGTTCAAAACTAACAATGATATTAGTTAGCCTATTATTAAAACTTTGATCATTTAATATGGCAAATACAGTGAAATACCGCTATCAAGACCACTTAAAATTACGACTAATTCTGCTTTAAAATGCATATTTAGAAGGGTGCAGTTATTCTTTCTTTGCATTTTCTGCAACCTATGGCTCTAGTCAGAGACTATCTTTGGGACTGTTCAAAAGTGGTCTTAAAGACCACTTTTGAACAGTTCCAAAGGTGGTCTTAATACATGAATTTTACTGTATAGTGTTAAATATTTCTGCTGAGAAGTGTGAGCATTACAGCTGTTCAACACTAACAATGTCATTAGTTAGCCTATCATTAAAACTTTGATCATGTAATATGGCAAATATAGTATTAAATATTTCTACTGAAAAATGTGAGTAGCTTTTACAATTGCAAATGCTACTCATGATGTTCTGGCAAAATTACTCGAGTATTGACTAGACAAACTAGAATAATTAACAGGTAGACCATTAAGCCCCGGTCCCACAGACCATGCGACCGCAATGCGACCTCTCTGCAACTGATTTCGTTACAACTAGCCCGCTACCTTTGCAACTAAATTTGCTCCGTAAATGTGATCGCCGACCCGTCACCGAACAATCGGCGATTAATGTTGCCCAAAGTCGAGGATTGATCAGCGACCTGTCGCCGAAGAATCGCCGTATGATCGGCGACTGACTTGCAACAAGTGAAACATGATCGGGGACTAGTCGGCGATCAATCAGCGACTCTTCAGAGACTGGAAAAACTGATCGACGACTTGTCAGAGACTGTTTTGCGTTTTTTTGACACAGACAAAAATAAATTAAATTTTCGACTGCTGAGAGTCTTGTCTGGGCTGCTGCAAGTCGTCATCCGAATTTGGTGTCAGAGCCTTGCTTCCCGTTTTTTCCGCTGCGCCGCCATTTTCTTTTGCCTTCCTCTCCGAACCATGTTGCCTCTTTGAAAGCTGTCGTCGAAATGATGCTAGGATGTTTTTTTATTGTAATTGGCGCTATAATCGTTCGGTGGTTTTAACACCTTTTTACAGCTTGTCGGCGACCAAATTGCAGATCAATCGCCGACTTATCAGTGATCAATTGCCGATCACCGACCCATCGCCGAACAGTTGCCGACCAACCTTCGCTAGGTCGTGGAACGATCGCGGATCAGTCAGCGATCGGTCTGCGACCAGTCTCCGATAAGTTGCAATAAGGCTGCTAGAATTTATAGCCGAATTTGCATAAGTTCGGTCGGGGATGGATAGGTGACTGTTCGGTGATCGATCACAGATTGGTCTGCGACGTCTAGAAAACCACTGCAACTAGTCTGCGATCAAAATCAGTTGCAGCCAGTCTTTTGTGCATGCACAAAAGATGATCGGCGACTAAATTTGATCGGCCACCTACCCGCGACCTTGCTGCAACCTTTATAAAACCTCTCTGCGACTTCTGCAACCGCTCCGCGATTGCCATTTTTTTTTAGTCGTGGAGAGGTCGCATCCCTGTCGCAAGCTATTTGGGACCGGACCTTTAAAGAGCTTGTTATGCTAACGATGCTTTGAGCAACTATGCCCAGATCTTAGGGGGATAACCATATTTTTGTTGTTTGGAAATTAACAGCCCATTCAACATAATTTTAGGTTATGTTTGAGCCGGTCAGTTTACCTATCCACACTTTTCCTGGGCAGGTTTATACGTAAGCTGTTAACCAGTACAGTGCACATTTTTTTGCCAGAAACTGACAGTTGCCTTTCTTGAATCAGCGGAAGGGAGAGAATGACCGTAGAAAAGATTTCATGATCAATCTCCACGAAAGAATGTTGCTGATCCCGGCAGGTATCGAACCAGTATCCTCCTGATCACCAGTCAGACGAGCATCCGCAGATAACAGTATTTCAAATTGTTATTTGGAGAGGTAAAATATCAGATTACCGGTTGCAAATTCCATTTTACAGATCAGCAAGTGCGTCAACGTAAATGAAAACAAAATTTCTGACTACAAAACCAATGATTTACCAACCCAAATGACAATTTTCAATACAATTATTGCCATTCTATTGCACTTATTCAGTTGTTCCAATTTTGTGGGACTTTTACCCAACATTGAAATGAAATGACATCTCAAGCCCTACCAACCAAAGAAACCAATAGTGTTTATAAGCAGAGATGGTCTAACTCGCACCACTTTGCCTGAGCAGGCTTAGACCTGAAAGGGGTTTACCAGTACTCATGTTCGGTTGGTTTCAGCTCCATGTGGAAGCCCCATGCGGCCCAATCTATTTCTCCTAGCTCCGATGGGTGGGGCCTTAAATGTGGTATGATAAGATTTGAGATGTGTGAATGATAAGATTTGAGAAGTGTGAATATTTTAACCCATTCTGTGCTGGAAACCCCTAAATGGGTAGTTGGCAAACAGCGCAGGCCCAGATCAGACGCCGCAGAACGCGGCATCTGATCAGGGCCTACACAGTTCGTGAAAAGTTAAGCCATTTTCCAAATAAATTTTGAAGAAACCACAACCTGACAACCCTTAATTTTGAAATGGACTCCTGCCATATATAAGGATGAAGATTCCATTTGGTACAAAAGGGTTAAAATACTGTGTTTGGTGTTACCTGTGATAGTAAAATGTCCTGCTTCTAATCTCCTACAACACTCTTGCAGCACATCCTTCACTGACATACCATGAGCATCTATATAGTCCTAAAAAGCAATAAGTTTGTAGACATAAAATTCCTATATTAAGACCACCCTTGGGCCTGTTCAAAAGTGGTTTTTTAGACCACTTTTGAACAGTCCCAAAGGTGGTCTCCCATTAGAGTACACTGGATGTATAAAGGACAAGAAAATGTACCTGTAACCTTCAAAACCTACTTTTAAAAGCATAATTTGTCTTAATTTTAGGTGGTCTTAATAGCAATATTTCACTGTGTTCATATAGAAAATGGCTGTTAGATTTGACACCTCAGCTGAAATACCAAACAGCTGAACCTCTGAAATAATAAAGTATATATCAAGCTTTTTATACCATGGTCAATATAACACAGTTTTGGATAAAAATCTGTTTCAAGATGGATCCCAAAAATATACAGAGGACCCTCGCTATAACCACAGTATTTGTTCCCTATCAATTTGCCACAGCAGTGAATTTGCCGCTACTGTAGAACTTCGATGGCTCGAACACCGATGGCTCGTTTACCATGGATGAGTCGAACCCGTTCTTGAGCCCCTAGCGAAATTCTCTACATAAGAAATAGTGGGGGATAATTAAGGAGATTTTAGTCTTTTATCTTGCAAATGTATGCTGTGTGTACTCATTAGAATCGCCTCGATGAGGCGATTCTAATGAGTACACACAACCTACATTTTCATTATAGAACACCGAAAGGATGTTTAAAAGTATCATGTTATGCCTCCTGGCAGTAATCCTCAGTGGCTCGAACTATCCCTGGCTCGAACAGATTTTCAAGGTCCCAAAGGTGTTCGAGGCATTCAAGTTCGACTGTATATATAATCAAATAACCATAGTATAGTAGGTAATAAAGGACCTTTTCCGTTAATTACTATGAGAAACAAATGTTGTGGACATTTATTAGAATCGCCTCACTGAGTTGATTATAACAAATATCCCCAATATTTGTCTTGGGGTATTAAATTATGACGATATTCTTGAATAGCTCCATTAATTTGTCTCATGTTAAGGAATCGTCCCATTGAAATTGTCAATATAACATTTTGTCATTTTATTGAATGTACGTATAAAGAGGGTTGACTGTATTAACCCTTGTCCTGCTGAGCCTGGATATACCCTATCTTCCAAACAATGTAGCTCCAGATCAGATGGCTTCTGAAGAAGCCATCTGATCAAGATCTACATTGTTTGTCATTCACATTTTGAATTTGTTGCAATAATTTTTAATAAGTAAATTGATTGGTTGATAATCTGTAGAGGGTGTGGCAGATTACAATATTCAGCAGGACAAGGGTTAATCATATGGAAAAATGATCATACAATTTTTTCTATTTAATATATACATTCTTGTTTGGATATAACATGGTTGTTTAACTACCATGATTTTTCCTTTTTGCCTCCAACAATAGTGTTGTAAAGAGGTTGTAGTGTATGCTATAATAATTTTGCCACAGAATTTGTATTCATCAATTTTCATTTTCTTTTTTTTTTTTTACTTTATAAGCAATCAGTCTAAATTACCGTAATGATCCGGCTATAAGACAATTTGACTATTAGACGGGGGGTACTTTCTGGCCTTTCTTCTGGCGATTTTTGCTTTATAACAGTCTTGTCTCTAAGACGGGTATAATTTTTTGCAAGTTGCCGGGAGGGGTGTCACCCATGTGGACATTTCATTTTCAGAGTGAGATAATGGTTGATCAATTTATCTGCAGCTGCATTCATGTTTTTTTGCGACAATATTTGCCATTGTTTTCCGAAGCCGCCATTTTGTTGTTTATACTAAGAGAGACAACTCTAACAGACTGTAAAAGGCAGCAGTCAATAATGGCGCTACATAACGTTCAAAATGAAGCTAAATAACATTCAAGGCAATCAATATCTACATTAACTGGCACACGATAAAAAGGCCTTGGTCTTTTGCACTTTTGCAAGAAACTACCTCATGTTTTTTTTTTCTCCGTGTCTACGAGCAGCAAAGGATCTGGCGAGACTGGGCGTGTGCACAACTCTGACGCACAATATTATTCAAGGCAATAGATAATACGGAACCGGCACACAAGAGAAATGTTTTTTTCTCCGTGTCTAAGTGCAGCACCATTATAATAATGTCTGTTTTCTCACGAACTGTGTATCGGTGAAATCAATACCTTTCAACTTTTAAGCTTAGACATGGTGAGAGTTTTTCTGACACAGTGTTTGTTTAACGATAAATGCAATCATTTATTAATAAACAATTTATTGCCAACATGTGGTCATTGAAGCTGATTAAGACTGACCGCTTTAGACCACACCCCAATAAATCTGTGGGTTTGGATTTAAAGACATGATTGGCCATTAGTTGTGGTTGTAATTATGACAGACGGTGAGAACCCTCCCTCATTAAATATTAATGTATCACGTGACAATTAGCCGCTAAAAGATTTACTTCAAAGAAATGTTGATTGATGACTGTGGATTGTGTCACGGTACATAGTTTTCTTTAACTGTTACCAGTAACTATAAATTTTATCGCTTCATCGCAAGAAGATAAACATCATTATCACAAGGTGATTATGTAGTTCAAGATGATTGCAGCTGGCTAGACAAAAGAAGCTCAGCTTGTTTACATTACTCGCTAAAAGGTACCAAATTTTATAAGGAAATTATATTTGATGACCAACTTCACGAACATAGACATAAACATCTGCTACAGTATGCACATTTATCTGCCAAGTGTTTTGAAAGAAAATTGACATTTTCCATACATCTCTGACTTTCCGGACTTTACCGAAATTTTCAAGGATACCCAAGATCTCGGCTATAAGACGGGTGTAAAAATTTGGCGTCATTCTGGTGGTAAAAAACCCCGTCTTAAAGCCAGATCATTCGGGTACTATCAAAACAAAGAAGTTTATACTTTTCATACAACTTATTACTTGAATTATCAAAGAACTGACAGTACTGGTGAGTTAATTGTCTCTGACTGTAGGCTGAAATAATGCTTCAGAATCTAAACTATGACTGTTCAAAATTGAAACTTACTTTCTTGTTCCTGCGGCTCCTTTATTTATAATCCCATATATGCCCCGCATCCCAAACATGGGACACTGGCAAACAGCAAAGATCCTGATCAGATGTGGCAGACTGCCACATCTGATCAGGGTCTTCAATGTTTGCTTAAAGTAAAGAAATTGATGTACAACTCACAGTGGATGAAATAAACCTTAAAACCCATATTGTAACTGGACCTCTCCAAATCCAATTGGTGGAAGTGCTTAACAATACACAAAACCTAAATGCCTAAATTGCATGTGGTTTAAGTTTATTGGTCAGTGGTAGTCATATGGACAGCAGCAGTACAAAAGCTTTTGTATATATAACTTTGGGTTTTTGACAAAGAATCAACCCAAAAAGAATGAAAAAAAAAATTAAAAAAATAAATATAATCCCATTCTGATTCCAGGGGCATGGATGGCAGAATTAATGTAGGAAACCACTAATCATTGCTACACAGTAAATATGATACTCTGGGTCCCACTGTTTCAGAGAAGAATAATTTTGAGGGTTCTTTAGCTATATAGTGCCATATAAACATATGACCTCCTGGGATGTGGCTAGTATAGACGCCAAGGGCTCGACTGACAGGATTTATGTTGGGGACCACTAAACATTGCTATATACTAAGAATATAAGCTGTGGGCCTCATGGTTTCAGAGAAGTTTTTCCACTTTAAGTATATATGGGTGGTATATTTTGCCATGACAACCAAAATTCCATTTGCATGAAGCCTGCCCCCCCCCCCCCCCCCCCACCCACCCCCCACTGTCAAGGCGTCATGTGAAATTTGAACAAGACTGAACATCTGATATTAGGAATATATTTATCTGAAGTTGTGGACAGAGGACAGATAACAGAACATTAACATACTAATAGCTAACCTGAGCCATCAGTTGCTTCATAGATGGAGAGCAGCCGACTGAGCTACTGAGGCCAGGTAATATACTTAGCTTCACCATATGTATGCAGACAGATAGGCCTGAGCAGACAGTGTAAACCCAGATGAGATGTCACAGACTGCTGTTTCTGGTCAGGTACAACACCATTTGCCACTCTTCCAGCTATTTTCAGACACAACATCGGGTAGTAAATCGTACTTGTTCAAATTTTAGAACAAGTATGGTAAAGGGTTGAGCTGTCAGAATTTTTAGGGTAAATAATTGTGATAATCAGGGGCAAGTTGTTCAAAACTAATGACGTCGTTAGTTGGCGAATTGTTAAAACTTTGATTATTTAATATAGCGAATATACTAATACTTTTGCTGAAAAAATGTGAGTAGCTTTTGCGTATGCAAAAGCTACTCAAATTTTTTTAGCAAAAACAACAAAATATTAGATATTGTACTTGCTAGAAGAGTTAACAATTTGATCACTAATGAGCTTGTTAAGCTAACCATGCATCGAACAACTGGCCCCTGATTAAGAACATCTCAGAATCATTTCAAAATTCCATTTTACAAGAATACAGGATTTTTTTTACCTTAAATATTTCTGATTCATGGTGATTGTTCAATATTAATCCCATCAGTGCTTTTCTTCCAAAATTCATATCTAAAATTAAAGAATCATATACTAACACACAAGATGCCAATCACAACAATTATTGTCTGCTTTGTCATCTGCTGGTAACTTTAAAATTCATTTTTTGCAAACAGTTTGGACGCAGATCAGACTGCTCCTCTAGGAGCAGTCTGATCTGGGTCCATACTGTTTGCCTGAATGCCAAAATATGTTTGAAAAGTTTGCAAGAGTATGCAGCAGATGACATAAACAGAAGACATTTTCAGACACAGTTTTTCATGGCATCTTAAGGATTGAAGGTAAATACATATACAGTCAACCTTCAATAGTTCAAACATCTTCGGGACCATACAAAATTTTCGAGATAGTTGGAGTCACCGCGGGTTAATCATAGTGCCAGATCAGTAGGAATAATAGGGGTATATCGTCAATTTTCTTTTGGAAAAAAAGGTATGTTGTGTGTACTCATTAGAATCGCCTCACCGAGACGATTCTAATGAGTACACATAACATACACTGTCAAGATAAAAAAAATAAATTTTTCTATAAATTATCCCAAAGGGTAAGTTGTGTGTACTTATTAGAATTGCCTCACCAAGGTGATTCTAACGAGTACACACAACATACACTGTCAAGATAAAATAAGAAAATTTCTCTCTAAATTATCCCAAATGTATCACTATCTGCAGTTAGGGAAAGAAGTTTTTTCTAGAGACTCGACAATGATTTCAAAACAGCTGTGGCAATCAATCTACTGGTATTCAAGCCACTCAATTTTTTCTGTACCTCCGAGGTTAACCCATAAAATGCCAATCACGACAATTGTCATCTGCTTTGTTGTTTGCTGGTTACTTTAAAAGTCATTTTTGCAAACAGTGTGGACCCAAATACTGTTTTAGCAATTATAAGAATTGAAATTTTATTGTCAACATTCAGGATTTGATGAAAACAAAGGGCTTCATGAAATTCATTAAATCTTATGATGTGGTAAAAAGACAAGAATTCCGCCGAAGGCTATGTCTGTGGGGGTGCAAAGTCAGTGAACCATGACATCTAGGCCAACATCAAACATAGATGCTTACATAGAAGTTGCCATTCTTAAATGCAAGGTTGCACAAAGTATCATTGATTTAGCTGTAATAATTCTTGAGAAATGAACTTAACCATTATGGTGAATGCTAAGGTGATTGCAATATTTTACAAAGTCAGTGAACCATAAAATGTAGGTCAAGGTCAAATATAGATGCTTGCATTTATGTTTCCATCTCCAGATACAAGTTTGTACCAAGTATCATTAATGAAGCTCTTATAGTTCTTCAGAAATAAACTTGAAACTTAGGGTGAACGCTAGGGTGGTCGCAATATTTTACGAAGTCAGTGACCCATGAAATGTAGGTCAAGGTCAAATATGGTTGCTTGCATGTAAGTTGTCATCCCGTGATACAAGTTTGTACTAAGTATCATAAATGAAGCTCTTATAGTTCTTGAGAAATAAACTTGAACCTTAGGGTGAATGCTAGGGTGGTCGCAATATTTTACAAAGTCAGTGACCCATGAAATGTAGGTCAAGGTCAAATATGGTTGCTTGCATGTAAGTTGTCATCCTGTGATACAAGTTTGTGCCAAGTATCATAAATGAAGCTCTTATAGTTCTTGAGAAATAAACTTGAATCTCAGGGTGAACGCTAGGGTGGTCGCAAATGTTGACGCCTTGACAAACGGATGGACGGACGGATGGACGAACAAACGGACGGAAAACCGGGCGCCTAAATCGCGCCATGCTTATAGCAGGCGCGACAAAAATAGCCACAGTGACCTTGACCTTGAAAGTCAAACACAATCGAGATATTGTCAAAAGGAACATTTGTGTGAAATTACAATGAAATTGGTAAAAAAATGTAGGCGATAGAGCGATTACAAAGTTGTTCTTAAAACAGCCATAGTGACCTTGACCTTGAGGTGAATATGGATGCTTGGATGTAAGTTGCCATCCCAAGTTTGTACCAAGTATCATTAATGAAGCTCTTATAGTTCTTGAGAAATAAACTTGACCATCAGGGTGAACGCTAGGGTGGTCACAATATTTTACAGTCAGTGAACCATGAAATGTAGGTCAAGGTCAAATATGGATGCTTGCATGTAAGTTGTCATGGCCTGACACAAGTTTGTACAAAGTATCATTAATGAAGCTCTTATAGTTCTTGAGAAATAAACTTGTCCATTAGGGAGAACGCTAAGGTAGTCGTAATATTTTACGAAGTCAGTGATGCATGAAATGTAGGTCAAGGTGAAATATGGATGCTTGCATATAAGTTGCAATTCCCAGACACAAGTTTGTATGAAGTATCATTAATGAAGGTGTAATAGGCCTATATCGCGCCATGCTAATAGCAGGCGCGACAATAGTGGAAGAAGGAGGCAGAAATAAAATTCCATGCATGCAACATGTTGTGAAGAGGCTTTTATACTGCAATCAGGCATTCTAGTAACCTAATACAGGGGGTCAAATAACTGCACGCTATAATCGATAGTGACCTTTAATACCTTCTACTGACCTATAATACGTCTAGTGACTGTTTATAGACTGGACCTACTTTTCAGGTCACTAATTTACAACTGTAAACAATAACATGCAACCTTTTATACATGGGAAAAACAACGAAACTGCAAGTTAAAATCTTTGCAATATTTATTTGAACAGATTTTCAGAAATTTCAACTTAATTCTTACCTTCTCGGCCTTTCCTGGTTTAAATGGCCCGTTGGAATAACTGCGCACTGCTACTACAGTTCGTCTCAAGCTCGAAAATAATTTCTAAAGCTAAAATAAACTATAAATTTGCAGATTTTCAAACAGAATGTAAAGCGCTGAGAAAATTTTGTTCGAGGGTCCATGTTGTTTCCTACGTCTTTGTGGCGCAATGAGGTTTAACGTTCCCGTCAACACTGTAAAGGTCATTTTGGAGATGTTGGTTCCAATTTTGTGGGACTTTTACCCGACCTTGAGATGAAATGATATCTCAAGCCCTGCCGCCCAATGAAACCAATAGGGATTATTAGCATGGACTGGCCGACTCACACCGCTTTGCCTGGGCAGGCTTAAATCCTCTAAGCAACTTACCAGTACTCGTGTGTGGGTCGGTTTCAGCTCTGCGTGGAAGCATCATGCAGCCCATCTATTTCTTCAAGCCCCGATGGGTGGGGGATATCAAGTGATACAACGATTGTTCCTCAGATTTTATCAACCATTTCTGATCATTCAATATTTATAGGTGTTAATTATTAACTGTATGTCAGTCAAAAATCATTTTAAAGCTATGAAAGATAAAGTTTTTTCAACATTTTACCTTTTAATTTGTTCAGACAACCCAGACAGTCAGCTTTGCGACACCCCCAGTAAGCATGGCAGTAAGCTCGATAACATAATCTACCTAGAAAACATAAAGAGAAATCTTAAACAAGCTGCTTTTGGTGCAAATACATGTACATATAAAAGAAATACTCATTACAATAATCTGACGACTTAACAGCCTGGTAATAGTGAAGTATTCCCAGTTTTCCTTAAAAACTGGCTATTATTTCATATAAAATATACTTTTCTCTGCTTTTTCTGATTCAGCACAATATGCACACCTAATATTTATGATGCAAATAGGCCTGGCATTTGCAAAACTATCCATTCCAAATAAATTTTCTATAAAATCTGTCAGCCACAATAGGCCAGCATCTGCACCATAAGTCGAAGGTTTGAGCTTTTGTGTATCTTTCATTTGGGTTTTATGGCCCTTTCGAGGACTCATATTTCATACTCTGAATCCTGAAATTCAGCCTTTATAATCACTATGAGTTCTGCTCAAGTAGTGTATTCACCATATGTATTCAGACAGACAGGCCTGAGCAAACATTGTAGACCCAGATGAACTTCCATTTTCTATCTGAAATGTTTTGATTTTGTTTGATTTGAGGTTTAACGTCCCCGTCAACACTGTAAAGGTCATTTTGGAGACATTGCTTCTAATTTTGGGGACTTTTACCCAACATTGAGATGAAATGACATCTCAAGCCCTGTCGCCCAATGAAACCAATAGGGTTTATTAGCATGGACGGTCCGCCTCGCACTGCGGTTCCCGGACAGGCTTAGATCCTCTAAGCGGTTTACCAGTACTAGTGTGCGGGCCCGAATCAGCTCTGCGTGGAAGCATCATGCAGCCCATATATTTCTTCAAGCCCCTATGGGCGGGGGCGCATCTGAAATGTAGTCTTTGCTTCCGAAAGAAACTTCTATAACATTATTCTTTACCTTTAAAGCATCATGTAAATTTAGAGAACAAGAACAGGTAAACAGTCTCCAGCAACCTCCCTGGGACTCTTTTATCTGTCCTGGGAAATACTGCAAGCACAGAAACTGCTCTAGAACGCTACCCAAGATGGTTTACCTGTTTAGAGGAGTACGGTGTTCAGGTTAACAGTCTAAGGGAAGCTCATAGGGACTTTTTTCTGTTCCGGGAACCCCAAGAACAGGTAAACAGTGTCTGGGAACCTGCTTTCCTGCTCAGGGAGGCTCTGAAACAGTCTCTGGGAACCTTCTGGGCAATGTTTACGTGTTCAGGGAGCACCCAAGATCAAGAAAACAGTGTCTGAAACCTCCTTGGGACTGTTTTCCTGATCAGGGACACTCTGAAACAGTCTCTAGGAACCTTCTGGGCACTGTTTACCTGTTCAGGGAGCCCCCAAGAACAGGTAAACAGTGTCTGGGAACCTCCATGGGACTGTTATCCTGCTCAGCAAGGCTCTGAAACAGTCTCTGGGAACCTTCTGGGTACTGTTTACTTGTTCAGGGAGCCCCCAAGAACAGGTAAACAGTGTCTGCGAACCTCCATGGGACTGTTATCCTGCTCAGGAAGGCTCTGAAACTGTCTCTGGGATCCTCCTGGGCACTATTTACTTGTTTAGGGAGCCCCAAGAACAGGTAAACCTCTCTGAGACTGCTTCCCTGCTCTAGGAGGTGCTAAAACAGTCTCTGGGAACCTTCTGGGCACTGTTTGCCTTTTCAGGGAACTCCCAAGAACAGGTAAACAGCGTCTGGGAACCTCCCTGGGATTGGTTTCCTGCTCAAGGAGGCTCTGAATTAGTCCCTGGGAACCTCCTTGGCACTGTTTACCTGTCCAGGGGTGCCAAACAGTCTAGGAACCTCCCTGAGACTGTTATCCTGCTCAAGGAACCTCTAGAAGGCACATTTTCCAAATTATTTTTAAGGGGAAATAAGTCCAGACATTACATGTGAATTGTCTGCCCAGCAGGAGATTCACATGTGTAATGCCAAGCCATATTTTCTTTGGAAAATAAGAAACAAAATGTTTGAAAATGACATCTGGAAATATGTGAAGGGTTAAAGCAGTAATGTGTTAACCTTTATCCTACTGAACTAATTTTACCATGCCCAACTCTAATAATCAACCAATCAAATCTCTTGATATAATTTACTAGTTAAATTCACAAACTGCATGGCAGTGTACATCCAGAACAGATGGCTTCTGAAGAAGCCATCTGATCAGGATCTACACTGTTTCTAAAGGTAGGTGTTGTTGTGTTCAACAGGATACGGGTTAAATTCTTACATTGTTGAGGTCTGTACTGGTCTGGATTAGCAGTGTATAAAGTTCTCAAATCTGGCATAGGCTGTAGGCAGCATTGACACAACACATGGTTCTGTAAGGGTCCACAACTGTGTGTAGGAGGGTCTGGCATCCCCTTGGGATCATCTTTATATGGCAACTTGATCCCTTCTCCTGATGTTGAAGGCCCAGCTGATTGTATATTTAAGTTAGAATACAGTCAAATCTCTTAATTACGGCATATATCCTAAATATTCTGACAAATCAACTCCTTACCTTTCAAGATTATTTCATTTATATCGAGCTGATCATTAATCACAAAGGTGGGTGAAAACCGGAGTACCTGGAGAAAAACAACTTGATCTTCCATTGCAGACCTTGGTGTCTCACGTGACCTGAGCCAGACTCGAACTCAAAGTGATGAGCGACCTAATGATTAAGAATCAGCTCTCTTACCAACTAGGCCAAGGAGGGCTATACAGAACTAATTTAGCCACACTTTGAACAAGGACAAATTACTGCCCAATGTTGTGTCCTAAGTAGTAGGATGAGTGGCAAACAGCGTAGACCCTGATAAGATATACTATTTGTTAAAGTCTGTGTGTCCAAATACATACAGTAAATAATTATGGTAACAACAAAATTCTTGTAAACTGGCATTTTCATTTGAAGAAAAGTCCACTGCTGCTAAAGCTACAACAGGAAACTAAGCTTAACATTGAGTAGGGCTGGCTAATCAGAGTTTAAATGATAATGGATTATCAGTCCCGTCATTGTGATCGATAATCGATTAGTAATTGCTGAAGATTTGATCATAATTTTATCTTTTTGGCTTTGACTCTTACCATATGTTATACATTATCATATGCATTAAGATAGACAGGCCTAAGCAAACAGAGTAAACCCAGATGAGACACCACAGAATGCAGCGTCTCATCAGGGGCTGCACAGTTTGCCACTCATCCAGCAATTTTAGACACAACATTGGGTAGAAAATTACACTTATCAAATAATCAATTACATGTATTATTAAATCAGTTACGATACGAGGACTGTTCAAATATGAATGCAAGTTTTCTCATGTACTAATGCTAAAATCACCTGGAAATAAATATCACAGCGTAGAAAAACATTTTACCTATACATTGATACCAAACCTGTTAAAATCCGTCCACTTTAGCCATGTATATCGTTCGATAAACACTGTCTACACTTGTATACTAATACAAAACATGGTTGGAAGGTCAGAGTACACCGTTGAAATAAGGTCCTATATTAAGAATCGTTGTATTCTTGGTATACGGTGCAAAGACATTTTTGATGAAATCTGTTCGGTTTATGGGCATAATGAAATGTCTTTTCCACCAGTTTTTCTTTGGTGTAAGAAATTCAGCTGTGGGCAAGGCTCAACAGAAGATGCACCACATGATCGTCGGCCGAAAAGAGCAACATCTGCCAAGATGGTTGCTAGAGTGAAAGAAATAGTTGCTACCGATGCACGATACACCACTAGGCAAATAGCTAGTATGGTTGACATCTCATTAGGAGCAGCTCATACAATTCTGAAACGGGATTTGAAAATGAGAAAGATCTGTGCTAGATGGATTCCCCATCTGTTGACAGATGAGCAGAAAAAGACACGCGTTCAGTGCGCCAAGAAGTTGCTTAAAAAGTTTCCAAATTACAATGCACGGTCTTTCGCTAATGTCGTCACAGGTGACGAGATATGGGTTCACTTTATGGCCCCCGCCCATAGGGGCTTTAAGAAATATATGGGCTGCATTATGCTTCCACGCAGAGCTGAATCCGACCCGCACACTAGTACTGGTAAACCGCTTAGAGGATCTAAGCCTGTCCAGGAACCGCGGTGCGAGGCGGACTGTCCATGCTAATAAACCCTATTGGTTTCATTGGGCGACAGGGCTTAAGATGTCATTTCATCTCAATGTCGGGTAAAAGTCCCACAAAATTGGAAGCAATGTCTCCAAAATGACCTTTACAGTGTTGACGGGGACGTTAAACCTCAAATCAAACAAAATCAAAACATTTCAGATAGAAAATGGAAGTTCATCTGGGTCTACAATGGTCACAACGTATTTTTTTATGCTCAAGGGCAGGTAACTCCAAGGCAAATAATCCGATTCGGCCCAAAATCAAACTTAACCGAGATTTTATGTCTGTCCTCGTTACCTGCAAGTTTGAAGCTGATCTGAAAAAAATTCAAGTCGCTATCGTAGTCACAACATTTTCCCTATGTAAAGTCTATGGGCAAATTTTTTGTCGCTCAAGGTCATGTAACTCCGAGGTCAATATTCTGATTCGAACTTAACTGAGATTTTATGCCTGTCCACATTACCTGCAAGTTTGAAGCTGATCTGAATAAAAATAAAGTTGCTATCGTGGTCACAACGTATTTTTTTATGCTCAAGGGCAGGTAACTCCAAGGCAAATAATCCGATTCGGCCCAAAATCGAACTTGACCGAGATTTTATGCCTGTACTGGTTATCTGCAAGAATGAAGTCGATCAGAAAAAAATTGACGGAGCTAGAGTGATGACAAGCTTTTTCCTATGTCTATGGGAGCTAGATGTTGCCATGGCAACCAGAGTTCCACTCAGATCTGCCTGAAAACCTAATGAAGCCTTTCCACTTGCCCAATAATGCGACACATGAAATTTGATCAAAGTTGGCCAAGTAGTCTTTAAGATATACATTTTTGAAATTCCCATTAACCCTAATGCAAAAACACACAAGGGCAGGTAACTCCTAAGTGAATGATCCGATTCTGCCAGTTATAGAACTTGACCCAGATTTCATGGCTGTGCTGGTTATCTGCAAGAATAAAGCCAATCTGAAAATAATTGAAGCAGCTACGGTGATGACAACATTCTCCCCATGTTAAGTCAATAGGCAATTTTTTCAACGCTCAAGGGCACGTCACTCCTGAGTGAATAATCCGATTCAGCCCAAAATCGAACTTGATCGAGATTTCATGCCTGTCCTCGTTATCTGCAAGAATGAAGTCGATCAGAAAAAAATTGACGGAGCTAGAGTGATGACAAGCTTTTTCCTATGTTAAGAACGCTCAAGGGCACGTAACTCCTGAGTGAATAATCCGATTCAGCCCAAAATCGAACTTGATCTAGATTTCATGCCTGTCCTCGTTATCTGCAAGAGTATAGTCGATCAGAAAAAAATTGACAGAGCTAGAGTGATGACAAGCTTTTTCCTATGTTAAGCCTATGGGAGCTCTTTGTTGCTGTGGCAACCAGAGTTCTCATCCGATCTGCACGAAAACCTAATACAGCCTTTCCCCCTACCTGATGATGGTTCATAGGAAATTTGATCAAGGCCGGCCCACTGGTTCCAGAGATATACTTCGTTGAAAGTGTGGACGACGGACGACGGACGCCGGCTCGTGGTATACTAATACCTCACATGAGCCTTCGGCTCAGGTGAGCTAAAAATTGACGGAGCTAGAGTGATGACAAGCTTTTTCCTATGTGAAGTCTATGGGAGCTAGATGTTGCCATGGCAACCAGAGTTCCACTCAGATCTGTCTGAAAACCTAATGAAGCCTTTCCACTTGCCCAATAATGCGACACATGAAATTTGATCAAAGTTGGCCAAGTAGTCTTTAAGATATACATTTTTGAAATTCCCATTAACCCTAATGCAAAAACACACAAGGGCAGGTAACTCCTAAGTGAATGATCCGATTCTGCCAGTTATAGAACTTGACCCAGATTTCATGGCTGTGCTGGTTATCTGCAAGAATAAAGCCAATCTGAAAATAATTGAAGCAGCTACGGTGATGACAACATTCTCCCCATGTTAAGTCAATAGGCAATTTTTTCAACGCTCAAGGGCAGGTAACTCCTGAGTGAATAATCCGATTCAGCCCAAAATCGAACTTGATCGAGATTTCATGCCTGTCCTCGTTATCTGCAAGAATGAAGTCGATCAGAAAAAAATTGACGGAGCTAGAGTGATGACAAGCTTTTTCCTAATTCCCATTAACCCTAATGCAAAAACACACAAGGGCAGGTAACTCCTAAGTGAATGATCCGATTCTGCCAGTCATCGAACTTGACCGAGATTTCATGGCTGTGCTGGTTATCTGCAAGAATAAAGCCAATCTGAAAATATTTGAAGCAGCTACGGTGATGACAACATTCTCCCCATGTTAAGTCAATAGGCAATTTTTTCAATGCTCAAGGGCACGTAACTCCTGAGTGAATAATCCGATTCAGCCCAAAATCGAACTTGATCGAGATTTCATGCCTGTCCTCGTTATCTGCAAGAATGAAGACAATCAGAAAAAAATTGACGGAGCTAGAGTGATGACAAACTTTTTCCTATGTTAAGTCTATGGGAGCTATTTGTTGCCATGGCAACCAGAGTTCCAATCCGATCTGCCCGAAAACAGTATGCAGCCTTTCCCCCTACCTGATAATGCTTCACATGAAATTTGATCAAGATTGGCCCACTGGTTCCGGAGATATACTTCTTTGAAAGTGTGGACGACGGACGACGACGACGGACGACGACGGACGCCGGCTCGTGGTATACTAATACCTCACATGAGCCTTCGGCTCAGGTGAGCTAACAAACAAAACGAAAGATTCAGAACAAAATATGGGCAACAAAGTATTGCAAAAGACCATGCATTGCAAAGCGGACCATGAGCGTCAAGAAGGTAATGTATGCCATATTCTTTTCAAATTAGGGCCCTGCTATTCATGTTGCTGTGCCTAAAGGCAAATCTGTAAATGAGAAGTTTTACAAGAAGAAAGTTCTTCGAAAATTGAAGAAATATTTCAAAGAACGAAGACCCGCAACTGGTTTGGCCATTGTCAGATTGCTACATGACAATGCGTCATCGCACAAGGCGTTCATTGTGCAAGACTATCTGAAGCAGGAAAAGGTTGTTGAACTCCCTCACCCCCCGTATTCCCCTGACCTTGCCCCTTGTGACTTTTTTTTGTTCCCGCAGCTGAAAAATTACCTTTCTGGTCGAAAATTTGTACAGCGCAAACACCTCGGTTCTGCAATATTCCAGTGCCTTCATAGAATACCTCGAAAAGACTACCAAAATGCATTCAATGATTGGATCAGAAAACTGAAAGTTTGTATATCTGTTAAAGGGGAATACTTTGAGGGGACAAAATAAATTTTTCATCGAAATCTATCACGGAATCATTTTTATGTGCTGAGTTGCATTCATATTTGAACAGTCCTTGTAATCATTTTAGTGGAATGTATCGATCAATTATTCAATTATCAGATTAATCATGCCAGCCTTAGCATGGAGCTTTTTTGTGAACAAATTAATTTGTTGTAAAGACAGTCCATTGCACAGTATACCAATTTAACCCTTTTTGTACCAAATGGAATCTTCCTCCTTATATATGGCAGGAGTCCATTTCAAAATTTAGGGTTAGGTTTTCTTCAAAATTTATTTGGAAAATGGCTGAACCTTTTGCAAACAGTGAAGACCCTGATCAGGGCCTGCACTGTTTGCCAGTTACCCATTTTGGTGTTTCTGGTACAAAATGGGTTAATTGCAGAAATATCATGATTTTTGCAAAGACAACAATACAGTGAAAGTTGCCACCAAACAGTCAGCATGTACATTTCAAAACTGACAAATCAGATTGAGTAATTCTAAGAACAGTGTAGGCCCTGATTAGATGCTGATCTTATATCATCGAAACAACATTTCTGTGAAGTTTGAATGAAACTGGACCAAAGACATAGGAGAAGTTGTCATTAAAAGATTTTTTTCAAATATTATTTTTAGCTCTGGTGGCCATCTTGTTCATTGGAGCAGAATTGTTTTAACTATTTTAGTAGAGAGTCACCTAAACAACATCCATATGAAGTTGGAATGAAACTGAACCACAGGTGTAGGATGGATTGTCATTTGAAGGTTTTTCCATTTTAGCCCAGGTGCCCTTTTTTTTCAAACTTTCTAGCTACCTTGGTAGAGGGTCACCTAGGCAACATTCCTATGAAGTTTGAGTAAAACTGGTTCATGGGTATAAGAGGAGTTGTCATTTGAAGATTTTTCTATTTTTATGTAGCTCTGGAGGCCCTCTTGTTAACTGCAGCAGAATGATTGTACCTATTTTGGAAGGGTGCCATCATTCCTGTGAACTTTGATGAAAGCATTTACGAGACGTCATTTAAAGCAAATGACTGGCTTTCGACACTGACCAATCACAATAACTCACAAAGAAAACTAGCTAAAAGGTACTCATATAGGCTAATTAAGTCAGACACTTTAGCAATATGTATTCTTAAATTTTTGAGAATCTGTAATATTACCTTCACCTGATGTTGACGCCCCTGGTTCTGCCTTATCTCCCCCTGATGTTCCGGGTTCTTCTTTCTTGTCAGTGGTTTTATCCTCAGTGCCTGCTCCTGTTACCAAATTCTTCACGGTATTTATAGCTGAAAGAATGATGTAAATGCATACACCTTCAAGGAAGAAGGGGGAGAACTCTGACCGACAGTATATATGAGCCCTGTCAAGGGAAAAAGGGGTTTTGAGCATGTGGACTCAAAATCAGCCTGTTTATCCACTCAAACAGAATACAGGCTTCCCTAGCTGCATGAATAAGCCATGAGTCACAAACATTCAAATGCCATATTAACCATATGTATTCAGATAGGCATGAGTAAACAGTGTAGACCCAGATGAGATGCCACAGAATGCAGCATCTTATCGGGGTCTGCACTGTTTGCCACTCATCCAGCTATTTTTAGACACAACATTGAGTAGTAAATGGTACTTGTTCAAATTTTTGAGCAAGTATGGTATGAGTTGAGGTGTCCGAATACATTGGGTAAATATGTTAGCTAACAACAGACTCTGTTCAGACTGTTTGTATTATATATATATATGTGTTTGAGATTTCAAAGATGGCCACCATGGCAGCCAGAACAGAACAATTTTAACAATTCCAAATCTCCCAGAATGATGCTTTGGTCAATTTTCGAACACATCCAAACTTTTATCCCTAGCCTTTCAGGAATAACTGATTAAAATTAAAGGATTTATGGAGGTGACTAGGTCAAAAATAAGACATTTTCAGCAATCAAGGGGACATAACTCTACGATTAATAGGCCAACTTTGGTAGTTCTCAAACTAATCCTAGAATTTATCCCCAGCCTACAAAAACATAAGTTACAGAAAGATCTGATCAAAGCTTCAGTGATGACAAGCATTTACCCATTGTAATTCTATGGGACCTTGCGGTTGCCACGGCACCCAAATTTACATTCCACTTCGATAAAAAGCTTCCACCAGAGGCATGCTACAGATGAGAAATGACTGAGATCAGCATGTAGGCTGCAAAGATATAAGTGGTCAAAGGTATGGATGGACAACGAACAGACAACAGATGGACTACCATCCATATGCTCCACTGGAACCTTCGGCCCAGATGAGCTAAAACTTTTACTAGGACATAAATGCAAAGCATTTAATGACAAGAAAGACAAACACAACAGAAGCACTGCTTTGGCATGGTCACCAAAAATTATACCGGAAGCATAAGCCAAATTTACATGGCCACAACCCTCGCATTAGTTGTGTCATGGTTTACACAAGTAAATTGTTCAGTCTGCCTAAATCGTTTCTAAATCATCAGAGCAACAACTCTGAGAACATAGAAATCAAATTAAGTCAGAGGATTCAACAACTGAAATAGTGAAGCAAAAGAAAATGAACAGTTGGACTCGGGTGGGCCTGACCAGAGACAGGGCATCAGGCAACAAATGGCTTACTTGAAAGTCTTTAGGCCGGAGTGTGATGCCCAATCTGCAGGCGTGAAATTAAAGAGGGAAGCAAAGTCTTAGAACAAATGTGTCCAAATTCAAAGATGGATGAGTCAAAGTCAGAATCTCAGAGATAAAAGGGTTCAACTATCAAAAAGCAATGCAAACCCCTGTTGGCTTGTAGCTCTTAGTATACCTCACCTGTTTTTATTCCACCAATGATTCCACTTCCCTCCAGGGGATCTTTGTATTCTGGACACTGACGGCAAACAGTTTTGGGGGCTCTGCAAAAAAAGAATAACGACCAGGTTCCAGTTTTTCAAAGCATCATTAGTTCAACAAACTGGACAGTGGTCAACATGATAGCTGACTTAGTAAGAATAATATCTAATACTTTGGTATGTATGCAGAAAAAGATGCGAGTAGCTTTAGCTACTCACATCTTTTTAACAAAATTAAAGTGGTTTTTTTTTTTTAAGTTTTAGCATAATGTTAATAATGGCTTGGCTAATTTTGAACAATTGTGCCCCAAACATATATAGATGCAGGGCTGTGGAAATGCAATGCTTGTATGGCTTGTCCCATTTCACTCAGGACATTCAGGTTACTTATCGAGAGACAAGTACATTATAGACAATGTTTATGGTCTGATTTGCAGGAACTCTCTTCTTATACCATGTTTATGGTCTGATTTGTAGAAACTCTCTTCTTGGACAATGTTTATGATCTGATTTGCAGGAACTCTCTTCAAAGACAATGTTTATGGTCTGATTTGCAGGAAAGCCTCTAAGACAATGTTTATGGGCAGATTTGCAGGAACTCTCTCCTTAGACATTGTTTATGGTCTGATTTGCAGGAGCTCTATTCTTAGACAATGTTTATAGTCTGATTTGCAGGGGCTCTCTTAGAAAATGTTTATAGTCTGCTTAATTTGCAGTAACTCTCTTTTTAACCAATGTTTATTGTCTGATCTGCTGGCAATCTCTTTTAAGACAATGTTTATGGTCTGATTTATTTACAGGAAGTCTCTTCTTAGACAATGTTTAAGGTCTGATTTACAGGAAGTGCCTCCTTACACAATGTTTATAGTCTGATTTGCAGGAACTCTCTTCTTAGACAATGTTTATGGTCTCATTTGCAGGAACTCTCTTGGAAAATGTTTATAGTCTGCTTAATTTGCAGTAACTCTCTTTTTAACCAATGTTTATAGTCTGATCTGCAGGAACTCTCTTTTAAGACAATGTTTATGGTCTGATTTATTTACAGGAAGTCTCTTCTTAAACAATGTTTAAGGTCCGATTTACAGGAAGTGTCTCCTTACACAATGTTTATAGTCTGATTTGCAGGAACTCTCTTCTTAGACAATGTTTATGGCTGATTTACAGGAAATCTCTTCTTAGAGAATGTTTATGGTCTGATTTGCAGGAAGTCTCTTCTTGGAGAATGCTTATTATCTGATTTACAGGATCTCTCTTCAAAGACAATGTTTATGGTCTGATTTGCAGGAACTCTCTTTTTAGATAATGTTTATGGTCTGATTTATGGGAACTCTCTTCTTAGACAATGTTTATGGTCTGATTTGCAGGAAGTCTCTTCTTGGAGAATGCTTATTATCTGATTTACAGGAACTCTCTTCAAAGACAATGTTTATGGTCTGATTTGCAGGAACTCTCTTTTTAGATAATGTTTATGGTCTGATTTACGGGAACACTTTTCTTAGACAATGTTTATGGTCTTATTTGAAGCAACTCTCTTCTTAGATTATGATTATGGTCTGGTTTGTAGGAGCTTTCTTAGACTGATACGCAGGAACTCTTGGACAACGATTAAGGTCTGATTTTCAAGAGGTCTCTTCTTAGCCAATTTTTATGGTATGATTTACAGTAACTCACTTCTTAGACAATGCTTATAGCCTGATAAGCAGGAATTCTCTTCTTAGAATTAGATGCAGGAACTCTCTTCTTAGACGATGTTTATGGTCTGGTTTGCAGGAACTCTCTTCTTAAATTCAATGGATACTAATTGAACCATGATTTGCTGTCCTCACATGGTGGCTATACTTAAACACCTTTACATTTTAAAAATTATAAACGATGACTGCTGAATACACATGGATTTATACTAAAAACTTGACCTTAAACCTTGTACTGCTGAAATAATTTATTTTGTCACATCCATTTCTGAGTATCAACCAATCAAATACTTGATATAATGTATTCATTCAAATTTGCAAACTGAATGACAAAACAGTGTAGATCCTGATCAGATGGCTTCTTCAGAAGCCATCTGATCTGGATCTACACTGTTTGCAAAGGTATGGGTTATTGTGTTTGGCAGAATAAGGGTTAATGACTATGCTGAAATGAGAGGTACAAAGTAGAGACAAAATATTTTACACTGTAGCCAAATAAGTACAAAGACTGTATCACCTGTGTACTCCAAATACTGGAGTTCCAAACCCAAACAATGTAGGGGCCGGGGCTGGGGCTTGCACAAAGGCTGGACCCACAGGTCTCACCAATGGTACTGGAAATCTGAAATTTAACAAAGATGCATGAGCAATGTTATGAGAAAACCTGTTTTTGCCATCTGCAAACAACAGAGGAGCAGATCAGCCTGTACATCTGCAAGTTCTGATTTGAAACTTTGCATGCACTGCTTGTATACTACAATATTTCTAGTTTCTTTATTTAAAACTCTTACTAGTTTGTGCAGCTGTGTCAGGGCTGGAAAAAACACACTTGTGCACTCACCATGGCAAGTGCCTATTACTGCAGGACGAGTCAAAATTATGTGTAGTCCCTATGAAATTAACCATGCAGGATGAGTGAAATTTTATCAACCATGCTGGATGAGTGAAATTTTGAAGACTTTTCAAGCACTGTGAGTAGGCCAGTTTGGGACTTGCCTGGGTTCAGTTGTTCAAAGCTAACAAGGTTGTCAGTTAGCATATCGTTAAACCTTTGATCAGTTAATTTGATAAACATTCTTATATCTTTGCTGAAAAAAATGTGAGTAGCTTTTGCATTTGCAAAAGCTACTCACATTTTTTCAGCAAAATATAACATTGTTTGTTTGTTTGATTTGAGGTTTAACGTCCCCGTCAACACTGTATAGGTCATTTGGAGACATTGCTTCCAATTTTGTGGGACTTTTACAAAAATAACATCTCAAGCCCTGTCGCCCAATGAAACCAATAGGGTTTATAAGCATGGACGGTCCGACTCGCACCGTGGGTGCATCATGCAGCCCATATATTTCTTCAGGCCCCGATGGGCTGGGGCCGACAAAATATAACATAGGCTAATTTTCATCTCCATGTGTATGGGACTCCATGGCCTAATTGGTAAGAGCACTGACTCTCAATCATTAGGTCTGTCCCTGCTGTGGTTCGCGCCTTACTCAGGCCACATGTGAGACGTTAAATTCTGCAATGGAAGGTCAGGTGGTTTTTCTCCAGGTAATCCAGGTTTTGCCCACCTCAGATTAATGATCGGCTCAAAATAAGTGAAACAATCTTGAAAGGGCCTTAAAACCAATAACCAAAAAAATTGTATATTGTGTGGGCATATCAGATGACTTATTTTGATTTATAATGGCATTTATGAACCCCATCATGAGAAAATCTGTCTTGGAGGTTTGCGACCAGGGGCCAGTTTTTCAAAGCATCGTTAGCTTAACAAGCTCATTGTCAACATGTTAACTTTTAGCAAGTACAATATTCAATACAGTTGTATTCAATACATTTGTCAAAGCATCGTCAGCTTAACGAGCTCATTAGTTGTCAACATGTGAACTCTTTTAGCAAGTACAATATTCAATACAGTTGTATTTTGCTTTCAACTTCAGGGGAGGCAACTCCTGCAGAAGTCACTAGACAAAAGTGCCCAGTGGGGCAGGTATACCCCCGGCCAGTGCCATCACCTCAGCTGAAAATAGCAATGTCAAAAGCTTCTTTGCATATACAGGCCATATTCCATAGAATGGCCATTTCCAAGATTCAAAGGGCAATAACTCTGAGAGTAGGAAAGCAAGAGTTATGGTTCATGTGTTCTGCATGTCGTCTCATGGTGTTCAACATTCGTGTGGAGTTTCATGAAAATATGTCAAGCCGTTTAAAAGTAATGGAGAAGACACGAAGATGTTAGCAGACACATTATTTACAATCTTCAAAGGGAAATAATTTGTAATGTATGTAAACAAGAGTTATGGTTCTTGTGTTCTGCCCATCCTATTATCTTGCTTTACATTTGTTTGAAGTTTCATGAAATTATCTCAAACGGTTTTACTACTGATTTCAATATTCATTAGACTTTGGAGTGGACATGATACTCAATAACTGTCAAACCCAAACCAATTTCAAAGCTGTTGCTGCATCTTTTGAACTTAAGATTATGATGTCACAAACTGACAAGGATTGAAAAGTATTTGACCAAATATGACACAACAAGTGGGAAGGTATCCAATCAGATACAATTTCCACATTTCAGTAACTAGCACCTGTCCAATAAGAGACAGTCTATCACATGTCAGTCATCTGTGACAAGTCTGGAGTACAAAGAAATTGGTGAAGTTTGATGTACCTTTCTGGTGCACTGACCTCTGAAATTACATCAGAATGTACCCCTTTGATCGGCTGCATTTGACTGAAAGTCTAATGGATATTGAAATTGGTAGTAAAGTTACAGAGTGGACACAAGTGTATGGTAAAATTCGTAATATTCAAAGGCCAATAACTCTAAAAGTAGGAAAGCAAGAGTTACGGTTCATGTGTTCTGCACGTCGTCTCATGGTGTTTAACATTTATGTGAAGTTTCATGAAAATATATCGAGCGGTTGAAAAGTTATGGAGAGGACACGAAAATGCAAGTTTAAACATAGAAAGGGCGATAACTCTGAAAGTAGAAAAGCAAGAGTTACGGTTCATGTGTTCTGCACGTCGTCTCATGGTGTTTAACATTTATGTGAAGTTTCATGAAAATATGTCAAGCGGTTTAAAAGTTATGGAGCGGACACGAAAATGCAAGTTAATACATACAAAGGGCAATAACTCTGAAAGTAAAAAAGCAAGAGTAACTGTTCATGTGTTCTGCATGTCGTCTCATGGTGTTTAACATTTATGTGAAGTTTCATGAAAATATATCAAGGGGTTGAAAAGTTATTGAGTGGACACGAAAATGCAAGTTAAAACATACAAAGGGCAATAACTCTGAAAGTAGAAAAGCAAGAGTTACGGTTCATGTGTTCTGCTCGTCTTCTCATGGTGTTTAACATTTATGTGAAGTTTCATGAAAATATGTCAAGCGGTTTAAAAGTTATGGAGCGGACACGAAAATGTTAACAGACACACAAACACACACACAAACACACACACACACAAACACACACACAAAAAATACAACAAGAGGGCCATGATGGCCCTGGATCGCTCACCTGATCCATAGTGTAACAAGTGGGCCCCAGGGAGGGCCATTATTGGCCCAAGGGCTTTAATGTGCATAATGTTGAGGGAGGTCTTAAAGGTGAAGCTTCATACCAAACATCAACAAAGGCTATAATTTGAACAATCTTGGTAGAGGTCCACTAGATGACGCTTCATACCAAATATCAAAGACCTGGGCCTTCTGGTTTCAGACAAGAAGATTTTTAAAGGTTTTCCCTATAAAAGCCTATGTAAAACCAGTGGGCCCTGGCACGGGGGCGTTTTTGGCCCCAGGGCTATAATTTGAACAATCTTGGTAGCGGTCTACTTTACGAAGCTGATTACCAAATATCAAAGACCTGGGCCTTCTGGTTTCAGACAAGACGATTTTTAAAGGTTTTCCCAATATAAGCCTATGTAAAACCAGTGGGCCTCAGGAAGGGGCCGGTTTTGGCCCCAGGGCTATAATTTGAACAAGCTTGGTAGAGGTCCACTAGATGAAGCTTCATACCAAATATCAAAGACCTGGGCCTTCTGGTTTCAGACAAGAAGATTTTTAAAGGTTTTCCATATATAAGCCTATGTAAAACCAGTGGGCCCCGGGGTGGGGCTGTTTTTTGCACCAGGGCTATAATTTGAACAATCTTGGTAGCGGTCCACTTGACAAAGATACATACCAAATATCAAAGACCTGGGCCTTCTGGTTTCAGACAAGAAGATTTTTAAAGGTTTTCCCTATATAAGCCTATATAAAACCAGTGGGCCCCGGGACAGGGCCGTTTTTGGCCCCAGGGCTATCAATCCATCCACTGGTTAAGCAGGAGAAGCTCTGACGGCCATTTTGTTCACCGGAGCGGAACAGTATGAGCAATTTTGGTAGAGGGTCACCAAACGGACATTCCTGTGAAATAATTTCAAAATCCATCCACTGGTTAAGGAGAAGTCATTTAAAGGTTTTTCTATTTTTAGCTCTGGTGGCCATCTTGTTCACCCGAGCGGAACGGTTTGAGCAATTTTGGTAGAGGGTTACCCAAGGAACATACCTGTGAAGTAATTTCAGAATCCATCCACTGGTTAAGGAGAAAGAGTCGTTTAAAGGTTATTCTATTTTTAGCTCTGGCAGCCATCTTGTTCACCCGAGCAGAACGGTTTGAGCAATTTTGGTAGAGGGTCACCCAAGGAACATTCCTGTGAAGTAATTTCAAAATCCATTCACTAGTTAAGGAGAAGAAGTCGTTTAAAGGTTTTTCTATTTTTAGCTCTGGCAGCCATTTTGTTCACCCTAGCGGAACGGTTTGAGCAAATTTGGCAGAGGGTCACCCAAGGAACATTCCTGTGAAGTAATTTCGAAATCCAGCCATTGGTTAAGGAGAAGAAGTCTTTTAAAGGTTTTTCTATTTTTAGCTCTGGCGGCCATTTTGTTCACCCGAGCGGAACGGTTTGAGCAAATTTGGTAGAAGGTCATCCAAGGAATATTCCTGTGAAATAATTTCAAAATCCATCCAAAGGTTAAGGAGAAGAAGTCGTTTAAAGGTTTTTCTATTTTTAGCTCTGGCGGCCATTTTGTTCACCCGAGCGGAACGGTTTGAGCAATTTTGGTAGAGGGTCACCCAAGGAACATACCTGTGAAGTAATTTCAAAATCCATCCACTGGTTAAGGAGAAAGAGTCGTTTAAAGGTTATTCTATTTTTAGCTCTGGCAGCCATCTTGTTCACCCGAGCAGAACGGTTTGAGCAATTTTGGTAGAGGGTCACCCAAGGAACATTCCTGTGAAGTAATTTCAAAATCCATTCACTAGTTAAGGAGAAGAAGTCGTTTAAAGGTTTTTCTATTTTTAGCTCTGGCAGCCATTTTGTTCACCCTAGCGGAACGGTTTGAGCAAATTTGGCAGAGGGTCACCCAAGGAACATTCCTGTGAAGTAATTTCGAAATCCAGCCATTGGTTAAGGAGAAGAAGTCTTTTAAAGGTTTTTCTATTTTTAGCTCTGGCGGCCATTTTGTTCACCCGAGCGGAACGGTTTGAGCAAATTTGGTAGAAGGTCATCCAAGGAATATTCCTGTGAAATAATTTCAAAATCCATCCACTGGTTAAGGAGAAGAAGTTGTTTAAAGGTTTTTCTATTTTTAGCTCTGGCGGCCATTTTGTTCACCCGAGCGGAACGGTTTGAGCAATTTTGGTAGAGGGTCACCCAAGGAATATTCCAGTGAAATAATTTCAAAATCCATCCACTGGTTAAGGAGAAGAAGACGTTTAAAGGTTTTTCTATTTTTAGCTCTGGCGGCCATCTTGTTTACCTGAGCGCAACGGTTTGAGCAATTTAGGTAGAGGGTCACCCACGGAACATTCCTGTGAAATAATTTCAAAATCCATCCACTAGTTAAGGAGGAGAAGTCGTTTAAAGGTTTTTCTATTTTTAGCTCTAGCGGCCATCTTAATCACCCAAGCGGAACGGTTTGAGCAATTTTGGTAGAGGGTCACCCAAGGAACATTCCTGTGAAGTAATTCCAAAATCCATCCACTAGTTAAGGAGTAGATGTCGTTTAAAGGTTTTTCTATTTTTAGCTCTGGCGGCCATCTTGTTCACCCGAGCGGAACGGTTTGAGCAATTTTAGTAGAGGGTCACCCAAGGAACATTCCTGTGCAATAATTTCAAAATCCATCCACTGGTTAAGGAGAAGAAGTCGTTTAAAGGTTTTTCTATTTTTAGCTCTGGCGGCCATTTTGTTCACCCGAGCGGAATGGTTTGAGCAATTTTGGTAGAAGGTCATCCAAGGAATATTCCTGTGAAATAATTTCAAAATCCATCCACTGGTTAAGCAGGAGAAGTCGTTTAAAGGTTTTTCTATTTTTAGCTCTGGCGGCCATCTTGTTCACCCGAGCGGAACAGTTTGAGCAATTTTGGTAGAGGATCACCCAAGGAGCCTTTCTGTGAAATTAGATCAAATTCTGTCCAGCAGTTTTGGAGAAGAAGTTGTTTAAAGCAAAAGTTGACGACGGACGCACGGACGCACGGACGACGGACGATGGACGACGGACAAAGACCGATCCCAAAAGCTCACCTTGAGCACTTCGTGCTCAGGTGAGCTAAAAACAATATACCCCCATGGCATACTGTGTATGCCGGGGGTATAAATATGGGTCAACTGTTAAAGGAAATAATTTGCTTCTGAAGAAAACCTGTACCCGCCATACTTTTAAGTTCTGTGGTGTATTCTTTGCTTCCAAAGGATAACCCTTTTATAGAACATATTTATGGAAAAGGAAGTCCCAAAAGTTGCCTCCCTTTGAAAAATGGCAGAAAAATCTGCCAGGTGTATCCATTCCCCCTAAAGGATAACAGATATACATCCAGCAAAGTAAGATGGCAAGTATAAAAGATTACTCTATAACATGATTATATTTCACATAATCATTAGTGGGAAATGAACTTTCAAAAAAAATTTCTTGTGAAACTTTGTGAAAGTGATCGAATTCTTGACCCCTATGCCCCACCCCAGCGCATTACCCTGGAGTTTTGTGTTTTGGAATAAAAGTTCAAACCTGTGATATAATTATATTCCAAACATGAAGTTGTTCTGGCAGTGGGTGATAAAATATGAACTGTTAAAAGAACTTTTCAAGTAAAACTTAAAAGCAGGTGTAATGCCGACGCCATCACTAATGCCGGCACCGAAGTCTGTGTGACAACAATAGCTCTTCTTAAAATTTGTTCAAGCAAGTTAAGATTATCCAAAAATTATCCTCCGTAAAATATTTGTCATATGTGTTCCGAAAGACAGGCCTGGAAAAATAGTGTAGACCCGGTGACGTCGCAGAATGCAACGTCTCATTGGGGTCTAAATTGTTTGCCACTCATCTAGCTGTTTTTCGACACAATATGGGTGGTAAACAGTACTTGTTCAAATGCTCAAATACTTAGGATAAAATACTGTATACATGAATAAACATGTTCATGTAAAACTCGGACTTGATTATAACAGGAATCATAGGGATCAGGGGTAAATACAGTACTGCTCCTTATCCGAAAATGTCGTCTGCTTATGTCGTCTGCTGAATCTTCTTGCAAACTTTTTTTAAAATATTTTTGCATACAGGCAAATGGTGTGGACCCAGATCAGACAGCAGTCTGATCTGGGTCCACACTGTTTGTAAAAAATGATTTTTAAAGTAACCGGCAGATGACAAAGCAGACGACAAATGTTGTGATCGGCATTTTATGGGCTAAGCTATGATTTAGAAGTGAGTGAGTGTTTGAGTTTTACGTCCCACCAACAGCTAAGGTTATACGGAGAAGGGACCTCGGTTTAAAGACTCATCCAAAAGTCTGGAGACGCCGGGAATCGATCGTGCGACCCCTGGTTTACAAGCCGAGTAGAGTAACCACTGCACCACAGAGGCTTCTATGATTTAGAAGTGATGAACTATATCTTACGGAGGTGTAGTTGTTGAGGTATTGTCCTCCTCATCACTGGTATCACTGTAATCACTGCTGTCAGTACAGCTTCCATGCTTTCTCTTTGGATACAGCTGTTAAATATAGGAAACAGGCAATAATATGGATAATAAAAGTTATTTTGATTCTTGATGGGGTGCAAGGGTTCACATTCCCGGCCTGAGAGACATATTGAATATTAAATATAGGAAACCGGGAATATATTTCTTGCACACCAGATAAGCCACAGTTTTACCCTGGAAAAGAAATTCTGTTCTAACCCTGCTGTTCTTAATCTTCTTGTGTGTTTGATAAATGCACTGGTTGAATACGAAAATAGCTGAAAATGTCTGTGGTGCATGAAACTATTTTGCTTTTATTTCTCAATAACTTTGCAGTAAATCAAAGATGACGGACAGAGCAATTCGGCAAAGGCAAGTGTGAAAGGGCAATGTTTTGCTCATGCTGTCTATGGAAAATAACTGCCTTTGCGCTATCCAATTAAACACCAACAAATTTCTTTAAAGTATAACAAAATGCAATGAATGCTAATATTCCCCAAATAGGAAGTGCTGTATGTCTATATCGAATTGATAGTATTAAAGTAACAAGAGCACCGCATGCGGGTGCCAATGCTCAGCTGCAGCCCCTTTCCATAATGAACAACTAGTCCGAGTTTCAAGTAAATATGTTCAGTAATGACAGAGATATTACAAAATGTCCAAGTTTTTGCACCACCACGATGCAGACGAAAATGTCCAAGCTTTTACACTACGAGGACGCCAGTGCTATGACAATACTGTGTCATTTTCTTCGAAAACAGCTGAGCTAAAAATGACTAGAATTTTTATTGCCTGTCACAGAAAACCTATGCCTCCAAGGCCCCAACAAACTTAATGAACCTTGAAATTCAGGTCAAAAAATCTAATCAACTGAAATGCATTTTCAGATAATATATATCCATATCGGTTTAGTAGGAATCATTTTAACCCATTTAGTACCGGAAACCCCAAAACGGGTAGTTGGCAAACAGCGCAGGCCCAGATCAGACGCCGCAGAACGCGGCATCTGATCAGGGCCGACACTGTTTGCGAAACATTCAGCCAATTTCCAAATAGATTTTGAAGAAAACACAACCTGAGACCCCTAAATTTTGAAATGGACTCCTGCTATATATAAGGGGGAAGATTCCATTTGGTACAAAAAGGGTTAATGTTCTTTATAGTAAATAAGGCTTTGAATTACAAGTGCGTCATCTGTTTGGCAGACAATCCAATTGTAAAATCAAGCTTTATTTTCACTGAAAAATAAGGAAATTACAATTTGAAAATGATGTCTGCTAGTCCTGATAAGGTTAATTTGCCTATTTTAACCAAAGCTGAATGTTCCTCTTTGACGGGGTTATTGCAAATACAGCAATTGCAGTATGGAAAGACAAACCAATATCAATCTTAACAAGAAAGCAGTCTGAAGGACAGCCAAATCCCCCGCCCGTTTTTATCAAGGCTCAACCTTGTGACCTTGACCTTGAGTTGGCATGGTTTATTTATGGTTCTGCACATCAGCTCACTGTGGAGGATAACTGACCAAAGTTTAATCCTTTGAAAGGGTAGAGGAGATATGGAACAGACAAAAAATTCAAAGTTTTAAACTCGTGACCTTCATATGGGACCTTGTCCTTGAGTCGGCATGGTTCATTTATGGGTTCTGCACATCAGCTCACTGAGAAGAATATTTGACCAAAGTTTAATGAAAATCCTTCCATGGGTAAAGGAGATATGGAACGGACACAAAATTCCAAGTTTCAAACTCGTGACCTTCAACCGTGACATTGACCTTGAGTCTGCATGGTTAATTTATAGGTTCTGCACACCAGCTCACTGAGATGATTAATTGACCAAAGTTTAATGAAAATCTATAGAAGGATTCAGGAGATATGGAGCGGACAAGAAAGTGTTATGGACAGACAGGCGTATGGATGGACAGACAGATGGACAGACATGGGTTCTGCTCATCAGCTCAATGAGAAGAATATTTGACCAAAGTTTAATGAAAATCCTTCCAAGGGTAAAGGAGATATGGAACGGACACAAAATTCCAAGTTTCAAACTCCTGACCTTCAACCGTGACCTTGAGTCGGCATTGTTCATTTATAAGTTCTGCACACCAGCTCACTGAGACGAATAATTGACTAAAGTTTAATGAAAATCTATCAAAGGGTACAGGAGATATGGAGCAGACAAGAAAGTGTTACGGACAGACAGATGGATGGAAAGATGGATGGATGGATGGATGGACAGACAGAAAGACAGACGAAGGCCATTCCTATAAACCCTGCTCTGCTTTGCGGTGGAGGATTATTAAAAGTTCCATGACAGGGCCAGAACCACAGAAATACACTGACATTCTGATGACAGTTAAGAAGGGGATTTGCATTGAGAAAAGCCAATCTGTCAATCAACTGTAAAAAAAAAAAAGATTCATGGTAGGGATAGGACCGTAGACCTACACTGACTTTCTGATGACTTCAACACTATGTTGTTTGCATTTTAAGAGGTTTTGTGTTGAGAAAAGCCACAGAAGTTGTCTCTTGTAAAAAGGGCAGAAATCTCTGAGTTACTATTTCAATATACTACACTGCTCCCCAATTTTTAGCAACTTGTGTTGCTAATTTCAGTTTTTACCATGGATTCAGAATGGAAACCAGTATAGTTCCTGATTAGCTGTCTTCTGAGATGCCAGCTGATCTGGATCTATTTTAGTTTCAAAAATGAATATACACCACAACTTCATTATAACACAGTTCATTATAACATGGTTTGGATATAACATGGTTTCAAGATGGATCCCAAAAATGTATAGATCATATAGAAAAATGACCATGTTTGGATATAACACGGTTGTTTAACTGACATGGTTTCTGTTAGGGACACCATTAATAGTGTTATAAAGAGGTTGTGGTGTATCTGGATATATCATATAGCAAGTTGAGGTTTAATTCCCCCCAAAATGTTAACCTACCATATCTTTTGTTACTTTGTTCTTTGCATCCAGCTCTTTAATATCTTCTTCAGGTCTTCTCTTGCCTGTCACATAAAACAAATTAACCTTTTTGTACCAAATGGAATCTTCCTCCTTATATATAGCAGGAGTCCATTTCGAAATTTAGGGGTGGCAGGTTGTGTTTTCTTAAAAATTTATTTGGAAAATGGCTGAACTTTTTTGCAAACAGTGTAGGCCCTGATCAGACGCTGCATTCTGCAGCGTCTGATCTGGGCCTGCACTGTTTGCCAATTACCCGTTTTGGGGTTTCTGGTACTCAAATGGGATAAGTTGGTTGCAGTTTATCAGAACCTGTTGTTAGATAGGGCTCTGTCCCCTTACATGGTAGTTAGGCTACTCTTGTCTTGTCTGTTGTATTTACTGTATGTACGGACAGACTGGCCTGAGCGAAAAGTGTAGACCCAGACAAGATGCCACAGAATGTGCATCTCATCAGGGTCTACACAGTTTGTCAACCATCCAGCTGTTTGTGGACACAACATTGGGGTGTTAATTGTACTTGTTCAAATTCCAGAATAATTATGGTAAGGAACTGAGGTGTCCGAATACAATATTTGAGTCATGTTAAATGAAAATGCACATGCAGACCTGTGCATTCATCAAAGTCTCAAATCAACTTTAATAAAAACACTCAATCAATCAACCTAGGTGCACTTGTTCAAGGCAACATTAGCTTTATGAACTTGTTTAAGGGGAATGGGAACACCTGGCAGATTTTCTGCCAATTTTTAAAAGGGAGACAACTTTCGGGCTTCCTGTTCGCTTTTCTATAAGCCCTGTCCCACTGAAAAAGCGTTTACTCTTTTAAGGAAAGAATTTGCTCCTCAGGAGCAAATTCTTTCTTTTAAGAGTGAGTGAGTGAGTGTTTCAGTTTTTACGTCCCACCAACAGCTAAGGTCATACGGAGACGGGACCTCGGTTTAAAGACTCATCCGAAAGTCTGGAGCAGCCCGGGATCGAACCTGCGATCCCTGGTTTACAAGGCGAGTAGCGTAACCACTCGACCACGGAGGCTTCTTTCTTTTAAGAGTTGACCCTTATTGACATGGGAGACAAAAATACTTTTGAAGGAGTTGCCTCCCCTGAAGGTGTAGCCATTCCCTTTAAGGCCTAAACCTTATCAACTGTTCTAGCCAGTTCAATATCCAATACTCTGGTATTTTTGCTAAAAATAAACGTGAATAGTTTTTGCAAAAGTCCACATTTCAAGCGCACCAACTAAAATTAGTGATTAAACTGCAGACATTCAGCTTCAACTAGCCATTCTCTACATATTCATACATTCTGTAGTGCTCAAAATATGATTGTCATGTGTACACTTATTTTTCATAGCTCTGCATACAAGCAATACATGTATATAACTGAGTTAACAAGGCAACGCAAGCATAGCATCCCCTCGCAACTGCATACCATTCATCGATATGAAGGTTTGAAGCTTCTACGATGATAACTGTGTATTCTATCCTGTTCATAGGGTTTTTAAGGTCAAGTCCATTGTGACCTTGACCTCTGACCCCTGACCTTGAAAGTCAATAAGGTTCATCGTCTCTCCATGGGGAACATTTGTGGAAGGTTTGAAGCTTGTTCGATAATAACTGTGTTCTATCCTGTTCACAAGGTTTTTAAGGTCACGTTCATTGTGACCTTGACCTTTGACCCTTGACCTTGAAAATCAATAGGGTTCACCGTCTTTCCATGGGGAACATTTGTGGAGGGTTTGAAGCTTCTTCGATGATAACTGTGTTCTATCCTGTTCACAAGGTTTTTAAGGTCACATTCATTGTGACCTTGACCTTTGACCCTTGACCTTGAAAATCAATAGGGTTCACCGTCTTTCCATAGGGAACATTTCTAGAGGGTTTGAAGCTTCTACGAGGATAACTGTGTCTTCTATCCTGTTCACAATGTTTTTAATGTAAAGGCTATTGTGACCTTTGACCTTCAAAAATCAATAGGGTTTATTATCTTTCCATGTGGAATATTTGTGGAAGGTTTGAAGCTTCTACGATGAAAACTTTTTCTTCTATCCTGTTCACAAGGTTCCAGATGGACAAAAACACACTAACACACACACTAATAGACAAACACACACAAGGACGCACGGCACCGATGCTATATCCACGTCACAACGTTGTTGCAAGGGGATAATAAATATGAACTTGTACAGTGAAAAGTAAGAAAAATAGAAGTGAAGGCAATGATCAGGAATCGGTACAAGGCACCAAAGGGAAAGAAAGACAAACGCACAACAACTTCACCATATGGCATAATGAAAATGCCACTAGAGGAAAGCTAAACTGACAGTTACTTTCCCACAAAATGTCCCAACTGTCTTTCCTAAATGTCTATTCAAAATAAAAAGATATCAGCAATACATACATGCAAAGACGAACTAAAACAATACTAAATCACAAAAGAAGAACTGCCTTGGAACAGTCAGTACAAAGTTTTAACTGAGGGCTTAAATTGCAATCCTCACCCATGCTTCTGTCATGGTTTAGACAAATAAGTTATTCAGTCTGCATGAAGGATTTCAAACCTACATGCATGTCAAAGACTCAAAGTCCTAACATAACTGTTTGACAAATACATGAAAATTTAACATTGCAATGGTTCTGTCATGGTTTAGACAAATAATTTTTTCAGTCTGCATGAAGGATTTCTAACCTACATGCATGTCAAAGAATCAAAGTCGTAACATAACTGTTTGACTAATGCTTTTGTCATGACAAATACATGAAAAGTTAACATTGTAACTGATTCTGTAGTGAGCTCAGCTCTAAAATGCAGCTGACGAAACTGTTTCAATGACAAATCTCCAGCTGTGGCTGGCAGAAGAGCAAACGTGGGTTACTGACTAAAGTATGTGTACAATGTACCAGTCTACTGCCAAGCTTACACAGGAGTTAGTGTGATTATGTTAAATGAAAGTCCCACCATGACCTCAATAGTGCTGACTGGGCCATAAAAATCGACAGCAAACAAGTAAGACTGCAGTCTAGTAAAATTACTAAAAGATATCAGTACCTGGGTGTTCTTTTAGGTAAGCTTCTATGAGGTTATTAACAATGTGATTTTTGTTGATTCTTTGCACCTTTAAACGACACTGGAAAAGAAAAAAAATAGCCATCATAGATTTCAGAGACCCTGATTGAAAAAGAAATTGCATTTTTGTTAGTAATTTGTCTTCAAAAGCAGTAACCAGAACAAAGTTTTTTTTTTTCTGTCAGAGTAAATTTTTCATACTATTTTGTCATATTTGCAAGCAACATGCCATTTCAACTTGATTTATATTCCTGCCAAATATTCAAAACAAATATACGAATCATATATGTTGTTTTTTGTGTATTAACTTTTGCCAGGTTCTGAGGGGGTTGTTTGAAGGGCTTCAAACATCTTCCGATGGACTGAATAAATGTTAATGCATAGAAACAAATACAACTGTGGTCAGTTGTTCAAAACTAAAGACGAAGATAGTTAACAAATCGTTAAAACTTTGATCATTCAATATGATTAATATACTAATATTTTTACTGAAAAAAATGTGAACAGTTTTTGCAGATGCAAAAGCTGCTCACATTTTTTACTGAAAAAAATGTGAACAGTTTTTGCAGATGCAAAAGCTGCTCACATTTTTTTTCAGCAAAAATACCAGAATTTTTTATATTATACTTGCTAGAACAGTTAACAATTTGACCACTAATGAACTTGTTAAGCTAACAATGCTTTGAACCACTGGCCCCAGTCTTGCCTAACTAACAATTCTACGAACATATCTGTCAAACTATCCATAAAAACATCATATATTTTTCAAAATTGCTCAGAAAATCATCAAAATCAACACAGCTTATATTAAGATTGTAAACAAATACATTATTTTGTAAATTTCAAACTTATTCTGCTGTTAACGAAACCTGGTAGAAAATGCTTATTCCAAGATGAGGACTCTATGTAGTATAATGTCACGTAAAAATCACAGCCCTTCTTCTCAGATCGTTTTTAAGTAAAATCCACTATCGGTAAATTTCAAGATTTGAAGATGGCATTATGAAGACCCACTTGTGTGACATAGTGATTTCTTTCATGGCTTTCATTTTAACAAAGATGACAACTTACTGAAGGACATTCATTTGACCTTGCCATCCAGTCAGAGTAACATCCTGAGCAGAAGGAATGAAGACATGGTTGAAGACTGAAATATCATCAGAAGTATGTGAGTTGTACATGTATGATTGTACATGTGTGATTGTACATGTGTGATTGTACATGTGTGATTGTACATGTGTATTAGTTGAGACTCCACGAGGAATACTCTATTTACCTATTTATCATATGACGTCATTAATAAGCAATGGATAACGTCGTGTAATAAAAATCATATGAACACACGTGTAATAACACTTAAGCAGGATTAAGTAACGTCGTGATGACGTCCATGTCAACAATGCATTTTTGTGGAAAACATTGTCAAATTCAAAGGCGATAAAATCCAATTTAAAGTGGTCATATGATAAACAGAATCTTACACTTGTGATCATTTCATATGAAATTTATGAAACAAGCCTTTGGCGAGTTTCATAAATATCATATGAAATGACCACTCGTGTAAGATCCTCTATGTATTAAGACAGAAAATGCTGAACAAACAGTGTAGACCCAGATGGGATGCCACAGAATGTGGCATCCCATCAGGGTATACACTGTTTGCCTCACATCCAGCTATTTTAGACACAACATCAGGTAGTTACTTCAGCATGGCCCCCGCCCATCGGTGCTTAAAGAAATAGATGGGCTGCTTGATGCTTCCATGAAGAGCTGAAACCGACCCGTACAAGAGTACTGGTAAACTGCTTAGAGGATCTAAGCCTGCCCAGGTAAAGCGGTGCGAGTCAGACCGTCTATGCTTATAAACCCTATTGGTTTCGTATGGCGACAGGGCTTGTGATGTCATTTCATCTCAGTGTTGGGTAAAAGTCCCACAAAATTGGAAGCAACGTCTCCAAAATGACCTATACAGTGTTGACAGTGACATTGAAAATTTAAATCAAACCCTATGTATTCAGACAGAAAAGTGCTGAGCAAACAGTGTAGACCCAGATGGGACGCCATAGAATGTGCATCCCATCAAGGTCTACACTGTTTGCCACACATCCAGCTATTTTAGACACAACAGCAGGTAGTTACTTCAGCTTGTTCAAATTTTAGAACAAGTATGGTAAACTGAGGTGTCGGAATACTTTAGGGTAAAGTCAGAATAAAGCCAATCCCTTCAAAATGGAGAAGCTAGCTGTGATACAGTCAACCCTCTTTATACCGACACCGAATACAACAACAACAATCTTTATAACAGTAGTTTTCAATAGAATGAATCCTTAGCCCAGAATGAGACAGATTCATGGAGATACATGTATTCAAAAATACTTCATTTAAAAGTCCAAGAAACAAATGTTGGGGATATCTTAATTAAGTGTAAAATAGCTATGATTCTTATAAATCGACTGGCCCACTCGAAAAGAGGTACTTATTACAAGTATGAATAGACTGGGTGTACTCATTACCACCTTGAGGACACATGAGGCATAATGGGGAGCAGGTAACATACCTATGAGTGCACACACAACTGTGAGTGCACAATACATACCTTTTTAAGACAAAATAAGAAAAAAAAGCCCCGAATTATCGCCATCACATGAACAAGTCTGTGAAATGAACACACCCTAAATCCCAATTTATATAGAAGAAACTGGGGTTTATGAGGGGGGAGGGGGGTATACATTATTTTTCTTATTTCTGCTCTAAGACATAGGTTGTGGGTACTCGTTAGAACTGTCTGAATGAGGCAGTTCTAACGAGCACCAACAACCTATGTTTATAGTATAAACAAGAGGGCCCAGAGGGCCCTGGTACGCTCACCTGATCCAAAGCATAACAAGTGGGCCCCGGGCAGGGTCAATTTTGGCCCCAGGGCTAAAATTTGAACAATCTTGGTAGAGGTCCACAAGATGAAGCTTCATATCTAATATGAAAGACCTGGGCTTTCTGGTTTCAGAAAAGAAGATTTTAAAGGTTTACCCTGCATATAGAAGTCTATGTAAAACAAGATTTTCCCTATATAAGTCTATGTAAAACCAAAGGGCCCCGGAGCGGGGGCATTTTTGGCCCCAGGGCTATAATTTGAACAATCTTGGTAGAGGTCCACTAGCTGAAGCTTCATAACAAATATCAAAGACCTAAGCCTTGTGTTTCAGAGAAGATGATTTTTAAAGATTTTCCCTATATAAGTCTATGTAAAACCAAAGGGCCACATGGCGGGGGCATTTTTGGTCTCAGGCCTATAATTTGAACAATCTTTATAGAGGTCCACTAGCTGAAGCGTCATAACAAATATCGAAGACCTAAGCCTTGTGGTTTCAGAGAAGAAGATTTTTCAAGATTTTCCCTATATAAGTCTATGTAAAACCAAAGGGCCCCGGAGCGGGGGCATTTTTGGCCCCAGGGCTATAATTTGAACAATCTTGGGTAGAGGTCCACAAGATGAAGCTTCATACCAAATATCAAAGACCTGGGCCTTGCAGTTTCAGAGAAGAAGATTTTTCAAGATTTTCCCTATATAAGCCTATGTAAAACAAAAGGGCCCTGGTGCGGGGGCATTTTTGGCCCCAGCACTATAATTTGAACAATCTTGGTAGGGGTCTACTAGATGAAGCTTCATACCAAATATCAAAGACCTGGGCCTTGCGGTTTCAGAAAAGAAGATTTTTCAAGATTTTCCCCATATAAGCCCATGTAAAACCAAAGGGCCCCCGTGCAGGGGGCATTTTTAGCTCCTGCACTATAATTTGAACAATCTTGGTAGGGGTCCACTAGATGAAGCTTCATACCAAATATCAAGGACCTGGGCCTTGCGGTTTCAGAGAAGAAGATTTTTAAAGATTTTCCCTATATAAGCCCATGTAAAACCAAAGGGCCCCCATGCGGGGGCATTTTTAGCTCCAGCACTATAATTTGAACAATCTTGGTAGGGGTCCACTAGATGAAGCTTCATACCAAATATCAAAGACCTGGGCCTTGCAGTTTCAGAGAAAAAGATTTTTCAAGAGTTTCCCTATATAAGCCCATGTAAAACCAAAGGGCCCCCGTGCTGGGGCATTTTTTGCTCCAGCACTATAATTTGAACAATCTTGGTAGGGGTCCACTAGATGAAGCTTCATACCAAATATCAAAGATCTGGGCCTTGCGGTTTCAGAGAAGAAGATTTTTAAAGATTTTCCCCATATAAGCCCATGCAAAACCAAAGGGCCCCCGTGCGGGGGCATTTTTGGCCCCAGCACTATAATTTGAACAATCTTGGTAGGGGTCCACTTGTTGAAGCTTCATACCAAATATCAAAGACCTGGGCCTTGCGGTTTCAGAGAAGAAGATTTTTAAAGATTTTCCCTATATAAGCCCATGTAAAACCAAAGGGCCCCCATGCGGGGGGCATTTTTAGCTTCAGCACTATAATTTGAACAATCTTGGTAGGGGTTCACTAGATGAAGCTTCATACCTAATATCAAAGACCTGGGCCTTGCGGTTTCAGAGAAGAAGAGTTTTAAAGATTTTCCCTATATAAGCCCTTGTAAAACCAAAGGGCCCCCGTGCGGGGGCATTTTTGGCCCCAGCACTATAATTTGAACAATCATGGTAGGGGTCCACTAGATGAAGCTTCATACCAAATATCAAAGACCTGGGCCTTGCGGTTTCAGAGAAGAAGATTTTTCAAGATTTTCCCTATATAAGCCCATGTAAAACCAAAGGGCCCCCGTGCGGGGGCATTTTTAGCTTCAGCACTATAATTTGAACAATCTTGGTAGGGGTCCACTAGATGAAGCTTCATACCAAATATCAAAGACCTGGGCCTTGCGGTTTCAGAGAAGAAGATTTTTAAAGATTTTCCCCATATAAGCCCATGCAAAACCAAAGGGCCCCCGTGCGGGGGCATTTTTGGCCCCAGCACTATAATTTGAACAATCTTGGTAGGGGTCCACTAGATGAAGCTTCATACCAAATATCAAAGACCTGGGCCTTGCGGTTTCAGAGAAGAAGATTTTTCAAGATTTTCCCTATATAAGCCCATGTAAAACCAAAGGGCCCCCGTGCGGGGGCATTTTTAGCTCCAGCACTATAATTTGAACAATATTGGTAGGGGTCCACTAGATGAAGCTTCATACCAAATATCAAAGATCTGGGCCTTGCGGTTTTAGAGAAGAAGATTTTTTAAGATTTTCCCCATATAAGCCCATGCAAAACCAAAGGGCCCCCGTGCGGGGGCATTTTTGGCCCCAGCACTATAATTTGAACAATCTTGGTAGGGGTCCACTAGATGAAGCTTCATACCAAATATCAAAGACCTGGGCCTTGCGGTTTCAGAGAAGAAGATTTTTTAAGTTTTCGGTGAAAAAAATCTATTTTTGGCTCCTGTGACCTATATGTGCAATGGACCGGAACCATTTGAACAACTTTGAAAGGGGACCACCTAAGGATCATTCCTGTGAAGTTTGGTCAAAATCCGATCAGTGGTTTAGGAGGAGATGTCGTTTGAAGAAAAGTTTACGGACGCACGCACGGACGCACGACGGACGACGGACAAAAAGTGATCCCAAAAGCTCACCTTGTCACTACGTGACAGGTGAGCTAAAAAGAAAAATATCACAGGTTTTCATCAGTACAATGGCCATTTTGGAGATATGAAAGAATGCACTACATCACACGGGTGTGTTATCGTAATCCCTAACTAGCTGTGGTAAGAATTTTTCTGGGGACTCGAAAACGAATTCGGAACAACCGTAGTAAACAAGCCACCAGTGTTTGAGCCATTGAAGTTTTAGTGTGTACACCCTTCCCCACTTTTTGGCTTAGGTATATAAGCCTAAAAATCTATTACCTGATACAATCATGCATTATTTCCTGACAAATCATACACTGTAAATTTTCCTCAATATCATCTCTCTCATTATCCTTGGATGTGCTCTTATAGTCACCACCCTCCTTTTCTTTCTCTTTTGATTCAATGGCAGCCTTTTCACCATCTTTGATCCCGCTTTTACTTTCATATCCCTCTGTATCTTTAACTGTGCTTCCCTCCCCTACTTTCTTGTTGTCTTGGATACTGCTCTTCTTGTCTCCTATCTCCTCTTTACTTTGTGAGGTGCTCTTGTTTGCCTCTTGTTCAATTTTACTATCACAGGTACTGGATTTAAGTTCTGTCTTTTGCTTCTTAAGAGGTATTTCTTCATTTGACTCATCCTATAAAACACATAAACGCATATTCTAATGCACTTGCATATGTAATGTGATGGATAACGTCAAAAATTTGTAGCAGTAAATTCTGCCATATACTGTCGGAAACACAACATCATCACGTAACGTCACTTTTCATTGGCTGAAATATGGTTTTACGCAGGTCACAGCACTTGCCGCTTTGTGCAAAATAGTACAATGTTTAACAAAACAACCAAATAAGTGCATTAGAATGTGGATAACTGTAATGAAAATTGTCATTTGCGGAGGTAAATCGTTGGTTTTACTGTCACAAATTACGTTTTATGGCTCTGCTCACGCGTCGTCGTAAACGAAATTTCTGACCATAAAACCACCAGTTTACCTCCCCAAATGACAATTTTGAATACAGTTATCCCCTAATTGGAGCAAGTGATAAGAGATCAAATATACAACAGCTGGTGTCAATCCCCTACCTACTCTCTCCATCACCTTTATCTTCAGCCTTGCCAAGCTTTACATATACAAACTTCAACACAGTAACAATCCTAAAAATTTGACACCTTAAGGACTTGCTGTAATTCTCCTACAAATTTAACAAAATTTGTTTCAGGATTCAAGAAGGAGTCTAAATGTTGCAGACAAAATGGAAAACAGTGTAGACCCTGATCAGACTGCTCCTGATCTGGGTCTGCACTGTTTGCTTAGGCCTATCTGTCCCAATACTTAGGATCAATACAGTCAAGAGTGTAAGTAGCATACGAGGACTGTTCAAATATGAATGCAACTAAGCACATAAAAATGATTCCGTGATAGATTTCGATTAAAAATTTATTTTGTCCCCTCAAAGTATTTCCCTTTAACAGATATACAAACTTTCAGTCTTCTGATCCAATCACTGAATGCATTTTGGTAGTCTTTTCGAGGTATACTATGAATATTGCAGAACCGAGGTGTTTGCGCTGTACAAATTTTCGACCAGAAAGGTATTTTTTCAGCCGCAGGAACAAAAAAAAAAGTCACACGGGGCAAGGCCAGGGGAATACAGGGGGTGAGGGAGTTCAACAACCTTTTCCTGCTTCAGATAGTCTTGCACAATAAACGCCTTGTGCGATGACGCATTGTCATGTAGCAATCTGACATTGGCCAAACCAGTTGCGGGTCTTCGTTCTTTGAAATATTTCTTCAATTTTCGAAGAACTTTATTCTTGTAAAACTTCGCATTTACAGATTTGCCTTTAGGCAGAGCAACCTGAATAGCAGGGCCCTGATTTGAAAAGAATATGCATACATTACCGTCTTGACGCTCATGGTCCGCTTTGCAATACTTTGTTGCCCATATTTTGTTCTGAATCTTTCGTTTTGGCTCAAAAAAGTGAACCGATGTCTTGTCACCTGTGACGACATTAGCGCAAGACCGTGCATTGTAATTTGGAAACTTTTTAAGCAACTTCTTGGCACACTGAACGTGTGTCTTTTTCTGCTCATCTGTCAACAGCACAGATCTTTCTCATTTTCAAATCCTGTTTCAGAATTGTATGAGCTGCTCCTAATGAGATGCCAACCATACTAGCTATTTGCCTAGTGGTGTATCGTGCATCGGTAGCAACTATTTCTTTCACTCTAGCAACCATCTTGGCAGATGTTGCTCTTTTCTACCGACGATCATGTGGTGCATCTTCTGTTGAGCCTAGCCCACAGCTGAATTTCTTACACCAACAAAAAACTGTCGGAAAAAACATTTCATTATGCCCATAAACCGAACATATTTCATCAAAAATGTTTTTGCACCGTATACCAAGAATACAACGATTTTAAATATAGGATCGTATTTCAGCGGCGTACTCTTGACCTTCTTCCAACCATGTTTTGTATTAGTATACAAGAGTAGACAGTGTTTATCGAAGGATATACATGGCTAAAGTTCACGGATTTTAACAGGTTTGGTATCAATGTATAGGTAAAATGTTTTTCTATGCTGTGATATTTATTTCCAGGTGATTTTCGCATTAGTGCATGAGAAAACATTCTACTTGCATTCATATTTGAACAGTCCTCAAATAAATATAAGAAAATTACGATAGTAAGGTCAAAATATGTACTGACTAAAACAATATACAAGTTTCTAGAAGCCTCCGTGGTGTAGTGGTTACACTACTCGCCTTGTAAACCAGGGGTCACAGGATCGATCCTGGGATTCTCCAGACTTTCGGATGAGTCTTTGAACCTAGGTCCCGTCTCGGTATGACCTTAGCTGTTGGTGGGACATAAAACTCAAGCACTCACTCACTCACAGCTAAGGTCATCTCAGGCAGGTCAGTTACCTTCAATGTTCCTGTACAAACTTAGACAAACTAATCAGTTTACCAGAACTTAGTGAAATCACCATCAAGCAACCCCACCCCCTCCCCCCATCACACACACCCCTCTCAAGGGTCCTCAAGTTACCGTTCATCTCAAGCCTTCTCCCAAGAGACTGGGCAATAACAGCCCCACATCACCATCTGCTGCAAGCACAACAGGCCCTTGCCACACTGAAGCCGAAGCTGTAGAGTGACCTGCCACTGAAAGCTACACAGGGCAATATCTGGTCCCTTACACTTTGATGAAATAAAGAATTTGCCACAATAGGATTAGCATTTAATTTCTCGATATTTCTCAGAATTATTTATAGTCATTTTTTTCCTTTTGACCACTAGCAGAGTTTACGCTGTAATCATACAAATTACAAAGTTCATGTTTTCAGGGTATGTATGCTTTATTTGTCCAAAGAGCCGCTTACTTCTGACTTTCTTTTTTCTCCTGGTTTTTCAGGGCTGATATAATTCACTCCCGAGTCTGTAAACAAGATAAAAGATGTGATGTGACTACATATAATGACCTGTAGAATAAATCATTGTTCCTTTCCATGGCCTATACAGGAAAACTGTGTTACCAACACAGTGCAGCTGTATAGGCAACACTGCTCCTTTCCATGACCTATATAGATGCACTGTGTTACTTACACAGTGCACCTGTATAGGCCATGGAAAGGAAGTGCACTGTATAGGCCATGGAAAGAAACAAATAACTGGGACGAAGCAAGTGACGAAAAAGCCGCTATTGTATGACATCACTTGTTTATTCCTTGACGTTAGATGGCGTAATGTCATTTTCTTCCATTAGAAACATTACAAAAGCACTTAAATGCAGGCAATATAGTCAACAGTTCTGGCAGGACTTCCTCTAACAATGGCAAAAGTTTGTGAGAATTTGAATAAAACAACAAAATTGTGGACAATTTTTAGTGTTAGAATCGAAATAGATCAGCTCTAGTGTGTAAATTGTTGAGTACGGTAATAAATCACAGTTTGTCAGTCTGTTGTAGGAAGACAAATCACTCAGGCTACATACTTGCGATTTGATCTACTTTACAATTGACCTCCAAACTGTAATTTATTACTCAACCATTCACTGCTAGAGCTGATCTATTTCTAAATGCATAAAATGCCAATTAAAACAATTGCCGTCTGCTTTACCATCTGCAGGTTACCTTAAAAGTAATTTTTGCAAACCGTGTGGATCCAGATCAGACTGCTCCTGAAGGAGCAGTCTGATCTTGGCCCACCCTGTTTGCCTGTCTGCAAAAAAATATTTTTAAAAAGTTTGCAAAAAATTCAGCAGATGACATAAGCAGACGACATTTTCAGATGTAGTTTTTCTCAGCGTCTTAATGGTTAATTTACAGTCAGTTTCCATGGGTCATGGTCAAACATCTTTATGCTAATCGCGCAATACAAGGACATTTTTTTCTTTCCACATATACATGTTTAGTTTGTTTGATTTGAGGTTAAACGTCCCATCAACACCGTAAAGGTCATTTTGGAGACGTTGCTTCCAATTTTGTGGGACTTTTACCCGACATTGAGATGAAATGACATCTCAAGTCCTGTCGCCCAATGAAACCAATAGGGTTTATTAGCATGGACGGTCCGCCTCGCACCGGGGTTCCTGGACAGGCTTAGATCCTCAGATCCTCTAAGCGGTTTACCAGCACTAGTGTGCGGGCCGGATCCAGCTTTGCGTGGAAGCATCATGCAGCCCATATATTTCTTCGAGCCCCTATGGGCAGGGGCCGAGGTTGGACTGTAATTCTTTTTCTTGGTAAACTGGGATCATTTGTTCAAAACCATGTTAATAGCTAAAATAGATTGTTCATTTTATTTCCTATTTCTCCTCCAAAACATAGGTTATGGGTACTCATTAGAACCACCTCTATGAGGCAGTTCTAATGAGCATCCACTACCTATTTTTGATGTATACATGAAAACAATAATACATGTACAAATTTTTAACAGAAAAGCAAGGTCAGTTTTGAAGACATGAAAGAATGCATCATACAGGCCTCATATTGACCAAGCTTTTGCATGCCTGAAAGGCCCGATTTTGCAGCCTTAACCCTTATCCCACTGAAAAATGACAACTCTACCCTTGCAAACAGTGTAGATATTGATCAGTCTGATCAGGATCTACACTCTTTGTCATTCAGTTTGTGAATCTGCATGAATAAATTGCATCAAGTTATCGGATTCTTCAAAGTCAGAAACTGGTATGGCTAAATTAACCATTCAACAGGATAAGTGTAAAATAGTCATTTTATACACAATAAATACATGCATACAGTAAAATTCCTATATGATGACCACCTTTGGGACTGTTCTAAAGTGGTCTTTAAGACCACTTTTGAACAGTCCCAAAGGTGGTCTCAGACCAGAGGACACTGTATGCAGAAAACACAAAGAATAACTGAAACCTACTAAATAAGCTTTTTATAGCAGAATTAGTCTTAATTTTAGGTGGTCTTAATAGCAGAATTTTACTGTATATGAAGACTGTCTTGTATTGTATTGGAGTTTAACGGCCCAGTCAACACTATTTTAGGTCATTTTTGAGCCAGTCAGTTTACCTATCCACACTTTCCTGGGCAGACTTACATATAAACGGTTTACCAGTACAGTGCACATTCTTTCGCTAGAAACTGACAACTGCCCTTCTTGAAACAGCGCAAGGGAGAGAATGGCCATAGAAAAAATTTCTTGATCAATCTCCACGAAAGAATGTTGCCGATCCTGGCAGGAATCAAACCCGCATCCTCCTGATCACCAGTCAGAACGCGCATCCGACTGAGCTACCAAGGCCGGCTACTGTATATGAAGAAGAGTCAAATTCTAAAAGCCTGAATTCAAGGAAAAATAAAGCCATAAAAGCCTGAAATCCTGCAAATGCCTAAAAAATATGAGGCCTGACTATATCTCATAGACATATTATTTCAATGGTCATGTCTGGTATACACGACCACTCACCCTAATGTTCAACCAACTTCCAGCCGCTTCTATTTTCAACTAACCTTCCAGTGTGGCATCAAGTAAATCAGGGGCAGAATACTCCTGTGTGCCTTCCTCCTCTCTTAGCTTCGCAGTGTCTTGATAGATGTAACCAACATCTGCAATGTATAGGTATATGTATTTTTAAGAATTTAGGTATATGTACTTTGAAGCCTAATCCTGCTGAATAAATGAGTTTAGCCTCACCTATTTCTGACTATCAGCTTTATCAAATAACATGATATAATGTATTCTCTTCAGAAGCCAATTGATCTTGATCTACACTGTTTGCAAAAGTAGGTGTTTTCTAGTTCAGCATGACAATGATTAAGATTCACCTGTTTAAAGCAATAACCATTTTTGTCGCGCCTGCTATTAGCATGGCACGATCTAGGAGTCCAAATTTCCATCTGTTTGTTTGTTTGTTCATCCAACCCTCAACAGTTGTGACCACCCTAGTGTTCACCCAAATGGCCAAGTTTACTACAGGCACGACATAGCCTTTGGAGGAATTCTTACATCATATGATTACTTAAATTAAACTTGACTCCTCTGCTGTAATAATATACCATTCTGCAAACTTCAAATGAAATCAATGCATCCCTTCTGAAGTAAATGAGGGAAAACAATATCTTTACCCTGTATTTTACCTCAACAAGAAAAAAAATTGTTAATAAGTTGAAAATGGGCTATAACTAGGCCTAAATTGGGAGAAATTTGAGCCATGCTTATAAATCCTATTGGTTTCATTGGGTGACAGGGCTTGAGATGTCATTTCATCTCAATGTCCGGTAAAAGTCCCACAAAATTGGAAGCAACATCTCCAAAATGACCTATATAATGTTAAACCTCAAATCAATCAAACAAACAAACAAAATCCTTCTTACAGTAGGAGTCCATTTCAAAATTTAGGGGTGTCAGGTTGTGTTTTCTTCAAAAATTATTTGGAAAATGCCTAAACTTTTTGCAAACAGTGTAGGTCCTGATCAGACGCCGCATTCTGCGGCATCTGATCTGGGCCTGCACTGTTTGCCAATTACCCATTTTAGGGTTTCCGGTACAAGAGGGTCCAGTGAAATTTATAATACTTACTGGCATCTTCATTATTCTTTTTATACACAATATAAAACTCATCTCCGTGTTCTAACTCTTTATGCTGAAAATAAATAAATATACTGTAGTGTCGTTATAACGCTCTCATCAGGATCCATCGATGTCAACAGCGTTATATGTGGTCCGCGTTCTACAACCGCGTTACCCCACCCTCTTTTTCTGCATGCATGATTATTGTTTCTGCCAGTTTATTATATGAATATTACATATTGCATGTATTTTATAAGTTATATAGTTACCAGATTAAATAAAAACATTGTAAATCAAAGCACTGACAACACTGGTTGCTCACTTGTCTCTGAGTACTGGCTGGAAAAAAATGGTTGGAGGTCCTGAACTTGGACTCTTTTTTCTTTATTTTGGTTTAACAGCCCTTTCAAGATTATTTCACTTATATTGAACCGATGGTTAATCAGAGATGGGCAAAAACTGGAGTACCCTGAGAAAAACCATCTGACCTTCCATTGCAGAACTTGCTGTCTAACATGTGACTCGAGCCAGGTCTACCCTGTTTGCTCAGGTCTATCTGTCCAAATACATACAGTTAATCAGGGAATAAGCTAGAGGGATAATTGGGAGGAATAGTCTCCCTATAGGCTCAAATTTCTCCCAATTTTGGAGCTTAGGGAGAAGTCAAAATGCATAAAATATAAAGAAAAACATAGAATTCAGCCCAAATCTTCTCCCTACTTGTCTTGGAGAAATAACTTCTCCCTTAATTTCTGGGCCATCTTTATCCCTGTAAATAAAGTACACCACAATCTCATTATAACACGGTTCTTTATAACATGGTTATGGATATAACACGGTTTCAAGATGGATCCAAAAAATGTATAGCTTATAAGAAAAATGACCATAAATGGTCATTTTTCTATATAATCTATTCATTTTTGTTTGGATATAACACGGTTGTTTAACTAACACGGTTTCTGCTTTGGACCCCATTAATAGTGTTTTAAAGGGATTTTGGTGTACTTATGAACAAATGACTCTTACCTTCCCTTTTGTTACTTTGTAAGTCAAATTCAACAGGGTTCCATTGGTGCTGAAACATACAAAACTCTCAACCCTTGATCTGCTGAATATTTAAATATGCCACACCCACCACCGATTATCAACAAATCAGATTACCTGATGCAAATTATTGCAATAAATTCATAAACTGAATAACAAACAATAAAGATCCTGATCAGATGGCTTCTGAAGAAGCCATCTGATCTGGATCTTCATTGTTTGAAAGATAAGACATATCCGGGTTCAGCAGGACAAGGGTTAATGTGAATTGATATACCGTACCATACATTTGCTGCATGTTTTCAAAACAAGACTAGTTTTGGAAATCAAAAGTGCTTTTCTGGTAATTTGAACTCATTTAATATATTTACCATGGAGTAGTATGCATATATATAAATAATCATAACATAAAGACACAGAGGAATAACTACGGAACCCGGGAAGGGACATGATTTTTTTTTTTATTTCATAAGTTGTGCGCACAAGATAATATCTTGTGTGGACAAGATATTATCTTGTTCGGACAAGATATTATCTTGTGCGGACACATATTATCTTGTCCGAACAACATATTATCTTGTGCGCACAAGATATTATCTTGTGCGGACAACATATTATCTTGTGCCGACAAGGTATTATCTTGTCTGCACAAGATATTAAGTTGTGCGAACAAGATATTATCTTGTCGCACAAGATAATATCTTGTCTGAACAACATATATCTTGTGCGCACAAGATTGTGCACACAAGATAACATCTTGTGCGAACAAGATAATATCTTGTCCGCACAAGATAATATATTGTTTGCACAACTTCCGAAGATCTATGTTGTGCAAACAAGATACATGTAATATGTTGTGCGAACAAGATATTATCTTGTGCGCACAAGATAATATGTTGTCTGCACAAGGTAAATTATGTTGTCCGCAAAAGATAATATCTTGTGCGCACAACATATTATCTTGTCTGCACAGGATATCTTGTTCCCACAACTTAATAACTTGTTCGCACAACTTAATATCTTGTTCGCACAACATATTAAAAAAATTCATGTCCCTTCCCGGGTTCCGCAAATAACAGTTACTTTTTTTTTTCTATTTTCAGCTTCATCCATTATAGAGTTTTCAAACCCATTATGTTTACTAGATTTTACTAACAACATATAGATATGATTCTTTGGTACTTTGCCTGTTGTTGAGTCAGAAAGTGGCCCCAAATGAACTTTCTTTTCCCTCAGTATTTCATTTGACATTATGCATGTTTACGCACTCCTATCTTTGCAAATGTTTACGCACTCCTATCTTTGCAAAAGCAACCTTACAAGAAGTAAACTTGTTGCTCGAAAATTCATCACTGATAAAAATGACCGATGTACCTAAATACAGTAATGATGCGAAATGTGGCGTAATGATGCGTAATGTGGCGTAATGATGCGTAATGATGCCTAAAATGGCGTAATGATGCCTGAAAAAGCATAATGATGCGTAATGTAGCCTATTTTATGAATTTATATTTACTCCAGAACAGATAAAGTTTTTTTCCCGCATCCTGATACCCACAGTCAATAGCCCAACTCCAAGTGAGGTTTTCGCGATCCATGGTGGCGATAAACTAATAGAGTTTAGAATCGCCTCGTTGAGACGGTTCTAACGAGTACCTACAACCTATATATTGGTATAAGTTGTGTGCGCTCATTAGAACCGCCTCGTTGAGGCGGTTCTAACGAGTACCCACAACCTATGTCTTTTCTCTCTGGCGAAAATCCGTTGAAGTTTTCTTATTAAAACTGCAAAAAACAAAATCGTGGGCGCTCGTTAGAATCACCTCGTTGAGACGGTTCTAAACGAGTACCCACAACCTATGTCTTGGTATAAGTTGTGTGCGCTCATTAGAACCGCCTCGTTTTTTGTTGTTGAAGGTTTTATATATCGTTGTTACTCCATAACACATCAGTGTGCTAAAATGGCCCACAATAACTTTTTTCGCCAAAATAATGAAAACCCCCGTAAACCCGATTTTTTTCTCTGCATCAAGTGTGGTTTAGAGGAATGTTCATTACACATGTGATAACATTCCTATGTAATATATGAAAAAATTTCGTATTTCTATTCCAAACATAGATTGTAAATGCGTACTCGTATCATCGAGGCGGCTCAAACTGCACCACAACTTATGATTGGAGTATAACCATGAAAATAATGCATAGGGGAACTATTTAAACCCCACATCTTATCAGGTTTAACAACTTTGCGATTAATATTTTAGTTTTGGCTTATTATCAAGATCTATACTTGCAATGTAAGGGAAAGAACACAAAATATTGTTCAAAGAATACAATCATAAGTTATGTCATATTCATTCCAAAATGACGATAAATCCAATTTATCTTTCAGTTCATTTTATTTTTTTTCTTTCATTCTTTCTCTTTTAAATGATTTTCGCACCTTCTTTAATTGGGCGCGCGATTAAAGGTGCTCGTGCTGATTTATATTAACATGCTTTTCACACCTGAAGTGAGACGGGCAGGTATCCATTGTTTAACAGAATGCCATTATGGATTAACGGCATATCAATTAAAGCAGACAAGACACCATTCACTATTATCATTAAAGACACATGCCGAATTATAAAGTCATTAAAATTCCAACGTTGAAGTCCGTTCATTTGAATTTATTTGGTTTGATTAAACTAAGAAGATCATGTTGGAGCAGATCAGCATAAGCAAACAGTGCAGACCCATATCAGAATGCTCCTGAATGGGGAAGTATGAACAGGGTCTACACTGTTTGCCATTCTCTGTACCTTTTGGGCTCCTTGCTGGATTGTGAAAGATTTTTTTTTTAAATTTTGGATAATTACAGGACTTTCTCAGTGTCAGAGTTAGAGGATTTTTACGGTATCCCTATTGGCAAACAGTGCAGGCCCAGAACACTGTCTGATCAGGGCCTCCACTGTTTGCTGGTATCCTTTAACCCCAAAACCTTTTTGTAAACAGTGCATACCCAGAACACTTTCTGATCAGGGCCTCCACTGTTTGCTGGTATCCTTTAACCCCAAAACCTTTTGGCAAACGGTGCAGACCCAGAACACTGTCTGATCAGGGCCTCCACTGTTTGCTTAAAAGTCTTTTTCCAAATAAATTTTGAGAAAACAACCCGTCACCCCTAAATTTTGAAATGGGCTTCTGCTTATGTAAGGAGGAAGATTCCATTTGGTACAAAAAGGGTTAAACCCTAGTTTTCTGCGTATGAAGTGGGGTTTGCAGGGGTTTTCATTACATGGACTTGTAAATATGACATTTGAGACGAACATGTACAAGCAGTGATTTCTCCAGTCACCTCGTTGACATCTCCAAACTGGCTACTTTTCTGATGAAGATCTTTTTCTTTTTCATCCTGCAAAGATAGGTTGTGTGCGCTCGTTAGAACCACCTCGACGAGTACCCACAACCTATGTCTTGGAAAGGGTTTTAAAGGGGTGATCAAATCACGGAGTTGTTTACGTGAATTTCTTTTAATATTTCTTTCTTTCTTTCTTTCTTTCTTTCTTTCTTTCTTTCTTTGTCTCTTTCTTACAATCTCATTAAGATAATGTACCCGTGCGATATATAGATTTCTTTTTTACATCTCCCAACTCTACTTTTCTGCTGAAAATATAGTTTGTCTTGAGGCAAAAACATAATAATGTATACCTCCACCCCATAACGCCGAGTTTTCTCTCTGATGAAAATCGGCCCCCGCCCATCGGGGCTTGAAAAAATAGATTTGCTGCATAATGCTTCCACGCAGAGCTGAAACTGACAACACTAGAGTACTGGTAAACCGCTAAGATGATCTAAGCCTGCCCAGGCAAAGCGAGAGGCTAAGAAATGGTCTGCTTCAGTTACAGCAACAAGACCTAGTCAGACCTCCACGCGACAAAAGAGCGACGTCAGTCAAAATGAAGACTAAACTATTCATACTGGAGATAATCCTTATGCATTTATCATGAACAAAACAAATACGTTCGCTCTTGTGCGGTGCCAGCTGAAAACTATGGATAATATATTATCTATAGGCTAACATGACAGGTCGCTTATTAATTGGGAGGGTATCTCATTCGACATCAAATTATCTAAAAACAAAAAAAAAAAAAAAAAACAAAAAAAAAAAAAAACTTTCCTTTCGTTGCGAAAATCTTCCGTTCGCGAAAGGAACCTTCCTTTCGAGGTTTCTTTCGCAGATCAGTCCGTCTTCTTTTAGACATTTTGGAGTAACATGTCTGTAACAAAGATAGGTGGTCATTTTCAGGCATAAATTGTTCATCTTTACGCGACATTAAGCTACATTACGCATCATTACGCTGCATTACGCATCATTACGCTACATTACGCATCATTACTGTTTTAAGGCAGACCCAAAAATGACCAATTCATTCACCAATTTGACTATTTTTGGCAGAGATTACCATATGTTCCATATTTGGACAGACAGGCCTAAGCAAACAGTGGAAACCCAGATGGGATGCCACAGAATGTGGAGTCTCATCAGGGTTCCACTAATCGCCACTCATCCAGTTATTTTTAGACACAACATTGTGTAGCAATAGGAACAATTATCGTAAAGGAGTTGGTGTTCAAATTTAGGATAAATATGGTATTTCAGGGGAGGCAATGTTTTCAAAAACTATCTTTGTCTCCCTTAGCAACTGGGGTCAACTTTGTAAAATAAGGATTTGCCTCTGAGGAGTTTATTTTTCCTTATTTCCTATCAGAAACCTTAGTTGTGGGTACCGGCACTTATTAGAATCACCATGTCAAGGTGATATTAATGGTCGGGTATAAAAGCCAAGGCCGCGCCGGGCCGGGCCGAGCCGCCGAGCCTACCGAAAATTTTATTTTTAGTCTCTAGGTACAAGTAATATATATATTTTGGTGAATGTGGGATTAAATTATTATAAATTAGATATGTTATAACTACAAGTAGTTTCACTTATCTACATTGCTTATTTATCTTTTAATAACTGTTTTCCGAAATCAAGGGGTATCCTAGTGTAAGCAATAATCACGCGGATAACGCTTTGCAGCATAATATATTAATTCAGTAAGACACAACAATATATGCATGTATATTCTTACCTTCAACAACGATTACCCTTGCTGCATAACTAATGATAAACTTTTAAAGTCTCTTTTTACATGCTCCAGCTGACCTCAGAAAATCCCATACAAAAATGGCGTCTTGCTATCTACGTCATCAATAATCGCGCACTTCGTCAATAGCAGTATTTATGGGCAGCCGAAAGTACCATAATAGTTGAAGCATCATTCTATGAAAGATGAGTACCTGTGTCTAGTTTGAGCGTAATGCACAATTACCAAAACTCAAGATCTGATAATTAATTAGACTAGAAATGCGACTGAAGTTATAACAGGCAAATAACACTAAAATGAACTTAACATATTTACAGGTTTTCTGTCAGTTATGATAATTATTCTTCAATGGGTGCACAAGGCATGCCATGGCAAGGGCAATAAAATGTATCTTTTGCCCTGAGCCTATTAACACTGCAGCAGAATTGCAGATGTGTCCAGTGCAAGCAGTTCTCAAACATGCATTGTCCCCACTTGGTGAAATAAACTGAATTTGATTTGGCTAACTCAGTCGGCTGGTACTTTCCACACTGACAGCATTTATCTTCATCTGCTATATCCTCATCAGAGGAGCTGTAAGGTGATTGTAAAACAGAAACATGTCCTGCATTAGGCTTATGTGTATTAATTCTAGATGGTCCAGGTTCAGCTGTTGAAACTTTAGAATGGGAAGCTTTCGGTTGCTTTGTGGTTCCTGGTTTACCTTTTGAAGCCTTATTATTTAATTTGGATTTCTTGGCACTTGGCTTGTCAGATTTCCTCTTAGTCGATACAGCTTCTTTGTGTTCCTGTATTTTCTGAATAACTGCAGTCTCTGTGATAGCTCTTCCCGACACAACAGAACTTAGACACCTCCGTTTCTTTGCTGGTTTCTCACGCTGGCCAATTTTATCCTCTTTACACTTAAAAAACGTATCTGATAAAATAATCACATCGTCATCCACTGTATTAACCTCTGCAACAATTTCTTCTGTTTGTATATCCATCTCATTTTCGTTGGTTACAATGGTCTCACACGCGTCAGCTACATCATTCTGAATCTGCTCTGATTTCTTGAGAACCTCAGCTGGTTTGAACACTGATTTATTCACAACCGTTGGATTGAATTCATAAATCCCTGCCTTCCGAAATGAACTCACAAGATTAGTAGGAGAAAGTGCCTTGCTGTATGCCTTGCAGGCCACGCCACAAACAGAATATTTGTCTATACCAGTGCAGGAATGTTCCCTCATATACTTGTGACAGTCTGCATTATAGATACGTTCAAATGGCCCAAAGCATCCAATGTCAAGAGGTTGTAATGCATGACTCGTATGTGCAGGTAGAATAAACAAATGAATATTATTATTTCGTGCCCAGTCAATAAGTGGAAGCGAAATGTGTGAACGATGTCCATCATACAAAATCAGTAATGGTTTATCCTCGTTTCTGCCTTGTGCATATTTCGGAAAATGTCTTGTCAAATAATCCATGAATATTTCCATATTTGACCATCCCGTTGGACTCACAGTTCCATCTGTTCCTGGACTACCGTCAGCAAGCAATTCCTGTCGCATTCTCTGACCAGGGAATATAAAAAATGGTGGTATCTGCTGACCAAGGGCATTGCCACATCCTATCAGGGTTACAGTTTCTCCTTTACCAGGGGTTACAGCAGGAGGTGGTGCATCATTAGAGTCAATTCCTGCTACTATCTTTGGAGGTGTATAATTCATTTTTAAACCCTTTTCATCTATGTTATAAATCCTTTCAGGAGATTGTTTCAAGTCATATTTTGTCAAGATCTTATCCAGTTCCGTAAAATAGGCTGTTACAGCCTCCTCAGATGTGGCTTTTGCTCTAGCAAGTTCCAGTGTCCGTGGTTTTCTAACTTTCAATTCTGGCCACCTCTTCATGAAATTGTGGAACCACATCAAACTGAATGGATGATCCTCGTCCCTCTTCCCCAAAGCAACAGAATATGCACTAGCCATGTCCACCACCTCCGATCTGCTGTACCCATAACCACAAGATGCCATGACTTTTATGTGCTGTACAAGGGAGTTTTCCTCTTCTAAACTCAAAAGTGGCTCTCTGCCGGACTTCGTCACTTCTATCCCAATTTTCCCACTCACTCTGTTCCGTAAAGTAGCCTCTGGTAACCCAAATTTTAGTGCTGCTGTTATCTGTCACGCAGTAGTAGGCCTTGGTCATGGCTGATGGGGAATATGGTCTATATGACATCCCTTTTCTGGTGTATGGTTCTGGACTTGTACACATGTTCTGAAATACACAAATGGAAGACAAGGTAAGGATGCAGTATTTTTAAACCCATTAATTAATGAAAAGGGAGAGCCCTGTATTAATATTTTATCATAACAAAATTACAGGAATCCCACTTTTCATATTTCTAATTAAGAAAATCATGCTGAGCTGTGTTGGCTTTTACATAATTCTGTCTGATCCAACATAGGTACAAGTGAAACAAAGTTGTTGCAAAACATGAGCTTTTTAAAACTAAAATTCTGTCTCAATTTTATATAACAAATAAGGCATGCATGGCTGCCCATACATTAAGTACGGCCACAAATATCCACGTGATAGTCATGTGATTTTGGAGCCCGGATGACAGTAACTGCAGCAGACAAACTGTCAAAACATGAAGTTGAATGAAAAAAAGTTTATTTGCCTATTTAACTTCACAGATTTTTGGATATAAGAAATACATACTAAAATGTAAGTGTATAAACAATTTGTTCAAAAACTTACCGGTACACTCTTGACTTTCCACATGATGAAGGTGAGCGAAAGTTGACAGTAGGTAATCCCTAAAACTTGCGTGTGACGTCACTATTTTATGTGTAAACAGCGCGCGAGGCGGAAAAACAACGGTGCGTGATTATTGTGTAGCGTGAAAAAGGATACTCGGAGGATATAAAAGCCAAGGCGGCGTAAAAGTATTGACAATTCCGAATTTCTTTCAAATTCATCGGTTAAATTACTTCTTTTTGGCCTTACGATATTTGAATTTGATTATACTTATTATGTGTTCGTGATAAAATCAAATATATTCACCAGAATCACCTTAATTGATCGAATTTCTTATTTTATTTTTGTTTCTATTTTTAGAATTACCTTATTACAGGAAACGACCGAAAAGGTTTCTGGTCAACTCGTACCTAAGTCAACTCGTACCTTAGTCAACTCGTACCCGAATTTGGTCAACTCGTACCTTAGTCAACTCGTACCTAAGTCAACTCGTACCTTAGTAAAAATAAAATTTGTTTTGGGGTAAGTTTGGCTTAAGTACACATATATACAGGTAAACTTCATGGTCTATGCAGACTCCTGATCCTTTTCCCGACGATGAAGACGATACATAGTGTGTGCATGACGCCATTACGCACGTGCGCCAAAATGGCGCATTTCATGTGTATGACCCCCATATCCCTTTAGCCAGACATAATTTATGGGTGCTCGTTAGAACTATCCCTGTGGGGCAGCTCCACCAAGTGCCATAATTCATGCTCCAGAGGGATGTGATTGGTACATAACACCATGCTCAACATAAGACGAACTTCATATGTAAATATGTAAATGAAAATAACGAGAAAAATATAATTGTAGAACTTACATTTCATGCTCAGTTGCAAATAAAATGTAGTTATACAATTATAATTTGTTCTCATATATGCTCAAAACATAAATGTTGGCTAACATAAATGTTGCATATTCCTTATTACTGTTACTTTACGATAACACACCCGTGCAATATGGTGCGTTTTTCACATCTCCAAACTGGCAATTTTTCTTACGAAAATCCGTATTTTTTTTTTTTTGTTGTTGTTTTTTTCTTATTTATTCTTCAAACATAGGCTGTGATCTTTAGTTGGAACGACTCTAACGAGTACCCTCAACCTATGCATTGGAGCATAAATAAAGAAAGATAATGTATACCCCCGTAAACCCGAGTTTCTCTATATAAAGTGAGGTTTAGGGGTGTGCCCATTGCACGGACAAAACCGGTTACATGTCGGCGAGTATAAACACAGCGTGATGTACCCCACCCACCCCTGGGGTACGAGTTGACCAAAACAGGTACGAGTTGACTAGGGGGTACGAGATGACCAAAGAACGGGTACGAGTTGACTCAGGTACGAGTTGACTTAGGTACGAGTTGACCAGTTACCACCGAAAAGGACCGAAAGGGAGGGCACACAATGACCGAAATGATCCGAATCGAATGACGACCCATGTTGTTAAATGACATCAGACCGTTATCCCAGTGGACAAAGTTTGTATATGCGACGTTGTTTCAATGATTGGCCAAGGACTTCAGGGTTTTACGACGTTGATTCGATGTCGTTAAAACGACATAAGGATACTTTTTAAGGGAAATAAACAATCTTGTCCACCTAACTTTTTTTTAGAAAAAAGTTTAAAAAAAATGTTCCCAGCAGGCACTCCACGTTGAATCAAGGTTGAAACAACGTTGATTCAACGTTGTGTGCCTGCAGGGTTCTGTTTACTTTTTTACTGCCAGTAGGAGCTCTTTACTGACTGATGTTCAGGAGGACGCGGGTTCGATACCTGCTGAGCTCGGCAGCCTTCTTTCGTGGAGATTGAACATGAAATATTTTCTTCAGTCATTCACTCCATTCCACTGATTCAAGAAGGGCAGTTGTCTTTTTTTTGCGAAAGAATGTGCACACTCATTTATAAGGAAACAATGGACCAGGACAACTCGTTCTAATTTTTAATTTCTACATCCATCACACATCCTCAGTAAGCTGTCTGAGTGAAGCATATTAATAAGCAATAATAATACAATAGGTAAGTATCAAAACATAATTAATATGTCTAAAACTTGATTTAGAAATATGATGAGTTTCATAAAGCTCTATCTTTAGTGTTTACCATTCAGATGGTATATTTAAATGCCCTTATCATTTATCTGACATTGCCGTCCGTTGCGGTTCATTACGACGTGGCCTACATAAAACCACCAAAAATAGGGTTATTATAGATATTAAAAGGAATTGACTGGAATTATTACAATAAAAGGTTTAGAAAATACTTTTTTGGGGTTGTCATTTACATTTTTTCACACATCCATGTCTATTTCATTCAAATTTGATCAAAACGTAAGATAAAAACCGCCTTGGCTTTTATACCCCTAAAAAATTGCAAAATTGCAATAAAACAAAAATTAGGGCACCATAAAGAACAAAAACTTTGATGAGTATCACATTTGATATAATTAACATCATCATATAAAAATTTACCACTGACATTTCTTCTTCGGTTAGAATTCCGAAAAATAAAATCTTCGGATCGGCAATTTTTGGCTCGGCGGCTCGGCCCGGCCCGGCGCGGCCTTGGCTTTTATACCCGACCGATATTAATAAGTACCCACATCATATGTCTTTTATGGAGAACTAAAGAGAAACATTCCAAACTATCCACATTACCATATTTACTGTATGTTATCAGACAGAAAGGCCTGAGCAAACAGTGTAGACCCAGATGGGATGTCGCAGAGAACTTTAGAACAAGCACAGTATGGAGTAAAGGTTTTAAATATTTCAGTACTCATCCCGTACCAGTGCTATGTATGCATTCACGCTGACATCGAAATCTACTGGCCAAAAGCAAACAAAGCCACGGAATCGAGACAATTCATCGACAAGACAATTCATCGACACGGTTTTTGGAGACAATTCATCGACACAAATGAAGACAACTCATCGACACTTTTTGAAGACAATTCATCGACACATTATTATGTTGAAATTATACACAAGCTGATAAAATGAAGACAATTTTTTGAGAATTAAATTATCTATTATTACGTTTATGATCAAAATTACGAATTTAGAAAAAATTAATTCAATATTTTGGCTTATTGACCATTTTAACCACAATAGTTTCCTCGTCTGATTTGATGTCGCAAAAAAGTGACTGTCGGGGAGCTGTCTCAAAGTAATTGAGGATAGCATGTAGCTTTTAGGATGCTGATTGCTATGTAGTGGCAGTATTGATAGTACAACCACTGGAGTTGAAGGATGATTTAGCCTCGAGGTTTGTACAATTCGCATTTAGATACCTAATTCTGATCATGAGATATAAACCATGTCGGTGAATTATCATCTAGATAATAAGCCCATGCGATGGACCTTGATTAATCCCAATTTTGGGGTAAAGGTTCAGTTTAACCCTTTTTGTACCAAATGGAATCCTCCTCCTTAAATAAGCATGAGTCTATTTAAAATGTAGGGTTGTCAGGTTGTGTTTTCAACTAAATTTGTTTTGGAAAATAGCTGAACTTTTTGCAAACAGTGTAGGCCCTGATCAGACGCCGCGTTCTGTGGGTCTGAGCTGAGCCTACACTGTTTGCCAGGGTACCCGTTTTGGGGTATATGATACTAAATGGGTTAAATGGGATTATGTTTACGTTTCATATTTCTGCCTATAAACGTTAGGCGTTATCGTTAGAATCGTTTTGATTTGAGCAGAATCTTATTTAATGCTGAAAAAGGGAAAAAATGCAAACATACATGTAACTCACAATCCAGCTTCACTTTCCATCTTTTTTATTTTGATTATGAAAGTTTTGAATAATATTTGACCAAGTTCCGTATACATTTCTTTTGATGCGGTTAAAAGGGTCAATAAGCTAAAATATTGAATTAAATGTTTCTAAATTCGTTATTTTGATCATAAACGTGATAAAAGATCAATTTATTTTCAAAACAGTTGTCTTCATTTTATCAACTTGTGTATAATTTCAACATAATAATGTGTCGATGAATTGTCTTCAAAAAGTGTCGATGAGTTGTCTTCATTTGTGTCGATGAATTGTCTCCAAAAACCGTGTCGATGAATTGTCTTGTCGATGAATTGTCTTGTTCCCAAAGCCACTATCATACTTTCTTCTTATCTTTGTGTTTTTTTTTTTTTTTGTTTTTTTTTGTCAAGATTATTGCACCGAAAATGAGCCCATGGTTAATCAGAGGTGGGGAAAAATGGAATACTGGGAGAAAACTCCCCAGGCATTCTGTTGCAAAACTTGGCATCTCACATGCAACCTGTCTAACCCTACTACATACATACCTGGAGTCACACAGAATAACTTTTCCACTTTCATCTCGCTGGATATTGCAGTGGTGGCCAGAAACTAGTTTGTTTTCAGACAGGCACAAATCACAGTCTGAAAGGTATGACAGAGTGGATTTACTTTACCCTGAGATTATACAACTTTTGATCAAATTCAATCAATTCATTTGAATTTCATTCTCAATAGGGTGCAGACAAGCCAAAATTGAGTTTTTGAGGGCCTGTGCCCTTGAAAATAAGGTCACGGTCACCAAAATCTTATCAAATCTTTGGTTTTGCAATGACCAAATTTTATCTATTTGTTTAAGGACAGGGTGCAGACAAGCCATTTTTGGCCCAAAATTGACAGTTTGGGGGGCCTGTGTCCTTGAAAATAAGGTCGAGGCCATCAAAACATAATGGCTGTTTTCCCCCATCCTTCTGCAAGTTTGTTCAGAAGATTTTGAAGGATTTATCATTACAATTGTGTCTACCGAAATAAGCGAATATAGAGCCAAAGAGTTAATAAGAAAAGTAGAAGTAAAACAAAGATCAGGAATTGATACAATTAACTTACTCCACCCATAAAAGACACCAAAGGGAAAGAAATACAAACATTAAGTGACCAGACCATAATGGAAACCTAAACAAAGGAAGGCCATAAGGACAGTTACTTTCCCACAAAATGGCCATATGGCGATCCAAAACCAAAAGACACAAGTGATACACACAATAAGTAACAAACAACAACATAAATAAATCGCCACAGAAGAGCCGCCTTGGAACGGTCAGTGGAAGATTTCCACTGGGGGGGCTTAAATCGATTTTACGTGGCCACAATCCTCGCCCTTACTTCCGTCGCGATTTAGACAAATAATTTGTTCAGTCCGCATGAAGGCCTCCTAACTCATCAGTGCAACATCTCCGTGAACACAAAAATCAAAGAACCACAGAGGTGAGACAACGGTGAGGACTCGACAGCAAGAAACCACTGAAATGCTGGAGCAAAAGAAAACCAACAGTTAGACTCCGATGAGCCCGACCAGAGACAGCCTGATTTTTTTCTGCTTTAGACATAGACTGTAGGTGCGTATTAGAACCACCTCCTTTCTCATTGAGGTGACATCGGGAGTACACAAAATCTATGTTTTCATCATCAACATCATCATCATCATCATCATCAAAGTTTTGATTAACATGCAGGTACAGGGCCAATATCCACACAAGGGCAGGTAGTCGACAGCTTCCTCTCTGCGATCTCTCTCTGTCAGCTGCATCCATTCATCTTGGGCCTCACAGGCTCACGTTTTCCATCCACCTATATGTCAAAGGCTGTCTTGACTGCACCCTTGGAACTCCACGTGTCCATACCAGAAGAGCCTTCTCGCCTTCAGGATGAAGTCCAGATCCTCAATGCCAAGCCACGCAAGTGGCTCACTTGATCTGATGTAAAACTTTTGTGCAAAAATAATGCACACCCATCTAAAGCATGTTTTCTATATACAATGGGATTTACGAGTGTATTCATATCAACATGGAGACAGTTCCCCAACAGATTTGGAGATAGTTCCCCTATACTTTTGAAGACAGCTCCCCAACACCTTTGTTCAAAATCAAATGACCTGTACCTGTAGCTGAAAATGATACATGTACTTGGTAATTATGGGTAATAATGCATAGGTGATATATTGTTATTGGATTATTTGTACCTTTGATATACAGGGACCTTTTGTCTCTGTCGGTGTTTTGTCTAAAAGTCAATTAATGAGAGATGTTTCTACGTGTGACTGCTGTTCTGCATCCATCAGGATTCTGCTTGATGTGACAGTTGAACTGATGACTGAACCATGAAGATGGATGCTAACTCGTCAACTTTTAGCCAGTTCACCAACAATTTGTTTTTGTTTGATTTGAGGTTTAACGTCCCCGTCAACACTGTAAAGGTCAAACAGTTCACCAACAAAGAAAAGTTTTTTCTCTGTTGGTGAACTGTCTCGAAGTCTAGGCATTTTGGTTGATCTGCATCCTTCTGGATGTGGCCTAATATGCGATATTGATCACTGGATCTTTAAAATGAAACACAAACATGTTGTATAGCTGACTTGAAAGCAGTTTACAGATAATTTTCCCCATGTCGGTAAACTGTCTCAAACTGCTGAATATCATGATAGTGACTTTCAGTATCCTTTATGCAATATTACTGATTATCATTTAAACATGCAGAAGAAATTTAAAATAATATACTGAATAATTTACTATAGTTTCTTTTCTTCATCCTTAATGATTTAAAATTAATCATGACTTGGTTGGAAAAAAACAAGAGGGCCAAGATGGCCCTGTACCGCTCACCTGAGCATCATAGCACTTAAGGAGAATATGACTGAGACAGTTCTGACCAATATTCCCCTAGAAATCATTAAAACAAACATTTTGAACAAGATTCATGAAGATCACTTCAAAACTATTAAGTCAAGAGTGTTAACAAGGTTTTCTTTTGATTTTGCCTGGTGACCTAGTTTTTGACTGAAGTGACCCAGTTTCGAACTTGACCAGAAAATCGTCAAGACAAACATTTTGAGCAATATGCATGATGTTTACTTCAAAAATGGAACCTCTGGAGTATTAACAGGTGTTGGGTTGCGCATTTAATTTGCAAAATTCATATTTATATATTTAATCTGCAATTACACTGAGCCTGTATCAACAGAATGTCAGCAACACTGTGCTCAAGACACATAGAAACAAAGTTGCGTACTATCACGTGATTGACTAAATATAATACTATCACATTATGTTTTAAAAATAGATACATGTAGTGTTCCGTGCAGTGTGTAATAGAAGGAGTGATATAGAGTATACTTGTTGAAAGTTACAATGTGAATCATCATTATTATTGTCTTTTAAATTATCCGTCTAGAATAAAGGCTCTGAGTCCAGGAGGTAGTGTTTGATTCCGTTCGGGTAGTCTTCATTTTTGTGACGGTATTGGCTGATGCCTTAACGCTTCTCTGTCATTCAGTCAATTATTTTCTTGCTGGACAGTTTCCCTCGCCTCATCTTGCCTTTGTTCATTTCCCTCGTTTATGGTTTCTTCCCATCTTTTTTGATCAGGTGCATGTAGAAGGTGTTCCCTCCAGCCATCACGCTCGAGTTTCATTAGTCATTTGAACCTTGATGCATCCCTGGTTAGGGTGGGCCCATCTGAGTTGCGCTTTGCCATGATTGATGATCCCGATATTCCACCAATCTCGCAATTCTCCTTTTCATGAGCTGTGAACTATATATTTACCTTTCCTTTTCAGCAGACCCTTGTCGCAAAGTTCCTGGTGGTTTCTCTTTTTAATTGTGATCTTTGAGTGTGCGGCCACCTTTCAGAATATCACCACTCTGGTTCAGACACATGGCTTCATCAAATAGATCTTGAGAAGAATTCGCACCGAATATCAGTCTTTTGGGTTTCATATTTCCCCATGGTGTGCTGAATGTTGCTACGGCTCTCAAATTTGGGTGAAGGATCAGTTAGTGCTACCCTTGTCTCAAGACGAGTTTGGAAAATACCTTGTAGTCATGGAATCTGCTGGAAAAGTCCTCAAATAAAAATTATATTCTGTTCCATGTATTTATTTGGGACTCTTAGGTTAGTCAACACTGGCTCTAATCATGTTTGACTGTTAACTCTTCCTTGGTAACCATTGAATACCACGGCTTCTGTTGAACCACTAGTGGAGAACATCACGTCAGAGGTTCTCCTGGTTCCACTTTCTCAAATATTTCTTCCTTTAGACTTCTGTCTAACCATTTTCGTAAAGGTTCATGCAGATAGTATGGAACTGGATGTAGTTTCTGGGCGTCTGGCGTAGCATCTGGTTTCATTGAAAATTTAACAATTATGAACTCTTTGTTGTTTTTTCTGTCAAAGATTTTCCTATTCCTTGGAAAACCTTGTCATATTGTTTAAGTTGGCATTCTAAACTTGATTTCCCCTGCTCATCAACGACAGATTTGATACTTGGTCTATACTGTATTCTGAGTGCATTCAGTTCTTTCAAGGACCTGTCCGGTCGTATATCAAGCATCCCTAATTCGGTAAGAGCTTTCCTACCCAGCAGCGGTGGTGAATTTATTTTTTCCCCTTACTACGATGAAAGTTGTTTCGGTGCCTCTTGTTTGGTATCTGGCAGAAGCCTGAAATTCGCCAGATACCCCTAATTAGCTTCGTGGTGCTGTCTTTTAATGGAATTCTTTCATAGTTTTCCGTTTAAGTATTGATGTTCATCGATTATGTTAACCTTTGAGCCGCTATCCGGTTCCCTGTGCACAATGACACCACTGATGAAAATTGGTACAGTCTTTTCAAAGTTGCTTACCTTATGAATCTTTATTTTCCTGGTTGTCAAATGCCTCACCGATTTGTCGATAATATCTATTTCTTGACCTGAGTCCCGGTTTATGTCATCTGTGTCTGAGTCATTTATTGCCCGTTTTACATCCATTTTTGATTCTGTATGATTTGCTTGCCATTTTCCCCCTTTCACTTGCTTCCTAGGTGCTCTAGCTGACCGACAAACTGCTTCAAAGTGGTTAGGCTTACCACAACTTCCACAAAATTTTCTGTATGCAGGACAGATTTCCTTTTTTCTCGGATATATCATGTCACAATATTTGCAAGTTACGTTTCCAGTCTTTTCATACTAATGAACTTCTCTTCCTTTTGTTTTTCTTTTTGTTTATTTTTATCACATCATTGCTTCTGTGCTGACCCATGGCCTTTACCTGCATGGATGTAACCTCCAGTACCTGAATTTCTGAGTGTCTGTTGCAGCGTCCATTTCTTGTTTAGAACTTTGCGGACCAGGTCTGTGTTATCAGTGGTCTAATATTCCCTCATCGCAGTCATGAAAGTTATAGTTTATTGCTTTCTTGTGCCATCGCGCTGCACATGAACAGTGCTCTAGCCATCACACGGCCTCAACTTCAGGAATAGGTATTGCGAATAATGCATGTTTTTCTTGGGTGCATAATAATCATTCAGCTTTGCTTTTAGCTTTGAATATACATCGCCTTCTTTAGGATCTTGTAGACTTTTATCTAATCTCCTGATTCAGCACCTCCGTAGATGAGCATTGCGTCCTTCTTGTCCTCTGCTTCGCTGATATAGAAAAAACTCATTTCTCACTCTATCTCTTCCAGCCATTCTTCCAATTCTTGCCAATTGCTATGTGGTCATCCTCTACGGTAAACGTACTTATTCTGAAATTTCTTCCTCCTTCAGCCATTTTGAAGTTTTACTGCGAAGGTTTTAACAGTTCTTATAAAATGTGTTCTTTATCCTCATCGCCAATGTTGTCTTGCGCATTTAATTAAAAAAATTCATAGTTATATACAGAGGACCCTCGTTTTAACGACTGTATTTGTTCCCTATTATTGTGCCGTTATAAAGAATTTGCTGTTATAAAGAATCCCAGAAAGGAGTATGATAGGTAATAGTGAGTGAATGTTTGCGTTTTTCGGCCCACCAACAGCTAAGGTCATACGGAGACTGGACCTCAGTTAAAGACTCATCCGAAAGTCTGGAGAACCCAAGGATCAATCCTGCGATCCCTGGTTTACAAGGCGATTAGCGTAAACACTTCACCATGGAGACTTCTATGATAGGTAATAAAAGGCATTTTCCCCATTATTACTTCAAAAAAACAAATGTTTTAGACATTTGTTAGAATCGCCTTCGCTTCGGTGAGGCGATTCTAACAAATATCTATAACATGAGTTTCTTGGAGTATTAGATTACAAGACCCTTTCATGACTATGGGCTCGATTTGTGCATTTCCAACCCAAGGGAAGCCCATGCCGCTAAGCTGAGTAGCTAAGTAGTCATTCCATTCAAATTGCAATTATAACGAGTTTTACTGTTATAACGAATGTCGGTATAAAGAGGGTTGACTGTATTTATTCTGCCATTACACCGAGCCTGTATCAACAGAATGATGTTAGCAATGCCCTACTACATGTAACGCCCAACTAACAATATCACAAGGTTTTCTTTTTAGCTCACCTGTCACGTAGTGACAAGGTGAGCTTTTGGGATCACTTTTTGTCCGTCGTGGGTGCGTGCGTGCGTCCGTCAGTCCGTCCGTAAACTTTTTCTTCAAACAACATCTCCTCCTAAACCACTGATTGGATTCTGACCAAACTTCACAGGAATGATCCTTAGGTGGTCCCCTTTCAAAGTTGTTCAAATGGTTTTGGTCTGTTGCACATCTAGGTCACAGGGGCTAAAAATAGATTTTTTTTACTGAAAATCTTTAAAAATCTTCTTCTCTGAAACCGCAAGGCCAAGGTCTTTGATATTTGGTATGAAGCATCATCTAGTGGACCTCTACCAAGATTGTTCAAATTATAGCCCTGGGGCCAAAAATGCCCCGCCCCGGGGGCCTTTGGTTTTACATAGGCTTATATGGGGAAAATATTTAAAAATCTTCTTCTCTTAAACCGCAAGGCCTAAGTCTTTGATATTTGGTGTGAAGCTTCATCTAGTGGACCTCTATCAAGATTGTTCAAATTATAGCCCTGGGGCCAAAAATGCCCCTGCCCCGAGGGCCTTTGGTTTTACATAGGCTTATATTGGGAAAATCTTTAAGAATCTTCTTCTCTGAAACCACAATGCCCAGGTCTTTGATATTTGGTGTGAAGCTTCATCTAGTGGACCACTATCAAGATTGTTCAAATTATAGCCCTAGGGCCAAAAATGCCCCCGCCCCGGAGCCCTTTGGTTTTACATAGGCTTAGATAGGGAAAATATTTAAAAATCTTCTTCTCTGAAACCATAAGGCCCAGGTCTTTGATATTTGGTATGAAGCTTCATCTAGTGGACCTCTACCAAGATTGTTCAAATTATAGCCCTGGGGCCAGAAATACCCCCAGCCCGGGGGCCTTTGGTTTTACATAGTCTTATATAGGGAAAATCTTTAAAAATCTTCTTCTCTGAAACCGCAAGGCTCAAGTCTTTGATATTTGATTTGAAGCTTCATCTAGTGGACCTCTATCAAGATTGTTCAAATTATAGCCCTAGGGCCAAAAATGCCCCCGCCCCGGGGGCCTTTGGTTTTACATAGACTTATATTGGGAAAATCTTTGAAAATCTTCTTCTCTGAAACCGCAAGGCCCAAGTCTTTGATATTTGGTGTGAAGCTTCATCTAGTGGACCTCTATCAAGATTGTTCAAATTATATCCCTGGGGCCAAAAATGCCCCTGCCCCGAGGGCCTTTGGTTTTACATAGGCTTATATAGGGAAAATATTTAAAAATCTTCTCTGAAACCACAAGGCCCAGGTCTTTAATATTTGGTATGAAGCTTTATCTAGTGGACCTTTACCAAGATTGTTCAAATTATAGCCCTGGGGCCAAAAATGCCCCCGCCCCGGGGGCCTTTGGTTTTACATAGACTTATAAAGGGAAAATCTTAAAAATCTTCTTCCCTGAAACCGCAAGGCCCAGTTTTTTATATTTGGTGTGAAGCTTCATCTAGTGGACCTTTAACAAGATTGTTCAAATTATAGCCCTGGGGCCAAAAATGCCCCCGCCCCGGGGGCCTTTGGTTTTACATAGACTTATATTGGGAAAATCTTTGAAAACCTTCTTCTCTGAAACCGCAAGGCCCAGTTTTTTTTTATTTGGTGTGAAGCTTCATCTAGTGGACCTCTATCAAGATTGTACAAATTATAGGCCTAGGGCAAAAAATGCCCCCGCCTGCAGGCCCTTTGGTTTTACATTGGCTTATACAGGGAAAATCTTTAAAATCTTCTTCTCCAAAACCTGATGGCCCAGTTCTTTGAATTTGGTGTGTAGCTTCATCTAGTGGACTTCTACCAAGATTGTTCAAATCATAGCCCTTGGGTCAAAAATGCCCCCGCCCTGGGGCCCTTCGTTTTTACATTGACTTATATAGGGAAATTTAAAAAAAAATCTTCAACTCTGGAACTGCAAGGCCCAGGTCTTTGATATTTTGTGTGAAGCTTCATCTAAATTGTTCAAATTATAGCCCCAGGAAATAGAAGTCAAGGCAATGAAAACCTTTGAAATTCTTCTTGTCTGAAAGCAGAAGGCCAAGGTCTTTGATATTTGGTATGAAGCTTTGTCTTGTGGATTTCTACCAAGATGGTTCAAATTATTGCCCTGAGGGCAAAATGGCCCGCCCCGGGGACCCCAAGGTTAATATAGACTTATATAAGGAAAACGTTTAAAAATCTTGTCTGAAACCAGAAGTCTCCATTCTTTGATATTTGGCATGAAGCTTCACCTTTTCAGACCACTACCAAGATTAATCATATTTTAGCCCGGGGCCAATAATGGCTCTCCCAGGGGCCCACTTGATACCCTATGGATCATGTGAGCGATCCAGGGCCATCATGGCCCTATTGTGTTTTATATTAGGATCACTTTTTGTCTGTCATCCGTGCGTAAACAATTTCTTCAAACAACATCTCCTCCTAAACCACTGATCGGATTTTGACCAAACTTCACAGGAATGATCCTTAAGTGGTCCCCTTTCAAAGTTGTTCAAATGGTTTGGGTCCGTTGCACATCTAGGTCAAAGGAGCCAAAAATAGATTTTTTTCACCAAAAACTTAAAAACTCTTCTTCCCTGAAATCGCAAGGCCAGGTCTTTGATATTTGGTATGAAGCTTCATCTAGTGGACCGCTACCAAGATTGTTCAAATTATAGTGCTTGGGCCAAAAATGCACCCGCACTGGTGCCCTTTGGTTTTACATGGGCTTATATAGGGAAAATCTTTAAAAATCTTCTTCTCTGAAACAGAAAGGCCCAGATGTTTGATATTTGGTATGAAGCTTCATCTAGTGGACCCCTACCAAGATTGTTCAAATTATAGTGCTGGGGCCAAAAATGCCCCCGCCCCGTGGCCCTTTGGTTTTACATGGGCATATATAGGGAAAATCTTAAAAAATCTTCTTCTCTGAAACCGCAAGGCCCAGGTCTTTGATATTTGATATGAAGCTTTATCTAGTGGACCCCTACCAAAATTGTTCAAATTATAGTGCTGGGGCCAAAAATGCCTCCGCCCCTTGGCCCTTTGGTTTTACATAGGCTTATATAGGGAAAATCTTTAAAAATCTTCTTCTCTGAAACCGCAAGGCCCAGGTCTTTGATATTTGGTATGAAGCTTCATCTAGTGGACCCCTACCAAGATTGTTCAAATTATAGTGCTGGGGCCAAAAATGCCCCCGCCCCGAGGCCATTTGGTTTTACATGGGCTTACATGTATATAGGGAAAAATCTTTAAAAATCTTTTTCTCTGAAACTGCAGGCCCAGGTCTTTGCCATTTGGTATGAAGCTTCATCTAGTGGACCCCTACCAAGAACGTTCAAATTATAGTGCTGGGGCCGAAAATGCCCCCGCCCCGGGGCCCTTAAGTTTTACATAGGCTTATATAGGGAAAGTTTTTAAAAATCTTCTTCTCTGAAACTGCAAGGCCCAGGTCTTTGCTGTTTGGTATGAAGCTTCATCTAGTGGACCCCTACCAAGAATCTTCAAATTATAGTGCTGGGGCCAAGAATGCCCCCACCCCGTGGCCCTTTAGTTTAACATAGGCTTGGTATGAAGCTTCATCTAGTGGACCCCTACCAAGATTGTTCAAATTATAGTGCTGGGGCCAAAAATGCCCCCGCTCCGGGGCCCTTTTGTTTTACATAGACGTATATAGGGAAAATCTTGAAAAATCTTCTCTGAAACCACAAGGCTAGGTCTTTTATATATGGTATGAAGCTTCAGCTAGTGGACCTCTACCAAGATTTCATTTTATAGCCCTGAGACCAAAAATGCCCCCGCCTGGTGGCCCTTTGGTTTTACATAGACTTATATAGGGAAAGTCTTTAAAAATCTTCTATGCAACCACAAGGCCGAGGTCTTTGATATTTGGTGTGAAATTTCATCCAGTGGACCTCTATCAAGATTGTCCAAAAAGGCCCCCGCTCCGAGACCCTTTTACATAGTCTTATATAAAGATAATCTTTGGAAATCTTCTTCTCTGATACAGCAAGGCCCAGGTCTTTGATATTTGGTGTGAAGCTACATCTAGTGGACCTTTATCAAGATTGTTTAAATTATAGCCCTGAGGCCAAAAATGCCCTTGCCCCGGGGCCATTTGGTTTTACATAGGCTTATGTAGGGAATATCTTTAAAAAAATCTTTATCTCTGGAACTGCAAGGCTCAGGTCTTTGATATTTGGTGTGTAGCTTCATCTAGTGGACCTTTGCCAAGATTGTACAAATTATTGCCTTTGTTGATATTTGGTATGAAGCTTCACCTTTTGAGACCTCCCTCAACATTATGCACATTGTAACCCTAGGGTCAATAATGGCCCTCCCCGGGTCCCACTTGTTACTCTATGGATCAGGTGAGCGATCCAGGGCCATCATAGCCCTCTTGTTATTTGATCTGGTGACCAAATTTTTAGCCCCAAGTGACCATTTATTATCTTGAAATAGAAATCATCAAGAGCTAGACAAACATTTTGAGCATGCAATATTCATGATGATAACTTCATTTATATGCCTTCTGGTGTGTTAACAGGGTTTTCTTTTAATTAGGCCCGGTGATCGACTTTTAGCCCAAAATGAACTAGTCATCAAAACAAACATCTAGAGCAATATTGATGATCACTTAAATGTGACTCTAGAGTTTTAGCAAAGTTTTCATTTCATATGACCTGTTGAGTAATTTTTACCCCAAGGCTGACCTAGATTTCATGGAAGCAAAGTTTCATCAAAATTGGGTCAAAACTGTGACCTTTATAGTGTTAACAAGGTTTTCATTTGATTTGACCTGGTGACCTAGTTTTTGATCCCTAGTGACCCAGTATAGAGCTTGACCTAGATTTCATAGATGTGTGTTTGTATTTGAGTTTAACGGCCCAATCAACACCATTTAGGTCATTTTTGAGCCGATCAGTTTACCTATCCACACTTTTCCTGGGCTGGCTTATACGTATACAGTGCACATCTTTCGCCAGAAACTGACAACTGCCCTTCTTAAATCAGCAGAAGGTAGAGAATTACCATAGACAAGATTTCAAGATCAGTCTCCATGAAAGAATGCTGCCGACCCCGGCTGGTATCTAACCTACGTCCTCCTGATCACCAGTCAGTTTGTTTGTTTGATTTGAGGTTTAACGTCCCCGTCAACACTGTAAAGGTCATTTTGGAGACGTTGCTTCCAATTTTGTGGGACTTTTACCCGGCATTGAGATGAAATGACATCTCAAGTCCTGTCGCCCAATGAAACCAATAGGGTTTATTGGCATAGACGGTCCGCCTCGCACTGCGGTTCCTGGACAGGCTTAGATCCTCTAAGCGGTTTACCAGTACTAGTGTGCAGGCCAGATTCAGCTCTACTTGGAAGCATCATGCAGCCCATATATTTCTTCAAGCCCCTATAGCGGGGGCTAGATCACCAGTCAGACGCGCATCCGACTGAGCTACCGAGGCCGGCAGATTTGGGATCATTGATTCCATTGTGGAATTTTGAAAATGTCTGAGGGTCACTGATGAGGCCTAATTGGCCGAAACTAGCTAGTCTGGCCCAGAAAACATGTACACTCCATATTTTTCACTTCTGTAGTGTATTCCTTGCTTCCAATTGATAACCCTTTTATAGAACATATTTAACTTCACTACAGCTGGTGTGTGGGAATGTGTGGCGCGGTAAAACGTTTCCCTGCCCTACCTCATAGTGTAGATTATATTTTCTTGTCCTTTGGGATCATTGATTCCATTGTAAATAACTGATGGTCACTGATGAGGCCTAATTGGTCGAAACTAGCTAGTCTGGCCCAGAAAAACATGTACACTCCATATTTTTCACTTCTGTAGTGTATTCCTTGCTTCCAAAGGATAACGATTTTATAGAACATATTCATAGAGCAATTGCACGTTTCATCCAAACTGGGTCAAAACTGTGACCTCCAGAGTGTTAACAAGGGACCCGTTGACCTAGTTTTTGACCCAAAGTGACCTTATATGGAACTTGACCTAGATTTTATAGATGCAAACATTCTGAGCAAGTTTCGTTAAAACTGGGTCAAAACTGTGACATCCAGTGTCAACAAAGTTTTCCTCTGATTTGACTTGGTTACCTAATTTTTAACCCAAAGTGACCCAGTATTAAACTTGACCTAGATTTCATTGAGGCATTCTGAACAAGTTTCATCAAAATTGGGACAAAACTGTGACCTCAAGAGTGTTAACAACGTATTGTGAGCAAGTTTCATCAAATTCGGGTCAAAACTATGACCAACGTTTATCTTTTATTTGACCTGGTGACCTAGTTTTGACCCAAAGTGACCCAGTATCAAACTTGACCTAGATTTCATAGAGGCAAACTTCTTGAGCAAGATTCGTTAAAATTGGGGTCAAAACTGTGGCCTCTAGAGTGCTAACAAGCTTTTCATTTAATTTGATTGTGATAGTTTTTGATTCCAAGTGACCGAGTATCAAATGCAACATAGATTTCATAGAAGCAATCATTCTGACTAAGTTGACTCAAAATTGGGTCAAAACTTTGACCTCCAGAGTGTCAACAAGGTTTTCTTTAGATTTGACCTGCAGACCTACCGGTAGTTTTTGACCCCAAGTGACCCAGTATCAAATGAGACCTAGATTTCATAGAGCCAAACATTCAAGTTTCATCAAAATTGGGTCAGAACTGTGACCTCTAGAGTGTTAAAAGGTTTTTGTTTGATTTGTCCTGGTGACCTCGTTTATGGCCCCATGTGACCAATTATCAGAGATGGCCTAGATTTCAAGAGGCAAACATTCTGAGCAAGTTTCATTAAATTTGGGTCAAAACTGAGACCTCTAGAGTGTTTACAAGCTTTTCATATGATTTAACCTGGTGACCTAGTTTTGACCCAAAGTGACCCAGTATTAAACTTTACCTTCATGTAGATTTCATAGAGTCAATGTGTTTGTTTGTTTGTATTGGAGTTTAATGGCCCAGTCAACACTATTTAGGTCATTTTGGAGCCGGTCAGTTTACCTATCCACACTTTTCCTGGGCAGGCTTATATGTAAACTGTTAACCAGTATAGTGCACATTCTTTCGCCAGAAACTGATAACTACCCTTCTTGAATCAGCTGTATATCAAGTGACTCTCGCAAGATGTGACGTTGTTTTATCATTCGAGTCGCAACCACCAGGCTGAACGGATCTGTTTTTTCGAAGTCTAACATAAGTGGAGCACGTGGTCGAGATAGATGTAAGTTTTGGATTTTGAAATTGTTTTCTTAGCTGTTTCATTTATGCAGTCAGGAGATATGGTCGGATACTGCCACAGTTTTTTTTGTAAATTTTCAGGCGGAAAGTTTGTTCGATAGGTGTTCACTTTTGAGAGAAAGTTTCATGTATTTTTGACGGAATTGTGCAGTCAGTAGATTCGGTTAAGACTGCCACGACTTGTTTGCAAATGTTCAGACGGGAAAATTGTTTGATAGCGGGAGCAAAATGTTTTGCAGTGTAATTTAGATAGCTGTTTGTTTTGTTTCTATGTGATCCACAAGGGATTGAACAGCTGTTTTGACTTGTTGAGCTTTGAAGCCGCTTGAAGTAACATGTATTTTGGCTGGTCAGGGTGTATTGATTTTACACAGGTAGTTTTAGAAACATGTGGTGAGATTTTGCTGCTCAAGACTAGTCTTCATTCAGGTCACAAGTGTTTAAAATTCTTGGTTGTTTATGACTACGGCGTAGTATTTTCACTTTATTGGGACATTTTAGTGGCCAAGATTGTGTTGTGATTCAGCTGTTATTCTGGTTGTTTTAGCCTGCTCCGGGCCGGCAATTACGATAAAAAAATTGTACTTGTCTTTCTAGGTATTTTAGGGCAATTAATTTTCACTGTTTAACCTTTATACCCTTCCATGAACATGTACACTGGTCCATAGTTTCGGGTGTCTATTGGAAACTTTGGACCAAGGATGCCGATAAGAGGGAGTGGCAAGAGGGCAAAGTCTAATTTGTTGTGTTTTTAATCTTGGTGGTTTTAAACAGGGACTACCTTTGTTTTTACCCAGGAGTACTAATCTCCCAGTGAAATTTTTCACCCGGGTTGGGACTGGGTGTTTGATTTGGTTTGGTCATTTTCAGGAGGATCCTGGAAGTACTGCCAACAGGAAAAGGTTTTGTTTGGAAATGCCTTATTTGGAAAAGAGTTTTGAGTTTGACGCAATTTCTGTGTTACGAAGTGAAGGGAAACATTTGGTTAATAGAGACAACCTAGCCTTCAACTAACATGCCATCAGCAAAGGCTGTTTGGACTCCAGTTTGCTAAACCAGTTATGTACATTTAACCATTTAGGCCGCCTGAATTGAGTAATTCCTTGTCTGGAAGCGCCACTACTTCGGATCCCAATAAATGTAAGGTAGTGAGTACCTGTATTAAGCAAGCACCTGTCTTCTACAGCCACTTTTTGGCTATTTCTTAGGTGTTTGCTTGATACAGTTCAGACTGGATGTTTGCTATTTACAGGTTCGTCTGTAATATTTAACATTTGTAATCAAGGTAGCAGAGCTTATATAATGTTTCAGAGCAGATTCGGAATATACATAGATCTATTAGGGTATGCTGTCCATGACTATGAATAAAATGTTTAAGGAGTGTTTGGATAGTGTTGGGTGATTTATTGGGTTTTCGTGGGGAGATGAGTGTTTAGCAGCTGTGAGGAAGCTGTTCATTCTCTATTCCCCAGTACATTGTACTTATACATTAACTTGAGTCACATTGAACGCAGGGTCACTTGATCTCAAATGTGTCCCGCGAAATGTGGCGTTGTTTTATCATTCGAGTCACATCCACCTAGTACAGGTTAGGAGGTGTTTCAGAGCATGTCATTGTTGTTTGGTATTTTGTACAGCTCTGGCATTTCAGACCCCCGCTTTAAGGGCTGACATTTGCAGGAGTCCTTTCTTCCCGTAGACCAGTTGCGATTGGTGTGCCCTTCCCTGTTTGATCGTTTCTACAGCTGAGGGTGCTGAGGATTGTGTGGTTTAATTTCCCTCTTTGGAGAGGGTTTTGGGCTGGCTTCCCTTGCCGCAAGTCCTGGTGTGTGGATGTCGTTCGGCATGTCACTGGTGACGGTTCTGTTTATGACTTGGCATTATTTAAAAAAAAAAAAACAAGAATTCCGCCGAAGGCTATGTCGCGCAAAAGTCACTGAACCATGACATCTATGACAACCAAACATAGATGCTTGCACAAAAGTTGCCATTCTTAAATGAAAGCTTTTACTAAGTATCATTAATTAACCTGTAATCATTTTTGACAAATGAACTTAACCATTAGGGTGGTCGCAATATTTTACATTTTTCATTAATGAAGTTCTCATAGTTCTTGAGAAATAAACTTGACCATTTGGGTGAACGCTAGGGTGGTCGCAAATGTTGACGCCTTGACAAACGGACGGAAAACCGGACGCCTATATCGCGCAATGTTTGATCTAGTTTTTGAACCCTAGTGATCCATTATCAAACTTGACCTAGATTTCATAGAGGCATACATTCTGAGCAAGTTTCATCAAAATTTCGTCAAAACTGTGACCTCTAGAAAGTAAACAAAGTTTTCATGAGATTTGACCTGGTGACCTAGTTTTTGACCCATGTGAATCATTATCAAACTTGACCTAGATTTCATAGAGGCAAACATTCTGAGCAAGTTTCATCAAAATTGGGTCTAAACAGTGATCTTTAGAGTGTTGACAAAGTCTTAATGAGACTTTGACCCCAATTTACCACGTATCGAACCTGACTTAAATTAACGAGGTTTTTCTTTGATTTGACCTGGTGACCTAGTTTTTGTTTCCAAGTGACCCAGTGTCAAACTTGACCTGGAGGCAAACATTCTGAGCAAGTTTAATCAAAACTGGCTCAAAACCTCCTGTTCTTCACTTCGCCCTGTCAGGGCTGGAGAGAGAAGCCAGTTCTTTATACTTTCTGGGCCCAGGATGACCCCTGAAAATACACATGGTGACTGCTGCAAAATATTGTATTTCCGGGAATTTTCATTTTATCATTGGGTATAAATGGAGTAACTATCTGTTGGTTATCTCTATTAAAAGTGTTGATGAACCTATTGTTATAACCAGACATACGGACAATCGACAAGAAAGAAACAAAGAATGGTTATCTTTCCCACCATTATCAGCTCGCCTTACGAAAATAAGGGGGAGCTATTGCCATGCTCCCGGGCGTCTGTCGTCAGCGTCGGCGTTTGGTTAATGTTTACCTGCAAGCTCTTATATGTGATGTTTTACAAGTTTATTTCGAATATACAATTAACAATTGACAAAAAAACAATATTTAACATTATCATTGTACTTCATTTTACAGGTCCTTTGGCTTAAATTGGACTTTTTGAGAAGTAAACAGTTTCCTCTGTATTACCGCCCTTATTTCCCTGTGAAAGCTGCGTGAGTTCAAATCCCGGAGGAGGAATGTTGTTTTTTTTTCTTTTCTTTTTAAAAACACAGCAGGTCTGGGGGGCTCAAGGTCAAGGTCACAGTGGCTATTTTTAGAAAAACATTGTCATCACTCTAGCGCCTTCATTTATTGATGGATTTTTATATAACTTCACACAAATTTGGGTATAATGATATCTCAAGTGACTTTGACTTTCAGGGTCAGGGGCTTAAGGTCAAGGTCACTACTTTAAGGGTCACGGGGTCAAGGTCTTGCTATTTGCAGAAAAAAATTGTCATCGCTCTTGCACCTAAATTTATTGATGGATTTTTATATAACTTCACACAAATGTTGGGTATGATGATATCTCTAGCAAGTTCGACTTTCAGGTTCCGGGGCTATTTTTAGATAAAACTTTGTGATCGCTCAAGTGCCTACATTTATGTGTGGATTTTAATATAACTTCACACAAATGTTGCATATAATGATATCTCTAGAGGGTTCGACTTTCAGGGTCTTGGGCTGGTGGTCAAGGTCACTGTGATTATTTTTAGACAAAATTTCTAATCACTCTTACGCCTTTATTTATGGATGCATTTTAATACAACTTCACACAAATGTTGGGTATGATGATATCTCGAGTGACTTCAGGTTCCGGGGCAGAATGTCAAGGTCACTGTGGCTATTTTTAGAAAAACTTTGTGATTGCTCTAGTGCCTAAATTCATTGATGGATTTTAATATAACTTCACACAAAGTTGGGTATCATGATATCTCGAGTGACTTTGACTTTCAGGGTCAGGGCTGAAGGCCAAGGTCACTGCGGCTATTTTCAGAAAAACTTGGTCATTGCTCTAGTGTCCACATTTATAAATGGATTTAAAGATAACTTCATGTTGGTTAAGATGATATCACGAGTGAGTTCAACTTTCAGGGTCTGGGGTCAAGGTCACTGTGGCTATTTTCAGAAAAAAATTAGTGCCTACATTTATGGATGGATTTTAATATAACTACACACAAATGTTGGCAATGATGATACCTTGAGCAAGTTCGACTTTCAGGGTCTGGGGCTGAAGGTCAAGGTCAGTGTGACTATTTTTTAAAAAAACTTTGTCATAGCTCTTGCGCCTTCATTTATTGATGGATTTTAATATAACTTGACACAAATGTTTGGTATGATGATATCTTAAGTGACTTTGAATTTCCGGTCAGGGACTGAAGGTCAAGGTTACTGTGGCTATTTTTTAGAAAAACTTTATCATTGCTCTAGTGTCTAAATTTTTTTATGGATTTCAAGATAACTTCATACAAATGGTGGGGGATTGATATCTCGAGTCAGTTCAACTTTCATGGTCTGGGGCTCAAAGTCAAGGTCACATTGGCTATTTTTTGAAAAATTTTGTCATCACTCTTATTTGTTTGTTTGATTTGAGGTTTAACGTCCCCGTCAACACTGTAAAGGTCATTTTGGAGACGTTGCTTCCAACTTTGTGGGACTTTTACCCGACACTGAGATGAAATGACATCTCAAGCCCTGTCGCCCAATGAAGACATCACTCTTAAGTACGTACATTTATTGATGGATATAATGTAATTTGACATAAATGCTTGGCTAGGCTTTTTTTAATTTGTTTTGCGCGAGGGGATTTGTATCGTCTGTGATGCCTTGTTATTACTTGGAAGTTTGTAGAATTTTTTTTTTATCAAATATAGATTTCTTTTTCATTTTTTTTTTTTTTTTTTTTTTTTACAGTGGAAAGCCAAGGTCACTGTGAAAACTGCTTGAAAACAGGATAATTACGGGTACATTTTGGTTCTCTTTCATTTTCTGCAGTCTGTTGAGCTGTTTTACAGAAGAAAAAAATTGATAACTTGCCCTCATCCATCTTAGGCCCCAAGGGCGAGCTATGTTGTCTTCTGACAACTCTTGTTCTCATTTGATAAAGGTTAATACTTTGGTTTTTATTGCTAAAATTTCACCATTTTTAAACAGATTTTTAAGCAGAATGTGTCTACTGTCTTGATCGATTACCATCAGAAATTAAAGGATACAATACTAAAGAGTAATATTATACTAAAGGATACAATACTAAAGAGTAATATTATAGAGAAAAGATAGATAAAGAAGCTTTATTTAACATCGCATATCAGAAACAATTACCAAAAGCTAAGTTGAGCTTTTTTGCGACAAACAAGGTATTCTTCAACAAATACTTACCTGTCTTCATTTATCTTCCTAGGACTGGCCCTGATAAAGCGAGCGTCAGCCAAGGGAGCACATAGTACCACTTTTCACGCTTTTGGTATGGTGCGGCTGTGGATTGAACCTGCAACATCCGGATCCCAAAGCAGACACTATACCACTGAGGTATCGGTCCTGGTAAACTCTTTGTCATAGGTTTAAGACAAATTTGAATCAGAATTTTTTTTAAATATTTATTGTGCACATTTGGTAAGGTTGTATAGTAGAATACCCTTGTTTTCACCTCCGAAAAAGGCAGACCTCAGTAGAAGTGATGTCACACCGACTGTCTTTATAGTTAAATTGAATTTGGATAAAAATTTCAGGGAACTATCTGATGTACCTGCGGCCACGAATCCGATACGGTTTGGTCTCGAGTCGTTTTGGCCGGGTCTTTTCGGCCTAAATTTGGACTTGGGCCATTTCAGTCTATTTCAGTGGGTCGTTTTGGCCATATTTTACAAGATAGATTTTTTCAGAAGAGTACCTGTTGAAAATTATTTTATATATCTGGAATAGTTTTACATGGTCTTTTACCTTAGCCATGTTTATGATAGCCCAATTAAAGAATTTTAGAAGTTATTTTCATAGCCATGTTTTCAGCTAGCACCAACGAGGTGGTGTGACTAGTCTTTGATCATTGTCTGAAAACAACTTCACTGCAATTATATATAAAAATGTATATCAGATAACAAGCACTTGACGCTAGGGCCACGTCAAATCAAAGCAGGTACAACGTCAGGAGGTTGCATCGACGTAGATGTGACGTTGTATAAACCTCATGAAATTGCACCAACGTTAATGTGATGTCTTTGTCACATGCAATGCACAATAAAAAAAAAGAAGAAGATTTTTTAAAGATCCTTTGACAATGGTAATGAGCGATTACAAGGAAGGTCTATAAACACCTGATATACATTGATTGTTGCCATTTAAAAGACTTCCTTGAAAAGCATATCAATTGCAACATATTTGGATATTTTGAACGTTACCATAAATCGATGACTTTATCAAAGGCCTTAAAAATTATCTCACCTCTGTAATTAGAGACACTCGCATTTATTGCATGTTTTCACACCTAGTTACGGCCATGCAACGGCACTCAGTTAATCACTGATAGACAAAAAAAGGGATTAGATAAATCCAGCAAAATTGATTAAAACGGGTGATTGATTAACAGATCATTAACGGTCGATTTAATTTACTACTTAAAAAAGCCAACTTCAAATCAAACAAACAAAAAAAGAACACCTTGGGTGGCATAGTGACTGCAGAAGGTTCATATCTACTAAGACTCTGATTAGACTGCATGCATGCGCAGGATGATCTGAGTATATCCTGATCGAAAAACGACATGCAAACTTCGATCAACATACGCATACATTCATTAAGGCAAAGTTCTCGCTTTTATCTCTTTATATGTCGCTGAAGCTGTAGAAAGTTCATGCAAGTCCTCAATGCACAATAAAGAGGATGCCCGCCTGATACTATCTTACTAAATAGTAAATAGTCCAGTTGCTGTTCCCCTCCCTACATATATTAGCCATCCCATCAGGCTGACCAGGCATATGCATCCCCTTCACTATGTCCAGATACCGACTTCAGCCAGCTACTATAAATACTATTTTTTTCCCTTGTCTATTGAACAGTGGAATCAACTTCCCCATCACCTTCCTGCCTCCAAGACCTAGAGTCATTTAGGTCAGGGGTAAGGACAGTGTCACACTATATGCCCTAATCCACAACACTTGTTTTTATCTGATTGTATTCTCTTCTGTAACATAAACTTTTAACTTTCCTTCATACTGTCTCACTTTTACTTCTTTTACTTTGTCTTGCACGACGCCTCTGGGCACACACCTGCACGATAGTCCTCTTAACAAGGTTGCTGCAGTATAAATAGACAGATAAGTCTCAGAGATTTTGAAGGTGACTGCATGAAAGCGCAGGATGGTCTACTTCTTCACCTGTCACAAACAGACATGCACAATTTAAGATCATGATATGCATCTATTGTATAGGATTTTTTCTTGACAGCCATGCAGAATAGATCTGCACATGGGTACCGATCATACTGCACTGATGTGCAGGCTAATTGGTATTCGCCAGTATCACAATGGCATGCAAAGTTTCAGAACAGCATGCGAAACATTCTCTGGGTAGCCCTGTGACTGCTCCAACAGGTTTATATGATCAGCCTGCAACTATGGTTGTAATCAGAGTAGTGTTGTTCCGATTGTCGCTGAACATTGAAAACTAATCGTTCTAAGCAATGTCGGCGACAATCGATTGCAACTGAAGTCTGCCGGGCGCACTATTTTTATCACAGAACAACCAATCATCATGCCATCTTGATCAGGTTTCTTTCTTTTGAAGTCTATTTATCGGCATCCTTATATATTTTCAGCCTCTTAAAATTAACCAGGCACCCGTTTTAGCACCAGACACCTGTGACTGTCCATGCTGCAGCGACCATAATTAGTGTCTTTGGCACTGATTATAATAACCGTTGTGTAAACGTGCTTTTAGCACTTGACACCTGTTGACTGTCCACACTTCAGCGACCATAATTAGTGCCTTTGGCGGTGATTATAAATACCATTGTGTAAACTCACAATCTATTCGCTTTTGAAAGTAACAGAGACGTGGTTAAATGTGAGCTCAATATTGAATATAAACCCGAATAAATAACATTTGAGAAGTCAAAATGGAATATGTTTAAGTGTGTTTATCCATATCATTTCTTTCGAAATGAATTCGTTGTAAGTTTTAGAGTGTGTAATTTCTACCAATTTGTGATATACATGTAAGTAACGCGGATTTGTAATACACCTGAACCTCGTTATGTTCCAGAACTCTAGGTCCAAGCAACGCACTGTGTTAGTTATTCGAATCTTGCTTTCAATGCTGACTGTATTCTTCAAGTTACTATTCTACTTTTACACTGCAAACAGACGCCTCCAGTCATACCGATAAGCCTACATGTATAATGAATGTTTCTTGTGACAAGGTGTGCAAATAAGTTATGTCTCTTATTTGGGTATATCCCTCAATCATAAAACTCAATCAACAAGTGTGAAAATCCTCCCAAGGCAATTAGCACAATCTAAAAGTAGATGTATGCATAATAAAAACGGCATTTTCCACTGTCTCGTTAACGCCAGTCTTTTGTTTTGTTTTTTTTTCGCGGGCAAAAGCGCATGCTTGGCGTGAAAAAAACAAAAACAACCTCTTGACAGGGAGAGGCTACCACTTTCATTTGTGTAAACACACTGAGCGCTGCTATTGGTAAAGAAGATAGAACTTTCAAAAATAAAATGTGCATAATACAAGGCTCATTTCTCAAAACACAACCGTTTAGTTATTGAGAAAATATTTTATCGCTTCCATTTTTTTATGAAAGAAAAAATTCCCTGTTAAAATAAAAGAATAACATTCAATGCATGTATATTTGCTACACTCTGAAGACGTCTTTTACCGATCGCCTACAGAAAAACGACAGACAATTGATTTTTCAATGATGTGGGTTGCAGAAAACTTTTATGTTCGCATTTGACTTGCTCATATAGGCGGGTATGAAAGTTTGGACTTATTTTATGGCCGGATTATTAAATTGTTAATTAACATGCTTTCTTTTACGGTGATCTCTTTCTCCCTAAGCTGACAGTTTTGAGTTGATTGCATGTCATGTTTTATCACCAGTGTCAAAGTAATTAAGTTTGTATAACTGTATAGACCTTTAATTAGGTGTTAAAACAAGTTTGTATTCCATCTCAAATCGTGTGTGATTGTCACACTAATGCATTTAATGGAATCACCGTTCCCTCAATGACACGAGCAAAGATAGCGATAGCACAGGCTTATCTCTGATATGCAATAATACAATGCAATGCTTTGAATCAGAAGAAGCAGGTAGGAGACTGTAGAGCCTTAGAGAAGGTCCAGAGGAAAGCATTAGCCATGTGTCTTGGAATACCAGGAACAGCGGGACTGGAGGCATTAGAGGTTGAAGCTGGCATTAAGCCTCTTGAACTAAGAAGAGAAGAATTGGCGGTAAGGCAAGCAGCTAGAATCATGACGAAGGATAATTACTCACACATCAAAAGTGCATGGGATAGATTTGAGGAATATCAAAAGGCAGAGCATAAAACTTCTCCATTTGGAAAAATGTCCATTCAAGTTGCTGATATGACCTCTGCTACAGGAATCTCATTACACGGTTTAGAAAAAGAGTGTAACTACATGGAATCCTTACAACCGAGTAAACGCAAACCAGAGTATTGGCAGAACCTGGGTTCGTCTAAGTCAAGGTCAGCAGACCAAAAAGCCATTTCAAGGGAGATTGTCGGTAGGATGATCGAAAACTGTGATGGAAGAACAGCTGTAGACTTCACGGATGGATCCTGCCTTGGGAACCCTGGCCCTTGTGGTGCAGGAGCATGTGTGTTTTTCCCAGGGAATACAGAACCAGTGTTCCTTAAACAGCCGGTTACCAGCAGAGGTTCCATTCTGTTGGGTGAGATTGTGGCCATAAAAATGGTACTGAATTACATCTTCAATACTGGAAAATACAGAACCCCTAAACCTATCAAATAAAAATCAAAAATGAGTTCCTTTAAGAGCAATGGAAACATTCATAAGAAAGAAGATGGGTCATACTACGTAGTTTCGGCTAATAAAGCCTCATCAGTGACCCTGTAATGATCCGGCAAAGAGAGCCAGAGGAAACATACTGCAATTTTGCGAATTACGAATAGGCAGTCGATTCAAAGACTGATATAAATCAAAATGGGGTCCAAATAATTAAAAACATGTCTAGAATATGAGTCCAAACCAATAAATATTTCCGATTTCTCAGAATATTCACGCTGATCTCAAAGGACCAAAAGTAAAATATAAACTGCACTATGGTCGATGTACGGGGAGACGTTTTACGGCCGCCACACGGCACAACACCAGCTGCAGTGAAGGCAAATAAAAATCAAAATATTGCAAGTTGCATATTTTCTCTGACAGTCAGTCAGCAATTGGACAACTTCAGCTTGGTTGGGAAGCTACATTACACATCGGAACCATCCGCGAGGTCAAGGCAGATATGCTCAATCTGGAACAGTCAGGGGTGTCAGTAGAGTTATCTTGGACACCAGGTCACTCTGACATCAAAGGAAATGAGTATGCTGACAGGTTGGCGAAGGAAGTAGCGCAGGAAGCTAAAGAAAAGGGTCGGGTATAAAAGCCAAGGCCGCGCCGGGCCGCCGATCCTACCGAAAATTTTATTTTTAGTCTCTAGATACAAGTTAGATATCTATTTTGGTGAATGTGGGATTAGATTATTATAAATTAGATATGTTATAACTACAAGTAGTTTCACGTATCTACATTGCTTATTTATCTTTAAATAACTGTTTTCCGAAATCCAGGGGTATAAAAGCCAAGGCGGCGAAAAAGTATTGACAATTCCCAATTTCGTTCAAATTCATCGGTTAGATTAATTCTTTTTGGCCTTATGATATTTGAATTTGATTATACTTATTATGTGTTCGTGATAAAATTAAATATACCCACCAGAATCACCTTAATTGGTCGAATTTCTGATTTTATTTTTGTTTCTATTTTTAGAATTACCTTATTACAGGAAACGGCCGAAAAGGACCGAAAGGGAAGGCACACAACGACCGAAATGATCCGAATCTAATGACGACCCATGTTGTTCAGTTACATCAGACTGTTATCCTAGTGGACAAAGTTTGTATAAGCGACATTGTTTTAATGATTGGTGTGCGCAATGATAAGTGATTCTGACATAATGCAGATAGTAGGGTATATCGACAAGAACTGAAAGTCAATGTCTATATGAATGCTGCCTAAGTTTTTCCTGCCCATTTTATAACAAGTAGAGATGAGATGAGTTACTCTTATTAGTGTCAAGGTGATCGCAGTTCAATTAAATTAAAGAATCGAATGCTTTAAGAACCTTAAATGACAAGATCTCACTAATCTAAAACAATTAGATGAGTCAATTAATGCACTAATCATTTACTGACTGAAGCATATTAATAAGCAATAATAATACAATATGTGAGTATCAAAACATAATTAATATGTCTAAAGCATGATTAAGAAATATGATGAGTTTCATAAAGCTCTATCTTTAGTTCCTACCATTCAAATAGTATATTTAAATGCCCTTATCATTTATCTAACATTGCCGTCCGTTGCGGTTCATTACGACGTGGCCTACTTAAAACCACCAAAAAATACAATTATTACAGATACTAAAAGGAATTAACTTGAATTATTACAATAAAAGGTTTAGAAAATACTTTTTTGGGGTTGTCATGTACATTTTTTCACACATTCGTGTCTATTTCATTAAAATTCGATCAATACGTACGATAAAAACCGCCTTGGCTTTTATACCCCTAAAAATTTGCAAAATTGCAATAAAACAAAAATTAGGACAAGAAAAAGAACAAAAATCATGCTGAGTATCACATTTGATACAATTAACATTATCATATTAAAATTTACCACTAACATTTCTTCTTCGGTTAGAATTCCGAAAAATAAAATCTTCGGATTGGCAATTTTTGGCTCGGCGGCTCGGCCCGCCCTTGGCTTTTATACCCGACCAAAGAAAAGGAAGAATTGCCAGAGGTGATAACAGCTGGAGATGTGAAGGCAGCAGCAAGGAAAGCAGGGAGTATTAAATGGCAAGATATGTGGGAAAAAGCAGGGAGTGGGAGACATTTGTTTACATTCAGACCTGAAGTAGGTCATAAGGTAAAACATAAATTCCAGACGGTACAGGGTGAGAAATCAATTAGCCAGTTACGAACTGGATATGTAAGGCTAAATGAATATTTAAACAAAACCAACATAAAGCATACAAACCTGTGTCAGTGTGGAGATATTGAATCTATAGACCACTACTTAATGAACTGCCCATTATATGAAGATGAGAGGGAACAAATGCGGAGGAGATTATTCGACTCTTGTGGTTTAACTCAGCTGGACCTCAGTATACTTTTGGAGGCCAGTAAAGACGATCATTTTATTGACTAAAGGGGAACAATTCTTACAGAACTGGAAACTTACGTGGCGGAAACCAGACGTTTTGCCACACGGAAATCATACCAATAGAAACTTTTTCATAACCGCGCACCACCATACCGCGAGTAAATACAAGTGTTGAAGTACCAGTCTAAGAAGATACCTGTGTGATTATATGGCCTTATGGCTTAAATACGGAATTGTTACTGGTGACACGTGGAATGACATTCATACAGCAGGAACAAAATGATGAGAAAAAATTGGGCCAAAACGCTCTACCAATTGGGCCGAAATGACCTACCTCCTAAATTCGGCCGAAACTACTCAGGGCGAAACGACCCGGGATCCGAAAGGCCTCAGGACAGAAATTTCCTGTGCACACACCCTTTAGTGAGACAGAGGTGTAAAATTTCCTTGAAACTTACTCGCCCTTATCGTCAAAACTGTTGATTTAGGTCCTAAAAATGAAGAAAAAGTAAGGTCAGTTTTGAAAACCTTACTCGCCCTGCCTTAAAACTTACTCGCAAATGCGAGCGGGCGAGTGGAATTTTACACCCCTGTGAGGCCTCAGTGTTAATGCAATCAAGTCATCTAATGTGTTGGGGGAACGGTCTCCAAAGAATCATGTTAGGGAACTGTCTTGTCTTCTCGATTTCGACTCTACGATCTATCAGCCGAAATTATGTTGTTGCTGAAATCATGTGTCAAAAGCTTTCAAAACAGACCTAAAGCTCTCCCTATGGTGAATTTGTCAGACTTCAATGGAATGGGATCTGTGTCTATATCAGTCAAGCTAACAAGCTGGCCCCACGCTTCTTCTTCCGACATCCTCTAGAGAGATAATTTGCTTGAAATTTTTAAAACATTGAACTGTTTACATTTCACCGGAAGCGCTAACTCAGCAGATTGCAATGAGCCGAAATGACCAAATTGAATTGAAAAGATCAGCAATAAGGAATCAAGACAATTCACCGACAAGACAACTCACCGACACGGTTTTTGGGGGCAATTCACCGAGTGTCGTACTTAAAACCGCAAGGTACCGCAAAGTACCGCAAGGTAGCCCAATGTGCCGCAAGGTAGTCACAATGTACCGCAAGGTAGCACAAGGTAGGCACAATGTACCTCAAGGTAGCACAAGGTATGCAAAGTAGGGTATGTAGGCACACTTTTGTCAAATCTCAAGATTTAGGATCATTGCCTTCACTTCTGTTTAGTAACTTAAAAACTATTAAATACAAGCACTATGTAAGCAGTTTATTACAATCCATTCTTTCTTTCTTTCTTTCTACTGATACTGAGATCGGTCACATTTGACCATTACTCGAAGGTGAGGATGAAAATGGATCAGGAATCGATATAATTAACCCACAGCTCCCATCAGAGACACCAAAGCCTAAGTAATCATGTAATTACGGTAGGAATCTTTAACATGCACAGGGGATGGTTGTCCCTGCACAGGGGGCCTCCAGTTAATGTCCCGATCCGAAGGACGGTGCACTTGTGGCATTCATCAAGCCTGTTTTCACTGTGGCCCGAAACTGTTCCACTTACTGTAAAATAAAAGAAATACCCTTTGTTAAATAATTGGATGGCGAGTTGTATTTTCTTTGAGTGTGTGTGTATCGCTTATATCTTTTTGTTATGGATATCCATTTGGCCAGTTTGTGGAAAAGTAACTGTCCTTTTGGCTTTCCGCTATTAACGTTTCCATTAGGGTCTTGTTATTTAATGATTGTGTTTCTTTGTGGCCTTTGCCTACCTTGCTATACCTTATGCAAAACTCGCGGTACCTTGTGCTTCCTTACTCTTTTTTACCCAGCCAGATTATTTATAATGTGTAACATATAATATTTGTTACAGGATACTTTGTTTGTCGCAGTAAAAGGTCTACAGAGCTTATGTTATTTGTTTCGGATATGCGACGTTAAATTAAGTAGATGTAAAACAAAGATCAGGAATCGATACAATTAACTTACTCCACCCATGAAAAACACCAAAGGGAAAGAAACACAATCATGAAGCTTCCAGACCATAATTGAAACCTAAACAAAGGAAGGTCATAAGGATAATTTATTTTCACACAAAATGGCATATGACCATCCAAAATAAAAAGACACAAGTGATACACACAGTAAGTAACCAACAACAACATAAATAAACCGCCACAGAAGAACCACCTTGGAACGGTCAGTGGAAAGATTTCCACTTGGGGGCTTAAATCGATTTTACGTGGCCACAATCCTCGCCCATACTTCCGTCGCGATTTAGACAAATAATTTGTTCAGTCGGCATGAAGGCCTCCTAACTCATCAGTGCAACATCTCCGTGAACACAAATAATCAAAGAACCACAGAGGTAAGACAACGGTGAGGACTCGACAGCAAGAAACCACTGAAATGCTGGAGCAAAAGAAAACCAACAGTTAGACTCCGATGGGCCCGACCAGAGACAGAGCTTCAGGCACCAAAGCTTCTTTATCTCTTTATCTTATCTTTATAATGTTCCTACCTACTAAACTTTTGCCTACATTGCGGTACAGTTGAAGACAATTCATCGACAATTTTTGAATTCACCGACAGATTTGTTCCAGTGTGACTGATAATTATGATTGGTAATCAAAGGTAATCAAAGGTAATTCTGGATATGTGGTGTATTGTTTTCGACTGGCCATACACACTGACCAGACCTTTTTCTGCCTGTTGGTAAACTGTTTCAGAATCGATAATTATGCTAAAAAGGGAAAGGTTCATAATGACTTATGTTCTGCATCATGTAGGATGCAACTGCTGACGGATGCACACTCACCGTAAAACTGGAATAGGAATTAAGTCGCCCCGTTAACTTGATGTCACTTATGTTTGTCTGCCGGCGAGCTGTTTCAAAGTATCACTGAGGCTAACCAGTAGGGACTGCAACTTGCTTGACTCGATCATTGAAATTGTAGGAAAAATGAGGCTCGAGCCTTAAACAAGGGACATTTCAACACTCAATCACGCCCCTATATAAAATGCGAACCTTTATTTACGTCAGTCATCCTATGCGGTTGAAAATGGCTTCTGTGTATAAGGGTTCCTGGACAATTCGGCCGATAACAAAATCAACCCATGACAAAATCGGCCCAAAACAAAATCGGCCTATACAACATCGGCCCATAGCAATTTCGATCCACAATGTAAATGATGGTATAATTACTATGTTTGCATATAATTGGTTTAAATTGCTCGCACGGCCAAATCAGTAGCATGTAAAGTAGAAGTAAAACAAAGATCAGGAATTGATACAATTAACTTACTCCATCCATTTAAGACACCAAAGGGAAAGAAATACAAACATTAAGCGACCAGACCATAATGGAAACCTAAACAAAGGAAGGCCATATGGACAGTTACTTTCCCACAAAATGGCCATATGGCCATCCAAAATTAAAAGACACAAGTGATACACACAGTAAGTAACAAACAACAACATAAATAAATCGCCACAGAAGAGCCGCCTTGGAACGGTCAGTGGAAGATATCCACTGGGGGGCCTAAATCGATTTTACGTGGCCACAATCCTCGCCCTTACTTCCGTCGCGATTTAGACAAATAATTTGTTCAGTCCGCATGAAGGCCTCCTAACTCATCAGTGCAACATCTCCGTGAACACAGAAATCAAAGAACCACAGAGGTGAGACAACGGTGAGGACTCGACAGCAAGAAACCACTGAAATGCTGGAGCAAAAGAAAACCAACAGTTAGACTCCGATGAGCCCGACCAGAGACAGAGCTTCAGGCACCAACCAACATTATCTCTTTAATTTTCAATAAGCCTTTACGTTGGAGCCGTCATAGAATCTGAGGCCTGACCCACCGGCGTGCAATTAAAGAGGGAAGCAAAGTTGCCAACCGTGATTGGGTTAACTACCATGCATGCAGTCTGTCGTATAATATCCATGTTGTACCCCATCTTTTTATATCGAAGAATGATTTTACGAAATTGGGTGCTGAAGTCATTGCGGTTATATATTTTTCTGAATTTATATACTAAGTCACCATAAAATTCGGGTTCCGATAGACCTTGTTGCAGAAGAGATTTAAGTCCAATATTGAATTTTGAAATTAAATCAGAATGGCGTCTATAAAATTTTGAAAAGGCTTTGCGTAGTTTATGGTACCGATAACCCTGATTAAGAAGTTTAGCCGTTAATAATTTATTACGAGTGTTGAAGTCAGTTACATGACTACACACTCTAGCAAATCGAATTAATTGCGAAATATAAACGCCATAGGATGGCGCACGAGGAACATCACCATCCAAAAAAGGAAAATTTACAATCTCAAAATCAAAGTCATCGCGTTTATCATAAATTTTGCACGAAACAAATCCATCTACAATAGATAGATGTAAATCCAAAAACGGGGCCTCGGTATCAGAAGAATTTGCTTTATTTAACTGAAGTTCTAGGGGGTAAATCTGACTGATCAAACCATCAAAATAGGTATTATCAATATTTAATAAATCATCTAAATATCTAGAAGTAGAGCTAAAAGCTTCAATAATTTCAGATTGGTTATCAATGGAAAGCGACAAAATGAAGTCTCTTTCATAACAATACAAGAACAGATCAGCCACAAGAGGTGCGCAATTAGTACCCATCGGAATACCCACAATTTGTCTAAATAACTTAGTACCGAATCTAATATAAATATTGTCAAGTAGAAAGGTGAGGGCATCACACACTTTCTGACATGACCAAAGTGTATAATTCTTATGCTCTTTAGAAGTGAAAAATGCATTTCTGACATTACATGCAAGATAGAGAGAATCTTCTCTGTGAAAAGCCCATTCAATTAAATCATTAAGCTTTTCATTTATAAGATTATGAGGAAGTGTAGTGTAAAGAGTGGAAAAATCGTAGGTAGACAGACTAGAAGCACGAAACTGTCTAGATTTCAATTTATTTAAAACCTCATTCGAATTTTTTATAGACCAAAACAGATTTCTTCCTGATCTTTCAAAGACTTTATCACAATATTTAATTACATGCGTTTTAATAGCAGTAAGACAGGAAGTTAATAATTTAGAAAGTTCAGTGGTAGTGCAAGAACTAGAATTTGCAATAAACCGTGCTTTGTAAGGTTTTTTATGAAGTTTTGGTAACCAGTATAGCGTAGGAAGCTTGTCTTGGCCTTCGTTAACACACACAGCAAACTTGGTGGCTGAAAGACAAACATGTTTATCTACTATAGCTCTCTCTTCAGCCAAAGGCTGAAGTTCATAGGCCTTAGTACCACCAAGCTCCTGCTTAAGCGTGTTAACATAGTGGAGCCGTCACACAACGACGACGTTGTTAGCGGCCTTGTCTGCAGGGGCCAAAACAAACTTCTTATGAAATTCTTGAATACCTAGTTTAAGATGACGTAAAGACGTCTTGGGCTTAGGAGGTAATAAGTTAGTATTTTGAGAATAGAAAGAAATGCGTTTATTCACTAGTCTTAAAATGCTAAGTTTCCAGTCCTTTAGGGCTTTATACTCAACATACTCTCGCTTACACCATCGATTACCGAATTCATTCAAGGAAGCAGCGATTTCATTTCTACATTTACTGAAATCAATTTTAGAAGGAAACCGATATTTCGGTCCTTTAGAAATTATATTCCTTATCCTAGAATCAGGAATAATTTTCAAATTGCCAGTAATTACATGACCAGCAGCAGGATAGCAATACTTTGAGTTTTTACAATCACATGAATCAGGAGTATTAGTATCAATATCAAGATCTGAAACAAGTTTATTGAAATTAAAAATGATAGATCTAACAGGTTTGTTATATTTATAGCAAATTATAGGTGTTTCAGTATTTTGAAAATAAGCAGGAATGGAAGAAAGCACCGATCTCTCACGGAAGATACTGGGCAAATCTATAAAATCCATACCCTTATTAATGAAGGATATTTTGAAGAAATGACGTTTATGATTAATTTCAGAATCAATGTAAGGACGGAGAGTATGCTGAGTATAGCCTCTAGTTAAGAGAGCCGCATCATATAACTGATGAGAACTATCGTAGAATTTATTCGCCTCGGTGTCCAGAAGACGTAAAACAGAAACGGGTAATGAACTTAAAAATGAAAGCATAGAGTGGCGTCCATGATTTAATAATATAATTGACAGTCACTTCAGTCTAGTATTGTTTCGTTTAAACGCACGTGATTTACGTTTAAAGTTACCATTTTTCCTGGTGCCGTGAGATCTAGTTCTGCGTTTTCGACATTCCAGGAGTGAGAAAATATCAAAGTCCGGCATTCTGGAAATATTACCCTCATGATAAATGTTGTCATTAAATCCCAGTGGAAAAGGGGTCTGTAAAAATTTAATCCATTTCAGTTCAGCTTCATGTCTTTTGATTATTTTGAATCTAGATGTAGAATTTGCATCGTAATAAAGTTTTTCCACTGGTTGAATAATAATGTTATTTACAGAATGACCTGTACGTCGAAAGTGACGGTACAAGAAAGTGTCAGTTTTCTTAGGCTTACTCATTCTACGATAATGCTCGTTCAATCTAGTTTTAAGCATGCGGTTTAGTTTGACCGACGTACTGCATATTACAGTTTGCAGCACGTGAAGTAATTAGATAAATTAAATCTGTAGACTGCCATGTCAAATCAGACATGTTAACTACAGAGAAGCGTCTACCGTTTACAGATGAAGTAGTCGGAAAATGGGATAAAGTGAAAAATATGTTCAGTTTGAGATTTAAAATTCTTCCTCAAATGATAAAAAAATACTCCCGCCCTAAACCCCACTTTATATAGGGATTTTTGGGGTTTAAAGGGGCATATGTTATTATGATTATTTCTGATCCAAGACATAGGTTGTGGGTACTCGTTAGAACCGCCAAAATGAGGCGGTTTTAAAAAGAGCAAAGACAATTTATGCTCGGAGTATAAATAAGAAAAATCTCACAATTTATTTATTTATTTTTTGTCGGAAAAATAGTCAATTTTGGAGAAAAAGAAAGAATGCACTACGAGATGTTAAATTATTTGATTGTTTCTACTGCAGGCAAAGGTCAGCAAACTGGCATCAAGCGTTGCTCACAGTCACGTTGGGCTTTTGAAATTGTTAAGGGTTTCGTTGTGTACATTGTTTTTCTTATTTCTGCTTTTCAACTTCCATTTAAGTAATGGAATGCGTTATGAATGAGAGGCACATTGATTAGTTTCCAGTAGCAAATCTTCAGAAATCACCCATAGGTTTTCGTGCATTAATAAGGCCGGTTGAAACACAAAGTGAATTAGTAAGGAAGGACACAGCAATTTCTACAATTCGCCCAGCATACACTGATCAGCTTGCTCAGCCGCACAGTATGATCATGATCGCTGGAAGCATGAGGAAGCTTTTAGGACTTGCATTCACTTCTATTTATGATTCATAGTTACACACAAATCAGACTGCGTGGATGCACAGGTTGATGTGAGTCTTCGATGTGCCCCTACCCAATAACATTCATTAAACGAAACAAAGAGAGAATTTAAGACACGCATTAGAGACAAACTTATGGATGATTACCCCGTGCCCCAATAATGACTGATGCTTGAGTAAAGTGATAATCGTTCTGTTTGTTACTTTAAGGCCCGTGCCGATAAAGGTAACACCGTAAAGTTAATCATTTTACGTTGTTTCCTTTATCGACATTAATTTATTGAAAATAATGATACAAATGCCAAGCGGTGAAAAGGGGGTAAAAATAAATTGTATATGTATGTATTTATCATAAATTAACTATATCGTTAATTTTTTATTTTGCCTGATAATTGACCACTACAACAGCCTTGAAATCATTTATGGGCCGAAATTGCTATGGGCCGATTTTGATATGGACCGATTTTGTTAATGATCGAAATGGCCCGGAACCTGTATTAGCAGTATTAGTCTCTTCTCATTGATGTGCAAAAATTCAATAAATATCCTATATAATCAAAAACGTGATAATACATAATTTTATTTTCAAAGTAATGTTTTCTTTTTTATCATCTGGGCTATCAATTAATGGATAAATGTGTCGGTAAATTGTCTATAAAAAGTGTCAAAGAATTGTCTTCAAAGGCCTAATCCGGTTATAGCTGATAAGCCAGGTGCAGATTGCCTGCGGTACAAAATCTGCAAGTTTCAGAGCAATACACTGTATCTGGCATTGGGTTACATTGAAGTTAACTGTATATATGACATATTAAAATCCATTCCTGGAGTGAAAATGTGAGAAAAGTGCAAGCACATTAACATTCTTTCATTTGCCTTTGCATATACACCACGAAATTGTGTAGATTTGGTGTGTAAAATGCTTAAACAATGATTACAAAAACATGTTCTATGAAAGGGTTATCCTTTGGAAGCAAGGAATACGACACAGAACTGGAAAATATGAAGTGTACATGTTTTCTGGGCCAGACTAGCTAGTTTCGGCCATTTAGGCCTCATCAGTGACCCTCAAATATTTTCAAAAAATCCACAATGGAATCAATGATCCCAAAGGACAAGAAAATATAAACTACACTATGATGTAGGGCAGGGAGACTTTTTACGGCCGCCACACATTCCCAGACACCAGCTGTAGTGACGTTAAATAAAACTGTTAAAGTGGCAATATGCTATTGTCACAAGCCACATATGCAGGGAGTGACCTTCATTCCTTTTCCAAAGCCAAGTGTAGACAATGAAAAGTATAGGTTTATTGGTGTCTCTGATGGGAGCTGTGGGTTGATTGCATCGATTCCCGATCATTGTCTCCACTTCTATTTGTAAAAGATTAAATAATGGAATAGTCTAGATTGTTTGGACTGATAGATTAAAATGGCAACATTTGATATAGTTTTGTCCTTGTAATATCAACATTTTTATTACTATACAACCAATCTTTGATCCTGTGTATATTTAATGCCTGGCAGATTTTACCCAGAAGGCACACAACGTCGAGATAACATAGATTCAATGTTAAATAGACATTGATGTAGCTGAGTATGCTTCTAAATATCGAACAGCCACCATATTCTGGTTGTCAGTATTAACCCTTAAGATGCCGAGAAAATTACATCTGAAAATGTCGTCTGCTTATGTTGTCTGCTGAATCTTCTTGCAAACTTTGCATACATGCAAACCGTGTGAACCCAGATCAGACTACTCCACTACTGCTCCAATGGGAATAGTCTGATCTGGGTCCACACTGTTTGCAAAAATGGCTTTTAATTTTAGCAACCGGAAGACGACAAAGCAGACCACAAATTTCGTGATTAGCAATGGAATTTTATAGATTAACCTATTTATAATTATCATTGCAGTTTGGGAGTTTTATGCGTAAAACTTTTAAGCCCAGCCCCGCAAACAACTTGACAAATATAATTATGTAAAATTACCCTCTTTTACATGAGCATAGGGCAGAACAAGTAGTCCCTTTATCATCTGCTTCCTTAATTTTACTGAATACCACCGATAACTTATAGTATTGGGTCTTTCTCATTGCTTCCTGGACGAACCCAGGGTCTCAGGGCTGTATAGTAGTCACTGAGAGTCACAGATTCAAGATGAAGCACATACCCACCAAGAAACGTTCCACCGGCTTAAACATCTTTTAAACTTGCGAGATGATATTCAGCAGATGCCATGTACATGTAGTTATAGATGTCAAAAATATCCAAATAAGGCAGAATAGACATGTCGCTGCACCCTGTAAGTGAGTCAGGATTCGGAGGAAATCTTGTTCCAACCAGTGGCAATTAATTATAGTTCAAAATTTCAGCCCTGTCTTCAACCAAGCCATTAGGGTCTACTTCTATGTTCAAATCCAATCAGTTCTCATACAATTGCACAAAATCTACATTCTTCTGATCACCAAATATTACACCTCTGTCTTTCAGAGGGTGGATGTAACTGACTTCAACACTCGTAATAAATTATTAACGAATAAACTTCTTAATCAGGGTTATCGGTACCATAAACTACGCAAAGCTTTTTCAAAATTTTATAGACGTCATTCTGATTTAATTTCAAAATTCAATATTGGACTTCAATCTCTTCTACAACAAGGTCTATCGGAACCCGAATTTTATGGTGACTTAATATATAAATTCAGAAAAATATATAACCGCAATGACTTCAGCACCCATTTTCGTAAAATCATTCTTCGATATAAAAAGATTGGGTACAACATGGATGTTATACGACAGACTGCATGCATGGTAGTTAACCCAATCACGGTTGGCAACTTTGCTTCCCTCTTTAATTGCACGCCGGTGGGTCAGGCCTCAGATTCTATGGCGGTTCCAACGTAATGGCTTATTGAGAATTAGAGAGATCTAATTCAATGTGATGTTGGTTGGTGCCTGATACTCTGTCGATGGTCGGGCCCATCGGTGTCTAACTGTTGGTTTTCTTTTGCTCCAGCATTTCAGTGGTTTCTTGCTGTCGAGTCCTCACCGTTGTCTCACCTCTGTGGTTCTTTGATTATTTGTGTTCACGGAGATGTTGCACTGATGAGTTAGGAGGCCTTCATGCGGACTGAACAAATTATTTGTCTAAATCGCGACGGAAGTAAGGGCGAGGATTGTGGCCACGTAAAATCGATTTAAGCCCCCCAGTGTAAATCTTTCCACTGACAGTTCCAAGGCGGTTCTTCTGTGGCGGTTTATTTATGTTGTTGTTGGTTACTTACTGTGTGTATCACTTGTGTCTTTTTATTTTGGTTGGCAATATGGCCATTTTGTGGGAAAGTAACTGTCCTTATGGCCTTCCTTTGTTTAGGTTTCCAATATGGTCTGGTTGCTTCATGTTTGTGTTTCTTTCCCGTTGGTGTCTTTGATGGGTGGAGTAAGTTAATTGTATCGATTCCTGATCTTTGTTTTACTTCTACTTTTCAAATATTGCTGTTGATCTTTTACAGACTTGCTTTTGAAATTTACAATCTATTTTTACTAATTAACCTTAAAATTGAACATTAATTTAGCTCATAACTCTATAGAAATACACATGCGGTTTTGAATGTTGTACCGCACTCAGCTGATTTTGTAATCTGATACACCTGCTAGCAGCACTACCGGATAAGCCCTATTGTGTCTTTGAATTGTCTCCAAAACCGTGTCCGAGAGTTGTCTAGTCGGTATATTGCCTTGTTCCCGGTAATATTCCGGTGTAGCTAGTCCGAGGAATCATTTTTTTTCTCACGGAATCAACATGCCTCCCTTGCTTGTCGGTCCCGTTCATGGAGAACATTTTTGTAGCTAAAGAAGGTGTAATTAAACTTCTGAAAGACCTGAAACATTCTGAAGCATTCTTTCTATCTCTATATACCACCATACGTCCGTGCGGACATTCCTGGCAGGGTCGCGCGTCAAGCAAGGATCAGACAGAACGTTAATGTAAAATTAGAAAGGTAAAGCTAACATAGTGAAGTGGATAAAAGATGATAGGTTAAAATAGATAAGTGAAGTTAAAATCAGGTTAAAAACAACTTCCTCTGGATCTATCTATAGGGCCTTGAATGCTGTAGTCTACCAACTGCATATTTGAATAAATCAAGAGTTGGCAGATAGACAGTATTCTGGGGCAGGGCATTCCATTGAACAATTGCAAGGGGATAAAATGGATATTTCTAAAATTATGAGATGTATGAATCTGTCTGAAAGTCAATGGGTGGCAGTACCTGGAGTTAGAATTCACCAGTTGAATGTAAACAGGGAGTGGTACTGCCACAAGACCATGAACTATCTTGCAGAACAAGCAAAGACGCGCTACTGCCTGTCTTTGTTCAAGGGACCGCCAACCTAATTGCTGGAGCATGCCAGTTACATTTGACCATCAATCATAATTATTAGTTGGTCCATCGGGCAGCTCTACGTTGGACGTTTTCAAGCTGGAGAATTTTTCCCTCTGGTATGGGGATCCCAGATTGGGGCCGCATACTTCAGCTTTGGGCGTACCAGTGTATTGTAGGCAGTCTCTCTGGTCTTTTTGTTTTTGATTTTGATGTTTCGTTTTACGAATCCAATGATAATGTTGGCTTTGGCAGTAAGTCTGTCGATGTGGGAATTACATGATAGGCCACTGGATATGTCAACCCTTAAGTATCTTGCACTGGTGACAACCTCAAAGACATGGTCATGTAGTTTGTGTGGAAAATTTACTGATTTCTTAGAGGTAGACACCCTTACAACCTAACACTTAGAGGGGTGTCTCTGATGGGAGCTGTGGTTTAATTGTATCAATTCCTGATCTTTGCATTCACTTCTATTTTAAACTCCATGTCCCACCTGGATTCCCACACAGTCAGTCTGCTTAGGTCCTGCTGCAGCACGCCACTGTCATCCGCACCTCCAACTGTCAGCAGTGTCATCCGCAAACAGACGTACTTTTGAGGTTAGCTCATCTTGTAGGTCATTGATGTATATGAGGAACAGAATCGGCCCCAGGACAGAGCCCTATGGGACACCCGAAGTCAAAGGTACTCACCATCAAGGACCACAGTCTGCGAACGGTTACCGAGGAAGGCACCGATCCATCGGAGAGCGTTTACTCTGACCCCGTACAGGTGGAGATTCCAAAGAAGCTTTGTAATGTAAGAAATGATTTTCTCATTTCTAAAGAGCATAAAAATTATACTTTACCGTCATGTCAGAAAGTGTGTGAAGCTCTCACCTTTCTACTTGACAATATTTACATAAGATTTGGAACTAAGTTATTTAGACAAGTTGTGGGTATTCCGATGGGTACTAATTGCGCACCCATTGTGGCTGATCTGTTTTTTGGTTTGTTATGAGAGAGACTTCATGTTGTCCCTTTCTGCTGAAAACCAACCTGAAATCATTGAAGCTTTTAGCTCGACTTCTAGATATTTGGATAATTTATTAAATTTTGACAATACCTATTTCGATGGTTTGATCAGTCAAATTTACCCCCACCCCCAGAACTTCAGTTAAATAAAGCAAATTCTTCTGATATCGAGGCTCCGTTTTTGGATTTATATCTATCTATTGTAAATGGGTTTGTTTCTTGCAAAATTTATGATAAACGCGATGATTTTGATTTTGAGATTGTAAATTTTCCTTTTTTGGATGGTGATGTTTCTCGTGGGCATCGTGGCGTTTATATTTCGCAATTAATTCGATTTGCCAAAGTGTGTAGACATGTGACAGACTTCAACACTCGTAATAAATTGTTAACTGCTAAACTTCTTAATCAGGGTTATCGGTACCATAAATTATGCAAAGCCTTTGAAAAAATTTTATAGACGTAATTCCGATTTAATTTCAAAATTCAATATTGGACTCAAATCTCTTCTGCAACAAGGCCTATCGGAACCCAAATTTTATGGTGACTTAGTATATAAATTCAGAAAAATATATAACCCCAATGACTTCAGCACCCAATTTCGTAAAATCATTCTTCGATATAAAAAGATTGGGTACAACATAAATGTTATACGACAGACTGCATGCATGGTAGTTAACCAATCACGGTTGACAACTTTGCTTCCATCTTTAATTGCACGCCGGTGGGTCAGGCCTCAGATTCTATGACGGTTCCAGCATAAAGGCTTACTGAGAATTAGAGAGATCTAATTCAATGTAATGTTGGTTGGTGCTTGATGCTCTGTCTCCGGTCGGGCCCATCGGAGTCTAATTGTTGGTTTTCTTTTGCTCCAACATTTCAGTGTTTTGTTTTGCTGTCGAGTCCTCACCGTTGTTTCATCTCTGTGGCTGTTTGATTTTTTGTGTGTTATCGGAGATATTGCACTGATGAGTTAGGAGGCCATCATGCGGACTGAACAAATTTGTCTAAATCGCGACGGAAGTAAGGGCGAGGATTGTGGCCACGTAAAATCGATTTGAGCCCCCCCCCCACCCCACCAGTGGAATACGTTTCACTGACCGTTCCAAGGCGGTTGTTCCGTCGCGGTTTATTTTTCTTATGGTTTGTCTTTGAGTGTTTGTAGCACTTATATTATTTTGTTTGGGGTAGCCAATTGGCCATTTTGTGAGAAAGTAACTGTCCTTTTGGCTTTCCGCTATTGATGTTTCCATTAGAGTCTGTTGTTTCATGTTTGTGTTTCTTTCCCTTTGGTGTCTCTGATGGTGTATCGATTCCTTCACTTCTATTTTGAATGGTTCACCTTGTCAAATGCTTTTGAGAAGTCCAGCAGTACAAGGTGAGTATGTTTTCCAGCACTTGCACGCCTCGCAAGATCCTCGACTAGCATGTCAAGCCGTGTTTCGCATGACCTCTTTTCTCTGAAGCCATGTTGAAGATCATACCGGAGGTCATGCTTGTCCATGTGCTTAACCACGTGAGAAGCCATTATGTGCTACAGTCTGTTCAATTGTCAATTATGGTCCAGAAAGGGGTATCTTTTGGAAGCAAAGAATACACCACAGAACTGGAAAATATGGAGTGTGCATGTTTTCTGGGCCAGACTAGCTAATTCGGCCAATTAAGCCTCATCAGTGGCCCTCAAATGTTTTCAAAATTAAACAATGGAATTAATGCTCGCAAAGGACAAGAAAACATAAACTACACTACGATTTGGGGCAGGGAGACTTTTTACGGCCGCCACACATTCCCAGACACCAGCTGTAGTGACGTTAAATATGGTCCAGAAAGAAATATCCTTTGGAAGCAAAGGATACACCACCAAGTAAACATTTTTTTTAATCATTTACCTCTAGCATAAACAATAATCGTGAGTTAAGCATGCAACAAATCAAAGTCGCCGAAATCACATTAAGCATTGGCAGTATGTATTATTAATCAAATTAGTATTATTATTACTAAGTTGTTTAGGTCGTAGTACCAAAGAGTTAATCCAAAACCATTAATCCATAGACAAATGGCAAATATTGATGTTCAGACCAACAGACATGGACTCCAGGATAGTAAGCATTACTTGGTAAGCAAGCTTCGCCCACCATGCCTATCGGCCTGAACGAAGAAAAGGAGTAAATGCAGAGAAGGTATTTCCGAGATTTTGGAAGTCTTCATATTGCTTTCCATTGGCAAACACATCAGAAATAATTCTGGAAATGGCCACATTGTACGGATCAACAAGATCATGATACCAACCATAGAACTTCTTTAGTGTTGATACCAGTTTGGTTTTTTTGATACCCCTGGCATAGTAACCTGGTAGTGAACACCTTCCCACGTTCCATAAAGTCCTGATACTTGGAACAGGCTCTTAGCTTAACGGATTACCTGTGAAACGTAAACTCCGTATGCTGGTGCAGACGGGATATTACTGCTCAGGAAGGGAATGTTAACAATGGGAAAATTGAAGTCACTTTGTTTATCGTACAGCCTAGTAGTAAGTTTCCCGTTGTCAATATAGAAATAACAATCCAAGTATGAGGAGGAGGTTGCAGTCTTTGTTGTTTCCTTAATTTCAAGTTCACGTTGATAGATGAATTCCAAGAACTCTGTGAATTTAGCATTTTTAGAGACAATAAATCATCTGTATATTTGTAGGTGAAATTGAATTGTTGTGCAGGGCGTTTCTTGCCTGCTTTGAGTAGACCTTATACAAACTCCGCCTCATACGAGTACAAGAACAAGTCGGCAAGCAACGGTGCACAATTAGTGCCCATTGATATGCCAATTGTTTGCTGAAATATTAGGCCACTGAACTCCACGAAAATATTGTCAAATATTGTCAGAATATTCCAGCATCGTTATGACATCTGCATCAGTGTACTTTTGTGGTGATGCATCAGAGTGACCTCGAACGAAGTATGTGCCTTTGTGGCCAAGGAAAACAAAGTGGTAGCGTCGGTTACCATTCTTGTGGAAGAAACATTGATTTATGACTGCATTGAGTTTAGATTTCAATTTATCACGAGGAATAGTTGTGTAGAGTGTTGAGAAATCGAAAGATTTTGTGCTGCCTACCGAGAGAAAAGACTGTGACTGAAGATGTTCTAGAAGCTCTTTGGTTATTTGATTTGAGGTTTAACGTCCCCGTCAACACTGTAAAGGTCATTTTGGAGACGTTGCTTCCAATTTTGTGGGACTTTTACCCAACACTGAGATGAAATGACATCTCAAGCCCTGTCTCAAGATCCCACATCAGATTCACAACACTCCAGGCATATGCAGTGTCACAATATTTCTGAAGGCCATCTTTGCTTCCCTCTTTAATTGCACGCCGGTGGGTCAGACCTCAGATTCTATGACGGTTCCAACGTAAAGGCTTATGTTGGTTGGTACCTGATGCTCTGTCTCTGATCGGACCCATCGAAGTCTAACTGTTGGTTTTCTTTTGCTCCAGCATTTCTGTTGCTTCTTGCTGTCGAGTCCTCGCCGTTGTTTCATCTCTGTGGTTGTTTTTTTTTTTTTTTTTTTGTTGTTGTTGTTTTTTTTTTTTGTTTTTTTTGTTCACGGAGATGTTGCAATGATGAGTTAGGATGCCTTCATGCGGACTGAACAAATTATTTGTCTTAATCGCGACGGAAGTAAGGGCGAGGATTGTGGCCACGTAAAATCGATTTAAGGCCCCCCAGTGGAATTCGTTTCCGCTGACCGTTCCAAGGCAGTTCTTCATCGCGGTTTATTTTTGTTATGGTTTGCTTTGGGTGTTTGTGTCGCTTAAATTATTTTATTTTAGATAGCCTTTTGGCCATTTGTGGGAAAGTAACTGTCCTTTTAGCTTTCCACTGTTGGTGTTTCCGTTGGGGTCTGTTGCTTCATGTTTGTGTTTCTTTCCCTTTGGTGTCTCTGATGGGAGCTGTGGGTTAATTGTATCGATTCCTGATCATTACCTATACTTCTATTTAACTGTTGTAAGGATTCGTGTTAGGGTCTGTGAAAGAGGCTTTGTTGGGCACTTAGCTGAACCCGCGCTATATCTCTGCTTGTACGGATTCTTGTGAAGCTTAGGAATCCAGTACAATTTTGGAATTTCCATATCTTCATCTGGGAGGAACAGTCCAAACGAAAGCATCACCGATTGGTGCTTTCGCAGAATTTCATCTTTGGACAAAGAAGGAAGATTATATGTTGGGTTGCCTGTCATAGTGCTCACAACGAGCTCTTCTTTTAAGCAGTTTATATAGTGTGATTTGCAAACAAGCACAATATTGTTAGATGCCTTGTCAGCTGGAACAACGACAAACTTCTGATGGATTTCAGCTAACTCAGCAGCAACATCTGGATCTTCCAACACCGAATAATGTCGGCGAGACATGGTTCTGCTGAGTACTGTTATACTTCTGTTTGCCATTACTGATTTAACCCATTCGGAGAGGGTGTCAACCTAACGCATCCTCTTTCCTAGCCCAGCGCATACTCTTCAGCAAAATCCAAAATTAATTTGGAATTCTGTTTCTAAGTAAAAGATTTTTTGGTTCCCTGTATTTTGGGCCTTTTTAAAGAATGTCTCGAAGTTTGTCGTTTCTAACAATATTGAGGTCTCCTGTAATGATGTGTCCTGCTGGATTGTAACAAAAATCAGAGACATTACATGAAAATTCGGAGGGGTTTTGGGCAATGATCTCGGCATCTAGAATAACTTAGTTATATTGATTTCTGTTTATAAAAAATAGAAGTGGAGGAAATGATCAGAAGTCGATACAATTAACCCACAGTTCCCATCAGAGAGACCAAAGGGAAAGAAACACAAACATGAAACAACAAACCCTAATGGAAACATCAGTATTAATAATATGTTAATTAATTGTTAATTGGTTAATTAATTATGTATAATGGATAAGGATGGTGTACAAATTTTCACAGTTTTGTCATGTGAACAAGTTGTAAGTTTCATCAGCCCGGCATCAACTATGTATATATAAATTGAATTCATTTGAATTTGTAACCATTCAAAAGAGATAGCATTTTACGGCGATAACTACGTCAAGAGGCTGCGGGAATTCAGCGATGGGGACCTGCGAGTGCCAGGTTCAGTCTAATGGTTCGTTAAGGGTGGTCTACGCGCCGACTTCAAGAAAAGAGATGGGCGCACGTGTAAATTGTAGGAAATGCTGTGTCCCCGCCCATATATGTCTTTCTTTCTACTGATACGGCGATCGGTCACATTTGACCATTACTCGCCATGTCGCAGGTGTACATTGTATACACTTCAGGTTTTAATCTTAATCGCGGCGGAAGTAAGGGCGAGGATTGTGGCGACGTAAAATCGATTTAAGCCTCCCAGTGGAACTCGTTTCCGCTGACCGTTCCAAGGCGGTTCTTCTGTCGCGCGCTATTTTTGTTTTGGTTTGTCTTTGGGTGTTTGTGTCGCTTATATTATTTTATTTTGGATAGCCTATTGGCCATTTTGTGGGAAAGTAACTGTCCTTTTGGCTGTCCGCTATTGATGTTTCCATTAGGGTCTGTTGTTTCATGTTTGTGTTTCTTTCCCTTTGGTGTCTCTGATGGGAGCTGTGGGTTAATTGTATCGATTCCTGATCGATTCAATTAAAGTTATTATAATTTATAATAATAATACTTTGATTAGTTTGTTTCTTTTTTTTAAATATATCGCTAGTATATATGTATACACACTTCTTTTGTATGATTAATGGCGGCTTGAAACGTTAATGTTTGAAAGGAGATTGACTGGCTAATTAAGTTGACAAGGGTATGGATCGGCAAATTAAAGCCTTTACTTCGACTTTGCAGGATGAAAGCCAACACAGTAATCATGTAACTATTAGTGAACCCGCAACCTCTCGATCACAAATCCGATGCGCTACCACTGCACCAAAGCGCACCACTAGGTGACAGGACATCTCGGCCCCTAACAAACTCGACCCCTGACAAACTCGGCCCCTAGTAAACTCAGCCCCTACAAACTCGGCCCCTGACAAGCTCAGCCCCTAAAATTAGAATATGTATATATTAGTGTTGGAATTGACTTATTATCCAACTATTACACATATTTTTAATGTACATATGCCTAATTACCTTTTGAACTCGTTTTGATGAAATTATGAGTAACCCATAAATGAACCTAAATGCCGTTGATTGAACCAGTATATGACACGCTGCCGTGGGTCCACTGTCACTAACCTTCCGATGTAATCAATAAACTAATTGATTAGCCGCTTAGATGATCTAAGCCTGCCCAGGCAAAGCGGTGCGAGTCGGTCCGTCCATGCTTATAAAACCCTATTGGTTTCATTGGGTGACAGGGCTTGAGATGTCATTTCATCTCAATGTCGGGTAAAAGTCCCACAAAATTGGAAGTAACGTATCCAAAATGACCTTTTCAATCTTGAGTGGGACGTTAAACCTCAAATCAAACAAAACAAATCATGAAAGTCTGAAAGCAGCGGATCGCCTGCAAAGTAACTTAACACCGAAAGGGTTCATATAAACTTTGCTAGCGCTACCCTGTCATTCATACTTTCATGAACAGCAGAAAAATTTTAAAAGTTTCTTTCTTCGAGCCCCCGTAATCTATGTTTCGAGCAAAAATAAGAAAAATATCAAAAATTTTCACCTTAAAATTTCCATTTTTGGCCAAAAATATTGACAATTTATTTGTATAGGAGTGTTTTCGTAATGAACGTCGCCAACGCACAATCAGATCGTGGAGAACCATGTATATCATGAACTGTATTGTTTTCTTTTTGTTTGTTTGAATTGAGGTTTAACGACACCGTCAACACTATTTAGCTCATTTTGGAGACGTTGCTTCCAATTTTGTGGGACTTTTACCCGACATTGAGATGAAATGACATCTCAAGCCCTGCCGCCCGATGAAACCAGAAGGCTTATATGCACTGAACGATCTGACTCACACCGCTTTGCCTGGGTAGGCTTAGTCCTTTTAAACAGTTTACCAGTACTCGTGTGTGGTCAGATTCAGCTCTGCGTGGAAGCATCATGCAGTCCAAACTATTTCTCCAAGCCCCGATGGGCGGGGCCGAATATTGTTTTCTATAGGTTTACATTTGGTTTTACACTGGAAATGTTAATATCACAAAAAGACAACAAAAACACGCCTATTCTAAAATATTGAATTTTTCCACCCAAATATGAAAATTTTCAGATGAAAAATGATCATATTTTTTTTCTTATTTCTGCTATAAACATAGATTTTGGGTACTTGTTAGAACCACATTGACGGCGATTCTAACAAGTACCAACAATCCTCACAGAACCTTGTGCGCCGAATCTATGTTTTTGAGCAAACAGATTTGGGTACTTGTAAAAAAAGGCATCGACCAGGCGGTTCTTACAAGAACCAACAATTTATGTTTTTGAGAAGAAAAAAGCAAATTGATATAAAGCCTTGTAAACCCCAGTTTTACTATATAAAAATGTGGTTGCAAGTGGTCAAAATTATATAGGCATGTTTTCGTGATGTCACACTCGATTCCAACACCGTCCCAATTACAGCATTCACCATATTTGCATTATTTGCTGGCTCCCAGCTTGCACATTGTCAATATTGGAAAAACAGGTAACCAGACCCCCTCAGGTGGGGGGGGGGGGTCTGGTTACCTGTTTTTCCAACACTGATAACCTTCAGACTAGGAACCAGCAGATAATGCAAATAAGGTGAATGGTTTCCGTGATCTTTTATCGTGGATATTAAAAGAGATAAATATGCTCAAACTTTCTGTGAAACTACCTACCCACCTTCCAAATTGATTCTCGGAAACAAAAACATTGTATTTAGGGCCTAAATGCTGCTATGGGACTGAGTTTTTAGGGACGGAGTTGAATGGGGGCCGAGTTTGCTAGGGGCCGAGTTTGTCAGGGGCCGGGTTTGTCAGGGTCCGAGTTTGTTAGGGGCCGAGATGTCCATAAATCCACCACTTCACCAAAGCGATTCACTGCACCAAAGCACTCGGCCAGTAGAAGGCTTTGAAATGAAATGAAATGAAACGGATAGGCTTGCCAAGGAGGCTGCAAAAGAAGCAGAGGAAATGCCAGAAGATATAGAAGATGCAACACAGGCACAAATAAAACATGCAGCAAGAGAAGCAGTCAAGGGGAAATGGCAACGAAGATGGGAAATATCGGAAAAAGGCAGAAACTTGCATCAATACCATCAAGTAGTCAAACTGAAGAAAATCGGTTTCAAGGGCACAAAAAATCAGAGGGTGATATTGCAATTGCAGAGTGGTTACTGCAGACTCAAAGACTACCTCCACTCTGTTGGTGTGGTTGATGATCCCTCTTGTGCTTGCGGTGAGAGAGAAACAGTAGACCATTTTCTCCTTGATTGTGAACTCTATGATGCTCAGAGAGAAATTATGAGGCAAGAGCTCTTATTAAACTTGGGTACAAGTGCCCTTGACTTGAATACTTTCTTTGACGAAAACCAAAACAAAGATGATGAAGAACCAAAAATTCACCGTGAAGACATCTACCAACAATTAGATATTTTCATATCATCAACAAACAGATTTTAAATTTAACGGGGGGTGGGGGGATGCTAGGACATTTCAAGGTAATGGGGTTGTTTGGCATAAGAGTGATGCAATCATTATTTCTTCTGAAGGGCAGGAAGTGGCCGATACAGCTGTACCTGGCCTGCCGATATACATACATTCATCATACATTATGGGAATGGGTGTGGTTCACATTCAATTACTACATCTACCTTGATATATTGAAATCATCATTTGTTTTCATGGTTATATCTGGAGGACAGGAAGTGGCCGACACGGCTGTACCTGGCCTTCCAAAAAAAAAAAAAAATTCATCAAACATTATGGGAATGAGTGTGGTTCATGTTTTCATGGTTGTATCTGGAGGACAGGAAGTGGCCGACACGGCTGTACCTGGCCTTCAAAATTCATCAAACATTATGGGAATGATTGTGGTTCATGTTTTCATGGTTATATCTGGAGGACAGGAAGTGGCCGACACGGCTGTACCTGGCCTTCAAAATTCATCAAACATTATGGGAATGAGTGTGGTTCATGTTTTCATGGTTATATATGGTGGACAGGAAGTGGCCGACACGGCTGTACCTGGCCTTCAAAATTCATTAAACATTATGGGAATGAGTGTGGTTCATGTGTTCATGGTTATATCTGGAGGACAGGAAGTGGCCGACACCGCTGTACCTGGCCTTCAAAATTCATTAAACATTATGGGAATGAGTGTGGTTCACATTTAATTAAGTACTACATATTCTTTGATGTATTGTAATCATTATCTATATTCATGGTTATATCTGAACGGCGGGAAGTGGCCGACACGGCTGTACCTGGTCTGAGGATATACATAAATTCATCATGCATTATGGGACTGAGTGTGGTTGACCTTTAATTACTACATTTTCTTTGATATATATAGCAATCATTATTTTTGGGGTACTCGGTTGGTTTTTCTTTACAGATTGTTCTCCTCAGATTGCAGTGGTATCTGGTGGGGTGGTTGCCCGTCGGTCCTGGGGTGGGTGCGGATGCAGCGGAGTCAAAGAAATCTGGAAATGTGATTTATTCTGCAGGTGGTGTGGTTGGAGTGTGTTTGGGCGTCGGCTTTTTGTGACCGCTGCCGATATCAAGCCCAGGACCTATGGTGTCGGGGGCAAGTGGATTAACCAAACGGAGCGTTTAATCATCGGTCGGGGCACTAGACTGTTTTTTTTGTGTGTGTTTTTTTGTTTTTTCTTTCCTACTACAGTGGTGCCTGGTGCCGGGATGATTATTGCTGCAGTCCATGGATGGACCAGATTAAGCGGAGTCAAGAGGAGCTAAAAATATGACATGTTTAAATGAGTCTCTCCTAAACATTTTAAATATTGGTTTCTTTGTAGGATAGAGGAATGAAGTAGCACGCCATAATAAATCGCCTTATTTGGAATGCATAACTGACCGGTCTGGCTGGCCCGAACCTTTTGGCTCCAGGGTCGTGGGCTCGGTCCCCGGTCGGGGCACTTGGTGTTTTTCTTTACAATTTTTCTCCTCAGATTGCAGCGATGCCGTGATGGTTACTGATGAAGCCCAGGAGAGGTGCAGATGCAGCAGAGTCAAAAGAAGCTGGAAATGTGATATGATTACATGAGTATCCCCTGAACATTTGAAAATAATAATAATGATAATAATAATAATTGTCTCTTTGTAGGATGGAGTGCAACAATAAATATGTATTTAGAGTGCATGATTAATGGTCTTATTTATATCTTAACCCGGTTGATTGCTGTTTATGTCTGATTTTCATAATGTTGGGTGAAAGAGGGAGGGGAAAAATAATAATAATAATCCTCTATAATATGAGTTATTACGTAGACACTACTTGTGAAAGATTATACTTGTGAGTTATCTCGGCCAGTAGAAGGCTTTGAAATGAAAGTGAAAGTGCTCCATGCATATAAACCCTATTGGTTTCGTCTCAATGTCGGATCAAAGCCCCACAAAATTAGAAGCAACGTCTCTGAAATAACCTAAAAAGTGTTGTCGGGGACTTTAAACCAGTCAAAGTCTATATATAGCGTGATAGCTCAGTGGTTAGTGCACTTGCCTCTGATGCTAGAGGTCCCGGGTTCGATCCCCGGCAGCGGCGATAAAATTTCGGTTTCCGAACACGCTCCATTGGCATCATTTGCAGGGATGAATGCCATAAAGTGCACCGTCCTTCGGATCGGGACGTTAACTGGAGGCCCCCTGTGCAGGGAGAACCATCCCCTGTGCAGGTTAAAGATCCCTACCGTAATTACATGATTACTGTGTTGGCTTTCATCCTGCAAAACCTGGAGTGTATGTAATATACACCTGCGGTAATGGTCAAATGTGACCGACGCAGTATAAGAAGATAGATAGATAGATAGATAGTCAAACGGGGGTGCCTAAATACCGGAAAGACCCGGAAAGACGCAAAAAGACGCAGAAAGACGCAAAAAGACGCGGAAAGACGCAAAAAGACCCCCGAAAAAGCAAAAAGACCCCAAAATAGTAATAAATTAATATATATTAATAGAACAATAAAAAATAAAATTGATCCCCGTCACATAAAATTGCGCAAAAAGACCCAAAAGAGACCCACAGACACAAAAAGACCCCATTATGATGACAAATAAGTATATATTTAGGAACAACTTGCAAAAAGACCCCATTATAGTGAAAAATAATTATACTCTGTGAGAAAAATAAAAACAAAACGGTGCACTGTACTGTTAGTTTCTGATTGATCTGAGGTATAACGTCCCTGTCAACACTGTATAGGTCATTTTGGAGACGCTGATTCCAATTTTGCAGGACCCAATATTGAGATGAAATGACATCTCAAGCCCTGCCGCCCAATGAAACCAATCGGGTTTATATGCATGGACGATCAGACTCGCACCTCTAATACTCGGCAGGCGGTTAGAACCTACCTACCTATCACTTGAACAAGTCCGTGAAATGAAGACCCCCCTATACGGGCCGCCATATACCCCACTTCATATAGAGAAAACAGGGGTTTACGGGCGTATCCATTATTTTTCTGCTCCAAAACATAGGTTATGCGTACTCGTTAGAACCGCCTCAACGAGGCGGTTCTAAAGAGTATCAACAACCTATGTTTGCAGTATTTATATGAAAAATACCCCTGATTTTCACCAGGAAAGTAGTCAGTTTGGAGATGTCAAAAATGCACTTTATCACACCGGTATGTTATCGTAATGATAGCGCCCTGATACGTTAGCCTGCATACGTATAATTTCAACTTCAGTATGAATGAATGCAGTTTCCAGCTGGTACCACGTGGAGGTGTGACTAGGACTTATCGCAGAAAAAAAAAGAAATAAAATGCTATTCTGACAATCTTCACCGACCTTTTTTTTTTTTTTTTTTTTTTTTTGATTTTTTTTTCTTGATTTTTTATTTTTTATGCTTAGCGTCCACTTATTCAAGCTTTAACAAAGATTAAAGAAGCACATTAGTATCGCCTCTTTGAAGCGGTTCTAACAAGCTCCCATAATCTGTGTGGGGACCAGAAATAAAATGTCCCGAAAATTACAGGCAGATCTGTTGATTTTATTTTATAATTTTTTTTCTTGCAGTTGGAGTTCTTGAGCGCTCTGATCTTTTCCTTTTAGCCTGATTTGTTTTGTTTTTTTCCTGCTGTCGGAGTGGTTATCATAAACCTACTGCCGTCTGTTGAAAAGGTGTAATTTTTTCTTTTCCCCCTATCACTATTGAATTTTGCCATAACTTTGTTTCTTTGTTCCTGTGTCATGGCATTCCACTTATCGAATGCAATCCTGTTGTGCATAAATCGTTCCGACAAAAAAAAATTACCTCGACCATACAGTGCTCTGTCACATTCCGCCTCTTGAGATTTTACAACATTGTATATTAATTCAACCAAATCGGAAATGTTCTTTTGTTTCCAGTCTGCTGCTAGTTTTAGGCGAAAATTCGCACTTTCACAATTATTATTCGTCCAGTTTGGCCCAATCTTTGTCTCAATCAATGGCTTCACAACGAAGTCCCGGACCACAGGAACCAACCTTGAATTGAAGTATGGCATAAATTGCTTGTTATCACTCTCAGGGCTATCGTTTGCCCGAATGATTTTAATCGCTTCTTCCAAGCGGTGCTCAAATAAGTCCATGCTAGTTGAAGTTGACATACCTTGATCACCGAATATGGCATTTACAATCAACTTTCTTTTTGTTACGTCAACACCAACGTCATCCTGGAGGTATCTATTTACATTTTCCCGCAAATGTCGGGTGCACAATACCTGCGTGGATCCAACAAACGACCTTCTGATTGCATTTCTCATAGCAGTTTCATCATCGGATCCGATTGTCAACTTAATTAGTTTCTGTTCATTTAGTTGTGAAGCCATACTGGTCATGAATTTGATATACGTAGGTGTTGTAGAGTTGCTATGAAGGAATACTGGACCAATATTAATGGGGTTTTCTTTTGTACTGTTCCGGATTACTGACAATTTTTTATAAACTGCTGCCGTTACAAAAACATTTCCCAAATTGAATGTCTTATCAAAGCCCAGAACTGTGCCCTCCTCCACACAACAGAATCGCTTGAGGTCTTTGATTTGGCGCTCGGTGTAGAGAATGACAAGTGGAGATGAACCTTTCATGTGAACCACCTCCTGCACAAAATCATGTTCCTGTACCAAATTTTCTAAGTTTATGATGTGGTCAGCAAAGTTGTTTCTGTTCCCTTCTTGTTGTCGTTTATCTTTTCTATTCATGTTATACTTTACATTCTTGATTTGTTTATCGTTTCTGTATCTGTCAGTTTCTTCTACACACTCTCTATTTAACACATCTTCAGCGTTTTTGGGGTTTTTGTCCCTGACTTCTTCTGCGATTTTTTTCAGGACAGACTGTTTGGTTCTTATATATCCCTCTTGGCCCTCAGTTGTATGTCTAGCGTTTCCATGAAACCCTCTTGACGGACATTGCCCTATGTATTCGACAAGTGCAACACCGTGATTGAGAAATGAAAGTGATGATGGGATATTTGAAAACCATGTCACGCGTCTCTTGTACTCGCTTGAAGCCTTCAATATAGAGTACACCCTGTGAACCTCTAGAATTTGTGAAAGTGAAGGCTGTGGATCCATTGGAGAAAAGATGCGTTTTTTATTCTGTTTCCTTTCAATACAATACTTTCCGTCTCTGAAAACAACAGTGACCAGTTTCTCCTTATCCACAAAGTACAGGGTTTTAGGGCTAGTACCTTTCTTCCACGCCCCGCTGTTTTACTTTTGGTTTTCTCCTCTGACAATTCAGCGACCTGTGATAGGGAATATATATTTTTTCTTTCTTCATCAACAAGGGGTACAAAATGATTTGGGAACCATTCGCGCTTTGACTTTGACTTGGTAAACCCGTGTGGATGATCAGGGGCTGTAGTGCTTGTCCACATTATTGTAACTGACCTTTTTCTGGGTCGGCGAAAGGCGGGCTGAATTTCTGATTCAGAGTCTGGAATGCTATGTGCTTTGTTCCGTTCAGAGAAGGATAAACTGATTGTACAGGCACATTTAACAAGTTTGAAAGAGCAATCAGACGCCAAACAGATGAATATGTTCCTGGTTTGGTACACCCTAAACAGTCTTTGTCATAATCTGGTGAAATCAGTTCAAGTCTTGGATACAGACGGTGATGCAATATTTTTGACTTGTTCATGATCATTTCGACACAGCATCTGTATCTCAATTCTGTACTGCGTGATTCATCACCTGCGAGTAGTGTTGAAAAGGAATTGAATAGACAGTCTCCATCTGGCGTGCTGCATAATGCTGCTTTATCCGTATAGTGATGATGAGAGAGGATGCTGTTGGCAATGGGATCCTGAGCATGTGCGGGGAAATTTGATTGAAGATTTGTGTCGAAATGCACATCTTTTAGGAATAATTGTTCTCTTTCAACAGCCGTATTAAGCTTCTTCATCCCTTGCTTCGATGCCTGTTTCAAGCGTTCCAATCCCATCAAGAAGTCAAAGTCTCCATCTTCAGTACTTCTACTAACGATGCATACGTAACCCGCATTTATTCCACTCCATAATTTACGGTCCGCCCCTGTTATGTTCTGGCAGTTGTAGTGGATCCAAGTCTTACAAGTCTACAAAAGGAAATGCGGTCTTACTCCATTACTCCATATTTACCATTGCATTAGAATTGCCTCACCGAGACGATTATCATTACAGATTATGACACGTGTTGATATTCATTTGATAATCATGCGGAGGAGTCGGGGTGTAGCGGTAAAGAACATTTTTCTATTTCAGCTAAAAACATATAACCATCTCAATGAGGCGGTTCTAACGAGCGCCAAAAATCTATCTTTCAGAGCTGGAATAAATTAAGAAAGAGAGAGAGAAGGACAGAGGTGGTTAAAATTGCCCCAAAAAGTACATGCTCGTGGTAATTGACAAAAAATATGAAATTTTCCGACTTTTTTCACGTTAAGTGCTTAAAAAGCCGACTGAAGTGCGATCAAACCCAATCACAACTGATTATCTCAGGTGTCATGATCGTGCCACACAACCTAATCGCATTATCTATTATACAGTATGATTTCATTAAGTATACCTCATTCAATTAAATGGATTAAAATTCTTAGTTATATATATAAAAAAAGAAGAAACAATAATAAGCAGAGCGATTTCAAAAGTTTAAATACATTGGCGCACGATTTTAATAGTAAAATGTAGGTCCTGTAGGTCTTTCTGTTTTTCTGAGGGTCTTTTTGCGTCTTTTTGCATCTATGTAAATATAGATTGTGGTTACTCGTTATAACTGCCTCAGTGAGGCGGTTCTAACGAGTATCCACAATCTTTATTTTAGAGCAGAAATAAGAAAAAATAGGGTTTTCTTATGGTCTTTTCGCTTTCCTGAATGTCTGTTCGCTTTCCTGAAGGTCTTTTTGCTTATCTGAGGGTCATTTTGCGTCTTTCCGCGTCATTTTGCGTCTCTGTAAATTTTATACATTTCGTCTTTTTGCATTATTATTATTATTATTATTATTATTATTATTATTATTTGCAATTAAGTAGTAGTATGTATTTTTTGTAGAGCTCATTTTTATAAATGTTATCTTGCCTTTCATTTTATTCTGTGGGTAGGGGCGGGATGGGGTCAGGATATGTTCTTTTGCTCCTTTATGATTCTTTTTGCTGGCACTCCTTTATGCTCAGAAATGCTGATTTATATCTATATGTATGCTCTTTCGCTTTTCTGGGGGTCTTTTTGCTTTTCTGGTGGTCTTTTTGCTTTTCTGAGGGTCGGGTATGAAACACCCTTCCCGATCCCGATCCCGATCCGAAAATCCCCGATCCAAAATTTTCTATTTGCCCTAGTTCATTAATCAAAATATATTTTAAGAATTTTTTGTGTTTATTTTATTTCTTTTAAGTATTTTAATCATTATTTATGTGCACTTTGTTTAAATAAGTCCAATTTTTAATGTTATCCTAAATTATTCCTCTCTCAGGGGTATGAAAGACCCTGCCGATTTTTGGTAAAAATATTGTATTCTTCCGCCTCTAATTCAAAAAATAATCTATAACTAAATGATAAAATCAACATAACGGAATTGTTATATACTTTAAAGGCTTTTCTAGAATAAAAGAGAACTTAAAAAGAGTTTCGGAGGTGTTTTTGCATATTTTTTATCCAAAACGATTACCGATCATGATTGCTATTTATAGTAAAGAAAATTGAATCGAATGTGACAGCAATGACTGGAAACGGACCGATCTTGAGTTTCACATTGTCTAAAAAATCGTATATGTGACATATAAATATATAACAATTTACCATTGTGCGAGTGATAGAGTTTCACCATGTTCTATCTATCTATTTTTGATTTTTGAGACAATATGAAACTCTAGATCGATCCTTTTGGGTGATTTCTTTCACATTCGGTTCAATTTACGTTACTTTTAATAGCAATAATGATCGGTAATCGTTTTCGATAAAATATGCAAAAAACACTTCCGAAACTCTTTTTAAGTTCTCTTTTATTCTAGAAAAGCCATAAAAGTATATAACATTTCCTTTATGTTGATTTTTTCATTTAGTTATTGATTATTTTTGTTTTTAGAGGCGGAAGAATACAATAATTTTACGAAAAATCGGCAGGGTCTTTCATACCCCTGAGCGAGGAATAATTTAGGATAAAATCACAAATTGGACATATTTAAACAAAATATACATTAATAATGATTAAAATACTTAAAAGTAATAAAATAAACACAAAAGGTTCTTAACATATATTCTAATTAATGAATTAGGGCAAATAGAAAATTTTGGATCGGGGATTTTCGGATCGGGATCGGGATCGGGAAGGGTGTTTCATACCCGACCTTTTCTGAGGGTCTTTTTGCGCCTATCCGCGTCTTCTTCCGTCTTCGTAAATTCATTGATTTCCAACTTTATTATTAATATTAATAATGTTTTAATTGCTATGCAGTTCTATTTTTACCCCAAAAGAACTTATTGTTTGTAAAAAGTGTTCCCATCTTTGATGCTGTGCTGGGAGGTTGGCGAGGGATGGGGCCATGGTACGTTCTAAAAAAGTTTGCACCTCTATTAATCTTTTTCTTTTGACACTTTTTACCCAAGAATGCTGATTTATATTTATAACTATGCTCATTTATGCTTTTATTAGGGTCTTTTTGCTTTTTCGGGGGTCTTTTTGCGTCTTTTCGCGTCTTTTTGCGTCTTTCCGCGTCTTTTTGCGTCTTTCCGGGTCTTTCCGGTGTTTAGGTACCCCGAGTCAAACAATCAAAATTCAGACCGATTCGATGTATTAGACACCGAGTCGGTCCATCTCGGTATTCCGTCATACCGACTTACAAAAAATGGCGTCAATTCTGAACGATCGAGGGTTTTGCAAGAAATTACGTGAAAATAATGTGAAAGAATCAAGAAAGAAATCTTCAACACATTCGAACGGAGTTATTGCCATCAACGAAAATGATCTTTTTGTGTGGGATGTCTGTTTATCGCACCTAATTTACTACAATTTGAAAAATTTGGACACAGAAAACAGACATGAAAGAGTGCAGGTGAATGGGAAATGAAAATGAAAGTAGAAAAAATCAATATCCGTAATCCTTATTTTTCCCCGTCAAAGAAAGAAACAGAACATCGACTAAATCTCACCAAAGCACCTTTGTGGTGCTGTCAGATTTGTCTGTCAAACCGCAAAGACGGGCAAAGATGCACAAAGACATTTAAATTCGGCTGTATTAATAGATATAGGAATTCCGTTTATGACGTCATTCTTGCGCATGCCCAAAGCACTGGCCATCACTTGAAACGGCCATCGCTATTTAAATGTGACCACCTAAATGTGACACTCTCGAAAACTTCCAGTTATTTAAAGATCAGCTTAGTTTTACCTTACCTTACCTTAGTTTTACCTTAGGCTGCTATCCGTTGATGAGTCATTCGACTCGTTGTGGGCCAATCTAGATCTTGGATCTCTACTATACGGTTTTCTGTAGTCTGCGCTAGAAGGCTGCTTAAACCTACTGTAGCCGGGTATGGTGAATTTATTGTCTTTGTGTTTCCACTCGCTGTTTAAACGGGACTTGAACGAGTTGACAGAGTCCGCACACACTGAGATGTTTGTAAGAGCGTTCCAGCTGTTTGTGACTCTGTTGCAGAATCTGTTTTGCTGAGCCGGTTCTGTGGTCGAGTTTTCTCTAGTTTGAAGACGTTGCCCCTTGTGTTGCTGTTTGTGTTTCGCTTTAGACTGTCTTTGATGTTAATCTCCTCGTAATCGTGAAGAACCTTAAACACTTGGATAATGTCAGCTCTTTCCCTACGGTACATTAGAGTGGGTAGACCAAGCTCCTTTAGTCTTTCCTCGTAGCTGAGGTTCTGCATTCCAGGTACTATACGTGTTGCCCTTCGCTGCACTTGTTCTATGGAGATGATGTCTTTCTGATACGTAGGGGACCACACCACACTAGCATATTCTAGGTGAGGTCTAATGTACGCCTTGTAGAGAGGGATGAAGATGTCCTTTTCTAAGTATGTGAATGAATTTTTAATGGTGCCAAGTGCTTGGTTCGCTCGCTTTACCTTTGACGCTATGTGTTCACTAAATGAGAGGTCTGAGTCAAATGTTACGCCTAGGTCTTTCTCACTTTTGACGTTTTCTATTTGCTTTCTGTCCTGAGAGTCTCTCATAGTATACGTTGCTGTAGGGTTGTTTTTTCCGACATGAAGGCATTTACATTTAGAAGCGTTGAAACGGAGCAGCCATTTGTCTGACCATTCAGCAAGGTTGTCCAAGTCTGTTTGAAGAGAAATAACATCGCCTTGGGAGATAATGGGTCTGTATATCTTTGTGTCATCAGCGAATGATTGCATTAAGTCTCAGAATAAGGGTAAAAAACTTCCTGCAGTACATGTCTTAGGTGACTTCAACTTCAGAGAGATTGTTTGGCCAGATAGGCTCGGCAAACAAGGCACGATGCTAAGTCCGTCAGAGGGACAGGTGTTGGTTGACATCATGAATGATCATGGCTTGGAACAGGTTGTTGACTTTCCTACTCGAGATAGAAACACTTTGGATTTGATTCTCACAACTTTGCCAGGACAGTTTGGGGATATTCAATCCCCGGACAAACTAAGCGATCATGATATTGTCTCTGGATTTTTGAAAACCTTCATACCACCTACAAAGAAACCTCGTAGAAAGGTGTACTATATCAAAATTATGAACTATGAGGAAGGATGCCCTAAAATTTGCAAGAGAGAAATACTTTAATGGTCATTCAGACGCTCGGTCTGTCCAGGAGAACTTGATTTGATAAAGTCTTTCATTCAAGCTTCGTCCGAAAATCATATCCCCTCCAAAACTAGCAGGTCTGTATCTTCAATTCCTTGGATCACACCAGAAATAAGAAGAAAAATTCGGAGGAGAAATAAGATTCATGCCAAGGCAAAAAAGTTGGGAAGTGGTAAACTCAGAGCAAAATTTGAAAACTTGAGACGAGAAATTAAAAATGACATAAAAAATCAGCATGATCAGTATGTAAATAACTTGGTAGGTGATGTAAAGGCAAATCCCAGAGACTTCTACAGATATATCAATAGCCAGAAGAAAGATAGGCAAGGTATCCCACCCCTTAATAAAAGAGGAGGGAACGGGGTCGCTGAATCGGACTCCAAAAGGGCAGAGGAATTGGTTGGTCAATTCAATGATGCATTTAATAAAACTGAGTTCAACGAGGTTCCATTGACTGGAAGATCGGCCCCTTTCATGGAAAATATTGTTGTATCCCCTGCGGGAGTGATCAAGTTACTTAAAGGCTTGAACCCTTCTAAAGCTTTAGGGCCTGATGAACTTCATCCTAGAGTCCTGAAGGAACTAGCAAACGAGTTAGGTCCAGTTTTTGCTCATCTTTTCCAACAATCTCCCGATACGGGTGAAATTCCCAAAGAATGGCTCCTAGCGAACATCTGTCCACTTTTCAAAAAAGGGGACAGGGCTCTTACTCGTAATTATCGCCCGGTGTCACTGACCTGTGTTCTATGTAAATTGCTTGAACACATAGTCTGCTCAAACATCATGGCCCACTTGGATGAACATAAACTTTTGTCAGACAGACAATATGCATTTAGGAAAAGGCATAGTTGCGAAACTCAGCTGATCACGGTTATTAATGATTGGGCAAAAATCCTGGACAAAGGGGGGCAGGTGGACACATTTATTCTGGACTTTGAGAAGGCTTTTGACACCCCTCCTCATGAACTACTTAAATCCAAATTATTTGGTTATGGGATTGGAGGGAAGACTCTTAAATGGATAGATTCTTTCCTTTGCTACAGAAAACAGCGTGTTGTCGTTAATGGTGAATCTTCAGTGTGGGCGCCAGTTTTGTCTGGAGTCCCACAAGGGACTGTTCTTGGTCCTCTATTGTTCTCCCTGTACATCAGACTGTTCGCAGATGACTGTGTTTGTTACCGGGAAATTAGAGATACAGATGACTCACTGAAACTTCAGGCTGACATAGATAGATTAGGATGTTGGGCCAGAAAATGGGGCATGAGATTTCAACCAGTTAAATGCAATATTATGCAGATAACAAGGAAGAGATCTAATAAAGTTGAGGCATCTTACACCTTAGAGGGAACAGTCCTCGAAAATGTGAATTCCATTAAATACCTTGGTGTGACAATCACTCACGATTTGAGATGGAATACACACATTAGCAATGTGTGTACAAAGGCGAATAGAACACTTGGTTTCCTGAGGCGAAATCTTCATCATTGTCCTCAGGATGTGAAAGAGACAGCATACAGGGGACTTGTTCGCCCAATCTTGGAATATGGTAGTTGCATCTGGGACCCAAACGGAGTGGTCCTTAATGAAGAAATTGAAAAAGTTCAGAATAGAGCTGCTAGATTTGTAACTGGAAATTATTGCTTTGAAACTGGGAGCATGACTGGAATTCTAGGAAAATTAAGATGGGAGTCTCTCAAGAAAAGGAGAAGAGACAGTAGGCTCATACTCTTATACAAAGGTCTAAAGGGTGCTGCCAGCATTCCAACAGATGACCTTGTCCCCCCAGCTAGGCACTGTAGAAAGCACCATTCAATGACGTTTCAGACCCTTACTGCAAGAACGGATATTTATAAAGAATCGTTCTTCCCCCGAACCATTAGAGATTGGAATGCCCTTCCCGATTCTATTATTTTGACGGCTGAAGGTGCTGAGGATTGTGTAGCTAAGTTTACATCTTTGGTTAGAGCTAGGGACTAACTTCCCATATCACAGGTCCTGATGTATGAATGTCATTTGACGTGTCACCAGTAACAATTCTGATTCTGATGTATTGGCGGAACTTAAAATGCTAACAATATTCAGACATTTTGCGAGAAAAGATACCCGTTTACATTGAAATAATGCCTTGAGAAGGAAAGAATGATATTTTGCTTTTATAACCGAAATTCATTTATTTAATTGACGAAAATCTCTTCGTGAATGACCCATGTCAACGGCTTGAGATACCGTTATTCACGAAAGCTTACTTACAAAATAAGTTTTTACGTAACTTTTCAATTTATTCGCTGTCCAAGTATAGCTATCACATACAGACAGACTTAGATCTATCTACCGGTATCTAGCTAGCTAGCAGTAGCTAGCAGTTAAAAAATGTCCAGCGATCTGTCTACATGTGCAATTTTAATAAATTGAAGATTCCTGTGGACAGGCTACGTTTGTTTTGGGTTAAACAATATTTTATTTCTAGCAAACATCATGTACAATTAAATAGACTGGAACTGACAAATACAATCTGACATTAAGTATGAGGCTTATAAATATCATCTCCTAAAACAAACTGATTTACGTTACATTTGAGTGGTATGAACAAACAACCACATAGACAGACGGACAGGCAAACAAATTGACTGACTAACAGACAAACAGATGGACAGTTAGACAGACAAATAAACATACTGACAGCCGAAATAAACTTATGGGTGGACTGACGGAGGTGCGTCGAGTCAACGTTGATTCGACGTCATGCCGTCGACACCCACTCGAACTCACATCAATGTCACATGGCCGTTGGGATGAGAGAGAAAGAGAGGGCGAGAGAGAGAGAAGTTTGACTGACAGTAAACAGACAGACCGACTGACTAAATGACTGACTAACGGACAGTTAGACAGACAAATAAACATACTGACAGTCGAAAAAAAACAAACTAATGAGTGGCCTGACAGACGGGCGTCGAGTCAATGTTGGCTGGACGTCTTGCCTTCGACAACCACTCCAACTCACTTCAATGTCACTTGACTGTTGAGATGAGAGAGAGGTTTGACTGACCCCTGTATCCAAGAAGCCCTTAACATTTTTTGTACCAAATGGAATCTTCCTCCTTATATATAGCAGGAGTCCATTTCAAAATTTAGGGATGTCAGGTTGTGTTTTCTTCAAAATTTATTTGGGAAATGGTCGAACTTTTTGCAAACAGTGTAGGCCTTGATCAGACGCGAGGTTCTGCGGCGTCTGATCTGGGCCTGCACTGTTTGCCACTTACCCCTATTGGGGTTTCCGGTACCAAATAAGTTAATGTAGGCCATGGGCAGGTTGAAACAATCTGCAAATCTACCAGATTTTACTGTAAAACCTTGCCCTTGCGAAGGAGTGTTTCGTTCTCATGCACTGAAAGGGTGTTTTACGTTTGTTTCGAATTTAATGTTCTAATCCCACTGAGTCTTGATGTGTCCGAGCACTGGGCAAATGACATTTTATTAAGCAACGCAGTATTATCGCCACCGCAACTTTATGACGTTTCATCAACGTTGTGCATCGCTTTGAAGTTGGTTTGATGTAGACACGAAGTTGTTGACACGCTACATGTCGGTAGACATGGCATTATTTAACGGCATTTAATGGCAAATTGTAATTTACATTTACCTGCGTTCGCTAATTGTTGGTGCGCTAAGAGAAAGAGAGAGAGAGAGAGAGACGACCCTATTGGGTCGTATGTACAATATATCGTTTTCGTAATGCGAAATTTCACATATGGCAGCATATCGGTGATTCTCCCATTATCTTATATTAGAATTCGCCAAAAGTTTAAAAGAATTCCACTGTTTTACGCTGTAATTAACACTTTATCTGTGCCACTGCCTTTGAAGCAATACAACAGATAACGGCCAGGACTTTTCCCGTTCTATTTTTAGAACCGGAAGTACGTCACGAAAAAAGCTCCTATAGAAAAGTCAAAACTACAATACCGGTGGAAGTAAATGAGCGTCACCATCTTTTTGTCGCACCTGCTTTAAGTTTCAAATATTTAAGTTGTTTCTTAATTTACCAGTGAATAAAGCTTAAAAAAAAGAAAGAAAAAAAACAAGACATAGGTTTTGGGTACTCGTTAGAACCGCCTCAATGTGTTGGTTCTAACAATCACCCACAGCTTATTTTTACGGAAAACAAGGAAAAAATATCGTTTGACAAGACGCCCATTAACTCTGCTGGGCAATCTCTGTTTGACAATACGCCCATCAACTCGGCTGGGCAATCATACATGTAGGTGGCAATGAGTCCCAAATATCATATTCACAGCTTTAGACATCGCCTGATTAATCAGATAATTAGTGTAGCAATTAAGTCATATCCAGAGCTTATTGATTTAGATGATTTTTTAAAAAAAATGCAAAAAAAATAAAATACTTTTTTTTTTTATTTAATAAGCATACCATATTCACCCTTATTACCGCACATGCTTCTATAAGCGCACACCAAAGCTATTTTTGAAAAGGAAATGCATAAGCGCACACTTTACAGTAACCTCCCCATGGAAGCTCTCACAGTAAATCTGTAAAAAACTTAACGTTATTTCTTCAACAGTGAAGGCAATGCTTTAGTATCCTTTCCCTCCCATTAAATATCAGCATGCATCATCTCAGAAGCTATTGTTTTCGCATCGAGTGTGCGCTAATTAGGTAGATTTTTCACTGTGATTTTTTGACACGATTTTGAAAACACTAAGCGCACGGTGCGGTAATTAGGGCGAATACGGTATATATAATTATCATAAAATAATAATAATAAAACAGGCAAATAAAGTATTAATGTACAGCTTAATAAGCATCATAACTATTGTGGGCCGAGTTTGTAGAGGCCGAGTTGGTTATGTGCCGAGTTGTTCAATAGAAAATGATTGTTAAACAATAAGCTTATTTTGTAAATAAAAGGTTAAGGAGGTTAGCCCCTAATCCAAACAAAAGTAATAGCCCTTAAACCTTACATGTTGGAATGGCTGTTCGTTAGTCCTGTTGTCCCTCTGTCTTTCCGTCAACATTTTACACTGGGTGTCTTGTCATCGCAACTCCTCCTACAGTTTCATACCGTTTATTTTGAAACTTTGTGTGTGTTTTTGCCATGGTATGAGGATGGCCGATGCGCGTGTGGTTTTGACTTTATCGTCCGATCAATTTTTGTCACTTTTTCCACATTGTGAAATTTTTAACCTTCAATTGATATATGATAGGTACCTCTTGTCATCGCAACTCCTCTTACAGTTTTATACCAATCATTTTGAAACTTTGCATGTGCTTTTGCCATGGTATGAGGATATGCATGTGATTTGGACATAATTCTCAGAATATTTTTTTTTCGCTTTTTGCGCATTGTGAACTTAGTCATTTTTAAGCTTCAATTGATATACAGGAGGTACCGTCATTTTTAAGCTTCAATTGATATACAGGAGGTACCGCTTTGTCACCGCAACTCCTCTTACAGATTTATACTAATCATTTTGAAACTTTGCATGTGTTTTTGCCATGGCATGAGGCCCTGCATGTGGTTTGGACTTAATCTTCGGATCAATTTCTGTCACTTTTTCCACATTGTGAACTTAGTCATTGTTAACCTTCAGTTGATATATGATAGGTACCTTGTCATCGCAACTCCTCTTACAGTTTTATACTAATCATTTTGAAACTTAGCTTGTGTTTTCTCCATGATATGAGGATGTTCATATGCTTTGAATATAATTCTTGGGTCATTTTAGTCCATTTTATCACATTGTGAAATTAGTCAGTTTTTTCCCTCACATATATACACATGTAGGCTATGGATTCTTCTCAAAGCCCTATATTCATCTCTTCTGCCTTAAATAAACTTTTATTTTTTGTGTTGGGCAGGTGGGGAGCAGGTGCGACATCAACTTCACCGAAGTTGAATTTCTGGTTATGGACTGATTTGTGGCCAGGTGTATTGTTTGTTTTCAATATCAGATTATTATCTATGTCTATTAGAAAACAAGCAGTAAGCCTGGCCACAAATCAGTCAAAACAATGCCATAGCGAAATATCTTCTGAGCAGTTTGTTGACAGAGAAGTCTAGCTTTTGGGGTTCATTTCTCTTGGAGGATAGCAGAACCTTAATGGCTGAGAGTTTTGGGGGTGAAATAAAAGAAATTAGAATATGAGCTTCACACAGCTAGTTCGACTTTCAGGGTTCGGGGGTCAAGGTGGTTCTAAGGGGTACCATCTATTGCTGCAGTCTATTGGGCTGTTTTACAGAAGAAAAATTTCATTTTTGATAACTTGCCCCCATCCAACTTAAGGCCCCAAAGGCGAGCTATGTTGTCTTCTGACAACTCTTGTTTTAGGCTGTTTTGGAGGTCGTCCTCATCTCGTGTTTTGTCAATATTCATGCTACTTTCGATTTAGAACGGGTTGTAACAATTGTAATCGAGGTGGTGTATGCCGTTTTTCAGAGTCACTGCAACACGGTCAAGGTTTCCGCCGTTTACCAATCGGCTTACGCTATAATATTCAGTGAGGTTTAATCACTGACCGAAACAAAGGTATGCTACTCAATTCATTCGGATATCCTCTACTGTTTTCTTTGACTTTATAGAAAACGGGTGAAAAAAACAAAATACGCTCTCAAAAATATTAAATGCTTAATGCTTATTTGTTTTTCCTACCAGATACGCAGCAGATTTTAAAAAAAAGGAGTATCCTCCCAAATATTTTTGTAATTTATACGTTATCTAAAGCTCTGACCTATGTATGGGTCCTCTTATCCCATAGTAGTCCAGTTTGTACAATAGCCTTCTATGAGGTACCTTGTCAAACTTGGCGAAGTCCATGATAATGAAGTCAGTCTGCTTGAGGCCATGGTTACTGGCCCTCTCCAGATTGCTCACTTTGTCATGGTAAAGTTTAACTAATTGAGTTTTGCATGGCCTTTGACTTCGAAAACCATGTTGACAGTCAGCAAGAATGCTTTCAAAGGCTAGGTTCTTGTTCATGTTGCAGTAACAAATATATGTTCCAGGGTTTTGCAACAGACGCATGTTAAAATCTGCCGTTATTTATAAGACGATGGCTATTGACAACCGGCTGTCACCAGCGAAAGTTCGCTGGAGACAGTCGGCTGTCTCCAGCGAACTTTCGCTGATGACAGCCAGCTAAAATATACAGATGACATATTGATAAATAATTAAGTTATTCACTGATTTTAATTCTATTATATGCTTGAGAATAATTTTTTTATGGTTTTGAATATCACTATATGAATTTTATCATTTTTGAATACTTGTATTTATTTTTGAAAGCTGGCTGTCACCAGTGTGTGTGTGTGTGTGGGGGGGGGGGGGGTGATGAGCAGGGGAGACTTCACCCAAGTTGTATCTCATTTTGGCTCACTTGAGCCGAAGGCTCAGGAGGGATCTATTGTAATCAGCCACCATCATTGTCATCATCAGTAAATATCAATCCACATTTGGGGAAAATACTTTGAAATGTATGAAACCAGACACCCCTGAAACCCACTGGTTTTACATAGAATAATAATGGTGACATGTTTAAAAAATTTCTTGTCTGAAACCAGAAGGCCCAGGTCATTGATATTTGGTATGTAGCTTCATCTTTGTTCACAGTTGTTCAAATTATCATCATCATCATCAACGGATTTTTGATTAACGTGCAGGTACAGGGGCAACATCCACATAAGTGGGCCCCCTTCCAGGTAGCTGGCTTGCTGCACGCATGGCAGATCTTACACCAGATCTCCAGGCTTGTCTTTCGTGAGGATTGACAGCAGAGAGCTTCCATTCTCTGCAATCTCTTTTTGTTAGCTGCTTCCAGGTCATCTTGGGCCTTCCTGGCCCCCGCTTTCCACCTACCTGTATGTCACAGGCAGTCTTGACTGCACCGTTGGAGCATTCCACATGTCAATACTAGCGAAATCTTCTCTCTTTCAGGATGAGGTCCAGGTCCTCAATGCCGAGACGCTCAAGTAACTCACTGGACCTGATGGTGACAGTGTCCTGTGGCTTGACATTGCATATCTGTCTGATCATTGCCCTGTCATTTCGCTGTAGACGTTGGAGGTTTGGCTTTGTCAATGGCCATGTCTCACTGGCATGGAGCATTGCGCTCCGCACACAAGAGCTATACACACGGCCACGTGTCTTGAACGAGAGGTGGCAGGAAGAGAGAACTGGTAGCAACTCCTTGAATTTCTTCCAGGCTGTTTTCACACGTGATGTAGTTGAAAGGTAGCAGCAACCCACTGCAGAAAGCATATCGCCTAGGTAGCAAAAGGAAGCTACAACCTCCAGCTTGTCGGATCCAACTTGTACTTCCCTCTGTGGTCTGCCATCTTAGGGGCGCGCAGTTCCTTGGCACCGTGTACACCTGTAATCAGGGTCCTCTATCAAGCGTTTGAGCCCACTGCATTTCTTGTGCACCCAGAACTTGCAGCCATTACAAAAGATACTGTTGCTGCCCACTCCAGTGCGACATACAGCACATGGGAACTAGCCTGTACTCTGCAAGAGGTCCAGACCTGTACCACAGATCATGATCTTTGTCTTTCCTGCATTCACTCTCAGCCCTTTCGCCTCAATTGTGTCTTTCCAAGTTAAGAGCCTCCTGACACATTCCTCAAGGGATTCAGCTATGATGACAAGGTCATCAGCATACAGGTCCTCCCAGGGGACTCCAGAGCGGAACTCGCATGACAAGGCTTCAAGCACAATGATGAAAAGCAGTGGGCTGAGAACAGATGAACACCCACCTTCATCTTGAATTCTTCACTGTAACCATCACCAATGCGGACACGGCTCCGAGCATTAGCATACATCCCTTGGACCAGTTTCACAATCCACTCGTCCACTCCAAGTTTTCTTAGTGCCCACCAGATGACTTTCCCAGGCACTCAGTTAAATGCCTTCTCCAGGTCTACAAAAGCCATGTACAGTCTCCTGTTGGCCGCCAGATACTTCTCTTGCAGCTGCCGTACAACAAAAAATTGCGTCTGTTGTGCCTCTTCCTGGGACGAAGCCAAACTGGGAATCGTAGATGGACACCAACTGCCTAATGAGGCCATCCATAATCCTCTCCAAGACTTTCATGACCTGTTCTGTCAGCTTGAGACCACGCTAGTTGCCCCGTTCCAATGCATCGCCCTTGCCCTTGTAGGGACAGACAATGAAACTCTGTTCCCAGTCAGAGGGTACCTTCCCATCACGGATGATTGCAGCGGCAAGGTCGCTGATCATCAAGACACCCACATCACCTGCAGCTCTTATCATCTCCACCACTATGCCAGAGGGACCCGGTGCTTTGCCAGTCTTCATCTGAGAGATAGCCTTCTTAACCACATCAATAGTGATTGGGATGGGTGGTCCTTCCACTGATGGTTCATCAGACAGGTGGTCTGGGTCCCAGTCAAACTCAACATTGAGTAGCCTTTGGTAGTGTTCTAACCAGGCCCTCTGCTTTGAGTCTTCACTCATTGACATCTCCCCTGCATCATTCTTTACTGGTTTGTCACATACAACATCGGCATTCTCTCTTCTCATCTGGTTAGCAAGGCGGTATACTTCTGAGGACTTAGGGTCAATATTCTTGTAGATCTCCTTCTCAGCTTCTTGGCGAGCATGGTGCATCGCACGTCTGGCCGCAAGATATGATGCACGGGTGGCCTTATCAGTCTTCCATGCTTTAAAGGCTTGCCGCTTGGCTGCAATGACCTTATTAACATCCTGATTCCACCACCAGGTTTCGCGACGCCAGCGGTGGGGCGAGTTGTGCCACACACCTCTTCAGTTGTCTTGAGCAGACCGGTCTTGATGCTGTTCCATGATATATCCTCATTGGTAGCATCTGTCACACCTGCTGAAGCACTCACATGCTGGCAGAAACATAACATTAAATTATAGCCCTGGGATCAAAAGTCGCCCTACCCCAGGGGTCACTTGTTTAATAAAGACATAGACTCATATATCTGTTTGACTTTCAAATCACCACAACCTCTTTATAACATTGGTATCTGGGAACAAAGCACAAAGCATGCTAGAAAAACTTGTTATATATATCCAACCAAAAATGTAACTGTATAGAATGTATGTTGTAAAAATGTTAAATTAATGGTATTTTAATAATTTTAGGATTAATTTAATAATTTTACATCATTTATCTATTTAAATTATTAACAAGGGTTCCATTTTTGATTTTTATTTGCCTTCACTGCAGCTGGTGTTGTGCCATGTGGCGGCCGTAAAACGTCTCCCCGTACATCAACCATAGTGCAGTTTATATTTTACTTTCGGTCCTTTTAGATCAGCGTGAATATTCTGAGAAATCAGAAATAAATTATTGGTTGATACTCATATTCTAGACAGATTTTTAATTATTTGGATCCCATTTTGATTTATATCAGTCTTTGAATCGACTGCCTATTCGAAATTCGCAAAATTGCAGTATGTTTCCTCTGGCTTTCTTTGCCGGATCATTACAGGGTCACTGATGAGGCTTTATTAGCTGAAACTACATAGTATGACCCATCCTCTTTCTTATGAATGTTTTCATTGCTCTCAAAGGAACTCATTTTTGATTTTTATTTCCATTAAATGACTTTTATTTATTACTGTACAATATACTTTCTATATATTTTTGCTGGCTGTCACCAGCGTACATTCGCTGGAGACAGCCAGCTGTCACTAGCGAACTTTCGCTGGAGAGAGCCGGCTGTCAATAGCCACTTACGATTTATAACTGCATTTGACAGGACTTTGTGAACAGTAGTGATTTTAACCCATTTTGTACCGGAAACTCCAAAACGGGTAGTTGGCAAACAGTTAAGTCATTTTCCTATATATTATGAAGAAAACACAACCTGACACCCCTGAATTTTAAAATGGACTCCTGCTTTATATAAGGAGGAAGATTCCATTTGGTACAAAAAGGGTTAATACTATACTTGTTTCCTGCAGGTACTACAATGTACAGACTGTCCTAAATTTGATGTTGAATGGTTGACTTGGAACCATGCTAGAACCCATCTTGCCCTTTGGGGTCAGCTTGGGATCACCGTGCTGGAACTGCCACAGAAGTGGGGAAAGTTTGCCGAGTTTCAAGGAGGAAAAGATAATGTGTCATGCAAGTAAGTTTATTGTTTGGACCTGACCAAATAGGAAGTTGCGAAAGTTGTCTCCCCAAACAGGGGCCAGTTGTTCAAAACTAATGACGTCGTTAGTTATCATACCCATTAAAACCTTGATTATTATAGCCCCGCTTGAAAAGTGGGGCTATATTGGATTTGCCCTGTCATTCCGTAATTCTGTAATTCCGTAATTCTGTAATTCCGTAATTCCGTTATTCCGTTATTTTTTCGTCACAGTTTTCCCCGAAACTAAGAGAGCTAGAAAACTAAAACTTTGTATACACGTGGACAATGGGTGCCTCCACGGACCTTACCGAAATTATGACCAAGGGCCCATAACTCTTGGAGTTATCTCCCCTGATAGGTTTTTTTAAATGAAAATGTTTGGTCACAGTTTTCTCAGGAACGAAAGAAGCTAGAAAGCTCAAACTTTGCATAAATGTGGACAATGGGTGGATATAGGGAGCTTACCAAAATAATGGCCAAGGGCCCATAACTGTTGGAGTTATCTCTCCTGATAGGTTTTTTAAATAAATGAAAATATAGGTTTTTTTTAAATGAAAATGTTTGGTCACAGTTTTCTCAGGAACTAAAGAAGCTAGAAACCTCAAACTTTGCATAAATGTGGACAATGGGTGGATATAGGGAGCTAACCAAAATAATGGCCGAGGGCCCATTACTTTTGGAGTTATCTCCCCTGATAGTATAGTTTTTTTTAATAAATGAAAAGGTTTGGTGACAGTTTTCTCAGGAACTAAGAAAGCTAGAATACTGAAACTTTGTATGAACATGAAAAGTGGGTGGATGTATGGCCCTTACCAAAATAATGGCCAAAGGCCCATAACTCTTGGAGTTATCTCCCCTGATAGGATATTTTCTGCAAGTAAAAAAATCATTTCACTTTTCTAACCATCAAACCATGAAAAATATTTTCGATACAGTTTTCTCAGGTACTAAGAAAGCTAGAAAGCTGAAACTTTGTATAAACATGAACATTAGGTGGATGTAAGTAAATAATGGCCAACAACATTACTCTTGGGGTTATCTCCCCAGCAAAGAAAAAAAAAAATATTAAAGTTTTCTCTGGAACTAAGAAAGCTCCCCTGATAGGTTAAAAGCTTTTAGAGTCAATGTGTCTTACTCCTCTGATAGCGCTATAGCGGGGCTATAGTCAGATCCTCTGACAGCTCTAGTTTAATATGGCAAATATCGTCGTTCGGGAGTCAAAACCTCTTAACTCAGATTTTTCAACTTTTCAGGAGAGACGATTTTCTTCTTTTTTTGAAAAAAGCATGTTTCTTCTTATTGTCTGGACTTCATTCAAAAATTCCTTCCAGCAAAGGTGAAATACCAATACCCCCTTAATATTCAATATATAAGCTGCTGATTTTGTCATTTCAGAGACCTAGATTTTTGGATTTTTATGGAGGTACGAGTTTTTGACGATTTTTTTACCATATTATACATGAGTTACATCCTTTTGTCACTTTTTGTTGACTGTATTATTTAGATCTGCAGTAACTTAATTGAATTGATCTTTGTTTCATTTATTTACTTACGGAATTGCCTACTGGCCATCAAAATTTCAACCTCTGTCTGGACATACTGTTCTGCTGACCCCACCATACTTGAGATACGTTGTTTTGAGATTCAGGTTTTACATCAATCAAGATTATGCCGAGATACGTTTTACTGTTGTAAAATGGAAACTGATTGGCTTAGAGGTACGCCGTTTTGAGCAAAAGATGCGTCTGTGGTTCATGAACATAATGCTATCAAAATGTCATTTTACAAAAAAATCGGAGTTACGAGGTTTTGACTCCCGAGCGACGATATGCTATTTTTTTTTTTTTCGCTGAAAAAAATGTGAGCAGCTTTTGCTAATGTAACTTTTGCTAATGCAAAAGCTGCTCATTTTTTCAGCAAAAATACCAAAATTTTAGATTTTAAACTTGCCAGAACAGTTAACAATATGACCACTAATGAGCTTGTTAAGCTAACAAGGCTTTGAACAATTGGCCCCAGATGAGATGTATCAATGCTCCTTAACCCATCTTGTACTGTATGGAATCTTCTACCTTCTGTATACATGTAGCACACGTCCATTTCGAAATTTAGGGGTGTCAGATTGAGTTTTCTTCAAAACTTACCGTAATGATCCAGCTAAAAGACAGGGTTTTTTTACCGCCAGAATAACGCCAAATTTTTACACCTGTCTTATAGCCGAGATCTTGGGCATCCTTGAAAGTTTCGGTAAAGTCCGGAAAGTCAGAGACATATGGAAAATGTCAATTTTCGTTCAAAAGACTTGGCAGATAAACTTTTATACTGTAGCATATGTTTATGTCTATGTTTGTGAAGTTGGTCATCAAATATAATTTCCTTATAAAATTTGGTACCTTTTAGCGAGTAACATAAACAAGCTGGGCTTCCTTTGTCTAGCCAGCTGCAATCATCTTGAACTACATATTCGCCTTGTGATAATTAGGGCCCCGCACTGAAAGTGTGGGTGCCCTATAGTAATCACTCTGTCCGTCCGTCTGTCTGTCCGTCCACAAATTTTCCTACTCCTCTGATAGCGCTGCCGGGGCCCTAGTCAGTTTCACTGACAGCTCTAGTTATGTTTATCTTCTTGCAATGAAGCGATAATATTTATAGTTACCGGTAACAGTTAAAGAAAACTATGTACCGTGACATAATCCACAGTCATCAATCAACATTTCTTTGAAGTAAATCTTTTAGCGGCTAATTGTCACGTGATACATTAATATTCAATGAGGGTGGGGTCTCACCGTCTGTCATAATTACAACCACAACTAATGACCAATCATGGCTTAAATCCAAACCCAGATTTATTGGAGTTGGTCTGAAGCGGTCAGTCTTAATCAGCTTCAATGACCACATGTTGGCAATAAATTGTTTATTAATAAATGATTGCATTTATCGTTAAACAAACACTGTGTCAGAAAAACACTCACCATGTCCAAACTTAAAAGTTGAAAGGTATTGAATTCGCCGATACACAGTTTGTGAGAAAACGGACATTATTACAATGGTGCTGCACTTAGACACGGAGAAAAAAACATTTCTCTTGTGTGCCGGTTCCGTATTATCTATTGCCTTGAATAATATTGTGCGTCAGAGTTGTGCACACGCACAGTCTCGCCAGACCCTTTGCTGCGCGTAGACAGGGAGGAAAAAAAAAACACAAGGTAGTTTCTTGCAAAAGTGCAAAAGACCAAGGCCTTTTTATCGTGTGCCAGTTAATGTAGATATCGATTGCCTTGAACTTTATATAGGGTCATTATTGACCGCTGCCTTTTACAGTCTGTTAGAGTTGTCTCTCTTAGTGTAAGCAATAAAATGGCGGCTTCGGAAAACAATGGCAAATATTGTTGCAAAAAACATGAATGCAGCTGCAGATAAATTGATCAACCATTATCTCAATCTGAAAATGAAATGTCCACATCGGTGACACCCCTCCAGGCAACTTGCAAAAAATTATACCCGTCTTATAGACAAGACTAAGCAAAAATCGCTAGAGATCATTACGGTCATTGGAAATTGTCTGGACTTTCTGCAAAGTGTAGGCCCTGATCAGACTCCACATTCTATGGTGTCTGATCTAGGACTGCATTGTTTGCTAATTAACTGCTTTGGATTTTCCATTACAATGAGGGGGAAGTTCTTCAGTTTCTATGCTTCCATTTATTTTCCCACTGTCCTTGCAGCAGGTAAAGGTTGAGGGGGTATGTTGGAAGTTCTTCAGTTCCATTTATTTTCCACTTTCTCCCATGCCCCTCACTTTCCTCTCCTCTACTGTGTCTTTTATTAGCTCACCTGAGCACGAAGTGCTCATGGTGAGTTATTGTGATCAATGAATGTCTGTCGTGTGTAGTCAATAATTTGATTTAAATGAGAACTCCTCCTAAACCCTTGGGCCAATTTGATTCAAACTTCACAGGAATGTTGCCTAGGTGGCTCTCCTATGCCAACTCCTACTGTACCCTTGGGCCAATTTCATTCAAACTTCACAGAAACGTTGCTCAGGTGACTCTATACCAAAATAGATAAAACTGTTCCGCTCCAGTGAGCAAAATGGCCACCAGAAACATGGTAAATTTGCTTCAAATGCACACTCCTCCTAAACCCTTGGGCCAATTTGATTCAAACTTCACAGGAATGTTGCCTAGGTGGCTATCTACCAAAATAGTTAAAATCGTTCCACTCCGATGAACAAGCTGGCCACCAGAGCTAAAAATAGAAAAATATTTAAAAGGCAACTCCTACTGTACCCTTGGGCCAATTTCATTCAAACTTCACAGAAATGTTACTTAGGTGATCCTTTACCAGAATAGCTAAAACTGTTCTGCTCCAGTGAGCAAAATGGCTGCCAGAGCTAAAAAAAAAAGAAAAACATAAATTTGCTTCAAACGCGAACTCCTCCTAAACCCTTGGGCCAATTTGAATCAAACTTCACAGGAATGTTGTCTAGGTGACTACCTACCAAAATTGCTAAAACTGTTCCACTCTGACGAACAAGATGGTCATCTGAGCCGAAAATAGAATGTTCTAGAGACAGTGACACTCAGGTGAGCAAATCAGGGCCTCTTGTTTCTTTTCTGCCATTTTAGCTCACCAGAGTCGAAGGCTCCGGGGGTGCTTATAGTATAGGCAGTGATCCGCCGTCCGTCGTCCACGTCTGCGTCAACATTTTCAAATGACTTCTCCTCAGAAACTGCTGGGCCAATTGAAACCAAATTACATGTGGAGCCTCTATGGGAAGTGGGAACGAAAGTTTGTTCGGGAGGACTGGGTCACATGACCAAGATGGCCGCCATGCCCATATATGGTAAAAACCTTTAAAAATCGTCTTCTCAAGAACCAAACAGCTGATGATCTTGAAACTTGGTATGCAGTATCGGGGACTCGGGCCCTACCAAGTTTGTTCAAATGATGACCTTTGGTTGACCTTGACCTGTTTTACGCCAAGGTCAAAATTGGTCATTTAGACATTTGTATGGAAAAATGGCAAAACAGTGGATTTTTCTGATTGTATGTTAGCTAGTGGCATCAGAAATGGTATTTGCAATCAGCTGAATGGAAGTTTATCAGTTCCAAAGGTCAAGGTCATTTACCGACCTTTGTCCAGGACGGCTCAGATTCAGTATTTTTATCTTCTTCTTCACTTAAACTACTCGGCCAATTGAAATCAAATTACATGTGGAGCCTCTATGGAATGGTGGAACGAAAGTTTGTTCGTGAGGACTGGGTCACATGACCAATATGGCCACCATGCCCATATATGGTAAAAACCTTTAAAAATCTTCTTCTCAAGAACCAAACAGCCGATGATCTTGAAACTTGGTATGCAGTATCGGGGACTCGGGCCCTACCAAGTTTGTTCAAATGATGACCTTTGGTTGACCTTGACCTGATTTACGCCAAGGTCAAAATTGGTCATTTAGACATTTGTATGGAAAAATGGCAAAACAGTGGATTTTTTAGCTCACCTGAGCCGAAGGCTCATGTGAGGTATTAGTATACCACGAGCCGGCGTCCGTCGTCGTCGTCCGTCGTCGTCGTCCACACTTTCAAAGAAGTATATCTCCGGAACCAGTGGGCCAATCTTGATCAAATTTCATGTGAAGCATTATCAGGTAGGGGGAAAGGCTGCATACTGTTTTCGGGCAGATCGGATTGGAACTCTGGTTGCCATGGCAACAAATAGCTCCCATAGACTTAACATAGGAAAAAGTTTGTCATCACTCTAGCTCCGTCACTTTTTTTCTGATTGTCTTCATTCTTGCAGATAACGAGGACAGGCATGAAATCTCGATCAAGTTCGATTTTGGGCTGAATCGGATTATTCACTCAGGAGTTACGTGCCCTTGAGCGTTAGGAAAAAGCTTGTCATCACTCTAGCTCCGTCAATTTTTTTCTGATCGACTTCATTCTTGCAGATAACGAGGACAGGCATGAAATCTCGATCAAGTTCGATTTTGAGCTGAATCGGATTATCCACTCAGGAGTTACGTGCCCTTGAGCGTTGAAAAAATTGCCTATTGACTTAACATGGGGAGAATGTTGTCATCACCGTAGCTGCTTCAATTATTTTCAGATTGGCTTTATTCTTGCAGATAACCAGCACAGCCATGAAATCTCGGTCAAGTTCGATAACTGGCAGAATCGGATCATTCACTTAGGAGTTACCTGCCCTTGTGTGTTTTTGCATTAGGGTTAATGGGAATTTCAAAAATGTATATCTTGAAGACTACTTGGCCAACTTTGATCAAATTTCATGTGTCGCATTATTGGGCGAGTGGAAAGGCTTCATTAGGTTTTCAGGCAGATCTGAGTGGAACTCTGGTTGCCATGGCAACATCTAGCTCCCATAGACTTCACATAGGAAAAAGCTTGTCATCACTCTAGCTCCGTCAATTTTTTTCTGATCGACTTCATTCTTGCAGATAACCAGTACAGGCATAAAATCTCGGTCAAGTTCGATTTTGGGCCGAATCAGATAATTCACTCAAGAGTTACGTCCCCTTGAGCGCCCGAAAAATTGCCTATCGACTTAACATGGGGAAAATGTTGTCATCACTGTAGCTAGTAACGAGGACAGGCATAAAATCTCGGTTAAGTTCGATTTTGGGCAGAATCGGAATATTGACCTCGGAGTTACGTGACCTTGAGCGACAAAAAATTTGCCCATAGACTTAACATAGGGAAATTGTTGTGACTACGATAGCGACTTGAATTTTTTTCAGATCAGCTTCAAACTTGCAGGTAACGAGGACAGACATAAAATCACGGTTAATTTCGATTTTGTGCCGAATCGGATTATTTGCCTTGGAGTTACCTGCCCTTGAGCATGAAAAAATACGTTGTGACCACGATAGCAACTTTATTTTTATTCAGATCAGCTTCAAACTTGCAGGTAACGAGGACAGGCATAAAATCCCGGTTAAGTTCGATTTTGGGCCAAATCAGAATATTGACCTCGGAGTTACGTGACCTTGAGCGACAAAAAATTTGCCCATAGACTTAACATAGGGAAAATGTTGTGACTACGATAGCGACTTGAATTTTTTTCAGATCAGCTTCAAACTTGCAGGTAACGAGGACAGACATAAAATCTCGGTTAAGTTCGATTTTGGGCCGAATCGGATTATTTGCCTTGGAGTTACCTGCCCTTGAGCATAAAAAAATACGTTGTGACCACGATAGCAACTTTATTTTTATTAAGATCAGCTTCAAACTTGCAGGTAACGTGGACAGGCATAAAATCTCAGTTAAGTTCGAATCGGAATATTGACCTCGGAGTTACATGACCTTGAGCGACAAAAAATTTGCCCATAGACTTTACATAGGGAAAATGTTGTGACTACGATAGCGACTTGAATTTTTTTCAGATCAGCTTCAAACTTGCAGGTAACGAGGACAGACATAAAATCTCGGTTAAGTTCGATTTTGGGCCGAATCGGATTATTTGCCTTGGAGTTACCTGTCCTTGAGCATAAAAAAATACATTGTGACCACGATAGCAACTTTATTTTTATTCATATCAGCTTCAAACTTGCAGGTAACGAGGACAGGCATAAAATCTCGGTTAAGTTCGATTTTGGGCCGAATCGGAATATTGATCTCGGAGTAACGTGACCTTGAGAGACAAAAAAATTTGCCCATAGACTTAACGTAGGGAAAATGTTGTGACAGAAATAGCGACTTGAATTTTTAGCTCACCTGAGCCAAAGGCTCCAGTGAGCCGATAGTATACCAAGGCTCCGGAGTCCGTCGTCTGTCGTCCGTCCATCCGTCGTCCACACTTTCAATGAAGCATGATTCAGAAGGCAGTCGACCAATCTTGTTTAAATTTTATGTGTAGCACCATTGGGCAAGGGGAAAGGCTGCATTAGGTTTTGGAGCTAGTCTGGTTCATTTGTTCCTTCATTCTTCTTTCTCTCCATATAGAGATAATAGACCAATGTTAAATTTTTAATCAAAGATTTCTCAGGAACTATAAAAGCTAGAAGCATCAAATTTGGTATTCAATAGAATAATGATGACTTATTTTGTGTAAGAGACATTGGGCTTTCTCAGCTTATTTGTTCATCTGTTCTTTCATTCTTCTTTCTCTCCATTTTGACCAATGTTAAATTTTCGTCAAAGATTTCTCAGGAACTATAGAAGCTAGAAGTCTCAAACTTGGAATGCAATGCAATAATCATGACTTATATCCTGTAAGGGTCAATGGGCTGGATTCTATTAGCAGATTTAGTAGTCAAGTCTGTGAATTGTTAAAACTTAAGTTCCTCAGGTGAGCGGTTTAGGCTCATTGAGCCTCTTGTTTGATTGTATATTAGCTAGTGGCATCAGAAATGGTATTTACAATCAGCTGAATGGAAGTTTATCAGTTCCAAAGGTCAAGGTCATTAACCAACCTTTGTCTTGGATGGCTCAGATTCAGTATTTTTATCTTCTTCTTCACTTAAACTACTTGGCCAATTGAAACCAAATTACATGTGGAGCCTCTATGGAATGAGGGAACAAAAGTTTGTTCGTGAGGACTGGGTCACATGACCAATATGGCCGCCATGCCCATATATGGTAATAACCTTTAAAAATCTTCTTCTCAAGAACGGAATGGCTGATAATCTTGAAACTTGGTATGCAGCATCAGGGACTCTGGCCCTACCAAGTTTGTTCAAATGATGACCTTTGGTTGACCTTGACCTGTTTTACATCAAGGTCAAATTTAGTCACTTAGACATTTGTATGGAAACATGGCAAAACTGGATTTTTCTGATTGTATATTAGCTAGTGGCATCAGAAATGGTATTTACAATCAGCTGAATGGAAGTTTATCAGTTCCAAAGGTCAAGGTCATTTACCGACCTTTGTCCAGGAGGCCTCAGATTCAGTACTTTTATTTTCTTCACTTAAACTACCCGGCCAGTTGAAACCAAATTATATGTGGAGTCTCTATGGAATGAAGGAACGAAATTTTGTTCATGATGACTGGGTCACATGACCAATATGGGCCGCCATGCCCATATATGGTAAAAACCTTCAAAAATCTTCTTCTCAAGAACCGAATGGCCGATGATCTGGACACTTTGTATGCAGCATCAGGGACTCTGGTCCTACCAAGTTTGTTCAAATGATGACCTTTGGTTGACCTTGACCTGTTTTATGTCAAGGTCAAACTTGGTCACTTAGACATTTGTATGGAAAAATGGCAAAGTAGTGGATATTTCTGATTGCCTGGTAGGCTGTGACATCAAAAATGATATTTGCAGTTAGCTGAAAGGAAGTTTATTAATTCCAAAGGTCAAGGTCATTACTGACCTTTGTCTTGGATGGCTCAGATTCAGTATTTTTATCTTCTTCTCCAGTAAAAGAGCTGTGCTGATTGAAACCAAAATACATGTAAAGCATCTATGGGGGTGAGGCAGTTAAACATTATTCGTGGTATTGTTGTCACATGACCAAGATGGGCACCTTGCCTGTATATGGTATAAACCACATGACCTCTGGTGAGCATAGTGGCCCATGGGCCTCTTGTTTCTGGGATATGGCACAAAATGACCAGCAAGGGTTGACATACATATATATTCTATATGTATATCATCTTATGTATATTTCAGAAGTATTAGTTTAGCAGAGCACTATTTTGTGAGTCGGCAGGGTCTAAAGTTGTTACAAGTATCATGGCACCCAGGGAGTGACACAGATTCTCATGTTGTGTTCCTGACTTCAGATAACAATCTCAGGTAAGTATAACATGACTGCAGATAAGGGAGAGTAATAGGGATAATTTTGGGATAAGTTTTCTTATTTCTCACTAAAAGCATGTTTTGAGTTCTTGTTGGAATCATCTCATAGAGGTGATTCTTACAAGTACCCACAACTTAGAATCACCTCATAGAGATTCGGCCCCCGCCAATCGGGGCTTGAAGAAATAGATGGGCTGCATGATGCTTCCACGCAGAGCTGAAACTGACCCCCTAACGAGTGGTAAACCGCTTAGAGGATCTAAGTCTGCCCAGGCAAAGCGGTGCAAGTCAGTCTGTCCATGCTTATAAACCCTATTGGTTTTATTGGGCGACAGGGCTTGAGATGTCATTTCATCTTAGTGTCGGGTAAAAGTCCCACAAAATTGGAAGCAACATATCCAAACTGACCTATACTGTGTTGACGGGGACGTTAAACCTCAAATCAAACAAACAAACAAATCACCTCATAGAGGTGATTCTTAGAAGTACCCAGAACAAGTTTATGCCAAGAAGAAAGGAAAATTATCCTTAAAGGGGAATGGGAACACCTGGCAGATTTTTCTGCAATTTTTCAAAGGGAGACAACTTTCAGGAGTTCCTGTTCGCTTTTCTATAAGCCTTGTCCCACTGAAAAAGGGGTCTACTCTTAAAGGAAAGAATTTGCTCCTCAGGAGCAAATTCTTTCCTTAAAGAAGTGACCCCTATTGACATGAGAGACAAAAATACTTTTTGCAGGAGTTGCCTCCCCTGAAGGTGTATCCATTCCCGTTACATGTAATTATTCTCGTTACTCCGGAGTCCCTATCTGGATCTATGTTCATATCTTGTAAAATGTTGAAATATTACTCCTTGTTTACATAATCACATTAAACAAAGTTGTGTTCATTTTATTTTACATACAGCATGTTTTTGTTGCTCCTGCTTTCAGAATGGTGCGATATAGGAGTCTGATTTTCTGAAGGTGCTTGCTAATCAGAGCTGAAATGACAATTGATTATCAGTCCTGTCATTGTGATCGATAATCGATTAATGATCACTGAAAAATTGGTCATAATTTTAACTTTCTGGCTTTGACTCTTACTTTATGTTATACATTACCATATGTATTAGGACCGGCAGGCCTGAACAAACAGTGTAGACCCAGATGAGTTGCTGCAGAATGCACTGTTTGTGACTCATCCAGCTATTTTAGACACAAGATTGGGTAGTAAATTATACTTACCAAATGAAATAATTGATTACTACCAAATCAGTAATGTTACTTTTAGTGGAATTCATCAATCAATTATCCAATTGATTGTGTCAGCCTTAGTTTGTAAGTTCCTTTGTCCGTTCTCCAAGCCTTCAACATTTGCGTCACCCTAATGTAAGAGTCCATTTCTCAAGAATTATGAAGCTTCATTAACAATTCTTGGTACAAACTTAAATCTTGGGATAGCAGCTTTAATTTCACTGAGTTGTGAACTATTGCGACAACCCAAGCTTTTACAACAGACAGAATATATGCGTGACTGAGTGTGTGTGTGTGTTATATGTGTCAAATTTCAGTACAGTATGTTGGTGGGTACTACAGTCCGATGAAACAGTATTTCAGTTAATGTCCAAAAGATGCAGAACTAAGAATATTGTTATCAGCTAAGAACATTGCAGACAACCATCAGAGGCCACATTTATAACATCGAAGTTTCTGTGAAATCAAAATTGTAATGAAATTAATAAAAAGAATTGCATTATTATTGTTAATGATTTCAGCATTTTCTTTTTCTGAGGTCGACAAACTTTGTTATTTTCATGTTCATGATGCATTTGCTATCATTTCAGTATTTACAACATTCTTGATCCAAATCAGCCACTGCAGACAATCCACCTCAGTGATGAAGATCACTCATTTAGAATGTCTCTGACAAGACCATCCATCAGTTCAGCTCTTGGCGAACATGCTGTCTCATTTGACTTCGGACCCATGGAGGAGGTGTGTTGTAAGAATCGGGGCAGCCCAGGGCTACAGGGCTCGCTAAGGGATGTGAGGGCTGTGTGGCCCATATACTGTGTTAAAGGAAATGGTGATGTGGTTGTTGCATACACAGATCTATCTCCAAGGTATGTTTTCAGTTTCGTTTAGGGGAAATGAGATCCCCTTTCAGATAGGGCACATGTTGGTACCATAAGATGCACATCTGAATGGGGATCAGGAATTTGTGGGTTCTATCTGTACCAGGTCCAGCAACTCTTTCATTGAGACTGATCATGAAATATTCTCTAAGTTCATTTTCCTCCTGCTGATGCCAGAAGGGCAGTTGCCAGGTACTGGTGAGCATATGTGCACTGTCCTCACTATTAATTTACATCCGAAAAGCACTGATAGTTTTCTTATTTCTGCATGAAAACGTTGTGAGTCCTCAATAGAAGCGCCTCGATGAGTCACTTCTAATCAGTACCACAACACATTTTTGTGCAGAAATAAGAAAAAAAATATGTGGATACCCCCTCTTATCTGGGGCTAGTATTAAAGAAACATACATGATTTTTACAGAACTGAATAAATAATTTGAATTTTGAATTTAACCCTTAAGATTCCAAGCACAATAATTGTGGCCTGCTTTGTTGTCGGCTGGTTACTTTAAAATGTCATTGCTGCAAACATTTTGGTCCCAGACCCAGATCAGACTGCGTCCACACTCTTTGCCTGAATGTGCCGGCCTCGATAGCTCAGTCGGATGCGCGTCTGACTGGTGATCTTGAGGACGCGTGTTTGATACCTGCCTGGGTCGGCAACAATCTTTCATGGAGATTGATCATGAAATCTTTTCTATGGTCATCCTCTCCCTTCCGCTGATTCAAGAAGGTCAGATGTCAGTTTCTGGCGAAAGAATGTGCACTGTACTGGTTAACAGTTTATGATTAAGCCTGCCCAGGAAAAGTGGATAGGTAAACTGACTGGCTCAAAAATGACCTAAATAGTGTTGAATGGGCTGTTTAACTCCAATACAAACTAAATTCAAACAACCCTGTATTGTTGCAGCCCTAGGTTTTATAGGAAAGGAAAACTGGCAAGAGTTAAGGATCATTAAAACACAAAACTGTTTTAGCCAATTAGGTCTCATCCATAGTGGCCCTTCAAGAAATGTTCAAAACTCCTGAATACTACTGACATACACTGAGATGTTTTATGGCCACAAGGCAATACTGTCCATCTTTCAGAGGCACCCCTGTTTGAAATCAGTAAATGAGTGTTTCAGATTTACGTTTCAACAACAGCTAAGGTCATACAGAGGCGAACCTTGGTTTAAAGACTCATCCGAAAGTCTGGAAAAGCTTGCGATTGATCCTGCGATCGCAGGTTTGCAAGGCAGGTTTACAGTAAAGGATTGCATGTCAACACGTCTAAATATAAGTAAAGCACTATCTCTGAAAAATTAATGACATTTATCCTGTTTTCTCTTGAATCATTTAATTTGAATACAGTCATCCATCTTTATAAAGACATTTGGACGTTTGTTATAATGACTAATCTCCTTATAATGACAGTTTCAATGGAATTAACGCATTCAGTACCAGAAACACCAAAACGGGTTATTGGCAAACAGTGCAGGCCCAGATCAGATGCCGCAGAACGCGGGGTCTGATCAGGGCCTACACTGTTTGCAAAAAGTTAAGCCATTTTTCAAACAAATTTTGAAGAAAACAAAACCTGACACGCCTAAATTTGTTATATACGAGGGTAGGCTGAAAAGTTCTGAGCCTGACCAAGATCCAATGGTTTGTCCATGTTGAAAGTGCCTTATTTTTCAACATAGTCTCCCTTTTTGTCCACAGAGAATGTCTCATCTTGGTCCCTGAAAAACTCCTCCACAGCAGCTATCACCTCCTCTTCTGACTGATAATGCTGCTCAGCCAAGTGCTTTTTCATGTTTGGAAACAGGAAATAATCTGATGGAGCTAGATCAGGTGAATACGGAGGGTGATCGACAAGTGTGAAGCCACAGTCATGCACAGCAGCCATTGCGACAACCGATTGATGAGCAGGCGCATTGTCCTGATGGAACAAGACCCCTTTGGTCAATTTTCCGGGTCGTTTAGCCTTATTTGCTTTTCGCAATTGTTTTAGCAGATCTGCATAATACTCCCCATTAATTGTTCTGCCCTTTTGAAGGTAATCTATGAATATTATACCCTTGGCATCCCAGAACACTGATGCAATCACCTTCCCTGCAGAGGAGACGACCTTTGCCTTCTTTGGAGGGGGTGAGCCAGGGTGCTTCCATTGCATGGATTGTCTTTTGGTCTCTGGCTCAAAGTGATGAACCCAACACTCATCCTGAGTGACAAAACGATCAAGAAAACCATCTTGGTCTGCTTCAAAAATAGCCAAGTTGGCTTGTGACAGGTTCAGTCTGGTCAACTTTTGGTCAGGCGTCAAAAGCTGTGACACCCATTTGGCAGAAACCTTCGACATTCCTAATTCACTGTGTAGAATGTTCTCTACTCGTTCACGGGAGATGCCAACAGTGTTAGCTTACTGATTCACAGTTAAACGCCTGTCATCCATCATGGCCCTGTGCACTTGGCTGATGGTTTCCTCAGTTGTTGCCATTGTGAGTCATCCACACCAGTCATCATCTTCAAGGCTGTCCTTGCCCATCTTAAAATTTGCTGCCCACCTTTTCACGGTTGCATACAGAAGCCTCCGTGGTGCAGTGGTTACGCTACTCGTCTTGTAAACCAGGGATCGCAGGATCGATCCCGGGCTTCTCCATACTTTCGGATGAGTCTTTAAACCGAGGTCCCGTCTCCGTATGACCTTAGCTGTTGGTGGGATGTAAAACTAAAACTCACTCACTCACTCACGGTTGCATACGAAGGAGCATCATCCCCTAATGTAGCAACCATATCAGCATGAATGTCCTTAGGAGCTAACCCCTTTTTATTAGCTCACCTGTCACATAGTGACAAGGTGAGCTTTTGGGATCACTTTTTGTCCGTCGTCCGTCGTGCGTCCGTGCGTGCGTGAGTGCGTCCGTAAACTTTTCTTCAAACGACATCTTCTCCTAAACCACTGATCGGATTTTGACCAAACTTCACAGGAATGATCCTTTGGTGGTCCCCTTTCAAAGTTGTTCAAATGGTTCCGGTCCGTTGCACATATAGGTCACAGTAGCCAAAAATAGATTTTTTTCACCGAAAACTTAAAAAATCTTCTTCTCTGAAACCGCAAGGCACAGGTCTTTGATATTTGGTATGAAGCTTCATCTAGTGGACCCCTACCAAGATTGTTCAAATGATAGTGCTGGGGCCAAAAATGCCCCCGCACGGGGGCCCTTTGGTTTTACATGGGCTTATATAGGGAAAATCTTGAAAAATCTTCTTCTCTGAAACCGCAAGGCCCAGGTCTTTGATATTTGGTATGAAGCTTCATCTAGTGGACCCCTACCAAGATTGTTCAAATTATAGTGCTGGGGCCAAAAATGCCCCCGCACGGGGGCCCTTTGGTTTTACATGGGCTTATATAGGGAAAATCTTTAAAAATCTTCTTCTCTGAAACCGCAAGGCCCAGGTCTTTGATATTTGGTATGAAGCTTTATCTAGTGGACCCCTACCAAGATTGTTCAAATTATAGTGCTGGAGCTAAAAATGCCCCCGCACGGGGGCCCTTTGGTTTTACATGGGCTTATATAGGGAAAATCTTGAAAAATCTTCTTCTCTGAAACCACAAGGCCCAGGTCTTTGATATTTGGTATGAAGCTTCATCTAGTGGACCCCTACTAAGACTGTTCAAGTTATAGTGCTGGGGCCAAAAATGCCCCCGCATCAGGGCCCTTTTGTTTTACATAGGCTTATATAGGGAAAATCTTTAGAAATCTTTTTCTATGAAACCCCAAGGCCCAGGTCTTTGTTATTTGGTATGAAGCTTCATCTAGTGGACCCCTACCAAGATTGTTCAAATTATAGTGCTGGAGCTAAAAATGCCCCCCGCACGGGGGCCCTTTGGTTTTACATGGTTTTATATAGGGAAAATCTTGAAAAATCTTCTTCTCTGAAACCACAAGGCCCAGGTCTTTGATATTTGGTATGAAGCTTCATCTAGTGGACCCCTACCAAGATTGTTCAAATTATAGTGCTGGGGCCAAAAATGCCCCCACACCAGGGCCCTTTTTGTTTTACATTGGCTTATATAGGGAAAATCTTTAAAAATCTTCTTCCCCTCTGAAACTGCAAGGCCCAGGTCTTTGATATTTGGTATGAAGCTTCATCTTGTAGACCTCTACCAAGATTGTTCAAATTATAGCCCTGGGGCCAAAAATGCCCCCGCTCTGGGGCCCTTTGGTTTTACATAGACTTATATAGAGAAAATCTTGAAAAATCTTATTCTCTGAAACCACAAGGCTTAGGTCTTTGGTATTTGTTATGAAGCTTCAGCTAGTGGACCTCTATAAAGATTGTTCAAATTATAGCCCTGAGACCAAAAATGCCCCCGCCATTAGGCCCTTTGGTTTTACAAGGACTTATATAGGGAAAATCTTTAAAAATCTTCTTCTCTGAAACACCAGGCTTAGGTCTTTGATATTTGTTATGAAGCTTCAGCTAGTGAACCTCTACCAAGATTGTTCAAATTATAGCCCTGGGGCCAAAAATGCCCCCGCTCCGGGGCCCTTTGGTTTAACATAGACTTATAAAGGGAAAATCTTGTTTTACATAGACTTCTATATGCAGGGTAAACCTTTAAAATCTTCTTCTCTGAAACCATAAAGCCCAGGTCTTTCATATTCGATAAGAAGCTTCATCTTGTGGACCTCTACCAAGATTGTTCCAATTATAGCCCTTGGGCCAAAATTGACCCTGCCCGGGGCCCACTTGTTATACATTGGATCAGGTGAGCGAACCAGGGCCCTCTGGGCCCTCTTGTTGAGGTACTTGATGACACCACAATGCCAGATTTTGTCCATTTTCTCAAAAATGTGCTAGTATCAATTTTCAAAGTCTAGAATTTCTACTTTATTGCAGGTAAACTTGAACTCATTTGAGTCAAATCAAGTAATAAAGGTTTGGATTTAATGAATACAAAATTTCATGGCTGTTTGATGCCTGCTTCTTGGTCTGGCTCAGAACTTTTCAGCCTACCCTCGTATAAGGAGGAAGATTCCATATGGTACAAAAAGGGTAAATCTTAAGCCTGACTTCCGATATCAGCACAGGCGCCTCTCAGGTTGGAAACACCTATATCAAATCCATACTCTGGAAAGATTTTTATAATCTAATACTCCAAGAAACAATTGTTATGGATATTTGTTAGAATTGCCTTGTTCAGCGAGGCGATTCTAACAAATGTCTACAACATTTGTTTCTTGGAGTCATTAAGGGGAAAAGGCTCTTTATTACCTATCATAATCCTTATTGGGATTCTTTATATCAGTTTTGCCCCCGCCCATCAGGGCTTGGGGAAATAGATCGGGCTGCATGGTGCTTCAACGAGTACTGGTTAACCGCTTAGAAGGACTAAGCCTGCCTAGGCAAAGCAGTGTGAGTCAGATTGTTCAATGCATATAAGCCTTATAGTTTCATTGGGCAGCAGGGCTTGAGATGTCATTAGTCCAACAAAATTGGAAACATTGTCTCCAAAATGACCTAAATAGTGTTGACAGTGACATTAAACCACAATTCAAATACAAAATCATATCTTTATATCAGCACATTCTTTATAATGAGGTTCTTCTGTATGTGTTTTCAGGCCAGTGAGACTTGGGGTACAAGGTCCACTCCTGATGCACCCACCAGCTGAAGATAACTATGGCAACGATGCTTGTTCAGTACTCTGTCTCCCCACAATGCCTCCTGTGGTTGTCATTTCAACATGTGATGGGAGGTTATACCATTGTGTATTGTTACCCAGAGAATTAGAAGACACAACATTGAAGGTACTAGAGATCAGCCCCAGATAATGGGAGATTTAGGGATAAGAGCCATAATTTATAGTTCCACTTTGAAAAAGTGGGGCTATTCTGGACTTGCCCTGTCCTTTTGTCATTACTTTCTTCCATCTGTCATTCCATCCATCCTCATCCCCCTCGCACATCGGGGCCTGGAGAAATAGATTGGGCTGCATAATGCTTCCACGGAGAGCTGTATCTGACCACACATGAGTACTGGTAAACCGCTTAGAAAGACTAAGCCTGCCCAGGCAAAGCGGTGTGAGTCAGATCGTCCAATGCACATAAGCCTTCTGATTTCATTGGGCGGCAGGGCTTGAGATGTCATTTCACCTCAATGTCGGGTAAAAGTCCCACAATATGCGAAGCAACGTCTCCAAATTGACCCAAATAGTGTTGACGGGGAAGTTAAACCCCAATTCAACAAATAAATCCATCCATCTTTGTCAGTTAAAATTTCATCTCACTTTTCTCAACAAAGGGCGACAAAGTTGAAATTTGGTACACACATGGACAGTGGGCTGATGTATCGTGTATACCAAAATCTGGGCTCTCAACTCTTAAACTTAACTCTTTGAGTTACATCCTTTATCAGGTTTTACAATTTACCATTAAGTAATTTTGTTAGATTTCTCAAGAACTATGACAGGGCGACTTTTTCAGTTCTTAAAGCACAGCCATGTCACTCACTTCGTGGTTTAAAACTTGGTAGCAAGAGAAAGCTACCGTTGGAGTCTGTTTGATGCAAAAGAAAACAAGTCACCTTCAAAAAAGAAAATATGAGAAAAATTAGGGTATAAGTTAATTGGATGTCTCTTAGCCTTGTTAGTTGATAATACTGCAAAACTATTGAAGATCTGGACAAGCATACTCACTTCTCCCTCTTGTCCCTCGCTATACCCTGTACTTTCTGGGCCTAGGAAGACCCTGAGTACACAGAACATACCTGTATTTTTTAAACCATCAAAAAGACATCCAAAATCATTCTGATCTGGCTCTATGAATATTAACCCTCAGTGGCTCAAAGTACCAGTCTAGAACACATTTTCATGGTCAAAAAGATGTTTGACCCATAGAAGTTGAACTGTATTGCCATTACCCCAAGTACCCACAACATATGGTTATAACAAGAAGTAAGGAAAGTTATGCCTTAATCATGCTTGTTACTCCTCATAATTCCATTCTCCATCATTATGTACATTTTGAGCAATTTGATTGTTTGAAATAAAAGTTTTATACTTCAGTAGATTCCATTAGCAAGAATCTCAAAACTGTTTCACACAGGGACAGGTATGATATATAACATGATGTCAAAGAGCACGTTTAGAACCTGTGCGTTATGTCATTGTATAAGAACTGATGTCAACAGGTGCATGAATTATCATTTTTGGGCTTTGGCTTCAAGGGCTTCATGCAGTTTGTGAGTGATTTGCCGGAGTATTCACATTGATAAGATCTACAAAAAATGAAATTTATTCTTACAATGAAATCTTTTCTAGGGTCATTCTCTTCCGTCTGCTGGTTCAAGAGGGGCAGTTGCTTCTGTGTATAAGCCTTCTCAGGAAATGTTGATAGGTGAACTTAACACCTTGATTTAACCTAAATAGTGTTGACTAGGGCTTTAACCCATTTAGTAGCGGAAACTACAAAACGGGTAGTTGGCAAACAGTGCAGGCCCAGATCAGACGCCGCAGAACGTGGCCATAGTGCAGTTTATATTTTACTTTTGGTCCTTTGAGATCAGCGTGAATATTCTGAGAAATCAGAAATAAATTATTGGTTTAGACTCATTTTCTAGACAGGCTTTTATTATTTGGACCCCATTTTGATTTATATCAGTCTTTGAATCGACTGCCTATTCAAAATTCGCAAAATTGCAGTATGTTTCCTCTGGCTTTTTTTTGCCGGATCATTACAGGGTCACTGATGAGGCTTAATTAGCCGAAACTACGTAGTATGACCCATTTTCTTTCCCATGAATGTTTTCATTGCTCTTAAAGGAACTCATTTTTTATTTTTTATTTGAAGAAAACACAACCTGACACCCCTTAATTTTGAAATGGACTCCTGCTATATATAAGGAGGAAGATTCCATTTGGTACAAAAAGGGTTGAACTAAAAAAAAAAAAAAAAAAAAAATTCCTCTTTTATCTGGAGAGACGGTGTCTGTTTCCAGTCAGAGTCATCATTTAGAAGCACAGCTAGTGAACCAAGTGTGTACAACTTACCTGAGGAGAAACTGCTGTATGTTTACGAGAGCGTGGAACTAGAATTGTTGTTGACAACACCGAAGTTGGAAGAGTCACCGACAGATGAAGATGTCTTCACTTGTCCTATAAGATTGATTAGAGGTAAGTTGACAAAGTTTATGGCATCAGTGGGTATTCAATGAGGATGTGTGTTTGGTATCCAGTGACGTTGCCGGTCAATGCACGTAAAATTTGGCGGCGACGTCATTTACGTATTCTTGACCTTAAGCGACATCTCCTCAAAGGCAAATGACTTAATTTCAAAATTATTTCACTAATATTTCTTTGGTGACCCTCTGCCAAAATTGCTAAAATGCTTATGCTCCACTTAATAATATTGCTGCCAGAGCTAAAAATAGAAAAAAAACTTTTAAATGACATCTCCTTCTAGGCCAGTGGCCCAGTGTCAACATTATTTCACAAGAATGTTAAAATAGAAAAACCTTTAAATGACATTTCCTTCTAGGCCAGTGGCCCAATGTCAACATTGCTGAAATTGTTAAACACATTCCCTGTGCTAAATCATCCGCTCTGCTGAACAAAATAATTACCAGAGCTGAAACTAGAAAAAAACTTGTATATTATTAAGACATCTTCTCCAAGGCAAATGGCCCATTTTGAAACAAATTGCACAGAAATGTTCATATTGTGACCCTTTACCAAAATTTTTAAAATCATTCTGCTCGGTTTAATAAAATGGCTGCCAGAGCTGAAAATAGAAAAGCCCTTTATGCAATATCATCTAAGGAAAATGACCTGATTTCAAAATTATTTCACAGAAATATTTCTTGGTTGACCCACTACCAAAATTGCTAAAATGGTTACGCTCTACTTTACAAAATGGCGGCTAAAAATTGAAAAAAACAACTTTCCCTCGGCCTATATCTTGGCCCTGAGGTTATAAAACTTTTTCATGCTCAACTCACTTGAGCATAAAATTTGTCCTGCTCACAAATTTTGAAATTTGTGAGCAGGTCAAATAACATTCTCTGCTATCTGAGAAAGAAAAATTGCTCAGCTTCTTAGTATTTTAATTTTTATGAGCATCACAAGTTTCATGCTCAGCTGAGTCGAGCATGAAAAAAGTTTTATTAATTGAGGGCCTGATTTCAAAATAATTTCACAGAAATGTTTCTCTTATGACCCTTTACCAAAAATTGCTGAAACCTTTCCACTCAGCCAAAGAAAATGGCCACCAGAGCTAAAAATAAAAAGAAAAAAAAATTTAAATGACATCTCCGAGGCCATTGGCTTAACCCATTAAGTACCAGAACCCCCGAACGGGTACCCTGGCAAACAGTGCAGGTCCAGATCAGACGCCACAGAACACGGCTTCTGATCAGGGCATCCACTGTTTGCTAAAAGTTCAGTCATTTTTGAAATAAATTTTGAAGAAAACACAACCTGACACCCCTAAATTTTGGAATGGACTCCTGGTTTATATAAGAAGGAAGATTTCATTTGGTACAAAAAGGGTTTATTTCAAAATAAGTTGACAGAACTGTTCCTCTTATTACCCTTTACTGAAATTGTTAAAGTGGTACCGTTTGGCTGAACAAATGGCTTTCAGAGTCCAAAATAAGAAAAACCTTTAACCCTTTTTGTACCAAATGGAATCTTCCTCTTTATATATAGCAGGAGTCCATTCCAAAATTTAGGAGTGGTTTTTTTTCATCAAAATCTATTTGGAAAATGACTGAACTTTTAGCAAACAGTGGAGGCCCTGATCACACGCCGCATTCTGCGGCGGCTGATCTGGGCCTGCACTGTTTACCAAGGTACCCCTTTAGGGGTTTCTGGTACTAAATGGATTATACGACATCTCCTAGGCCAAAGGCCTGATTTTGAAATAAATTCAAAGAAATGTTCCACTTATGCCCCTTCACTAAATTGCTTAAATCATCACCTTAGCACAAAAAGTCAATAATTCCTATTTAAAATGTATTGGAGTTATTGACTTTTTGCGCTAAGGTGACAAAATGTTCTGTTCAGCTAAACAAAATGGCTACCAGAGCTAAAAATAGCAAAATCTTTGATTGGCATCTCCTAGGCCAGTGGCCCTATTTCAAAGTTATTTCTCAGAAATGTTTCTCTAATACTGCTAAAATGGTTCCACTCCAATAATGAAGAAGATGGACTCTAAAGCTAAAAATAAAAAAAATATATCTTTGGTCCACATCTTCTTAAACCAGTGACTCCTTCACTTGCATAAGCTACGAAACATCTTGGGTCGAGGTGAGCGATCCAGGGCTATCATGGCCCTCTTGTTAGTATTATTATACATGCATATGAATTCCAGAACCATGTTTCTCTGTTTCAGATCCAACAAATCCTGAGAGATACCATTGTTCACATTCTGCAGGAGTTCACACAGTTGTCTTACCATGGATATCTACTTACCAAAGGTTTTGTTCTGAAGGTAAGCTGTCTTGCAGGGGTTCACACAGTTGACTTACAGTGATATCTTCTTGTCCCCTTGAAAAAGACTATTGTTTTAAGACCGGAAGTGTTCACATAGTGGGTCTATCTCGGATATCTCACTAGCTCAGATTGTTAGCTGCTTGATTGACTTCGCCAGTCTTATTGGGAGTTTGAATGGAGAAGGTTACATGTTCTTTGTTACTCTCTGTCTCAGCATTGACTTTATTGTACAGTTGTGGTTGTATTTTTCCTTGGTGCTTGTGTGACAAAGATCAGAGGTTATCTGCCCCTGTGACTTTGACAAGATAACACAAAATATCCAAATTATGCTTCATCTAGATACCTCACAACCCCAGCGACAACCTAAATGCACTTGACTTTTCTTCAGTCGCTGTATTTACCATATGTATTTGGACAGATACGTCTGAGCAAACAGTTTATACCCAGATGAGATGCTGGAGAATACTTTTTGTCATGCTTGCTATGAGCATGGCACGATATAGGCACCCAGTTTTTAATGTGCCTGCTATTTGCATGGTGCGATATAGGCGCCCGGTTTTCCGTCCGTTTGTCAAGGCGTCAGCTTTTGCGCCACCCTAGCGTTCACCCTAATGGTCAAGTTGGCTTCTCAAGAACCATAAGAGCTTCATTAATGATACTTGGTACAAACTTGTATCTAGGGATGGGAACTTAAATGCAACCATCCATATTTGACCTTGACCTATATTTTATGGTTCACTGACTTTGTGAAATATTGCGACCACCCTAGCGTTCACCCTTATGGTCCAGTTAATTTCTCAAGAACTATTAGAGCTTCTTTAATAATATTTGGTACAGACTTATATCTAGGAATGGCAATTTTAATGCAAGCATCCATATTTGACCTTGACCTACATTTTATGGTTCACTGACTTTGTAAAATATTGCGACCACCCTAGCCCTTACACTGATAGTCAAGTTCATTTCAAAAGAAATATAAATAGATTTATTAATGATACTTAGTACCGTACATGCTTGTATCAAGGGATGACAACTATAGTGCAAGCATCCATATTTGACCTTGACCTAAATTTCATGGTTCACTGACTTAGTGAACTATTGCATCAACCTAATGTTTAAGCTCATTTCTCAAGAACTATTCAAGCTTCATTAATGATACTGGGTGCAAGCTTGCATCTAGGAATGACAACTTTTATTGAAGCATCAGCGTTTGACTTTGGCTTAGATTTCATGGTTCAGTGACTTTGTGCCTGCACAGGTGTGACTTAGGCTTCGGCCGAATTCTTGTGGTAGTAAATTGTACTTGTTCACCTCAACTCTTTACTATTCTTATTCTAGAATTTGAATAGTTACACTGTTATCGCCCGATGTTGTGTCTAAAAATATCCAGATGAGTGGCAAACAATGTAGACTCTGATGAGAAGCCCCAGATGAGAAGCCTAGTTCTGGGGCATCTCATCTGGGTTTACACTGTTTGCTCAGGCCTCTCTGTCCATATACATAACGGTAAATACAGTATTTTTGTGTTTGTATCTTCAGATGAGGAAGAAGACTCTTTGAATGACCGTCAGGAATGTGTTGTAGAACATCTGTTGTGTACCAAACCTGTAGCTACTAGGTAGGTGTTGCGAAACTTCAATAGCTCAGATCCCTTTGGATCCATGAAAATTTGTTGGAGATAGGGTAGTTCGAGCTACTGAGGGTTAAAACATAGACCTGGCCATGAGACATAGTGGGGATGGCAAAGCTATATTTTAGATCTTCTATTAAAATAAAGATATGTTGTGTTTACTCATTACAATTGCCTCATTAAGTACAAACACATTGCTTATTCGTGACCAAATCTTAATTAATAGTGACATCTGGAGCCCTGGAAAAAATTCTGTGGGGACTCCCGAATGAATTGGGTTAGACGTGGGACTCCCGAAAGAGTTCAATTTAGTCAAGGTAAACAAGCAGTCCATGTTCTAGTTATCGAATTTTCCCTGTGTATATTCATCAGTGAACTACCAAGCTATGTTAAGGGGAATGGGAACACCTGACAGATTTTTCTGCCATTTTTCAAAGGGAGACAACCTTCAGGACTTCCTGTTCACTTTTCTATAAGCCCTGGCCAACTGAAAAAGGGGTCAACTCTTAAAAGAAAGAAATTGATCTTCAGGAGCAAATTCTTTCCTTTAAGAATTGACCCCTATTGACATGGAAGACAAAAATACTTTTGCAGGAAATGCCTCCCCTGAAGGTGTTCCCATTCCCCTTACAGGTTACTTATTACAGATGCAAAAAAAAGGTACCGACTCCATGGCCTGGTTGTTAAGAGCTGTGTTGACCTAACCTGCTGGGCTCTCACTGCTGTTGGGTTCAACCTGGCTCAGGTTACAAGTGACATGGAAACTTCTGTTCAAGGCTGAGCTGATTTTTCTCTTTGTACTATGTCCCTTTGCCAACCTGTGATTAATGATGAGCAATTTTGTTTGTATGAGTGACCAGCATGTACATACACTGCTAAAAATAATTTAGGGAAACACAAAAGTTTCCCTGTATATATTATTATAGAAACCTCCGTGGCGTAGTGGTTATGCTTCTCGCCTTGTAAACCATGGGTCACCGAGTTCCCGTCTCTTTATGATCTTAGCTGTTGATGAGACGTAAAACTCAAACACTCGTGTATATCTTACAGATTCAACTGGCCCACTGCCTTTGAAACTTGGCATTGACTTTTGCTGTTTGAATCCCACTGTCGATAGGATTTTTTTTTCATTCATGTTTAATTCCTTTGTTATGATCTGTATGTAGTAACAAAGTTGGGGGTGGAGGGAGCACATCTGAGATTTGACTGTAATTTGCTGAAAATGGCTTTGAGTCTACCTTCAATTATCTATCTTGGCAGATAGGTATACAGTTGACTCTCGTTATCTCGACCTCGCCTATCTCGATCCGATCACTTATGTCGAACTGATCTCTAAGTCCCGTATATTTCCCCTATATATTTATTGTATTTCAACTTCGCATGTGTCGAACTACTATTGAGTCGACACTTTGGCTATCTTGTCCATCATTTTCAGTCCCTGAATATATTGTTCACTGTTTTTACTACTGCATATCTCGAACTAGGAGTCATGACATAAATAAGGATAAAAAAAAAAAAACATGCCGCCGGTCCTTCAGTAACAGTCATTAATACTCACAATGTTTTTAATTTTCCAATTTGTCTAGGTGTGTTCGCAGTTAAAATTAACGCAACAATACCTTTACCACTATTACCAAAATCGTGTGGGTGTAATAAAGACTGACACACTGTGCTCAACATTTGATCTTAACACCGTCTCGATTCAATGATTTCCAAGATTTCCGTTATAAACGGCGGCTCTGATATGTATCATGTACAAATAGGTATGACAAAGCTCTTTAATTGGTTGTCATTAGTGTCAAAATTGAGTACCGTAATTCCCTGTGTAAACCACGCACTTTTTTCACCCAGAAGACGGTGAAAAAAATCCCCTGCGTGTAATACAATGGCATAGAAAAATGACATTGTTTTTCTCGAAAAGTCGGCAGGTCACGAAAACCCATTACAAATACAATGTGATACTTTGAGACCCTCATAAAGTTTGTTTGACATATTAATTCATTGAATCATTCATACCATTAAAAATGCTATCAATATTCCTATCTCAGACATCAACCTTTCATCCATATTACCTTTTATTAGCACAAAAATTATTTCCATATTTTCCACATTTTGACAGGAAGGTATACCCAAATTTACGTAATGAACTAATTTGCTGACTCTGAATAGACTGGTCACAAAACAGTGGTTGGTTGGAAATACAGAAATTCTGCATTTTTTGAAAACTTCTAATAATAATAGTATTAAAAATAGTAATATTATTATTAATAATAATACTTATAGTATTAATTATGATAGTTAATGTATGTCAACAAAGTTCCAAATTGCACAGGACATTGGGTTCCTTGAAGTCAGGCATGAATCACCGTTTTATTAACAGTAAATGCAAAATGGGCTTCTTTAATTGAGTGAGATGCTTGACTCACGCTGAGAAGGTGTTAATTATGGGATTAGCATAGAGAACGTGTGAATAATCAGAGGTGTCAAACTACTCAATCTACCTGTAGATACATTTACTTTCTGTCAATAACGCTATGGAGCACCTGCTTTGGAGGCATGTTGTCACAATTTTACCTTTGGAGGGAAATAAAAATCAAAAATGAGTTCCTTTAAGAGCAATGAAAACATTCATAAGAAAGAAGATGGGCCATACTACGTAGTTTCGGCTAATAAAGCCTCATCAGTGGCCCTGTAATGATCCGGCAAAGAAAGCCAGAGGAAACATACTGCAATTTGGCGAATTTCGAATAGGCAGTCGATTCAAAGACTGATATAAATCAAAATGGGGTCCAAATAATTAAAAACTTGTCTAGAATATGAGTCTAAACCAATAATTTATTTCTGATTACTCAGAATATTCACGCTGATCTCAAAGGACCAAAAGTAAAATATAAACTGCACTATGGTTGATGTACGGGGAGACGTTTTACGGCCGCCACACGGCACAACACCAGCTGCAGTGAAGGCAAATAAAAATCAAAAATGAGTTCCTTTAAGAGCAATGAAAACATTCATAAGAAAGAAGATGGGCCATACTACGTAGTTTCGGCTAATAAAGCCTCATCAGTGGCCCTGTAATGATCCGGCAAAGAAAGCCAGAGGAAACATACTGCAATTTGGCGAATTTCGAATAGGCAGTCGATTCAAAGACTGATATAAATCAAAATGGGGTCCAAATAATTAAAAACTTGTCTAGAATATGAGTCTAAACCAATAATTTATTTCTGATTACTCAGAATATTCACGCTGATCTCAAAGGACCAAAAGTAAAATATAAACTGCACTATGGTTGATGTACGGGGAGACGTTTTACGGCCGCCACACGGCACAACACCAGCTGCAGTGAAGGCAAATAAAAATCAAAAAAACCTGTTTCTATCTTTCCTTGTGAAAGAAAACTGGGAAAACGCATTGTCATCTTTCATAACAAATGAATAACCGCAGACTTAAAATGTCACCTTGTCACACACCACCGTTATGGGTAAAGGGAGAACTGCCTATGCTGCAAGAGAGAAACTAACCACTATTCTATTCTATAACTACTGGGAAATATACCTATAACCAGTCAGGCTATTTTGATAGTAGCCAATCAAAATTTGTGTACTTTCATTTTCAATCAAAATGGCATCTGAGAAAAGCATTCTGTGATAGTGGGGAAAAGTATGTGCGTGTTTTAGACTGGAAATATCTTTTTTTACGCATATCTTGGACTCAGAATTGAGGTGCGTGTTATAGATGAGTGCGTGGTATACACAGGGAATTACGGTACTCTCCCTTGTCCCGATGCACATACAAACAGTGTAGATCCTAAAAAGATGGCCCATGACCAGCTTTCTTGGCAGGACTAAACTGTTTAAATCAATACAAAGGACTACCGTATGACGTTAAGCATGTACTGCTTACCGAAGTGATATAAGCATTGCATTCACAAGCTGGGAACCAGCCCATTTAAGTAGACATCTATTTTTAGCTTATTTGGACACCCACATTTGCAGGAATTTAAAAGACAACAAAACGTTTGAGAAATCTTTTATAATCGCTATACTTCGACAAGCTCAATTACTTGCATAAACAGATTTTAAAAACTCAATAAGCTGTGCATGTACCTGCTATTACTCTAGAATAACAAAGAATACTAAGCATATAAAGGCGAATAATGGGCTACGGCATGCATGTGACATCACACTTTGGTTATCTCTTACTACGGATAACTCAAACTTTTTAATCTGCTCCCGTGAGGTTCGAGATAACGAGCATCGACTGTATGTATAACCAATCTCTGTAAACTGCACCGGGGAGTCAACCCTTTGGCTCAGTGGTTAGAGCCCTGGACTTTCACACAAGGGGCATGCATTTGAATCCCACAGCAGGCAGGGATTTTTTCAGCTATGCCTCATTCCATTGTTAGGGTTTTCATAACACAAGAATAAGGACAATTTACAATAGTACATGTATTTCCTTAGATAACCCAAAATCATTATGTAATGTCACTTTCCTTTGGCAGACATATGGTTACATCTCACTGTCACCGCCCCCGCCCATAGGGGCTTGAAGAAATATATGGGCTGTATGATGCTTCCACGCAGAGCTGAATCCGGCCCACACACTAGTACTAGATCTAAGCCTGACCAGGAACCACGGTGCAAGGGGGACCGTCCATGTTAATAAACTCTATTGGTTTCATTGGGCGACAGGGCTTGAGTTGTCATTTCATCTCAATGTCGGGTAAAAGTCTCACAAAATTGGAAGCAACGTCTCCAAAATGACCTTTACAGTGTTGACGGGGATGTTAAACCTCAAATCAAACAAACAAAAACAAAACATCTCACTGTCAATGCATGTCATTTTGTGAAAAAATAAATAATAAAAAAAATAAAAATAAAATAAAAAATATGTGCATTAGATTTGGGATAACTGGGAAAATTATTACTTGGTAAAGCCAGATTAGCCCTTAAGATGCCAAGAAGAACTGCATCTGACAATGTTGTCTGCTCATGTCGTCTGCTGCATCTTGCAAACTTTTTCAAAATATTTTTGCATACAAGCAAACAGTCTGATCTGGGTCCACACTGCAGCAATGACTTTTAAAGTAACCAGCAGACAGCAAAGCAGACAACAATTGTTGTGATTGATGTCTTTAGGGGAATGGGAACACCTGGCAGATTTTTCCACCATTTTTCAAAGGGAGACAACTTCTTGGACTTCCTGTTCACTTTTCTATAAGTTCTGTCCCGTTGAAAAAGGGGTCTACTCTTAAAGGAAAGAATTTGCTCCTGAGGAGCAAATTATTTTTCTTAAAAGTTGACCCCTATGGACATGGACATGGGAGACAAAAGTGGACATGGGAGACAAAAATACTTTTGCAGGAGTTGCTTCCCCTGAAGGTGTTCCCATTCCTCTTAAGGGTTGACGGTCACAAATTATGTTTTATAGCTCGGCCAAGCCCATCGGGGCTTGAAGAAATAGATGGGCTGCATGATGCTTCCACGCAGAGCTGTAACCGACCCACACAGGAGTACTGGTAAACCGCTTAGAGGATCTAAGCCTGCCCAGGCAAAGTGGTGCGAGTCGGACCGTCCATCCTTATAAACCCTATTTGTTTCATTGAGCGGGAGGGATTGAGATGTCATTTCATCTCAATGTCAGGTAAAAGTCCCACAAAATTGGAAGCAATGTCTCCAAAATGACCTATACAGTGTTGACGCGGACATTAAACATCTAATCAAACAAACAAATGTTTTATAGCTCTTTTGATACATCACCATAAAATGAAAATTGTGACCATGAAAACGGCTCCCTAAATGACAATATTTAAAGACAATTTTCCCTTTAAATTATCATTTACTCTTTGGTAATTTTTATGCCCCCCAAGAATCTTTGATTCAGGGGGCATATAGTTTTTGCCCTGTCTATTTGTTTGTTTGTCTGTCTGTTTTTTTGTTTGTCTGTCTGTCCATCACAAAAACTTTAACCTTGATCATAACTTCAAAAGTATTTGACCTAGCCACATGAAACTTCACACACTTATTCACCATCACATGGGCTACATTCTGACCAAGGGCCATAACTCTGTTGTCATTTTTGGCTGAATTATCTCCCCTTAAAATTTTGCAAAAACTCAGAAATTGGCTCCCACGTTGGTCACCTATAGTGACAGCTCTTTTTTACTCTGCTGATGCAATGACAACACACTGGTTTATGTTTCAGTCCACCATCCCCTGTACTAGGTCTGGGTATAGTGAAAGATGATTTGTTGGGATCTATGATGCTCACACTGACCAGTGATTACGAGTTCCAGAGATTAAGACTTAGGTAAATACTCCTAGAATTGTATATAGAGGATCCTACATGTGTGTTCATGTATTATTGAATTTATTAAACGAGTTGCGGAAAAGGGATAAAATCCTCGACTTTGCTTTGCCAAGCATTTTATCCCTTTTCTTCAACAAATTCAATAAATTCAATAACACATGAGCACGAAAGCAAAATTCTATTTATCATATGACATTTAAAATGAATTTTATAATTTTAGTCACGATTGTTTAACAAAAATGTCATTATTCCGCCATTAGTAAAAGACATCGTACATGTAACGTTACGGAGGGTTATTGAACTTATTTGCATGTTTAATCCACTACAAAGTGTATTATCGAAATTATAACATGATGTTATTACATTCTCAGATGAAACGTCATATGATAAAACTTGTGTATTCTGAGAAAGTTTGAGGATATTACATCTGAGAAGTCTTTTCATAGTAAAATTATGAAACAAGTTAAGCCCATTGAGGCTTGGAGAAATAGATTGGGCTGCATAGTGTTTCTGTGCAGAGCTAAAACCAACTGAACTTGTGTACTGGTAAACTGCTTAGAGGGTCCAAGCCTGCCCAGTTAAAGTAGAGCCAGTCAGTTTTCTTAAACCCTAGCAATTTCTTTGGGTGTTTAAGCTTGAGATTCATTGGAGTGTTGGGTAAAAGTCCTACAAAATAAGAAGCAGCATCTCAAAATGACCTAAAAAGTGCTGATTGGATGTAAAACCTCAAAGCGAAACAAAAGCTATTTCAGTTGGCTTGGCAAGAAAAATGCAGAAATCATTCAACAAGTTCAGTAGATTTGATCCTAAAGAAGCCAGTCACAAGAATTGTCGTCTGATTTGTTGTCTGGCTGCTTCAAAAGTCATTGTTGCAAATAGTGTGGACCCACATTAGACAGTCTGATCAGGGTCCACACTGTTTGCCTGTATGCAAAAATAATATGTTTGAAAAACAATTGTCATCTGATTTGTGATCTGGTTGCTTCAAAAGTCATTGTTGTAAATAGTGTGAACCCAGATCAGACTGCTCCTCTAGGATCAATCTGATCAGGGTCCACACTGTTTGCCTGTATGCAAAAAAAGATATGTTTTATAAACAATTGTCGTCTGGTTTGTTGTCTGGTTGTTTCAAAAGTCATTGTTGCAAATAGTGTGGACCCAGATCTGACTGCCTGATCAGGGTCCACACAGTTTGCTTGTGTACAAAAATATAAAAAGTTTACAAGAAGATGCAGCACACAACATAAACAGACGACACATTCAGAGAAAACCATAAAACAGATGATCAGACCCATGATTTGAGCCCTTTGCATTCACCAGTTGAGCTCCGCCAAGCGAATTTGTGTCTTCGAGCATTCCGTCATGACAAATTTTAACTGCGCATGCCCAGCTATTCAGAGGGGCCAGGGATATGGCTTTCTGTCTGAAGGTTCCTCTTGATTCACTGCTTGTATGAGCGAGCAGCGAAGGTTCTGGCGAGACTGTGCGGATTCCCAGGCTCACCTGAACCTTTGCTGCTCGCATAGGCGATAAGTACCAAAATCACTTGACGGGCCCAATTAATGTGCTTCAGCTCCGTAGTTCACAAAATTTTTAAGCTCTATAGTTCACTAAAGTCCCACAAAATTGGCAGCAACATCTCCAAAATGACCTATACAGTGTTGACGGGGACATTAAACCTCAAATCAAACAAACAAACAAACACACCAATTCATCATAACAATAAAATACAGGGTCCAGTTGTTGGCATTAGTAAACATATTGTTAAAACTTTGATCATTTAATATGGCAAGTATACTTATATTTTTGCTGAATAAATGTGAGTAGCTTTTGCAAATGCAAACACTACTCACGTTTTTTCAGCAAAATTACAACTCCATTAGATATTGTACTTGCTAGAATAGTTAACAATTTGACCAATAATGAGCTCGTTAAACTAACGATGCTTTGAACAGCTTAAAAGTAATTGTTGCAAACAGTGTAGATCCTTTTCATACTGCTTCCAACAGAGCAGTCGGATCTGGATCTACACTGCTACCCTATATGCAAAAATATGTTTGAATACATGTAGTTTGTCTCATGTTTGATTCCCCTTCGATCCCAAACAGTTCCACATGCTGCACTAGCTTTAGTAATCCTGGCACTGACTTCATCATCAGTGTGCACAACTTTTGACAATGTGCTTCAAGGTACCTGAACTTGTCTTCCACTTGCAATCATTGACCTTTCACTGTGATGGTAGGCTCATTGTAAGGCTTGCCAGGTGTTGGCTGATATACCACCTGTCCTCAATGTTTTTTTATGCTGACTGTGAGATCATAGCTGTCACATGAATCATAGACTTTATCCACACATTTTTGCATTGTTTTTTTTCTGTTGACACACCAGTTGCCATGTCATCAGCAAAGAGAAACTCATCTAACACCTGTCTGCACCTTGGGCTCAACATACAACCTTCTTGGATTGAAAAGCTTCCCAGCCAAGCAATATATTAATAGGTTTACCACTGTCACCATCCTGGAAAGCATCTGTGAGCATGGCAAAAATATCATGTTTAATGATGTTGGAGCTAGTACCCAGCCTTGCTTAACTCCATTTGTCAGAGAGAATAGATTAGAAAATATACAAATATTTTGTACCATTACTATATACTTGGCTAGACAGCTAAACTTTGCCATTATTTTCTTAAGTTATTTAGACATTGCCATTCAACAGCTAGATATGCTTTGTAACATTTCAGTGATACTAAACCTGTAGCCAGTGTTCCAGCCCTACTGTCCTCTGCCTCAAGTGAGAGTCTACCCTCACCTTTGAGACGGTTGTCAAAGGAACCATTTGATGACAGAATACGTAGAATTCTGAGAAGAAATACTTCCAACCCACTGTTAAAGTAAGCTCTTCCTTATTCTACTTAACCCATAAAATGCCAATCACGACAATTGTTGTCTGTTTTGCCGTCTGCCAGTTCCCTTAAAAGTCATTCGCAAACAGTGCGGACCCAGATCAGAATGCTCCTGTAGGAACAGTCTGATCTGGGCCCACACTGTTTGCCAGAATGAAAAAAAATGTTATTAAAAAAATTTAACAAGAAGATTCAGCAGACGACATCAGCAGACGACATCAGCAGACAACATTTTCAGATGTTTTTTTCTTGGCAGCTTAAGGGTTAAAGCATTTAAGTCTGCACATGACAAAATCTACAATAAGACTGGTGATACTCGTGAAGACAGATCAGATTGTGCATCTCTGCAGTCTGATCAGATAATTCACGACTTTTGGAAGACTTTTGTCATTATGTAATTGGCAGCTCACAAAGCTTGCCATTTTATGCAAATAAAACATACACCACAACCTAGTTAGGGCCCCGCACTGAAAGTGTGGGTGCCCTATAGTAATCACTCTGTCCGTCCGTCTGTCCGTCCACAAATTTTCCTACTCCTCTGATAGCGCTGCCGGGGCCCTAGTCAGTTTCACTGACAGCTCTAGTTACAATGATGTTCATTATAACATGGTTTTAGATATAACACTGTTTGAAGACAGATCCCAAAAATGTATAGATTATATAGAAAAATGACCATAAATGATCTCAAAAATGTATAGATTATCTAGAAAAATGACCATAAATGGTCATTTGTCTATATAATCTATACATTTTTGTTTGGATATAACATGGTTGTTTAACTAACATGGCTTCTGCATTGGATGCAATTAATAGTGTTATAAAGAGGTTGGGGTGTATTTTTAAATAAAAGAAATGAATAAGTGTCAATTTAGGGAGGTGTATTGTCTGATTTTGGTTCTCAAAGTGTTTTAAACAGAATTTGCAATTATAAAACCAATATAGGGATCAACCATGGTTTTTCATGCATTAACATTCGTCGTGTCCCAAGGAAGCTGTTTGAACATGGATGATCGTTGTTCTTGCATAACTTATGATACTGACAGCAAATTTTGACGAAAATGCCCAAAAGCTCCATATAAACTCCATATAAACTCTTCAAATAAGACCAGCAAACCAACATGGCGGCCAGTTCAGAATGTTGTTTACATTGAGGTTGTTACGCAGTAATCTTCAAAACCATCTGACGTCATCATTGAATCCTAAAACGCTACGTTCAGGGCAATAACGTTACATAGCTCAATGTAACATAAACAAAGCAAGACCAGTCTTATGATATCAAAAGCTCAAAATCCATGTTCAAACAGCACACGAATTTCATGATTTGAACATGGTTTTTGCTGTTTGAGCACGGCTTTCGGTCCATTTGACAATGGCTTTAAACAGTCATGCCCATATGTATTTATGCAAGAATATAGTTTCGAAGACAATTATCAATTATCCCATATAAACTGACATACTGTATCTTCATAAACATATGCCATGCCATGTTGTGTTGCAAGTCAGTTAAGTGACTTTGAAATTTGATTAGTTCACAAACTTCATAATTTTTTCCGAACTGATGTCAGATGTTTTTGCAAGATTTACTTACTTGATTTTGTAGATCAAAATCCAATACTCAGCTAAGCCAACAAGAATGTTTTGAGTTACTGAGTCGAGCAACACAGGTGTTTAGAGAGGAGTATATACAGAAGCAAGACATTGCCTGGCAGGAAATCAGTAAAAGGTATTCTTACTGCTTTGCCCCAGATAAGGTGTGACAAGGATCATTAATGGATATTTTTTCTTATTGCTTCATGAAAACATATGTTGTGGGTACTTGTTAGAATCGCCTCATCGAGGCGATTCTAACAAGTACCCACAACATATACCTCTGATAGGAAATAAGGAAAATTATCTTTAAATTATCTTTGCCATGCCTCCTTATATGGAGCTGTGTTTTCTTTGATTTGAGGTTGATGTCCCCATCAACGCTTTATAGGTCATTTTGGAGATGTTGCTTCCAATTTCTTTTACCAGACATTGAGTTGAAATTAAATATCAAGCCCTGTCTCCCATTGAAACCATAGGGTTTATAAGCATGGATGGTCCGATTCGCACCACTTTGCCTGGGCAGGCTTAGATCCTCTAAGTGGTTTACCAGTACTCGTGTGCGAGTCGGTTTCAGCTCTGCATGGAAGCATCATGCAGCCCATCTATTTCTTCATGCCTTAATTGGTGGGGACAACATATGGAGCTGTGTTATTGTCTCAATCCTTGTTCTCTGTAAACAGTGTTCTGAAGAAGCCATCTGATCAGGATCTTCACTGTCACCCAGTTTGTGAATTGGATGAATTCCTTATATCAAGTTATTTGATTGGTTGATAGTCAGTAATGGGTGTGGTAAAAATAATTTATTCAGCAGGATAAATTTTCTTGAAAATTTCAGCATTTTAACCTTGTAAGCAAGATTATGATATCTCGAAAAATTACTCAAACTCACTCGCCCTTATTGTCTAAACTTTTTATTTAGGTGCTAAAAATGAAGAAAAAGTAAGGTCAGTTTTGATAACCTTACTTGCCCTGCCTTAAAACTTACTCGCAAATGCGAGTGGGCAAGTGGAATTTTACACCCCTGAGATATCTCAAAAAATTGCTTAAGCCATTGCTGTGAAGCTTAAAAGGCTGATTCAGGATGATGAGATGACATGATTAACTTCTCAAAAAATTTTCCAACTTTTTTCTACAGTTATTACCCTTTGAAAATTTCAGCATTTCAACCATGTAAACTAGATATCTCAACAACTATTTAGGCTATTGCCTTTAAACTTGAGCCTGCCTCGGTAGCTCGGTCGGATGCGCGTCTGACTGGTGATCAGGAGGATATGGGTTCGATACCTGCTGGGATCGCAACCTTCTTTCATGGAGTTTGATCATGAAATCTTTTCTACGGTCATTCTCACCGTTCCGCTGATTCAAGAAGGGCAGTTGTCAGTTTCTGGCAAAAGAATGTGCAGTGTACTAGTTACTGATTAGGTATAAGCCTGCCCAGGAAAAGTGTGGATAGGTAAACTGACTGGCTAAAAAAAATGACCTAAAAAGTGTTGACTGGGCTGTTAAATTCCAATACAAACAAAGCCTTGAAACTTGATATGCTGTTAGGGAATGATGAATAGATGACCTGATTAAATTTTTTAAAAAAAATTCTGAATTTTTTTTTTTTTTGAGTCATGACCCTTTGAAAATTTTCAACATTTTAACCTTGTTAGTTTATACAAATTTATTTTAGTTTGATTGCGATGAAAGCTCCAAGCTTATTGAATCGCTCTCGAACACTCATTCCAAATGTTATCACGCGAGCGAGAGAGAGGCAGTGACTTTCACACCACTGCTACCCATTTACACCTGGGTCGAGTGGGGCATTGTCATAAAGTGTGTTGCCCAATGACATACCTCGGCTCCGGTGGCCTTGTAAGCTTGTAAGCAAGATATTTCAAAACTGATTAAGGGAAAGCAGTTTTAGGGCAATAATGTTTAATAAACACCAGCCCTCATGTCCTTTTAAAAGAGCCCTTTTAGAAGGGATCATTTAATGGAGAGTGACCAGGAAGTCCCAAAAGTGGTCTGTCTTGAAAAATGGTGAAAAATATGCTCTCTGATATTCCCACCTTGAGGTCAATGTACTGGACTTAGGAACACAGTATGTTTGAAGATTTTTCTAAATGTGATCATGGATTGACCCTTAACCCATAACATGCCAATCACGGCAATTGTTGTCTGCTTTGTTGTCTGCCAGTTATTTTAAAAGTCATTTTTGACCCTATAGGAGCAGTCTGATCTGGATCCACATTGTTTGCCTGTATGCAAAAATACTTTAAAAAAGTTTTCAAAAAGAGTCAGCAGAGGACATAAGCGGACAACATTTTTAGATGTAGTTTTTCTCAGCCTCGGAGTCTTAAAAACTGCATCTGAAAATGTCATCTGTTTATTTCGTCTGGTGCATCTTCTTACAAACTTTTCAAAAATATTTTTGAATACAGGCAAATTGGAGCCTGATAAGACGCCTCTTAGAGGAGCAGTCTGACTTGGGTTCACACTGTTTGCAACAGTGATTTCTAGACGACAGCAGACGACAATTGTTGTGGGTTAAGGTGTACCGTAATTCCCTGTGTATACCACGCACTCATCTATAACACGCACCTCAATTCTGAGTCCAAGATATGTGAAAAAAAAATATTCCAGTCTAAAACACGCACATGCTTTTCCCCAGTATCACAGAATGCTTTTCTCAGACGCCATTTTGATTGAAAATGAAAGTACACGAATTTTGATTGGCTACTATCAAAATAGCCTGACTGGTTATAGGTATATTTCCTAGTAGTTGTAGAATAGAATAGTGGTTAGTTTCTCTCTAGCAGCATAGGCAGTTCTCCGTTTACCCATAACGGTGGTGTGTGACAAGGTGACATTTTAAGGGTGCGGTTATTCATTTGTTATGAAAGATGACAATGCGTTTTCACAGTTTTCTTTCACAAGGAAAGATAGAAACAGGTTTCTTTCCAAAGGTAAAATTGTGACAACATGCCTCCAAGGCAGGTGCTCCATAGCGTTATTGACAGAAATTTCTACAGGTAGATTGAGTATTTTGACACCTCTGGTGCTAATACCTCTATGCTGATCCCATAATTAACACCTTCTCAGCATGAGTCAAACATCTCACTCAATTAAAGAAGCCCATTTTGCATTTACTGTTAATAAAACGGTGATTCATGCCTGACTTCAAGGAACCCGATTTCCTGTGCAATTTGAAACTTTGTTGACATGTATGCATTAACTGTCATAATTAATCAGAGTTCCCACTCACGCAAAATCTTACGTGAATCAGGCAAAGAAAATACAAATCATGTACGATTTTTTTCCGTCGAGCGAGATTCCGCGCGTCCGAAATTGACTGAGGCGAACCGGCCGATTTTTTTTCGAGCGTCCGAAATTGACGGGGGCGAATCGGCCGATTCGCTGAAATAGATTTGGGACAAGCCGCAGACTTGAATCCGTCGCATAGTAGAGCTTCCGCGCATCCGAAATTTACTGGGGCGAACCGGCCGATTTTTTTCGAGCGTCCGAAATTGACGGGGGCAGTCGGCCGATTCGCTGAAATAGATATGTTGACAACCTGCAGACTTGAATCCGGCGCATAGAACTTCCGCGCATCCGAAATTGACTGGGGCGAATTGGCACGCAATCGGTAAATGACGTCATCGGACCCCCAGCAACCCCACACGTGTCTATTGTTTAATCTTAATGGGGCGTATCTCTTTCATAAAAAATTGTTTGGAAACGGTAAAAAAATTCTCGATAGCAAAACGGTAGTGGAAAACAGCGCTTTCTGTAAGCTCCGTGTCAATAACCAACACCAGCATACAGATGTGTTAACACAATTTAAAGCGTTCAACTTTTCTCGCCAAGCGTCTGCTGTTTGGCGCCGGGACGTAGTCGTTCACGAGATAGTAGAATGGTCGTAGCAACTCGTCTTAGGAGCAATTATAAATAATTTTCACATTGATTGCGGATTAAATTTTATGACCGGGGAATAAACGCAAATTAGAGACATAACTTGACCATGTTTTCACACCTTATCGACATGCACCGCAGGGTGGCAATTATATGACAGGGATTAACAATATTGTCATAATTGAACTGTTATAAATCATCAAACAGAGTAAATCCAAATCAGATGTCTGCGGCGTCTTTCTGAGGTGTCTGATCTGGGACTGCACTGTTTGCCGATGTCCCAAAAAGGGATGAAAGGTTGATGTCTGAGATAGTAATATTGATTGCATTTTTAATGGTATGAATGATTCAATGAATTAATATGTCAAACGAACTTTATGAGGGTCTCAAAGTGTCACATTGTATTTGTAATGGGTTTTCGTGACCTGCCGACTTTTCGAGAAAAACAATGTCATTTTTCTATGCCATTGTATTACACGCAGGGGATTTTTTTTACCGTTTTCTGGGTGAAAAAAGTGCGTGGTATACACAGGGAATTACGGTATGTTGGTGTTATTGTAGGTATTGGTCAGCATCTCCCCTGCCTCTGCCTGAGACCTTGAATTTAAGGCCACAGACTTAAAAGGGTTTGCTTTAAGTCCAGGCCCAAGCAAGCCTGGTATCCTGTATCATTGTGGGCATAGCTCCAGATAAGGAGGTTTTTTCATCAGGATATTTTTCTTATTTCTGCTTGAAAACATATATTGTGGGTATTTATTAGAAGCACCTTTGTGAGGCACTTCTAATGAGTACCCACAACATATGTTTTTGTGCAGAAATAAGAAAAAATATATTTGGATACCCCACTCTTATTGGGGCTATGTAGTAGGTCTGTTTTATTATTCTTTTCTCTCATACAGAGTTGGAATTCTAAAAGATATAAAAGAACAACAGAAGTCAGACCTAAGCAGCTTGGAGGAGTTGCGGTCTACCCTGGCAGAGGGGGCAGAGAATCTGGGCTCGGAATGTGAGAATTGTAAAGACAAACAGGAAGAAATTCTCAAAAGGTGTGTAAAAGCCCATGTTCATGAGGGGCCAAACTTGACCCCATGCTTAACCAATTTTGTGCAGGGAGTACCCCAAACAGGATATTGGCAAAGACTGCCTTATATACACAAAGAGTTTGTAACAACATTTAAGAGTGTCAGATTGTGTTATCTTTAAAATGAGCCCCGCCAAGCGAATTTGTGTCTTCGAGCATTCCGTCATGACAAATTTTAACTGCGCATGCCAAGCCATTCAGAGGGGCCAGGGATATGGCTTTCTGTCTGAAGGTTCCTCTTGATTCACTGCTTGTATGAGCGAGCAGCGAAGGTTCTGGCGAGACTGCGCGGATGCGCAGGCTCGCCTGAACCTTCACTGCTCGCATAGGCGATAAGTACCAAAATCGCTTGACGGTGCCCAAATATATTTAGAAAATGGCTGAATTTTTTACAAACAGTGCAGGCTCTGATCAGACACCGCATTTTGCACTGCCTACACTGTTTGCTAGTATCCTGTTTTGGGATTTCCCATATAAATTCATAACTCCCGATAAGGCGCTTTTTTCATCAGAAAAGTACTGATATATTTCTTATTTCTACCTGAAAAGGTACATTTTGGATATTCATATGAAGCGCCTTGCTTAGGCCCTTCTTATAAATACCCACAATGTATGTTTTCATACAGAAATAAGAAAAATATTGTGTGGATATCCCCTCTTATCAGGTGAAAATGGTCTTTCATCATCATCATCATCAAATTTTTAATTAACATGCAGGTACAGGGGCAACATACACATAAGTGGGTCCCCTTCCAGGTAGCTGGCTTGCTGCACGCATGGCAGATCTTACACCAGATCTCCAGGTTTGTCTATTATGAGGATCGCTAGCAGAGAGCTTCCATTCTCTGCAATCTCTTTCTGTCAGCTGCTTCCAGTTCATTTTGGGCCTTCCAGGCCCCCGCTTTCCACCTACCTGTATGTCGCAGGCAGTCTTGACTGCACCGTTGGAGCATTCCACATGTCCATACCATACGTTCAACATATACTGCCAAGTAGCAGTACAAAAAGTTATCTTGATTTAAGAAAGATTAATGAGAAAATTTGTATCTTTGACATAGGGACATTAGCACTGGTATGCAACCAGAAAATACCAGAAGCATGGTCTAGCCCTGCCCATTGGGGCTTGAAGAAATAGATGGGTTGCATGATGTTTTCACGCAGAGCTGAAACCAACCCTCATACGGTACTGGTAAACCTCCTAGAGGATCTAAGCCTGCCCAGGCAGTGTGGTGCGAGTCAGACCGTCCATGCTTTTAAACCCTATTTGTTTCATTGGGCGGCAGGGCTTGAGATGTCATTTCATCTCAATGTCGGTCAAAAGTCCCACAAAATTGGAAGCAACGTTTCCAGAATGACCTATACAGTGTTAATGGGGACGTTATACTTCAAATCTAACTAACAAACAAAGCCAGAGGCATGGTATAGAATGCATATCACATTTACCCTAAGTAGCTGCTTACCTGACTTGTACTAAAATTTGAACAAATACCATTAAATTTATGAAGAAATATGGTAAGAAGTTGAGGTGTATTAACCAATTGCAAGCGGGAAACCCCTCAAGGGGTACCTTGGAAAACAGTGCAGGCCCAGATCAGACGCCGTAGAATGAGGCATCTGATCAGGCCCTGCACTATTCGCTAATAGAATTTTCCATCAAAAAATTGAATAAAAATAAAAAAATAGGCCTGACACCCCTTATATGACAACTGGACTTGTCCAACATATAGCAATGGAAGAGACCGCTGGTATACAATGGGTAAATAGTTAAATACAGTTGTTCAATTGTTTCCACCAGGATTGAGGCCGTAATGAGGAAGATGCAATCTCGAGTTCCGTTCTTGTCAGATCCTGAGAGAAATATGAAGAGAGACTTGGAGAGCATGGATGAGAAATTAGAAACATATCAGAGAAATCTGGAACAGGTTTGTGTGTGTTTAACATGTCTTAACAAGTATTGAACTCTATTAAATTCTTCGGCATTACCGTAAAAATCCTAAAAATTCGGACATCTTGAGGACTTGATGTTATTCTCCTAAAATTTGAACAAATTTGTTTCACAATCCAGCATGGTGTCCAAAAAGTGCAGTCAGAATGACAAACAGTGTAAACCCTGATCAGACTGCTCCTTCAGGAGCAGTTGGATCTGGGTCCACACTGTTTGCACTAATGACTTTTAAAAGTGATCAACAGACAAAGCAGACAACAATTGTTGTTATTGGCAGCTTTAGAGTTAACTGTTCTAGCAAGCACAATATGTAATACTGTGGTATTTTTGTTGAAAAAAAAAAATGGAGGGCTACTCACCTTTTTTCAGCAAAAATATTATTAGTGTTTTTGCCATACTAAATGATATATAAGTTTTAACAATATGTTGGTTTAAACAATATTTGAAAAATAAATTACAAAGATATACATAGATGCATACATAATGAGTTCGATCATCATCAAAATCGGCCCTTTGTTCTTCAAATAATGCTGAAATTAGCCTTTGCCGGACTCTACAGTCTATGTTTCCCAAGAGATTTCAACCAAACTTCATACAGAATCTGACCCATATCCAGGAAGTTAATGTCCCTTTGTTCTTCAAATAATGCTGAAATTAGCCATTTTTGGACTCGACAATCTGTGTTTACCTACTGATTTCCACCAAACTTGATATCTGGTGCTGCATCATTATAATTGGAGGCGTTCGCGGGAGTTATGGCCCTTTGTTCTTCAACTAATGCTGAAATTAGCCGTTTCCGGACTCAGCAGTCTGTTTACCTACCAATTCCACCAAACTTGATACATGGCTTTGCATCCATGAGACCTCGCACAAGTTTGATCATCATTAAAATCCAACGTGTATCACAGGAGTTACGGCCCTTTGTTAATGAAATTTTATACATGTTCCGCATTTGCTCAAAAATGCTTGATTGTGATTCATTTTATTGTCACTTGATCATGGCAGGGGTATTTTAGTCGTTTTCCATCAACACCTCAATCTAGTTTTGCTAAAATTTGACCTACCATATAAAGTGTGTATTATGCACTGCAAAATATGGTCCTTTATCCAATGCTCATATTAGAAAACAAGGTGGTGGTCACTAAATTTGATAACAGGCATTTTCCCAATCATATGTTTCCATGCAAGTTTGATGAAAGACAGCCTGGTGAAGAAAGGCCAGGCACACAGGAACGCCTCAAGTGGCTGAAGACACTGGTGCTAATGAGATTCTTACAAAAATGTTCCACCCTAGCTCCACATAAAGAGGAATAATGACAACAATCAAGGGATTGTTGAACTGAGGTTCAACAGGCCGAGAAGGTTCAAAGGACGGCTGCCCGATGGACCTGCAGCCGATGGCGGAACAGAATTAGTGTTGGTGAAATGCTCGATGAGCTGGAGTGGCCATTGTTGGAGGCCCGTCGTGAGCAGTCCTCTTTAACCATCTTTTGTAAGATGCACTCTGACACAGTTCTCTTAATATAAATAAAGATAAATACTTGACCCCTTGTGACTACATCAGCTCAAACAAGGGCATCGAAATTAAACAACAGTCAATATCATAGGTACCAGGCCTATAGTGATGCCCTGAAGAATTCTTTCTTCCCTAGAACTATTCCTCAGTGGAATAGTCTTCCCTCCTCTGTGGTAAATGTCAAAACTGCAGAGGAGTTCAAAGCCCGCATGGTGTAAAATTGGGACCCAGAGGTATGCGTTTTAGTACACCTCTGAAAGCAGATTGTAAATACATGTAGTTTTAAGAACTCATCCAGTGAGTTTTTTTGTTTGTTTGTTGGTTTTTTTTTTTGCTAAATTCTAAATTTACCGCACCACCCAACTAAGGCAATGGCCAAGTATGACCGACTCAGTATATGACCAAGTATGACCGACTCAGTATATGAAGATAGATAGATAGAGAGAGAGAGAGAGAGAGAGAGAGAGAGAGAGAGAGAGAGAGAGATTTTCAGAAGCATATGTTGTGGGTCCTTTTTGTCGCCCCTGCTATTAGCATGGTGCGATATAGGCGCCCGGTTTTCCGTCCGTTCGTTCGTTCGTCCGTTTGTCAAGGCGTCAACATTTGCGACCACCCTAGCGTTCACCCTGAGGTTCAAGTTTATTTCTGAAGAACTATAAGAGCTTCATTAATGATACTTGGTACAAACTTGTATCTGGGGATGACAACTTACATGCAAGCATCCATATTTGACCTTGACCTACATTTCATGGTTCACTGACTTTGTAAAATATTGCAACCACCCTAATGGTCAAGTTTATTTCTCAAGAACTATAAGAGCTACATTAATGATATTTGGTACAAACTTGTATCTGTGGATGGCAACTTAAATGCAAGCGTCCATATTTGACCTTGACCTACATTTCATGGTTCACCGACATTGTAAAATATTGCGACCACCCTAGCGTTCACCCTAATGGTTAAGTTCATTTCTCAAGAATTATTAGAGCTTAATGATACTTAGTACAAGCTTGCATTTAAGAATGGAAACTTTTGTGCTAGCATCTATGTTAGACCTTGACCTACATATCATGGTTGGGTGACTTTGCGCCCCCACAGGCACGACATAGCCTTTGGCGGAATTCTTGTTAGAGTGAGGCGATTCTATCAAGTACCAACAACATGTCATGGTTGGATGCAGAATAAGAAAATGTATCCCCAAATTATCCATATTACATTTTGTCTTGAGCTGTTGCTTACTCCCATCTCCTGTGAAGAAACTTAAAGCTTCAACAAATGTTTAAATGATCTTATTTTTTCATATATGCCGAGTCTTTAAATGGTATACATTTTTAGCAAGACAGATTTCATGGCCAGCTGAATGGGGCATAAAACATTTTATTACCTCTGAACTTCTATCTTGTAGCTGAAGGTAAAGAGCGAGTACCAGCGCCGGCAGATACAACATAGCAATAAGGCATCACAGCCAAGTCCCATCATTAAATCAAACCAGATGAAACAACTGAGAGATGTTTTAAAACAAGAGTAAGTAGATTTATCACCATTACAAAGTCATCAAGTGAAGAAAAGTTCTTGTACTACCAACAGCTCTGACAGTAGCAACAATGGTGGCAGTGCCATGGTTTTGTTGTCGTGCCTGCTATAAGCATGGCGCCATATAGGCGCCCGGTTTTCCGTCTGTTCCTTCGTTCGTCTGTTTGTCAAGTCGTCAACATTTGCGACCACCCTAGCGTTCACCCAAAGGTTCAAGTTTATTTCTCAAGAACTATAAGAGCTTCATTAATGATACTTGGTACAAACTTGTATCTGGGGATGGTTACTTAAATGCAAGCATCCATATTTGACCTTGACCTATATTTCATGGTTCACTGACTTTGTAAAATATTGCGACCACCCTAGCGTTCACCCTAATGGTTAAGTTCATTTCTCAAGAATTATTACAGTCATTAATGATACTTAGTACAAGCTTGCATTTAAGAATGGAAACTTTTATGCAAGCATCTATGTTTGACCTTGACCTACATATGGTTGGGTGACTTCACGCCCCCACAGGCGCGACATAGCCTTCGGCGGAATTCTTGTTTGATTTGAGGTTTAACATCCCCGTCAACACTGTAAAGGTCATTTTGGTGATGTTGCTTCCAATTTTGTGGGACTTTTACCCGACATTGAGATGAAATGACATCTCAAGCCCTGCCACCCAATGAAACCAATAGGGTTTATAAGCGTGGAGGGTCCGACACTCGCACTGCTTTGCCTGGGCAGGCTTAGATCCTCTAAGCGGTTTACCAGTATTCGTGTGCGAGTCGGGGGCAGTGGCATGGGAGATATTGAAGTTTTTAACCCTGAACAACGGCACATATAAAGTCATATTAAACCATTGCATTTATCAAACACACAAGAATATTTGATTTTGGGTATTTAAGAACACCAGGTTAGAACAGAATTTCATGCACACCAGATAAGGAAATCCATAGTATTAGCTTGGGATAAAAATTCTGTTTTAACACTGGTGTTCTTACCCAGGGACAGGGTAGAATTGAACATTCTTGCATGTTTGAAAAATGCACTGTTTGGATACGACCTCAAACGGGCTGTCGTTAATGTTGAAGTCACAACATGTTACGTGACGTCACTAAACATCACTGCAGTGTCATCACAATATCGTGGATGTTGGCGCAAAGTGACTGCAGTATTAAAAAACCACACTCAGAAATGGAAGGTATGCAATTAAAAGAATCCTACATGGGTGTGAGGGCTGGATAGAAAAATCCGTCCCTTGGGATCACTGTCCGGCATCACTCAGCAAGCCTCGTGGTGCCAGGCAGTGACCCTCCGGACGGATTTTCCATCCACCCCTCACACCCATGTAAGATTCTTATATTCTATCCCAAGCTAAAACTGGATTTCCTTATCTGGTGTGCAAGAAATTATTTTCCATCCATTTGTTGACAGAGAATTATGGTTCGAGGTCTGAATTTAAACGAGATAACAATTGCACACAGTTTTCCTATTAGCAACTTAGCAGTTTTGTTGATGTCATAATGTCTCACAGGGCTCAATTGCCCAATCATATTGGAGAGATTCTGAGAACCATGGTTTATTTTGACAACACTTATTTTGCAAACAACATCACATTCCAACACAGTGAAACTTCAGTAACCTGAACACTGATAGCTTGTTAACCTTGGCTAATTCAAAGTAGCTCTCCATAAAGCATTCTTTCAATAGCTCCGGGTAGCCATAGATCTGTCCATGAAAAGTGTGGATAAGTAAACTGACCGGCAAAAAAATGACCTAAATAGTGTTGAATGGGCCATTAAACCCCAATACAAACAAACAAAAGGATATATTCTGGTTTTATCTATTAAAGGTATGCCGTGTTAAATCATTAGAATCGCCTCTTTGAGGCGATTCTAATGAGTACAACCAACATATCAGTTGATTTTTTTATAGAAAATTGAATAGCTACTCTTAATTGATCAACAATATGCCTCATGTTCTGGTGCTCTAATTAAACCTCAGTAGTTGAAACTACTTCCATCTCTAACACATTTTCATATTTTCATGGTCCCGAAAATATTCAAGTTACTGAAGTTCGATGGTAGTTAACGATCAGGGGCCAGTTGTTCAAAGCATCGTTAGCTTAACGAGCTCGTTAGTGGTCATATTATTAACTGTTCTAGCAAGTTTAATATCTAAAATTTTGGTATTTTTGCTGAAAAAAAAGAGCAGCTTTTGCGGATGCAAAAGCTGCTCACATTTTTTCAGCAAAAATATTAGCATATTGGCCATAATAAATGATCAAAATTTTAACGATATGTTAACTAACGACGTAGTTATAGCCCCACTTTGAAAAAGTGGGGGCTATATTGGATTTGGCATGTCCGGAATTCCGTCTGTCTGTCTGTCTGTCTGTAATATTTGATGGTGGGTACCTTGTTACCGCAACTCCTCTTACAGTTCTAGGTCAATCCTTTTGAAACTTTACAGGTGTTTTCATATAGGTCTGAAGATGTGCATATTCTTTTTTCATTATCCTTAAATTTTTTTTTTTTTCACTTATTTCACCTTTTTTAACTTAGGGCTGTTCCAGTAAAATCTATATGGTGGGGGAGGAAGGCACTTAGATTTTCACATAGCCTACGCTTTAAAACAATTTTTTTTCAATACAGCCTACGGATATTTGTATTTTTTTCTAGATATAACCAACGGACATTTGTATATTTTTCTAGATATAACCAACGGGGTAAAACTATTTCAGGTAGAGACAACCCACAGGTAATTAAATATATATTTAGATATATTCATCAGAAAAGATCTTGCGACTAAAAATCTTTCCCTCTTTATAAACTGAAATCCTGGATCATGTGTAAAAACCATTGTCACAGTTGGTGTCTTTATATTGATTATTGATTTGTTTTGTTTGTTTGATTTGAGGTTTAACGTCCCCGGCAACACTGTAAAGGTCATTTTGGAGACGTTGCTTCCAATTTTGTGGGACTTTTACCCGACATTGAGATGAAATGACATCTCAATCCCTGTCGCCCAATGAAACCAATAGGGTTTATTAGCATGGACAGTCCGCCTCGCACCGCGGTTCCTGGACAGGCTTAGATCCTCTAAGCGGTTTACCAGTACTAGTGTGCGGGCCAGATTCAGCTCTGCGTGGAAGCATCGTGCAGCCCATATATTTCTTCAAGCCCCTATGGGCGGGGGCGGTATTGATTATTGAATGCCCCAAAAATGAATAATAGGGATTATCAACTAAATGATAATCCCATTTATTTGGTGCGAACAAATTGAATGGACTGTCATTAATGTGTCATGATTGCAGCTTCAGGGTGGCTTGACCTCTCATTATTTAGGTTTAAACAATGTCTGATCGCAATTTCGATCTCGTCATCCACCATGACAGTTGGTCCAGGTTACTGGATGCTTGCACCGTGTTTGTTATTCAGCAGTCAAGCGTCTTAAGGGCCAAACTATGGTTTGGCGTCTTGCGCATGCTCAGGGAAACCTTCCTTTTCCGTTTTCAAATCCAGCAAAAGATCCAGCAAAAGAAAGTTGTATTTTTTAAGAAGAATCTAAAACTAAAAATCCAGCAAGAGAAAGTTGTCGGGACTCGGTTGAGATATGTTTCATAATAAAAGAAGAAGAGGGTGTCCTTTAGCTATAATATAAGAATTTCCATTGGTTGACCTCGAACAACAATAATATTATCGGTACTTTCGTTTTGCAACCGGAAATGATAAAATGCGTTAGTGACGAGGTACAACTAAATAGGGAAAAGTGACAACTAAGACAGTTCACCGTTACGAAAATATTAGGAAAAGTGACACTACGGCGGCATAAAAATCGCCATTTTAATTGCAAAATATACATGGGTGACAATGGTGGCCCTGCGAGTTTTTGGTACCTTATAAAGCTTGGGGAAAAATGTTATTATGGAAGATAAATAGTATGCAGCGAAGAAATTAAAGGGCTAAATATGATTTCTGATATAAGGACGGTCGGCCGGGAACTCTTCAGTAAAAAGAAACAAAGAACGGATATCTTTCCCGCCAGTTTCTCATTTGGTGGAGGTGAAAGCTTCGGTTTTTATTGCTAAAATTTGATCATTTTTGAACAGTTAAAAGCAAAATCTTTGCCAGAGGTGTGGGACTGATTGAAAATATTTCTTGTGTACATTTGGTAAGGTCATATAGCAGAATACCTTTGTTTGCACCTCCGAAAACGGCGGACCTCAGTGGAAGTGACTTCACGCCGATCGTCCTTATATATTTTGTACCACAGGGACGCCCGGTATCTGTTTATTTTGAGTGCAAATCTTGGGAATTTATCTGTAGATAGATTGTAGACAAGATGATGGCCGATATTTACAAACTGACCGGGGAATTTCCACAGGGGTCATGACCTTTGGCACTCATTGTGTAACGCTAAATTAACTTACAATACCATATTTTAAGTAAATAAGCTTTTAGAATTTTCTTTATATTTTTGAAGGGATTATGCCTCGACTTTCGGGTATAATAGCGTCAGTTTGGGTTGTCAGAGTTAAACAGCGCAGGCATTGTGGGATAGCTTGACGGCTCGGCTGACCAGCTATGTTATTTTTAAATATGCAAATGACCATGTGTTTGTCGAATGTTAGTTTATTTATGAACACCCGACCTACTTTTGAGCCGGACATAGCCGCTTGAATCACAGGTGTGATATACCGGTATTATCGATAGTAACCTGTCAATTAAACATATATTGGGAATTCAATGACCACAAACAATATATTTTCTAAAGGTAATTTTATTGACTTTCAAAACATATTTGAAGCCACAAACCTCATCTGATTCGATATGACGGAGTGGCTGGACCTTTTGACTCTTGTCCGCTATGAACTCTGCACATATCACCATTAGGTCTTGTATATTATATTGTGCAAATGGTACAAGCTTAAGGCTGTGGTTGCCTTTTGGTAAATTCCGATATAAAAGGAAAATTTGGGCTATTACTCGTCTCTCCTTTAGACTCTGATCAGCTCAGATTCAAGCTTGACGGGAAGTTTTATTTTGTTTAAGCAATGCCATTTGGTCGCAGCATAGCACGCCAGACTTTCGAGACTGTTGCTACTGTTTTGGAATTCTGGGTAGCTAGACATGTTTCTGAGGGACGATTCATATGTTATCTTGACAGTTTCCTGCTTGGTACTAGGGAGTCCATTTTGTGGGCAATTTATAAATGTTACATGTGGTTTATCAAAGATACACTGTCACCTTCGCATCACAGCAGATATGAAGGAATTTGAACTTTGGGTACAATTTTTCAAAAAAAAAAAAAAAATTATGGTATTTCTGTTTCTCATGACCGGTTCTGGATGTCAAATGAGGACTTACAGCACTGCACCATTCGTGCAAGGGGTTTGAACTCGGTTTTGGTGCCTACTTTGTAGGTAATGAGATAAGACCAGTGGTCCAGTGGATAATTTTTCCATCTTTGGAGCATCTTCTGTTATTTATGTTTTGATTTATAAAAAAAAAAAAAAAAAAAAAAAACAGTAGTGTACTGGGAACTGCACCCTGCAGTACACCACATTCTATTCAAAATTAAAGACCAGCCTTACCAAGTCACGGAAGGCAATGTTAATCGAGATATTTCCATGATATATTAAAAATGTAGAGTGCCGAGCACTGAACTTTGCAGTACACAACATTCTTTTCAAATCTACGGATCAACCTTACCACTCACGGAGGGTAATGTTTAATGAGATATTTCCATTTATGTATTTATTTATTTATTTATTTATTTTAATTTATGCATTTATTAAAATGTAGAGTACTGAGCACTGCACCTTGCAGTACACCACATTCTAATCACACATACCCACTCACGCAGGGTAATGTTGGATGAGATAGTTCTAATCAGATAAATAAACTAGATAAATATTTAATTCATCTTTAGAATTAGTTGAGACAACTGCCCTCCAACAATATCGTGCATCCCACTTGCAATCAATGCATCTATATGTTGCCTTGGTTGTCAAACAATATATGATGTGGAAGCCTGATGGTAGTCTAGACTTCTTTTGCCTCCGGAATGGCCATTCATTAAAACACTGTCAGCTCAGTGGCATTCTTGTGACAGCTGTAGAAAATAAATTAGGACTTCCAAAGCAACTTTATGCTGCACATTCCTTTAGAATTGGAAGGGCTATTAATTTGGCAGCTAAGGGTATTCTAGTTTAGCCATAAAAGAACTTGGTTGATGAAAAACTGGGGCGGTAACATAGTACATACTTTTTTAAATTGTCTGTTACAGATATATTGATTATCGGTGATTCCCTGGTTTCACACCTTGCTGACAGTGTATCAGCTCTCAGACCTCCAGCTAATGCAGTGATTGTTAGCTAAAATTTTTATTAGGGTTCAGCGGTGCACTGGGATCACTATGACACCGAGCTCCAATGGTTGCTGCAGTTTCATTCAACCCTTGTGATGATAATTATTCACCTCGGGGGCAACAACCTTGTTGAGTGGTCCCAAAGCAAACTTCTTAAAGACTTTTAAAAGCTAATTTGCATACATGGCTTCTATCTATCCCGAAGCCCAAACGGTATGATCAGACATCCTCCCTAATTGTCAGTCGTGGCTGGGGGCGGACAACACTCATGAAGGGCTTAAAAAGCTGGATCAAAGGAGGCGTATAAACCAATCGGGTAGACAGCCTGCTTTAATTGTAGTGACCGAACAATCAAGCATGTGCTCGATTTCAATACAACAGGGCTATTTAAGACGGATAGGGTTCATCTCACTGCTGTGGGCAATATCATATTTTTAAATACATTTGAGGAAGTAGTCAATCAATTTGTTACAGACCCTTCTTCCCAAATGTAAAATCCTAATATGTAGTTAGAATAACAGGACAAGGATAAAAAGGCTATATTCATAAAAAATTTGACTTGCTGAATTGGGGGACAAATTTATGTGGGGCATCATAAATTTGCTGTGGCGGAATTCAGCATTCGATAGGGGGGACGCTTTGCTTAGCCAGCTGTTTGGTTGTAATGAAACTTTACGCCTTGAGCCTAGATTCCAAATACTGGTTGCTGGGAGCAAGGCTGAAGTTTGTTTCTTTCAGGACTTCTACTTGGACTGGGTGGCATCTCCTTCATGGAAGTGGTCCGCCATAACCTGAAGATTTGTTCTTGAGCCTAGATTCCGGGTACTGGTTGCTGGGAGCAGAGCTGAGGCTTGTTTCTTTCAGAACTTCTTGAACTGGGTGGCGTCTCCTTCAGGGAAATGGTTCGCCATAGCCTGAGGATGTGTTCCCCCCAGGGTCATACTAAAACTTTCTAAATTGCAAGTCATAAGTAAGGTTCGCACGTGCAGCCGGGGCTATTTGAATATATGTAATATGGGATGGATTACATGGTATGCATTGCATAATGCAGAAGATGGTATGGAATGCGTGTCATGGAATGCATTTTGGAGTGCACATTACGGAGTGCTCACTGTCAAGATTAGTTGGAGTGCATAAATTGGAGTGCACAAGAGTTGGGATAGAATGGAGCGTACAAATAGGATGTGCGCAATATCTGGATTTTTACATAATTTGGAGCGTACAGTCAGGATGTGCGCAATATTTAGAATGCTAAAAAATTGTAAAGCATACAAACAAGATGTATGCAATATTTGGAATACTTGGAGTGTACAAATAGGATGTGCGCAATATTTGGATTGTTACAAAATTTGGAGCGTACAAACAGGATGTGCACAATATTTGGAATGTTAAAAAATTGTGGAGCGTACAAACAGGATGTACGCAATATTTGGAATACTCTGTTACAAAATTTGGAGCGTACTATAGGAAGTGCGCAATTTTTGGAATGTTACAAAATCTTGGAGCACACATTTGGAGTGTGCGCATATTTTGGAATACTCAAAATTCAAAATTGGACTGCACAATATTTTGAGTGCAAACAAATTAATAATTTGGTGCCCGTTTTCGTGCGAGCAAGGTTATATGCTGTCACTGCGTCCCCCCTTCGACCTGAATCTACTCGGTGTCCATATACTGCCAATAATGTTTTATTAACTATGTGGAAAAGGAGATAAATAAAAGTAGTTGTATCTATATATAATTATTTTGTTGTATGAGTGAGCATCCTTAATAAATTTTATCATGAAAGTTGTTTTTTGTTTACTTAAAAAAAAGAGAAAAGACAAGAAAGCAGTCTGGAGGACAGCCAAATCCCCCGCCGCATTTAGTATCAAGGCTCAACCTTGTGACCTTCGCCTGTGACCTTGACCTTGAGTTGGCATGGTTAGCTCACTGAGGGGGATAATTGACCCAAAGTTTAATGAAAATCCTTTTAGGGGTAAAGGAGATATGGAAGGGACAAAAAATTCAAAGTTTTAAACTCGTGACCTTCAAATGTGACCTTGACCTAGAGTCGGCATGGTTCATTTATAGGTTCTGCATATCAGCTCACTGAGGGGGATAATTGACCAAAGTTTAATGAAAATCTATTAAAGGGTTCAGGAGATATGGAACGGACAAGAAAAAGTTACGGACAGACGGACAGACTGACAGACAGATGGATGGAAGGACATGGGTTCTGCACATCAGCTCACTGTGAAGACTATTTGACCAAAGTTTAATGAAAATCCTTTCAAGGGTAAAGGAGACATGGAAGAGACAAAAAATTCCAAGTTTCAAACTCGTGACCTTCAACCATGACCCTTGACCTTGAGTTGGCATGCTTCATTTATAGGTTCTGCACACCAGCTCACTGAGAGGTATAATTTACCAAAGTTTAATGAAAATCTATTAAAGGGTTCAGGGATACTGAGCGGACAAGAAAAAGTTACGGACAGACGGACGGACAGACAAACTGACAGACGGACAAACGGACATGGGTTCTGCACATCAGCTCACTGTGAAGAATATTTGACCAAAGTTTAATGAAAATCCTTCCAAGGGAAAAGGAGATATGGAACGGACATAAAAATTCCAAGTTTCAAACTCATGACCATCAACCATGACCTTGACCTTGAGTGGGCATGGTTCATTTATGGGTTCTGCACACCAGCTAATTGAGACGAATAATTGACCAAAGTTTAATGAAAATCTATCAAAGGGTTCAGGAGATATGGAGCGGACAAGAAAGTGTTACGGACAGACAGACGGACTGACGGACAGACGAAGGCCATTCCTATAATCCCAGCTCTGCTCCGCTTCGCGGCGGGGGATTAAAAATTCAGACAAGGCTAAAAAAATGTGTTTCAGGTAACCTGACTATTCCTAATTTTTTGCCCTCAATCCTATTTTAAATGGTTGACGATGATTCTTTTGGACTTTTCCATTAAAAATATTGTTTTCTTATCCTCCCCATTGGATAAATTTCAGGAAAAGCCAAAAAAAATATCTTACCTTCCGACGGTATTCCAGGTTACCTGACTTAAGTTGTGGGTACTCGTTAGAACTGCCTCAATCTATACCCACAACCTATGTTCCGAGTATAAATAAGACAAATATCAAAGTTTTCAATGGAAAAGTAGCCATTTTGGAGAAATCAAAGAATGCACTATGACACACGGGTGTGATTTTTTTTATAAAATAATATAATAAAATAAAATAACTTTTATCGTCTATCTATCATTTTTGCACCCCCTTCCCCAACTTTACTTTTTTTTCAAATCAGTGTATCAACCACCCCATAGCCAGCTCACCCCAAAGAGCTGGCTATGGGGTGGTTGATACTCAAAATGTGTTTGAGTTCTTGCGATCGCAAGGTTACTTTGTCAGGGGAGATATCTAAAGTATCTTGGCACCCAGAGTTGTGGTTCTTGTCCAAGACACATCGTCTTAACCTCTTGTATTTCTGTACCAAGTCCCATCAATATATCTCAAAGGGTAATGGAGTTATGGCAACCACAAGGTTACATTGTCAGGGTAGATAACACATTGCCAGGGGAGATAGCTAAAATACCATGGCACCCAGCGTTTTGTTTCTTGCTCACGACACTCTTTCTTGACCCCAAGTACACTTGTACCAACTACCATCAAAATATGTCAAAGGGTATAGGAGTTATTGATCGCAATGTTATTTTGTAAGGGGAGATAACTATAATACCATGACATCCAGAGTTATGGTTATTGCTCATGACAACCCTTCTTGACCTTATGTACAACGGTATCAAGTCAATCAATATATCTTCAAATATATAGGAGATATTGTGATCACAAGTTTATATTGTCAGGGGAAATAACTAAAATACCAGGAAACTCAGAGTTTTGGTTCTTGCTCACGGCATGCTTTTTGAACCTCATGTTCTATTGTAACAAGTACCCACAATCTATCTCATAGGGTATTGTAGTTTTGGCTATCACAATTTGGTGTCTGCGGACGGACGGATGGACGTTAGGCTGATCGCTATAACCCCAAACCTATTTGGTCAGGGGGATAAAAAATAAAACGCACCGTCAGCGGTCAGACCCTAATCAGACGTCACATGATCATTGTACAGCATCTGGTCTGGGTCCGTGCCGTCGCATATGCCGTCTACAAACCTGTAGACCCTATTCAGACGCCGTATAATAATTGTATGACGTCTGATTCACTGTTTGCACCTTTGTGTTCTGTCTATTGTCATACAGACGGACGGGTAGATGACGCCACGCTGATCGCTATATCTTCCGAGCCAGTTCAGACTAGGGATAAAAAACACCACCGTCGGCGATAAGACCCTGATCAGACGCCGCATTGTCGTTGCGCAGCGTCTTGTCTGGGTCTGCGCCATCTCAGATGTCGTTTCAAACCTGTAGACCCTCATCAGACGCCATTTAATAATTGTACGACGTCTGATCCGGATCTGCATTGTTTGCATCTGTCTGTTGCGTCTACGGACGGATATTTGAACGGACGCCACTCATAATGTTGTGTCTACGGATGGGCGGATGTACGGACGCCAGGCTCCGAACCTGTTCAGACTAGGGATAAAAAACACCACCGTGGGCTATAAGACCCTGATCAGACGCCGCATTATCCTTGCGCAGCGTCTTGTCCGGGTCTCTGCCATCTCAGATGCCATCTGCAAACCTGCAGACCCTCAACAGAAGCCGTTTAATAATAGTATGGCGTCTGATCTGGATCCGCATTGTTTGCATCTGTCTGTTGTGTCTACGGACGGACGGACATTTGGACGGGCGCAAGACTCATCGCTATATCCTTCAAACCTATTCGGTCGCGGAAAAAATAAATGAAATGAACCGTCGGCGGTTGGAGCTGGATCAGACGTCGCACAGTGATTGTGGAGTGTCTGATCCGGGTGTCGTAGCATTATAAGGTCCTAAAACCTGTAGACCCTGATAAGGTGCCGCTAAATAATTGCGTCTGTCTGTCTGTTCAAGTGTCAGCGTTGAGGCCCTGATCAGACGTTGCATATTTTTTTAAGAAATTAATATTTATTAAAGGGACTGAAACAATTGACCAATGAAAGGCTGTCTACCCATCTGTGGGTTTTATTGCCCGTCCGATGACCACCTGGGTACACTTTTGGGTACTGTTACGTAATTTATTACAGCTCAAAGCTCGGCACGCTCTGGGTGGCATCCGCTGTATAAACATTCCTTGGGTATCATAATCCCCAATTAACTAATTATCTCGGGCCATAAATCCCTTGAAGCTTACTGATTAAACAGCGTGCTAATATTGTGTTTACATAAATCATGCAAATCATGCGCTACCAACACAAGTATTTTTTTTTTGGAACGGGGATTATTGCGTCATTCAGTAACTAAGCCCAGTAATTTTCCATTATGTCAGGCAAGGTCAT